>KZ112939.1:23472-623472 GCA_002120325.1 Daldinia sp. EC12 | reverse complement strand
GCTCTGTCGGCATCGCGCTCAGCAGCCTCGGCTTGCATAACACGCTCGCGGGCCTGGACGATGGACGGGTCGATGTCCGGGTTAGTGGTGTTACCATGTCCAAAAGTGCGCTGGAGCACGCTTCGATGGCGTGAAGGAGATGAGGCATCTGAATAGACTATTTAGTAAGGTTCATTGCATTGGGAGGTAAACAATATATATCAATGACACTTACCTGAGTGTCTTGAGCTATTAGTCGTGCTGCTGCGAGAAGTGACAGGAGAAGGAGACCGGTGACGGGAACCAAAAAGACTGTGTGAATGTCTCTTCTCGGTCTTCTCCGGGACAGGTTCCTCTACGACGTCTTCTTCGGGCCTGCGGCTAGAAAATAGAGGCATTGTAATGATATTGATATTTAACTGGGTTACAGATTTATAAGTAGGTTAATAATATGTGGTTATAGTAGAAAGTCGTTTGTTACACAATACACGGTTTGCCTTGTATAAGTCAAATCTGAGGAAGAGGACAAATCTTATCTAAACTTACGGGCGGAACATGGCACTATTTGAATACTTCATTAACACATACGTTGCATCTCGATGAGCGTGACGCAAACCTGTTTTCTACTCCCGTCGACGATGATGTACAAGATAGAAGATCACTAGTATGACGTACGGAGTTAAGATGCGTAGCCAATCAAGCGATATATTAAAACTTTCAGCCAATCACATCGAAGCTGTGACGAAAGTGGGTTACTACAAGACCCTGAAATTGTAGGAAATGCAGGGACCAACTCTAGCCAAGATTAGAACTCAAGGGAGTATCCGGGGTAATTTATGATATCGTTTGTTATCGCTCAAATGCTACTTATGGCGTCCCACCATGTTCAAGTCCCGAATCCTGATCACACTCATGTATCTCCGATACCGATAGACGCCTTACCAAGGCCTAAGTTACCGCCCACAATTGGTTCCAACCTGATGGGATCAAAATACCCCGACAGAGCCTTGGCAAGGTCAAATATTTATCTCATCTTGCATGACAAACTCGAATCTCGATCGCATTGCATGAAGAAAACCATGGTGTTTAGCGAAAGCCAAAAATAAACTTGGACAAGTTTCAATGTCAATTTTAAGACGAAATCCCGGATCTTAATCCCAAGCCTGTTTGAGATTTCAGGCGAAAGCATGCTTAAAGCCAACATTGTCAAACTTGGAAAGTTGCGCCACAAGATAGATCATCACGGCGATAATGATGATCGTTTGGCTACAATGTATGGGTGGATGCTCGCTAACTTACACGATATGCGCTATGAGTTGGCAAAGATTAGTTGAAACCTTAGCGACAGCGAAGTTGGTAAACGTACTCATATATGACTTCTAGCCCTTTCCAAAGGCAACTCCCAATCCACATGCCCGCATTTACTTTCTCCGCATATCGTTCATCCGTGGTCTTCATGGTTACCCATACCCTAAATAGACACGATCTCGGGTTTACTGATCTTGATGCTTCTGGGTCTTGAAGCGCTTTCACTAGGTCTGGTGGCCCGGTCATATTCCCTCTTGTTTTACATTCGATGCTATTATGTTAATTAATCCCTACATTTCCACATATTTCGATGTACTTACTAGGCTGGTACCTCATCGCTGGTCTGTAACTTATGTGTACCTTCAACCCAAGTGGTCGCTATCTTTCCATGCACTATGTCTTGGCTTTCTTGCCCTCCGTTCTATTTCCAAGTTAGTATTTCCTATTAATGCAAGTTGCGAGTAGCTAAGCCAACTTACGATAACAAGACCGTATCCAAAACGGCCCGACCAGCTGCCATCGGAGAATGTAGACCACTTCTTGAATCCATCGTTCACTGCAACAGAAGCGGATTGGGAGCTTAGAATAACTCTCATTCGGAAGTCGAATTCTAGCTGGGGAGTCGGAAGTGCTGTTTGGGGGTACGGAAATCGTTCTATAGCTTCGAGCTCTTGCCTTGAAAGCTTCCTTATGCGACTCTGTTAGATACGACAGTGAAGAATATCCATTCAGACGAAGTACCTGGGCGGCTCTGAATCTCTTGGTTGCGACAACTGCTTATTCCCAGCCCATTGTCTTTCTACCGCCTCCCAACCGCTATGCCGCCTCTCCGGAACGATCTTCTTCATCCAGTCATCAGTTATGACTAGTGCAGTGTCCCAATCCGAAGCCTCGGTCAGATCCGACGTCGTCAGAGACAATTGTGGTCGGTTTGCCATACTATGTTGGTATTACCCGCCAGCGGATTTTCCAATGATGAGCACATTGAGAATGGTGAGTCCATTGAATTTAGTCCTAAAGAATAACTCCCCAACAGGTAAAATTCTTGTGCAACTGTAAAATCCTCTACGCCCGCTCCTCGAGCCTCGGAGTATTACACAATCCCGGATCTGGGATGCAGCAAAGAAAAAGGTGGTAGGATCGTTACGCGTCGGAGGAAAGTCAGGCCGCGGGACACCAATTATTACTCCGAGCGCCAGCCTCTAAGATGAAAACGGATCGATATTATAGAGGAACCATCCCTAGTCGGTGGTACCAACAGACATTATAATAATTGGAGAACCGCCCGAAAGTTTTCGGTCGAGTAACTGTTCTCCGCCGTATTCGGCCGTCGTCGACCGAAGGCGGGGAAATTCATAGCCGGTCGTATAATCTCACAGCGGAAGAGATGCGAGTGACATTATTAGAGAAATCCAAAAAATTATCAATTAACACGACATCAATTATGGGTATCTTAATGACCTTAACTATCTAGGTAGGCATTTATACTCTTATATTCTTTAAGTGGTCTAGAAGGTATGTTATCTCAGCGACATTCTGAGTTCCTAGTGCTACTGGTGAAGGTTTCGATGACACTATTCCGAAATAGTGTTTGTTGGCAAAGGCATGGCTGGATTAAAGTAGCTACCTAGTATGTGATAATCTATCCCTACCCTAGGTAGGTAGACTGCTCACGTAACTTAGTCTTATTGGCCATTCAAGGTATTTAGGGCTTTTGATGTGGCGAGCTTTATGGCACTACACCCAAAGGCGCGCCGTGACACCCCAAAAAATAAGATAAAAAATAAGATGAGTATTTTCCTACTCTTTATGTCACACTCGGTCAACACCGTGCCTATGAGTCTTAGACGCGAAGTGATACATCGTTAGATATACTTTCTATAATCTACAAGACTTGCCCTTGCTTGATCCTCAAGCATACCTACGCAGCTATGTGCTGATAACGATACGTATCCCCTCACCGTTTCGGTTCCATCCCATCTTTCTTCTTGTCACTGTTAGGGTCTTTCTGGAGGTTTATTTTCTGCGTCTTTTCGCTTAGCGGATCCTGGAACTGTGGACGTGGCTCCGGGGATGGCGCCCCTGATCGTCTGTATCGATCTTGGTCCTGCTCTGGAGGTTCGGGGGTGGGCGACACGGGGCGAGGCGGCTGAGCCGGCATCCCTACTAACGACTCGGATATTAGGTAAATACCTAAAGAGAAAATTGTATGGTAATGGTACGGGGGGCAGGTAGATAATGGTGATAGGCGAGCTCTTATTTGCAGACGGTGGCCTGGAATGGAGGTATGTGGAGTCTCTGAGATCTCTATCTAGGATTCTTGTTTAAGTACAAAAAACCAAATCTTGCGGATAGTAAAATCGACAAGATTAAGGTGAGTATATTCAATATTAGTATGTGACTAAAGATTGTACTGCCTATATCGGCATCTTTGAGTCAACCATGATTACACATTAGACATTACTTTGATTCCCAGCATTTGGACCTCACTGTCGCTGCTCCTGTTGATCACGACCCATGGGCGCATTCACCTGACCCCCCGCTGTCACGTATGGTCTAAGGCCATCGGCAATCTCTCCCCAGACAAGTCCAAACTGGTGTTCGCACCAGCTGTGAAGCCACATGACGTCTTTCAGTTTCGTCAGGAGCACTTCTTTCTCCAGGATGTTTCTCATCCGACAGTAGTTCTTCAGCGCGGTGATGAAGAAGTTGTGCTGGTCACCGCCTAGGACCGAGTACTCGTTTACCACCACTGGGATGCGAACGCAGGAGCCTATGAATAGGGCCCAGAGGAGGATATTGGCGTGAAGTTCATCTCTGAAAAGCCTTGTCATACCAGGGTGCGAGATCTCGGAATTATGGATGTAGCCGGCCAAAGTTGCCGTAGGACTGTGCGCTGGGTCGGTGCTGGCTAGCTGTGACTCGCTACTTCCGTATGGTTTTGGCTCGGATAGAAGGTCCAGGGCTAATACAGGGTCGTAGAGCGAAGACATGAGTGCTTCAGCTAGTGCACGGTGTCTTTGGGCAGAAGGGGGTTGACCTCGGATAGCTAGGTGCAGGAAGAGGTGTGCGGCGTAAATCAAGACGTCAGACAAATCAGTTGGCGAGGGGAATCGTGGTTGTGTATCATCGGCCTCGATTGACGGCAGTACTGGGACGGAGCCGGACCTTCTCCAGGACTGACGAGTCCGAGAAACGTGTTCCAGTTGACAGAGTCGCCATTCGATCATGTAAATCGAGTCGCTGACCTGGATCCTCTGCCCAAATGTGCTCTCGAGGCTTGCATAGTCGAAGTTATTGATGCATTCGGTAATCGAAAATAGCAATTCAAAAAGCTCGACCGCCTCTCGGTTCTGGATTGTCAGATCCTTAAACCCAAGTGGTTCCATGTTTGCCAACATAGAGCGACTTGTGAAACGGTCGTGGAGAGCCAAGGAGGATGCCAGTTGCGGAATAAAGGGGAAGGCGACTGGCTTATGTGCGGCGGTGGCATAGGAATAATCGGCCCTGTACTAGTTAATAGGCGCTCTCAGGTGACTATTGATGGCGATAAATATTGCTTACCATGATATGGATCGTTGAAGTATACTGCTATGCTTGAATCCGTCGACAATACCACCTCTAAGATCGACCATTCTCTTCAAGCCGCTCATATGAGCTGCAGCAGCACTGAGCGAACCAATAAATGTCTGTTTAGGGTTAGTTATGTGAAGAGTTGACTCGAGTCACCTTTTCTCGATAACTTACTTCGATATTGACTAGAAGAGCGACAGCAACGACAAGACCGTCCGAAATAGGCTTACTATCGTCCTTGCCCTCTAGATTCAGCCTTTCGTTGATGGATTTGACTGCTTGGAACCGATGGAAGTCGATGGTACTCGTGTCAGCCCACCTCGCAAGTGAGTTGTGCATAGCTGCGATCATAGCAATGAACGCATGGGTAGCAGCTTTGTCAAGTTGAAGCTGTTATGTGTTAGTCTCTAGTACCACAAGCCTCATTTTGTTAAGTATCAAATGGGCGAAAAGAGGGAATGACCAACCGCTTGCACCCATGTTCCTTCGGGGTTCATCGCGAAAGCGTTTGCGAGGAACCCGGAATAATCTATATTTCGTCAATGATCTCTTTTGCTTTAGATAAACTGATATAGGATCAACTCACATGTGTTCAAGTATGTCGGTACCCCAGCACGGTCAAACCATTTCTCAACAGCTGTCTCCTGGGGTGATAAGCACACAGCCATACAATACTTCATCAAGCTTTCCGTCAGAGGTGTCTTCTCTATATGCAGCAGTGTGAAGTTCGGGAGTTCCCTTGCGACGCTAACGGCAAGCCAGTTGGTCTTCTTGAGCTTCCTCTCGTGCCTAGGGACGTCATCCTGCTTGCCAGACGATCCTCCGGGTTTAAGCCTGAACTTCGAAGTGTGATCTTTCGCAGATCCTGTTTTCTTCGGCTGAGATGGCTGGCTGGATCCGTGCGGGAGCTTCTGCCGACGGGCATGCGATCGCACCTTTCGACGGGTCTCTTCGTCCCGCTCAACCGTGTTGATGGAGGTGATGAACTGGAAGCCCGTATTCCCCGCAGAGCCTGGTGCCATTGCGCGTGATATTGCGTGTTTTGAATTTAACGATATATATATATGAGGTATTGTAGTTCTTGGTTTATGTATTCGTACTCGAAAATTTCGATTTTGCTATTAGATTCGTAAGCGCTGTCCTCGTCTTAAATATCAGATAGGTATACCTTGGACACCTGTTAAATATCTTACATGGGTGATGGCACGCTTCAATCTCTCACACTGCTGGATCTTAATGTCCCGTCAAAAAGAAACGCAGCGAAGAAGTGATTTCGGCTGAACCATTTTGTGCGAGCCTTGGAGGCTTTTAGGGATTTCAGACGCCATTATCGTCGGCTTCTAACAGATATATGTGAGCGCATCGATTCTACGTAGCTACCCTGTCACTTTTTTCAATAACTATCAACAAGTTGCAACCGGGGCTACAAACAGTAAGCTCCATTGAATATCAAGCGCCGGGATGGGTTAATGGACCACGAACCCCTGAAGCTAGTTTAATTTTCCGTCTTCCCCAGTTTAACCCATCTAAGTTACAACCCCCGGCAAATCCCGCGCTGACATCCTTGCATCACGCCTGGGGTGGAGGTTAGGCGAAGTGCTTGAATCGACCCGGTTATCATCTTTGGGAGGGTCGCTGCTCCGCGGCCATCCCTCATCAAGCTTAGGAACGCGGACAGGGTGATAAAAGCTCCTAGCGTAGAACCTGTTTGGACTCATGATAGGAACGGCTTCAATTAGAATAAGCCATTATATAGAAACCTGTGCTTATGTGTTAGGCAGGTCGATTAAATAGTGCATTGTGCATAAATAATAAAGATCAATGCTAAGTAGTGTACCCGTACCTCACGACGTATTAGGGGGATCCGCATCGTGAATGATCTTCTTGAGAGCTACGCAGCTCATGGTGGCAAAACTTCATATGCAAGTTCGTCTGATGACAAGTTCCGAATTCCAGGTAACAGCATGATCTTCACTCGTTACCTTGAGCGTACATACAGATATTGACATCCCGTGGGTCTAACGTCAACGAGATTGTTACCGGCCGAAATGTGCATCATTCCCGGCCCCAGCTCAGGGTTGTCTCATTGTCTGAATTGGGAAATTATGAATGTCTTGGCGGTCTTGGTGTGGACCTACAACTCCCGTGATATTTCCTTTTACTGCAACCCAGATTTCCTCATAGAGGAATCACCCTTCTATTATGCCCTCGCCTCTGCCCAGCTTATCTCACGACCGTTTTGGTCAGCTGCCTTAACTTCTATTAGTAACGACCTACCTACATGGCCTGGCCCTAAGGTGTGAGCAACAAATCGCGACAAATCATTCGCGCCTCTTTGCTAATGTTTACGGTGAGAACGGACCGACTAATCCAATCTAGACAACCGATGTAAAGCGCGAAAACTTGGAAATTTCCTTCCCTATTCCTAACAAGTGTTTCGATGCTACCGGATCTTCGAGCTACAACTACGGATATTGGCGTCAATGTCGCATTCCGGCCCGCGCCTCGAGCATTTTGATATTATGCTCCCAGGGAAACAACCCACGTGAGCTAGTTTATGCACTACCTAATCGTCTCATTAGGTATCCCGCTACATTGCGACTGCGAATATTGGTTAGCTAGTCTAGAAGCTCACCAAATGTCGACGGAATAGAGTTATTGGGTCCTTCCTCCGAAATTATCACATTTCGTGCGGGTGACGTATCTTCTTTCGTCGACTCTCGAAGACCATGTGTTCAATACCGTCCGTGCGCTGCATAGGTACATAAGAGAACCAATGTCCTGGCGGTGCTGGACGTCAGATCGCGACTAACGCATCATGCCGCCGTATGTGATATCTGTGCTTATTAGGAGCCGTCTTGCTTCGTTTGAGAGATCGTACTTCTTTAATCACGAGACCCTCAATACCAAGACTACATCTCTCCTATGAAGTCTCTTCCTTTTCCAATATGTGTAACCCAAGGACACAGGATATCAAGAACTCATACATATCGTCTAGTTATTAAGAAGCTATCTTTCGTATCTCTAATACCGAGGGCGTCCTAGTGGATAACCCATGTCTACTTTCCTAGATCTTAGGTTCTGCTTACTCTCTATAATTCACCAACGAGGGCGTTTACTTGTAGGCTTCTTTGTTATGAGGCTCGCGCTTAGGCCAGTAGCTTACCACGTACGATAATGACAAGCCGAAGCTTTCCCCGGATGTTTCTTTCTCTTAGGGAGAAACATAGGAAGATCATATGCCTTAGGTAGGAACATTGTCAGAAGATTAAGATAATAATAGATGCATGATATAGTAAGAGTTCTTGCTTACTCTGAAACTTACTCCCAACTACCTAGTCACCAGCTACGTTTTTATAAAGGGGCTAGGATCTTCTTATAAAAAGTTAAGCAGGTAGTAGCTGCTAAGATGGATATCTTCTACATATTCACATAATCGGGCTATATACCACCCAGTTCTATATCTCTCTATAGGTGGTACAACATTAAATACCAAGGACTGTCTCTAACATAAGTACTCAAACGTCGGGCCTTTTTAACTTTGGATATTGGTGAAATTTGTTCTAGTAGACTTCTATTTGCCGGTCTAGCTTTAGTTTCATCCGTACCGATTTATTATTAGTGCTCGTGGGCCTTCTGTTTTACGGAATTACGACGAAACTCGCCAAAACGTAGTTCAAACTATTGGTTTTAGATAAAGTATCGCTTTTATGTGGTTCTCCCAGAAGGATATTAATAGTAGAATGCGGGTCTCTGGGAACTGCTGGCAGTGACCTGATAATACCTTCCTTCATGTCGAATAGACTTGCAGTAACTATAGAATAAGTTGTTACTACTCTTATTCGGAATTATACATTTAGTTGTATGTTATGGACTGCCATCTATTTCTATTCGTTTCATGGTTTATTTTAGATCCCCGAACCATAATATTGCACCAAAAGTAACGACACGTAAATTGATAGATCGGATCCTCATCACTCTTCTATAGAGTAGTGCTAGCACACAGATCGCTCTAATTGATGGCCTTGAATAACTTCGATCAGCCTTACAAGTAGGAAATTCAACACTATGTTTCGGGGAGGACAGGTAGCAACATCTGGGTGTAAGATGACGAAAATAGGTAGTCAATGGTAAGCTCAACTCCTACACCAGGTATATAAGGTAAAACAACGTATATTTGATCAGTCGATAGATTCATCCAGGCTAATGATATGAAAACTAATTCAAAATAATTTCGGCTCGTCTCTTAAATACCTAATGTTTCTACTTATATTCTATTTCAGCTACCTACTAGGTAGGTATTTAAGGATTATGTTTTTGAGTTATAATTATACCTAAGCTACATGTAACCCAACATTGAGGAACAACTCTGCTTAACTCTTAATTCAAACTGAAGTTTTATGAGTACCCCTGATTAAAATTCATTATTGATAAAAATATGACGAGGAAAGAAAGGAGAATATAATATTTTTGGAGGGTTGATGCAGAACTATTCCAACATTGAAATGTTGCTGTTTACCTTCTGACCTAGCTGGATAGCCAAATACCAACGTGGCTTATTTATTTTCCTTTTCTTATTGTAAAGTATTTCAACGAAATGATTACAGCTTTCTTATTTATTATTGCTAGACGAATAAGGTTTAACCTTTAAAAATTTCACATTAGACTTCGTACTATGTGGGTGATCTTTTATCCCATCTGAAGCCGCCGCTTGTGGCGTGAAGCGCAAAGATGGATCTAGATAAGCTCCACTGGGAGGTAGCAGCGGCAGAACGTGCGCCAAAGCGACGAAAGTACGTACCTATTTGTGTGGAGGAGCGATTCTATTTTCGGTGAATGGACCCTTTAAAACCCCTGTAGCCCTGTAGATAAAGGGAGGAAAAAAAAAAGTTTTCGAGGGGTAGTAACAAGTCGATAAGGCCAACTTTTTTTTTCTAATAAATCCCATCCTCTTTTCTTCTAACTCCACACATCAATAAGTAAGACGCTGGTTCACCGTCAAACTTTTCAGCGCCCACGATCGAGGGCATTTCGGGCAGTTTAGCTGGCCCTTATTAAACGCACGGCGCCCCTCGTTCCATCATTTTATTTCAACAAGTTGGGTGCTTTCTTTTTTTTTCTTGCTGCCCAATTCGTTAAGAACGAGCGCTCACGATGCCTCACCAAGTGTCGCCGCCGATAATGATTTCCAAAGCCGACGCTCCTCCCCCGCCGTCGCAACAAGATGTTTCATCAATTCTCGATACTGTATTTACCGCCAAAACTTCTGCCGCCTCAGTTGATGCATCTTACGCACTCTGCGAACTTTTATTAAATACTGTAGGCTTCCGAGGTCTGCATGATTATGGTGTAATAGCCGAGATCAAGAAAGCTGCATCTGATAAGAAGAGTGGATTACGACGAGAGGGCGCCCAGAACCTTCTCGGCGCCCTCTTCGAGAAATTCCCATCTCGCCAGCCGCTGAGCGAAGTTGTTTTCCTAGTTCAGGATGGCGGTCTCGTCTCGGTTGCCTTAGATGCTTTAGCTGATAAGGGCACAGTGGTTCGTGATGCCGCGCAATATGGACTTGATGCACTTTTTGGCCATCTAAGCGCTGAAGCCATGGTTGTCGGCTTGTTACCTGCGCTTGTAGCTTACCTGTCGAAGAAGACTGGAAAGTGGCAGGGTACAGTTGGCGCCTTGAAGCTGATGCAGCGGATGGCCGACAAAGCGAAGATAGAAATTGGTTGCACGAAAGAGCAAGCTCAAGAGAAGGATATTCTCAGAGAGGCTATGGGTGCAAAGCTTGCTAGCCTGATCCCCATAGTCGAGGGCAATATGCACGATCTCAAGTCCGAGGTCGAGAAGCAAGCACTTGTTACAATGCAGTCCCTCACCACCCTATTATCTAACGACGATGTTGCGCCTAGGATTCCTCTTCTTGTCGACACAATGCACCACCCTTCAACTCAGACCCTGCAAAAAGCCATCCACGCTCTTTCTCAGACAACCTTCGTCGCTGTAGTGACGTCTCCTGTTCTCGCTCTGCTTACTCCCTTTCTTGAGCGAACTCTCAATAATCCCACCACTGCTCAGGAGGTACTGCGACAAACCGTCGTGATTACTGAAAATTTGACTAAGCTAGTCCACGATCCTATTGAGGCGCGTACATTTTTACCAAAGCTTCAACCGGGTATCAAAAGTGTCGTTGAACGTGCACCGCTACCAGAAGTACGCGAGCTGGCTACTAGGGCCTTGGACGTCATGGATAAGGCTATGGGTAACGATAAAGCCGTGGTGGAGAGGACTTCTGCAGATGATGTCGCGAAGGTCCTGGACTCCGAGATTAAGAAGAACGGAGGTCTTTCAGGAGACCTCGATTTCTACAAACTCGCTCGCCCTTATATCTGCGAGATGGTGGCCGAGGACGCTAACCATCGTCAAGTGGATCGAATTCCGGCTAGAATTGCCCCCTACCTTAAGGATTTAATGCATAAACAGGGCGCTAACGATGCTGTCGCTTCTGGGGTCTATGAATTTTACGTTGCCGAGGACCACCGCAAGTACGGTGTGCCAGAGAAGGAAGACGATGGCGAGACTGAGATTGTCAATGCTGATTTCTCCCTGGCCTATGGAGGCATGCTTCTTCTTTCCCATACCAACCTCCGATTATTGAAGGGACACCGATACGGCCTTTGCGGCCGCAATGGTGCCGGAAAATCTACACTGATGAAGAGTATTGCCGGTGGTAAGCTGGAAGGCTTCCCACCTCAGGATGTCCTCCGTACCTGCTACGTCGAGCACAATCAAGGCGAAGATGCCGATATCAGCATCCTAGATTTTATGGTTAAGGATCCGACAATCGCATCCGAAGGTAGAGAGCGTATTTCTGAAGTCTTGGCTGAATTCGGCTTTACGGCGGGTCCTGAGGGTAGACAATCTCAAAAGGTTGGCTCTTTGTCAGGAGGATGGAAGATGAAGCTGGCTCTTGCTCGAGCAATGTTGCAAAAAGCCGATGTTCTACTACTTGACGAACCTACCAATCATCTCGACGTTGCCAACATTGCTTGGCTGGAAAACTACCTCAAGACACACACAGACATTACTAGCTTGATCGTTTCTCACGACTCTAGCTTCTTGGATAATGTAACAACCGATATATACCACTATGAGCCTGGGAAAAAGCTGGGTCATTTCAAAGGAAATCTGTCCGACTTTGTTAAGGTTCGCCCCGAAGCCAAGGCCTACTATACACTCACTGCTACCAATGTTCAATTCAAATTTCCTCCTCCGGGTATCTTATCAGGCGTCAAGTCACAGACCCGAGCGATCATTCGAATGACCAATGTTTCTTTCCAGTACCCCAAGGCGCCTAAACCATCACTTATGGACGTCTCTTGCCAGCTGTCTCTTTCTTCTCGCGTTGCTGTGATTGGACCAAATGGTGCTGGAAAGTCAACCTTAATTAAGTTGTTGACGGGCGAAGTGATCCCAACTAGTGGAAAAGTTGAGAAGCACCCCAACCTGCGAATCGGTTACATCAAGCAGCATGCCCTTGAACACGTTGAAATGCATCTTGAGAAGACACCGAATCAGTACTTACAATGGAGATATGCAAACGGAGACGATAGAGAAGTGTTCCTGAAGCAGACCCGCATTCTCTCAGATAAGGACCGAGAACAAATGGACAAGCGAATTGACCTTGGCGACGGAAAGGGAGAACGACAGATCGAAGCCCTTGTTGGTCGCCAAAAGTACAAGAAGACCTTCCAATATGAAGTGTAAGTTTACTGTTATTGTTCTACTCTTAAGTATAACTGCTAACAATCTGTAGAAAATGGAGAGCATGGCTACCAAAATTCAACTCGCAAGTTTCTCGCGAAACCCTCCTAGAATGGGGGTTTGATAAGCTTGTGCAAGAGTTCGATGACCACGAGGCGTCTCGTGAAGGTTTGGGTTACCGAGAGCTTCAGCCTACGGTTATTTCCAAACATTTCGAGGACCTCGGTCTTGACCCTGAGATTGCCAACCACAACGAAATCGGTAGCTTATCAGGAGGTCAGAAAGTCAAGGTCGTTATTGCCGGCGCAATGTGGAATAACCCTCATTTGCTCGTTCTTGACGAACCTACTAACTTCTTGGATCGTGATTCTCTTGGTGGTCTTGCGGTCGCCATCCGAGACTTCAAGGGTGGTGTGGTCATGATTTCTCACAACGAAGAGTTTGTCGGTGCTTTGGCTAACGAACAGTGGCACATAAACGACGGAAAGATGGTTTTGAAGGGCACCAATAACATCGCTCTGGATCGCTTTGAAGACAGCAAACCAAGCAGCGGTCTTACAAGCGGTATCACCAGCGGGGTTAATAGTACGGCAGCCAGCAGTGCAGTAAGCAGTGCCGTCAACAGCGGCACCGAGGACAATACCCCTCTGAAATTCAAGTCTAAGAAGAAGAGGAAGAAGACCAAGAAGGAACTCAAGGAGCAGGAGGTGCGAAGGAGACTACGCCATATCGAGTGGCTCAACAGTCCCAAGGGTACACCGCACCCACCTGATACGGATGATGAGGAATAAGGGCCTAGGTACTACTATTACCTTTAAGATGGTCTTTTTTTGATGAATATTTCACGTACGTTGGTCTAAAAGGCCAGTGGCTTTCTTTTCATTCACGAACTTGGACCCTCATAGACGAGGTCGTTTTGATAGATTTTTATGATGCTCGGGAAATTGGCATTATTGATCGAGGACGCATCAATGTGTCTCGCACAGGCGTTTTCATATAGACGGACGGGGAAATGTCATGATAGATAGAATGAGGGGGGGCTCGCATTCGTATAGCCCGACCCTAGAGTATGGTGCTAAATAGAAATGATACAAGGCATACATAAGTCATGAAATTTACTTATCAGTCTTTTCGTCATGGTTCATGTGTTCGTTTCTTCGGATGTACCTCATGCAGTAGCAGTAAATTCGTGCTTCGAAGCGGAGTGGCTTTGGACTTACTATGGATCGTGTTGGGGGGAACACATCTCGCATAAGTCTACTTTGCTAAGTCATAAAATAGAGGGAGTTAATTTTGTCTTACTATAACTTCTTGGGATATTCAACCTCCATAAAACCAAACCGGACTCTAAGGCTAGTTTCTCCTGATAAAAGCGAGTGAAAAATATTCTCCACCTTAGCTTCGCTTGAGACAGCCATACCCTAGATACATGATACGCTTCGTTCACCAACCAAACCCACCCTATTGGTCAAGTTGTAAGAAGCAGCACGCGCTAAGGACGGGTAGGCTATTACTCTCGTATTTGATGTCAAGAAAAATCCAGGACTATAAAATATAGACACGTTCAACGATGGGCGTTTTCATCTCATTCGGAACATTATGACGAGAAACCAACTCTAGACGCCCGCATGGCACAATGGTACTGCGTCGCACTAGTAATGCGGAGATCCCTGGTTCGATTCCAGGTGTGGGCATATCTACCTATCTATCTCGGAGTATTAAAGATACTCTCTCTCTCTCTCTCTCTCTCTCTCTCTCTCTTCTAGAGCTGTTCCCTTTTTGTTTTGTCTTGCTTTTTGACTCTGCCTATTTCCATATGGTATCCCCATCATCAGGTAGTTGGTCCACCAACTCGCTCTCCCGCGCGCCGGCAAGCAAGCGGTCGATGTTCTGCTGTACGCTTAGTCTTATATACGGCGTCCCTGTTCCCTTCGCGTAGCCGCCGCCTTGGCCCTGGATATTGGAAGCCCCGCCCTTCGCGTAGTGGTGGCTGAATAGGGGCGGCTGCACGGTGAGACATACGGGAAGGGACCCCGCATGCTTGGGAGAGATCGAGTCCTTGTCGTTTGCTCCTGTATCCAAACGGGACCTGCTGTTGATGGCGTACTTCCCTTCGCACCATTTCTGCAGCATCAAATCCCACTGGCTATCGTAATGGCTGTCGAATTGCGATATAAGCTTCCGGGCTCCCTGCTGGCTGACGGCGTAGGCTAGGGTGCAGACGTTCCCCGCGGACGCGTGGACGATGCGAGTATGTGGTGGGTATAGTTCACCGAGTTTGTCGTTTAGGGCAAACGGATGGGGCTTGAGGTGTTTCGGCGCCGGGACCGTCTCGTCGCCTGGGATCTCGACTCTTAGGGGTGAGAGGGGAGATTGGCCGTCGGGGAAGTCAGCACCGCAGTGGCCCAGCCACAGGACATCCCAGTCATCACCGTACGTAGTTTGGTGAATTTCTCTATCTAAGGCTGTCTTTGGGGTTAATTGTATGGCATTTGGCTCATAATTGTCGCTTCTTCTCCCCAATATCGAGGGTGGGACAAAGTCGAGCAACTCAGTTCGGTATCTACCAGACTTAGACTCTCTCAGCCACGCCCTTGAGGCCAGTGCGAAAGTCCGAAGTTGAGGCTTCAAGCGTACATCCCAATCTACATCGTCCTCCAAGATGAGCGCGCTCGTTAGATTTTCTCTCACAACAGATTGAAGAGCATTCATATGTGATCTCCAGGACCCTTTCGCTCCTAACGACGCATGCACCCCTCTACGAATTGACAAGTCACGGTCTGATACCTGATCGCCCGACACGCCGTCAATCCACGTGAAAGTGAGGTTACCGACGGTACCTGCTAGACTCATGGCATCTCGGCGATCTTTCCGCGACGGTAGATTGATGACGAAGATCTTCGAGAACTTGATACTAACGTTAGATCTAACTAGTATGAGCAGATATATGAAGAGTAATGTGGCCTTACACCGAGCGTATTGTTAAACACATCATCTTCTCTACCGGCTAGGTCCCAGCTTTTGAAGCTCTTCGGCGCATCAGAGACTAGGAATGTCCGCCAGTAGATGTAGAAAAGAGGGGCGAAAACGCAAACGGCCGTGATAGTTCTGCGGTAGGGCGGCATTGATGCGCGAATATTGAAGAGGATTTACATGTTATGTTTTCTTGCTTATCCTAACCAAAATCTCACAAATAGACCAAGCCAATTGATAATTGAAGATTAGGATACGTGAAGCGCCAAGACCTTCGATCTGGCCTTGACGGGCTTGGTTGCCATGCGGCTCGTTGATCAGCGTTGCCTCGCGGGTAAAGGACCGGTTAAATCGCATTTGGAGCAATCTTGAGGTCAACATTATCTCAAAGGTTGGTATATAGGATTGAGCTCCATCGTCGTGGACTTATTGTGTTGCTTCTTGGTGGATTCCTCCATTCTCATCACATAATCGCGAGTATTCATCTTTTCGATTACAATTAAAAGTAGTACGGCTTATTCTGTTGCATTTCTATCTAACTACCCCTTTTCGTCTTCTAATTCCATATGTCTGCTTACCACATAATCCCGCGACGTTCGCTCATTTGCTTAGGCGAAGATGGTCTACGAGTACAACCATACTTGAGAGTGATGAGATGTGGTCCATAATCCTTCTCGTCCTACCACACCTTGAATAGGTATTTACTTGGACCAATTGAAATGGGAAAAAGATGGGGAGTGGGCGCCAACACGAGATGGGGTTTTCAGATATATGCATAGCCTGCTGCTAATATGTAGGGTTGGTATATTTTATATAATTGGATGAGAGATACCTACCTAGGTACCCAACGGCGTTATATTTTAGTATGCATTGCTGAGTTTCGGTGACGAAACCTGGCCGGCGAAACCTGGTTGGCGAAACCTGAAAGACAAAACCTCGGGGCCATGTAGTATTGCATATTATGGCATCCGACGTGACGAAGTCATAGTTTTGATTGGCGGCAGGTTTGGCAGCCTGCTCGGCCTAGTTTGAGGGGCAGTCAATTAGAGGTACCTAGGTACATATCTCGAGGACGTATATATTTGACTATTCTCTCGGCCGAAATAAGACCATCTTCAAGTAAGGTATTCATTGCCTCCTCCCATACCATCGTCGATTTCATAGACGCTGCACTGTGTCTTTCATCCGAGCCGGAGTACCTCACCGAGTTGCACTTTATATCTACCCCTAAACATGGCTACTAAGGCACGCAAGATACCTCTAGAGAGCTGGGAACTCCACAAAGAGAGTATTCTAAGTCTATACCTTACTTCCGATCTCTCTGTGGAAGAATTAGTCCAAACCATGGAAAAGGACCATGGGTTCGCTGCTACGTAAGGTTCTCACTCACGTTGCTCTTATATTTAACCTAACTAGGCTTGTACAGTTTATCACAGTTTGAAGCCCAGCTACGAGTTTGGAAGGCTCGCAAGAATCTAAAGAAGGATGAATGGGAAAGGATCTTACCGAAACTCGACAATCTATCTGCTCGAGGTATCAAGACCAGAGTGGTAATTGCAGGCCATCCTGTTCCAACAGACAGAGTCCATCGAGCCAAACGCCACTTCAAGGAGGATACGGGGCACCCTCGAAAGCGGCGCCGAGTCGATGAAGACCCAGACCAAGCGATAAATAGCACCCACGGAAGTGCTACTATCGAAATTCAGGATTCTGACGGCAATTGGAACCCATGTGCAGATGTAGCTAGCGATGATGTCCCCTCTCGGCTACAACCTTCCAACGTCAATGAAGCGTTTGACCCTACTGAGCAAAGCGTCCAAGTCGAGGATGATCCTGCTCAAGGTGTCCCGTACCCCGTCTTCATCGAGCCCCTATCATTTCCGGATATATCTCTTGAACTATCGCCATACCACGACATAAATCTTGTTACCCACGGCCAGCCCGTAAATGCTGAAGATCAGAGTCTTTCGCAGACTACGGGTTTTCAAGGTCAAGTCACAATGTCACCGGTGAGCTTTGAACACGGCATAAACTTTGAGTTCCCAGTCCTAGATTTGGAAAATTTTGGAGTACAATTGAATAATGCAAACCAAATCTCTCTCTGGACAATGTTTCTAAAGGATTTGCCCTTTGAACGATTCGAGCGAGGCTTATTGTCGAAATATTATCATTCGATGCGCTCTCCATCCCCGATAGGAGACAGTCGGTTGCTATCTGGAGCTAGAGGCCTGGATATGGAGTTCATCTGTGAGGTTGTCACCGACATGACAGATGTTAATGGGAAGTCTGCCCGTGAAAACTTCCTCGGCGCTAGACTTGCGTTCCAGACTTTGGATACAATTATTCCGGACCCTCAGCTGCATGGTAGAAACACCAATACAACTTGCCTTTCGCAAATTAATCCTAATATCGAAATGTGCCGGGTACTCCTCTACTCACTTGCGAATGGACTTAGCGGTATGAACGGCATACCGCTAGGAGTGATACCCCGTTTCCTTGAACAGAGCAGCAATATTATCAAACTTTTGCCGAAACTTTCCCAAAGTAGCCCAAATTATGTTGCGAAAGGTATCGCAGAAAGTTTATTTCGCATATGCATAGAATCTGGAAACCATGATGTAATTAGGCTCGTCCTCAAAACCGGTTTAGTCGACGTCAATGAAATGTGCTGCTTCGTTGACGGCGAAAAGTATACGCCACTTGAGCGACTGGCCAAACTTCAACAGCTACAGGCAATCCACGAGTTACTTCAATTCAAACCTAACGTAAACCGAACACTTAACGACGCCAATAATCGATACGTGGATAACTGTAAGGGAGCCCTAGATAATCTCATAAACGGAATTCTCACTACCGATTCTGTACACTATATTTATCATAGCGTCTTATCCCAAGACTGGCTTGATACTGTGGATGCTTTAATACAAGCAGGGGCGGAAGTGCGCGCAAATATTGTTGTTAGGGCGTTACAGCGGTTTGCTCGAATGGACCTCGCTGAGAAGCTCTTGCCTCAGCTTATGCTGGCAGAACATTCTATTTTCATATCCAAACAATGCAAAGGGCTCCGGTTAATCGCAGAAAAATTTACGGATGAAGAGGCTGAAAAGGCATTCACTAAGCTTCTCTTTGAGGACTGTGAACGAGTCGGCTGCAAACAATGTTTAAATCGCCACGCAAACGAAATTAGTGCGGCAATTTACGCCAGCGCCAAACGAGGCCATATTCAACTCGTGCGTTCATATTTCAAATACGCAACATGTTCCGCCACAGTACTCACTGCGGCGATTTCAAGCGGTAGTCACGAACTTATTACATTTATCCTTGGCCAAAACCCCAGCATGCACCCAATTTTTGAAAAATTTGAGGATAATGATAAACGTGTACCACTAGCCGAAGCAATAGAAGCGCAAAATAACACCCTGGTGGGAGAGCTTGAAGCTAGGGGTGCCTTGGAAAACCTTGACCAGGAGCGTTGGGGTGAGTTTTCTTTGATACTTGCTGCCGTTACTAATGTAGGGGATGTCGAGTACGTAAAGAAACTGTTGATCCTCTATCCCAAATTTGACAGTAGATGCACAGTAATGGCGTTGGAATCTGCAAGTAGGAATGCGCGAGAGCAAATTATGCAATTGCTACTCGGTGCAGGAGTTGAGCTCATAACCAGCTGGGATAGAGCAGACATGGACGTTGCGAACCTTTTTATCCGGGCGTATGGTAACAAGCCACTTTTGTCCAGTTTGATTTCCGCCTATCCAGACTTTAAGATGTACGGTCTTAACAGATACAGCTTACTTGGAAAAGATCTAAAATCGGGGAATATGGAGATGCTCGACTTCTTTGCTCGGTCTGGTATGCTTCACAGAAAATTCTTGACTGAGTGTCTGCCAATCGCAATCAAGCTACGAGACGGTGCAATGCTTCGCCGGTTACTTGAGCTGGGCGCAGATGTGCTCGATATTGGCAGCGTCTTATTTGTTCCAGACTTACATATTGATATGCTGCGAATATTGTTCGAGTATGTTCCACCGATGGATACTTGCGTTCCATTGTTTGGAACACGGCTTCTCATGGAAATTATCCGAGCAAAAGTCCCAAATATTGATATTTTGGATTTATTCATCAACTGCAAGGCGGTTGACTTTAAATCTGTGATGAAGTGCTGGGGACATCTGGAAAATACGGCTTCCCCTCTCGGGGTAGCCATTATGAAGGAAGCGGAGGTTTGTTCGTCAAGCTTCCCGTTGACTAGACGGCTTCTTGATGCAGGATGCGATGTCAATGGGATTGTATCAATTACTTATCGTGATGAGTGCAACCAACGCATACCTGAGACGCCACTTCTAAAAGCAATCGAGACAAAGAATAAATCTCTAATTCAATTACTTATAGATCGTGGAGCTCAAGTTAACGCAACGTCTACTTACGGAATAAGAAGAACTCCCCTTCAAGCTGCTGCGGAACAGGGGAGTCTTGATATAGTGGAATTGCTTCTACAAAACGGAGCGGACGCCAACGGAAATCCAGCAACTTTCCACGGTGGGACAGCGCTGCAGTGTGCAGCCATGGGCGGAAACTGCAACATCGCTGCTCTTCTGCTAGATCACTACGCGGACCTATCTGCTCCCCCATCTATAGTTAATGGGCGATGGCCCATCGAAGCGGCGGCCGAGCATGGCCGACTTGACATGATCCAATTTCTGTGGAATGTGAGGGGTGACGTCGGGTTTTCAATGGAGCAATGCCGTAAGGCGATGAAACTTGCGAAAGAAAATGGTCACGGTGCATGTGCTGGCTTGATAAGGGAACTGGCTGTTTCAAATGGAATCATGCTCACACTAGAAGGATCTGAATAGAACTGGTTGGTCTGGATCAGATGTCCTCGGCGCTGGTGTACTGTCCACCTCTGACGCCTTACTGAGACTCCCCGGCCTAAAGGATATACATGCCTCACACTGGGGATCCTGTCCCGCAAAGTGTACTACCGTGATCGCGTCTACAACGTTGGCATATTATTCACTGTGGTCTTAGGGTTGTGTTTCTATTCCATTATGTGGACACGGTATCATTCACTTATCTTCAAAGTATTCTTGCCTTTGGCTTGGAAATAATATACTACAACGAATAACGGCATATTTCATTCCCATTTTTTGGAATATTCAGATAACGACCGGGTATATTTCAGTTGTTCATAATATCACTGAGATGGCCCGCCCGTAGACACGAAAAATGCGCATTTAGAAAACACGAGATAAGATCCTCTATACAACCAGACACGGACTGTTCGCTCACTACCTTTACCTCAGTAATCGACGAAGATACCTACCTAGGTAGGTACCTACTTATAAGTTAGTTATGTTAGCAACTCAAATAACCTGAGGCACCTTAGCTACCTACCTATTTAGCTACCCCTCTAGAGCCTGAACAACCTGCGCCCAGTCCTCCGCGACATAAGCACCAGGAACCTGGTGGCCATCGAACAAGCTCGCCATAACCACACGATCCGACTGCTCGCCCAGCCAGGGCTCCCGGCCATGCTGCGCGATAGCGTTATCGTACACGAGGACGTCGCCGCGGTGCCACTTGTGCAGGACGCGGATCTCGTCCGTGATCCTCGCGAGCGCGGCGAGGTGCTCCTCGGGGATCGGCGTCCCGTCCCCGAACAGCTGCTGCGTGACGTTGCGCCCGGACGCCGCGTTCGCCCGCGCGTTCTTATAGTACGCCGCGAGCCCCGTGAACAGCGTCGGCAGGCCCGTGCCCGGCTGCGTGCGGATCGCCGGTAGCCGGTGGGTCAGGACGACGCCGGCATCGCCCGAGCCGGAACCGTCGCTGTCGTCCGACGTCCACTCCCACGTCGTGTGCTTGCCCCTACCGTACCGCGCGATCTGCGCCTCGATCTTAGCCCGCCTCGTCGCCTCGTCGTCCCCGTCTCGTATCTCCTTCCCAAAGGCCTGCTTGAGCGTCGATCCGCCCGCGTATTGCTTGTCCGTCTTGTACGTGACTTTGCTGAGGATGCCCTTCTCCGCGAGCGCGCTTATGAACTCGGGGATTTCCCGCTGTGCGCGGTGGAAGAGCTCTAGGGACGAGGATATGGGTGTTTCCCCGCCTTCCTCGGGGACCTTATGGCCGTAGAAGAATATGTACTCTGGCGCGTGGGGAACTTGGGGCGATTCATTGTGGTTGTAGATTAGGACCTCCTTGGGTGACTCGTTTGCTGGGGCTACGTTAGGCGCGAGTAGGGGCCTATCTACTACGATCCCGATGATCTCATCTGTAATGTGTTAGTTTACTGTACGGCCGAGTTCACGGCTCCGTAATCACTCTCCGCTCAGAGGTAAGAGTGAGTTGATAATTTATACTAGGCGTTTAGCAATGAGCGTTGGTAAGACATACTGGGAATATGTCAGTCTGTTGTAAATGATACTAGCATTCTCGGAGATGTTCACGACGGAGATGCAGCATCCGACGCAGTGTACTTATACGTACCGTGGCTTATATCCAAAGGCATGGGCGAATCTACTGAAGTCATTCGCATCATGAATTGGCAGGCCCCTGAACAGTAGCGTTCCGTGGACAGCCAACTTCTTCGTCAAAATTTCACCTTGCGCTTGGAGATATTTCACCGTTTCGATAACGGTGTCAAGGTCAAGCGCAGCATCGTCGGGAGTCGACGGCCGTAGGGCAAGTGGTGTCACAGTACCCTCCGGATGGGGTGGTCCGAGTACGCGTTGATTGCTCGACGGAAGGTCAAACTGTTCAAATGCTAACAAAGGCGAAGTTATCTTCTCGGGCTCAAACGGGCGTATAGTAGCTTGTTCTATTGTAGTAGCCATGACGATGGATTTTAAATTCGTGTTGTACAAAAATATCCAATGTCACTTATACTCTAGGTCTATTCTTCGACTGTGGCACCTAGCATGAACAATACTGTGGACAGTACTATGTATTATACCACGATAATAGCAGATTATATCACCCAAGTTCTGCTATTGATAACATTGCGTATCATACCATATCCCATGTCCCTCGATTTCTAGACTAAAATCACGTCATTGCTTGGGGGGACAATGAAACCATGCAACTTTAACTCTAAGGTAACATTGTGAACCATCAATACCGATAACCCCGCGCCTTATTGGAACTTCTATCGGACGACGAGCACATGGGAAGAAAAGCACCTTGTCTGTTTAGGGGCGAACACAACATACGCCACTTACCAGGCCCAGCTATCGTTAGCGAGCACGTCAGAGGCATAGGATCTCGCGTATAGCTTGTGATAGCTTAATGGGGAAATATCTGGAGCGAGGATTATCGTTGAGTTAGGTTATCTCCGACCGTAATGTAGTAGACAACCTTGATAGATTTTAAATGGTATTTATTCAAGAATAAGCTCGCAGGTCGACTTTGAGAATGTTTAAAGTGGTTGAATTATACAACATTGTCTCATTCAGTTCCGGTCAGCACTAATTACGATGTCCGGGGATTTAATCACCGCCAAGGACGGCGTTGATCCAACCTCCGTTACTGTCGCAAACGATGAGAATGTCCCATCTAAACCAGAGAAAATCCCATTCTTTAGAACCACTCTATTCCAGGTCCTCGTCGTGGGAATATGCTCCTTCTCCGCCCCCGGTATATGGAGCGCCATGAACGGCCTCGGCGTAGGCGGGTCGCAAAGCCCAGATCTCGTTAACGCCGCCAACGCGCTGCTCTACGCCTTCATGGCCGGAACATGTTTCAGCGGACCGTGGTTAACGAATGCCATCGGGTTTCGTTGGACGTTATCCGTGGGGACCCTTGGCTACCCCCTATACGCCGCGGGACTCTACGTGAACAATAGATGGGGTGTCGTATGGTTCGTGTACGTCGGCGCCGTCGCATGCGGCCTCAGTGCTGGATTTCTGTGGAGTGTTGAAGGCGCGATATGTACGGGATATCCCGAAGATCACAAGCGAGGTCGGTATCTCGCGACGTGGTTTACCTTCCGCAATTTTGGGAATGTTATCGGCGGTGCTATTTCGCTAGGCCTCAATGTCAACGTTAATCAACGCGGTCAAGTGGGGTACCAAACATATCTCGCATTCATCGCTATTCAGTGCCTCGGGTGTCTGTTTGCTCTTCTCCTTTCTAACCCCGATAAGGTCCAGCGAGATGACGGGACTCGCATCGACGCGCCCAGGGGAATTAGCTGGCGCATTGAGCTCCGTGAGATGTGGAGACTAGCAAAGAGCAAGTCGATTCTATTACTGACGCCCTTGTTCTGGTACTTTGGTTGGATCCAGGCGTATCCGGGAACGTATCTAGCAACATACTTTACGGTTCGATCGAGAGCCCTTGGCAGTTTCATGTCTGCCATAGTTGGGACGCTCGCTACCTGGTTAAGCGGTGTGTTGGTTGACATTCACTGGACGAAGAAGAGGCAGACTCGTGCTGTCAGTACTTACATCCTGATAGCAATGCTCAATAGTGCGACATGGATCTGGGCGGTGTATATCCAGAATGAATATCGACACACACTCCCCGTCTTGGACTGGGGCAACCAAGCCGAATTCGGTCGTGGTTTTGGCGTCTATATGTTTGAGCGCATCAGTGCCGGCATGGTCGAGAATTACATTTACTGGTGCATCAGCAATTTGTCAGACTCGCCCGGTGACCAGATCAGATATAGTTCTTTACTTCGAGGGATTGAAACCGCTGGTGTTGCCGTAGGATTCGGTGTCCAGGCCGTTCCAACAGCACTTATTGCTACGGCTAGCATAAACCTTGGACTCTGGTTTATTGCGTTACCGTTCAGCTACTACGCTACTGTTCAAGTAGTCAAGAAGTTTAATGAGCTGGATAAGAAGCGCGGCGAGAACATTGAAGTCGAGAAAGCACAGGCATGATACTGTTCGAATGTATCAAAGCCGTAGCTCTACTACGCTTTGAGGCTATCCATTAGACAGATATATCAGTAAATATGAATAAAGAGATGATATATTCGCACATATACTGTTGAACCTTAATCCCGCTTGCAGATGCAGCGCATGTACGGGTTCATTCAATTAGGTACCCTATTGCAATTTGGGGTTTTCGCCATCAAGGGAAGCACAAATGCACACCGATAAAAAAGATCGTTAAATCGTGTGATTTACGATGCCATGAAGTATCATTATTCGTATGCAAGCTCTATCAGATATATCATTAATCATGTCAAAACTCTATGCGGGCTTAGTAAATGCTGCAATCATGCGTCGTAAGGGGTATCAGGTCTGATGATGTAGACTTCGCCAACAAGAATAGCACAACCAACGACCATAGAAATCGTGATGATGGGGAGGTTCACGCGCGCGAAATCGAGCCTTCGCACACGGATGTGTTTTCTAGCTAGAATATCGCGCCAGAGGAGACCGGCTAGAGATGCGCTGAAAGCTGTGCTGAATGCGCCGTAGTTGACACCAAGCGCCATGCTATTGATGATCAGTTAGCAGCTGGAGAGACGTTGAATATAAAGAGGGGTGGGATATTATGTTAGGAGACGAAAACAAGTATGAAAACCATAGCAAATGTTTCCTAAGACAATAACACATACCTATAAACCGTAGCCCAAAATGTCCGGTTGGAGATTGGTGTGTTATTGGCTTCGTGAATCTTCTGCCAAGCTTGAATTACGCGGGAGAGAAGGATGGTGGTGCCGATATTCGTTCCTGCAAACTATTATAGGTTCAGAGGTTAGCCAGTACTAGACACTCAGTTGCTGATGCGGAAACTTACGTTGCAGAGAATCACAGAAAGGAATCCCATGCCACCAACACTACCAATTGTTCCCGTCCTGTTCACCCAGTGGTCCCAACCATAGGCAAACACTGGTACCCAACCTTTCGTAACCAAAGCTTGCACGAGGACAAACATGGAGAAGGCAAAGGGGACGAGCGCGAAAGGTAGATGGCTCATAACTACCGCTGCTGTTGGAAATGTCTCCTGCGCCCATCTATAAGAATCGACAGTTAGTGATACGAGTGTCGCCTTCTCATTCTCTCGGTAGTCCGCAACACCGTAACGTGGTTGTTGTTTTTCAGCATCCACCTCTCGCTCAAACGGAACCCGGCTTTTTTCATCTAGCCCTCCACCCAATACCCCTTCCGATGGCTTTGACGAGTCTGCGCGGACTTCGCCAGGCGTGTTTGTCACGCTGGTCGAGCGGCCGTCCCGTAACTGAATGTCATCACTGGGCGGTTTTGTACTAGCTTTGTCGGCTCTTATGGTATTATCGTCGTCCGTAATTGAGCCAGCAAGGCTGGTACGAGATTTGATACCACCAGTAGTGTCATTCTGACTCTGAGATTTAGTATCCAGAGAACGGGTACGTGAAGTGCTAGGCTGTGTGTCGACTACACCAGTTTGATGTTCTTGCCCATGGTTCTGGCTTAAGGTAACTCCTTCTACTTCTTCTAGTTCCCTAACAAGTCGTTCAGCACGAGCTCGTTCGATTTCGCGTCGGCCGTCGCGGGCAATCTTTCGTGTCTCTTCGCGGTGAATCCACCCAAACGTAATGTCCCAACAGAACATAACAAATGCAGCCGGTAGAGTTACGTAAAAGACTGGATGTTCACCAGTGCTTTGACTAGCGGCATTGATCGCAAGGATGGTGACCAGTGTTGCAGCCATGATGACCGCTCCAAATCCTGCGCCCCCCTTATCCAGGAAAGGGTTCATGATCTCTTCCAAGGATAGCAATTTGCTTTGTTCGCTATTTGTCGGATCATCTTCTTGTTCCTCAGCGTTTCCCCTGGCGTGGGGAATATTGGGATTGACAGGTTTCTTGGCCTTTGCTTCGTCCGAGAGCTCGTGCATCTGAATTGAAAGTGGGATAAGGGTCTCGTCGGCAAACACGATGTAAAGGAGGAAGGGGAAAAGTACGATCGCCGTGATAACGACAGGAACGATCATATTGGCAGTGTAGTCGATAAATCTGATATTGAAAGCGCCTGCAAGAACAAGGTTGGTAGGGTTAGAGGACACTAAAATCGCCGATGCGATGTTCGCTATCGCGAATTGGGAGAAAATCCAGGCTCTAGGATGTATAATATTACTCGAGACCCGGGTCATGTACGCAAGGAAGGCCGTGCCTGATAAGATGATGGGGTCGTTGCCGATGAAGCTACCCAGACTAAAGAAAAAGGCATACAGGTAGAAGAAGAGCCTGTGGCCAAACCTCCCTCCTTTTTGGAGCACCTTGAATGCGAGGTACCTGATAAGGCCAGAAGCGTCGATGGAGATAGCGATGTATGCTAGCGTTATGAAAAAGGCCATGATGTCGATGGGCGAGATGTGGTTAGCACCGATCGTACCACCGTACACCTCCTCTCGGCCAATTGCTACGATAGCTAGCAGGAAGAGATCTGCTATCAGAGGCGCCGTTACAAAGTTCATGGGGAACCTTATTCGTACGAAATGCTTAGCTACGATCTGCTGCCACCCATTTCGATCATGCCCGAGACCAGACTCATGCTGAGAGTCTTTCCGACGCGGGCTTATCACCCGCAGAGCAGCTAACACATCCAATATAGCATTTGCAACTACCCGAGGGATATACAATGGTATATGGAAGGGGAAAAGGACAATGATATCTGCGTAATAGTGTAAGTAGATTTAAGAAAGGCAAGATCATATTTTTTGAACGTGTACTTACTGGTAATAACGAAAACAACGAGGGTGACAATTGATTTCCATTCTCGAATTATCCTTGTGTCAAGGTTGATGTCGATATCATTAAGATCCTCCGCCATTTTGCCCGTCCGCTGGTGGCACTAATTGAGCTGCCTTGGCAAATTTCTTGTCTCGTGATGTCGATCAAATCTTACAGATATCTTGCGATATTAAGAAGAACGATTCCTAACAAGAAATAAGGTGCAGGAGTTCCAACAGGCATAATTTATCTAGATGCTTTAGGTATATATATATATATATATATGTTTTTTTCAGAGAACAATCCTTATTAACGTGTCCATGCTGTATTCCGTAATGACGAAGATTCAAAGTGATGAGATCAGAATCAGATATCTTAAAGCGGTGGGGTTAGACGGCAGAATACCAGATGGAGGCTGAGAATTGGCCAAGAGACTCGATAGGAAGATAAAATCGCACACGTGCCTCCACCAAGTCAATTGCGATTATATATTTTATATAACTGATGATTCTCCTTCAAAGCAAAACACCATGTAGAAAAATCGTGATGAATCAAAATATAAAAGAGAAATGGAAAAAATAAGAAGGCTATGATAGTGGTTGAATACTAGTAGAAATGACCTATAACACAATGCTTACTTCAATCTCAGCTCACTTCATTAGGCTCTATTAGGTTTTCATTCACCGTGGCTGTGTTGAATAAATGACCATCACGCTATGCAATTCTAGTGTATAAAATCAAGTTTTATGCAATGTGTTCTATCCGTCTACGTGTAACCTGGAAGTATTCGACCAGTCACAAGCCCCAATCGGAAGCGAGAAGTGAAGTGATTGGTGTAACGCGACTTGTAGTTCCCAAGAAAGGAAGGATGCGGAGAAGATCCAATAAAAGTCGGGCAATACTGTGGATTCCGGGGTCAGAACCCACCTTTCTATCCCTAATTTGTGGTTCGGTATCGAGGAGGTGCGTCATTCCGCAGTCAGATGTCTCACCGTCTAAGCGGACCCTAAGCCTTAAGAAAATCCTAACAGAGCAAGCATAGAGTACAAACATATGCCACCTAATCGTTCCCAATTCATAAAGTACTTTGATTCGTATTCATACGGGGTAATCGAAACGAAATAGGATTTGAGGCTGAACAAATCGCCTTCGGTGCCCAGATTCGATAAAGGGGCGGTGCTGGGTTGGAGTCTGGGTTCAAGGGCGATTATGTTAACCCAGCTGGCCCAGCTGACGGGAGCTTTGCTTACTTTTACTTAGGATCATCTTGGGGTTATGATCATTTACGCGTCGTTTCGTTAGCCCTACGTTTGAATTTGCGAGGCGTTCGATGAACTTGAAGGTCTACTCTGCCACATTCATGCTTTGCTTCCATCTGTCCTAGCTTCCTAGCTTCCTAGCTTCCTAGCTACCTACCTAGATTATCTACAAAACAACGCAGTTAAATGTTCGAGATGGAGCATTTCTCCTTTTCAACATCCCGATAACTCACCTGTACGAATGTGATTACCACGCCAGTTTACTCTTTTCTCCTTTTTGGAGCTGTCTTTCCTAGGTCATGCCAGCGCTTCCTTCGACTTTACTATTAGAAACTATTGCCAGTCGAAACGCAACGCTCGAATCTACCATTGCCTTAGCTTCTAATGCCACTAATGGTACGAATTCAGACGATGCTGTTCAGGTTATCTGTGCCTGGCCTGTGTCAGGGCAGTATGGCCCAGGATCGAGGATTTTGTAAGTTGCCTAGGTACCTAGGTAACCAACTTGGATACAGAGATTTTCAGCATTGTCAATTCAACTACAGTATCAAACTAATTAATCATTCCTTTGTAGGTACTATGTCCTTGTAGCAGCTTGTGTCTTTGCTCGAAAGGCTGAATGGCTTAGAAACGCTTGTCTAGCTGCCGCGTGTATGTATTTTCTACTTTAGCCCTTTGTCTATCCATAGATTAGGGGTCCTTGACAAAGATCCACTTATAGCACTTGAAGCACTTATACAACTTGACGTATACGAGTATACTATTAATAATAGCTAATACAACGAGCTATAGTGGTCTTCCCCGCCGTCGCTGCTATTCATGGCATCGTCCTCGCTGCAGTACATGTAGATAGTGAGTACCTAACCTAATCCAGCGCGTTGAACCAGAGGTCCACACCAAGTGGCTAACAGCGTTGCTGCTTCAGATGCTGTCGATATGGACATCTATGGCGCCTTTCAGTTTTGCTCTATTGGAATACTAGCGGCCCCATTGTCAGTGAGGATATCGCGAACGTATTTTGAAAACCCGGGCCGGAACATAATCTTTCTCTGGACTGGCATCGTTCTCGCTGGTAAGCCTCACGTAACCCCATATCGAACCCCCAATGGTCGAGTATGTGCTTACGAACGAAGGTCTACTCAGTTTAACTGTCGAATTCTTCCGGACTACGACATCACCTTGCACACATGACGAGTCAGGTAACCCCCTTCCTCTTGGCGACTACAGCAAATTTCCTTACGACAATGCCTCTTGTAACCTCACCTGCTCCATCGAGAAAGGACCTTGGTCTCCACTACGAAAAGATGCTACAGATGAGATTTACGTCATACCAGCGCCGAATAGGCTTGCATTCGACGCCGTCACGCTACTCGCGGCAGCTTGCTGCATTCCTGCAGTCCTCTCGCTCGTGTCAATGTGGAGTAAAATTCTTGAGATCAACTGGAAGTCAAGGTTCGGTCCAGCAAAAGCAGACGAGTTGATTGAAGGGTGAGAAGACCCCAAATAAACCGTTATACCTGTGTTACTACTTGTAATACATGATCGTATAGCATAGCTATTGTCTATTGAGATTACCTTTAGGGGTTGCCCTTTCAGAAAGTATTCATTGCTAACAAGAAGCGCTTATATTAGTACAAATGGTGCCACAGTCGAGAGGATGAGTAAAGTCAATTCCGTGGTGAGACTTTTCTTAAGCACTCTCGAGGTCCCTCTTTTCAGCGCTGCAGTAATTGCAATCATCATCTTTGGTGAGATGAATTTCTTCAGTCCGCAAGTCGAATACCAAACCGAACCGATGAACAGCATAGGTCAGGTAAGTAAAGGTCTCTCCATATTCGAGTCAGGCTAGCTCAATGGAACTCCTTGTACCCCTTTACTCGCCCAAGACCACATCTAAGTCTGTAAGGACAGTTTACTAATTGAGTCATTCTGGTTAGTGGGCACCTCTTGTCGGCACCCTACTTGCTGCATTAGGATCTCTCTACATGCTCATGGCGGTAGATCTAGAAGCTGTGAAGAGGGACGCGAACATGAAGTATTCTACCCATCACTGCAATTGTTCTCATCACCACTTTAACGAGGATCATGATCCGCATTCGCCTACTAGATCCGGGGCTGGCTCTTCTCTGCATAGTGAGGTTGCTGAATGCGCACACGACGACGCCGCAGCCCATTCGGATCATGATTCAGGAAGTTCATCATCCATGCAAGAGACGAGCGGTGGCCTTTTCATTAGTTCCTCCCACTCTGTCGCTCCTCCAAGTATAGCCCATGTCCGAACCAGCTCTTCCAACAGTCGACCACCGGAAACCGACATAGGCAACAGACGCAAAGTGTACAATGCGCTACTATCGGCCGCGGAACACCTTGGCACGGCATCGGAGGACAGGTTCGACTACTCTGAGTTCAAGCACGGGAAGGCAACCGATTTCCCCGAGATCCCGGCGGAAGACAAAAGGAACCCGAACCTGTTCCAGGTGAGGAAAGCGTATAACCAACACCACGACGAGGACGATAGCGCTAGTATGCGACCGTCGAGAGCAGGTAGCTTCGTCGGGAGTATTGCTTCTGGATACAGTATCGAAGGTAGTCCGACCATGACGCGAGCAATATCAGCTCCACACCCGCCGCCATCGCCTGTATCGCGGTCCTCATCACCATCACCCTCTATACGTAGGGTCCGGCACTCGAACACGTTACCATCCGGCCAAAGCTCGTTTGACGTGCAGTCTTCGGAGACATCATCGTCCATTGGACGGACTAGAGGCAGGACAAGACAACGACGGGATACACTTGAAGTTCCAGTAGTGCACCCTGGTTCCTCACGCGCCATGCAGCCACCCTCGCCAGTTACGTCCATCACTACTATAACTAACAGCCAGGGCTCTCCTGTGATTGTCATATCGCATGACCCCGATACCGTTCCTACGGTGGACATCCCCGCTCTCAATCCCCCTATTACCCAGTCAGCAGAGTCGTACCAAACACCACAACCGAAAGCCTCGCCTCCAACTTGAGTATACCAAGCACAGTGGGATATTTTAGGAATCTATAACGATCGTATACATCCCTCAAGCCTTATGCATCGGATTTCACTTTTATAGTTCATTCTATATATTGATCTACTGCAATGGTGGATTTTACATATTCATGTTACGAATTATGTAAGTGGCACTTATACATCTATTCGAGACATTCTTGCTAACAATCAGTAACACAGCAATGATTATATGACGAGAAGAGCACATATGGGTGTATTTTTATATGGCGTGTATAAGTAGGGCAATTAAGCGCCTTAGGGATCTTCCGTTATTGCTTCATTGGGATGTAAATAGAGTACATAATACAGACAAGGGGAAAGTGATATATTAGGTACATAGCAACGGTCGGCGAGATGGTATAAACAGTTCGAGATGTTTGGCGACTTATTCACAGCGAGTTAATTAGCAACAGCTATTAATATAATAAACTTACCATTCAGAAAGTCTGTTATTGCGTATGGGCGATACTTCCGTACTCTACTCTCAATTCAAGTACAATACAATTATTATCACAAGTATAGGACTTCAAAACCAACCAATTCCTAACAGTTTTTTTTTTTCTTGTTCTAAATTCTACCCTCAATGGAGCGGATTATATACCTTGGTAATCTATCTACCTTATCGGCAGAGTGTGAGTCTGCAGTAACTTCTTCACCTCCTCGACCAGATTTTCTCTCGAGACCAGCTGACCCTGGTCCTTCTCATCCTTTTCTTCCTCTTTTCCACCCTTGCCAGTTCCCAGGACCTTTAGTCGTACTTTGCCCTCCGCAAGCTCATCTTGGCCCAAGATAACACCTAGCGGCACCTCCTCAGCAGCCTTGAACTGTTGCGGTAGACGAGGCTTGACCTTCGCGCTGAACTCGGCGCGGATGCCGGCCTCCCAAAGTTGTCGCGCGACTGACATGCGCTCGAGGAGCAGGCCGTTGAATTCCTTGCCGCCGAACGCCATGACATATACGTCGACTTGGCGTGATCGGCCTTCTTTCTCCCCGCGGCGCGCCTTTAGGATGGTGAAGATGCGATCAACGCCGAAAGAGATACCCACGCAGGGTATCTGCTTCTTGCCGTACATACCGACGAGGTTGTCGTATCGGCCACCGGCAGCAATGCTACCTACGGCCGAAGCATCTGCATTTTTAGACGACTTCTCCGGATACCGCGTGCCGTCCTTGTCATTTGTGTTGGCAGGTTTTTGAATGACCTCGAAGATTAGGCCTGTGTAGTAGTCAAGACCTCGCGCAAGTGATAGGTCAAACGAGACCTTGTCGAAGGTGCCTAGCTCCTTGGAGTAAGTAGAGAGGAGGTCCATATCGGCAAGACCTGCTTTTATTTCTTCGTTGGCGGAAAGGTTCGGGTCGGCCTTGATAAACTCGATCATCTCGTCGATGGTGCCGCGGTTTAGCACGAAAACACCAATTTTATCGGCGACTTCCTCAGGGAGACCTTTTTGCTCAACCATCTCCTTCTTAACGGCCTCCCACGGCTCCTTGTCCAACTTATCTACCGCTGAACTAATCGGGCGTATCTTTTCTGCGGGGACACCTGCGACGGAGAATATGCCGTCTAGGATGCGTCTGTGGTTAGTCTTGATGGTGATGTCGAGCCCGAGAGCATCGAAGGTTTCGACGATAACGCGTAGGATCTCTGCGTCGGGGATTATAGGGTCGTAAGCTCCGGCGATATCGAAATCGCATTGGTAGAACTCGCGCATCCTTCCGCGGGCAATGGCTGGCTGATCGCGACGGTAGACCTTGGCGATCTGGTAGCGCTTGATCTGCTGAACATTGTTCATGGCTAGCCAGCGGGCGAAAGGTACAGTTAGATCGTAACGTAGAGCGCATAGTTCTCCTCCTTGGTCTTCGAGGTTATATATCAGACGGGCCTCCTCGCCATATTTTCCAGCCAGGATTTCTTTTAATTCGAATACGGGAGTATCGAGGGGAGTGCCTCCGTGGAGTTTGAAGATATTGCTGATAGTCTCGCTGGATTACCATATTAATAAACGGTCGGCGCTAGTAGTGACGACCGAAAACGTACAAGACATGATCTCGTAGGAGAAGATCTGCGCCAGACCAGTCGCGTGTACCCTTGGGCGCCTTCAAGGATATCTTGGCCTCTTTGGAAGCCATGTCGCCAATTTCGGCAGAGGAGAGATTTTGATGAACAGGCGATTGTAACAAAGGGCTTGAAGGAATGAAGAATGTCCTGGTGGTAAATAGTGGTGATCTGAGAAAAGTTGAAGTTATTAGCCTGTTTCCTCGATAGAGCGCATGCAGCATTGCTTGGGTGCCCCGCGTTGTATAGCCCGAAAAAAAAAAAAAAGAGAGCAATTGAGGGATGACTCAATAAGAGCTACATGTACCTCACTAAACGTGGGGTTATACAGTTATCATGTGACACGAAGGACGTATCTCATATCGATAAGCTATACAAGAATACAACACCTAGTTAATCTACAAGGATAGCTAATTCTATGTGGTACCTAGGTAAGTTGACAGCTCTTACCCCTGTCGAATGGATAGAATGCAGGAACCAAGGGGTTATCGATAACAAATAATAAAATGGAGCTTCCATTCGTAGACCAGGACCAGGTGGTACGATTGCATCTTGCAATTGAACAACTTTCCCCGAGGAGATCATGTCAAAGGGCACTCGGATTGGCTATATTAGTACCAACTATGCGATGATACATTCACTTGCACAACAAGTGGCAGGCTATGATATATGAAAATGGCGGCCAATGACCTCGTTCAATGGGTCAATGAATTCAGTACTCTCATACAAGGGTTCCCGTACGTTTCCCAGTCTCGATAATGTCCTTCTTACCAGCGGCCGGCTGAGCTCATAACAATTCATACATAGGATTAAAGAATTCACCTTCGCCGCGTTCCCTATCATCTTCGCGATTGTTGGTGGTCTAATACTCTATAACACTCATACCGACTACTGGGATAAACCAAAGCGGTACACCGTCCCGGCTCCGAAAAAGCTGGACGAACTAAAGATTCTCGACAATCCCACCATCAAAGTCTCCGGCACAACTGCCATCCAATGTTACGCTCCGGCTACCGGCCAATTCCTCGGTCTCGTCAACCCCTCTACACCCGACGGTATCGATCGTGCCATTGCCCAGTCAGCAGCGGCACAGGAACAATGGGCCAAGACCACGTTCAGTGAGCGGAGGAGGGTGTTGCGCACCATGTTGCAGCATGTACTCGACAATCAGGAACAGATATGTCAAGTAAGCTCTCTGGATTCGGGAAAAACTATGTTAGACGCTCAGCTGGGTGAGATCATGGTTACGGCTGAGAAGTTGGAATGGACGATCAAGCACGGCGAGAAGGCTCTCCGCCCGAGTCGACGCCCGACAAACTTGCTCATGGCATATAAGAAGAACACGGTCCAATACGAACCTCTGGGTGTCGTGGCGGCTCTAGTCAGCTGGAATTACCCTTTTCACAATCTGATAGGCCCTATCATTAGTGCTATCTTTGCTGGGAATGGTATTGTTGTGAAAGTTAGCGAACAGACGTGCTGGAGTGCCGCCTACTACACTAGCATTGCGAGAGGTGCATTGGTGGCACATGGTCACGATCCCCAATTAATACAGAGCGTCGTCTGCTGGCCGCAAACCGCTGGACATTTGACAAGTCACCCTGGTATCAGCCATCTTACCTTCATTGGTAGCCGGCCCGTATGCCACCACGTTGCCTCCAGCGCAGCCAAAAGTCTTATCCCCTTGGTAGCAGAGCTTGGCGGTAAAGATGCTGCCATTGTACTCGACTCAGCTAAATCTGATCTCAAGCGAATCGTGGAGACACTATTGCGTGGAACTTTCCAGGCTTCGGGACAAAATTGTATCGGCATTGAACGGATTATTGCTGCACCTGGTGTCTACGACAAACTTGTGGCTATGCTCGAACCCCGCGTCAAAACTCTACGTCTTGGTCTCGAAAAAGATGTTGGCGCTATGGTGTCAGACGCCTCCTTCACCAGACTTGAAAATTTAGTTAAAGATGCTGTGGCGAACGGTGCGCGACTCCTTGCTGGTGGCACCAGATACACGCATCCCGATCACCCGAAGGGTTTCTACTTCCAACCGACGCTTCTCGTGGACGTAACGCCTGACATGGCAATCGCGAAGGAAGAGTGTTTCGGGCCGATCATGACGATCCTTCGGTCCCCTTCACCAAGCGCTGCCGACCTCCTACGACTAGCCAACGCGCCGGACTTTGGACTTGGCGCCTCGGTCTACGGGCGCGATTCGGACCCAATACTGAAAGAAGTCGTTCGCGGCGTACGCGCAGGAGGTGTGGCCGTTAATGACTTTGCAGTATTTTATGCCGTACAACTACCGTTCGGAGGCGTCGGTGGGTCCGGATACGGGCGCTTCGCAGCCGAAGAGGGTCTACGGGGCCTCTGTAATCTGAAGAGTGTGTGCGAAGACCGGTTTGCTTTCTTGGGGATAAGGACTTCTATCCCGCCGCCTGTGCAATATCCCGTTGGGAGCCAAGAGCGCGGGTGGAGATTCGCCAAGGGCGTTGTGGGCGTTGGGTATGCGCTTACGCTTGGGGGTAAGATAAAGGGTGTCTTAGATATTCTAAGGAATATGTAGGATTGAAAAAAGAAGGAAATTGGAAGAATCACGACTGATGAGGGTGTAGAAGGGGATTTGTATGAAAGGAGCGAGCAAGTGAGTGGGTTGTATCCGCATACTTACCTCAGATACCCCTAGTACCTAACGAATAGTATATATAATATTAATCACATATAATATGAACCGATATCCTGAATTCCTCATGGCATCTCATTTTGTTCGCTTTCGTGCTTTCCTCTTATGTTAATTAGGGGGTGTATAGTAAAATAGCCAAGCTCCGTCCGTACAACTAACACCAACAGAAGCCTCATCTTTACATTCGCACTCATGCAAAAAGTAAACAAATGCATTGGTATCTTGGGTACAAAACGAGACAGCTACCTTGAAGGTATGTAGCCCTTCCCGCCGGAATACATAAATCCGTCATCTATTCTTTTACCAACCTTCCTTCCCATTTTTGCTCACTCATTACTCCCTTTTTTTGGTATTGTCTAAAACTACCTACCTACCCTTAGGTACCACCTAGTTATCCGCCCTAGAAAATTCCTACAACGACGTAGATATATGTGATTTTTCATATACGTCGTCCGCACACATAAAATATATGTACGAGGTGATACGCGAGTCACGACCGCAATAAAAGGAGCGTATTTAAACCCCTAACCGGCGAGACAGAAAAGCCCCCGCTCCCCCCTTTTCCAGTATCTCCTCTACGCCGCCCCAGCGACCAATCTCCGCTGAATCCTAACGAGATTCGCAAAGTCGAGCTTCCGCGCGTCCTCGGCGGGAGGCATGTGCTCGCCGGACGCGATGCACAGGACGCGCATGCGCTCGTCGTACCGCAGGCCCGTGAGCAGCTTGGGCGTGATGAGGAAGTACTGGCTCGTGTGCTCGCGGCACGCAATCTCCACCATCCGCTCGTGCACCATCCGCTCGTTGCGCGGGTCCATCCCCTGGTTGATCTCGTCGACCACCCGGAACGGCGCCTGCGCCATGCTCTGCAGCGCCATCAGGTAGAATATCGTCGACACGGCTCGCTCGCCGCCCGATTGCCGGTGCTGGTTCAGTTGTTGGAGGGTTTCATTTTCGCTGGGAAAGATGTTAGTATGGATTGTTTTTATTTCACTTTCTCCCTTGGTAACAAAATACAAAAAGAAAAGTAGAGGTGTACTGAATAGGAAGAGAAAACTTACCGAAATTTGACCTTGATCTCGATAGCCCACTGCTCAAAGTCCTCGTCCTTGTGAATGCTAACCTCGCCCGCGCAGTTGATCTGCTCAAAGTTGTAGCTAAAAGCGTCGTTGATCTTGCCGATGACACCATCCACGCCGGGCTCCCACTGCTCCATGATCTGCGTGATTCTCCTGACGTACGACTCGAGCTTCGCGTTCAGCTCTTCCTTCTTACGCGTCAGATCCTCGATGTCCTGCGCTCGCTTCTCGTACTGCCGGAGAATCGCAGGATCGACCCCGTGGATCAGTTCGAGTTTAGTAGACTCGGCACCGATCTCGTGATCGACGTCCTCCGTGGTTTTGTCCCCCACCAAAGCGTTTAAATACGCAAGTCTCTCCTCACCACCATCGCCGATGGCTTCCATTACTTTCTTTCGGGCGACAGTTGCTGCGGCTTTCATTTTCTCCATTTCATTTCTAGCACTGGTAATCTCGGCCTTCTTCTCATCAAGCTGTTGCTTTATATTGGCGTTCTGTTCTTCTAGACCCTTGACATCCGATTGGGCTTCAATGAGACGGATCTGAACCTCGAGCAACGCTTGATGGGCGTCGCGGATCCGAGAAAGCTGCTCTTTATGTTTCAAAACAGACCGAGCCTTCTCGACGACGAGCTGATCCTCTTGAGCGCTATACTCAAATATTCGCTTCCGACAATCCGCAAGGTCTTTCTGCGTGCTCTCTAGGGCTCTCTTCTCGGTTGCTGTCATTTCTATTAGCTAGCGCTGCTATACGCCAGGTGGGATCTACTTACCAATTTTATCTCCGAGAGTCGCATATTGTGTGGCAGCTTTTTGCAATTCGTTCTTCTCCCTTCTGAGTGCCTCCTTTAAAGCTGTTAGAGTCGTAGATAACATAGTTTAAGCTTAAAATAGATGCATGACTTACTATCTGTTCATGGATCGGCTGTTCAGCCTCGTCTATTTCTGCGATACGTTTCCTGTTTTCTTGCCCTTGTCTTTTGATTTCCCGGGCTTCTTCATTCGCTTCATCGATACGTCTTTGCAGTGCAGTCCTTTCAGCTTGATCCACCGGTTGGTCTGTCCAGAAACGACCTTGTTGGATTTTTCTTGTAGTGGTTGAGACCGCGTTGCCATATTCTCTGCGTCTCGTTATGCGGTACATCAATGGGCCGGAGGCCCAACTGGGTATCCCATCACGGCTTGCTATTAGTTCATATTGGTCATTACTGATATCTCGAAGAGCTACACCAGATATGTGTAGTCTCTTCTCGGAACAGAGCATCGCAAGGACTGGCTCCGGACCTTCTAAGTACTCAATGGCGTATGCGTCAAGACCCATCTCGCGAATCTGTTCCGTGGGGATAACTGGTCGGAATGAGGAGAAATCACTGCCGCAAGTCCTGATTGTCACCGAAATGCCGAGATTTCCAAAGAACTGTGCGCTCAGTTTCTTATGATCATTACGAGTTTGACAGGTAAAGCAAAAGAAGTCTTCAGCGGCGAGGAGCGCCTGGATTTGGTCTGAGTACTGCTGGTTTGTGATGGAGCAGTTAAGCATCGGCGGACCGAAGACTTCTTTCTCGAACTCATCTTGGTGTTCCTGGAGCCATTCCCAGCCCTTCGCGGCGTCTGGATGGACCTTTCTCAAATGAACAAGCTTTTGACCCTCTTGGGAGTTTAGGGATTTCAAGTCCCTCTCAAGCTGCTCCTTCTCCTGATTCTGTCTGGCATTTCGAGCCTTCAACTCGTCGAACTGGTGGCGCAACGTACGTTTTTCTGCTTCATTCTCGCGCAGTATATGCTCTTGTTGCCGCTAGGTGTGCAAGTGTCAGCAATAGACAACTACGGAGGCTAAAGACGATGTCACTTACAATTCTCTGGTTCCAATCGGAAGCAACAAACTCAGGAGGTCTGTTTAGTAATTTAGCCTCAAGATCCGTAATTGTCCTGCGTATTTTCGCAAGATCAGCTCTCTTGGAGTTGTGAGATCCTTCCTCTGCATTCTTCTTATTTTGAAGATGTTTGATTTGTTCTTCCTGGGTTTCGATGGTTTGTAAAAGTCGGTCGCATGTGTTCTCGGCATGCTTCAGCGCGTTCTTCCGCTCTCCAACCACGGCCTCGATCCGTTGCCGATATTCCTGTTTTCGATTGACGGCCTGCAAGGCAGGCCCACACGCTTCTTCCAACTCCTGCAGCCTCTTCATGGCATCTCTGCTTTTTTGCTTCGCTTCGGTTACTATACGACGAAAGCTATTGTATTCAGCAATAGCACGGGCGCTCTGGAGATCTTGGATCTTCTTTTGGATGGCTTCTCTTTCCCGGAGTCTATCTACGTCGGCCTGCGATCCTTGTTGGCGCGTCTCGTGGCCTTTTAGAGTCTCGACACACGTATCGAGTCTAGACTTAACCTCCTTATGCTTCTTGTGCAGTTCCTTCAGTTGGTTGTGCCAAGTGATCATCTCTTCGGGCGCAGCAGCTCGTAGGGTCTCGTGAAGAAGTTGTACAGGAGTAAGACCGGCAAATTCAGCAACCCTATCCTGAGGCAGAAATTGGCATAAGTTATCGATTTGAATGCGCAAGTCGTTCGTAAGAGCCTTAACAGCACTATGCGTACTCTCTTTTCCATTAATCCACCACTTCGTCTTGTTGTCTTCTTTACGGATCTGTAGTCGGATTACATGGTTGGATGGCTCGCCTGGTTGACCTTGTAACTCGATTTCAACTATAGCGTTCTCTTTCCCGTGTTTTACAAATTCTCCGACGTTGCTTGCTCGGCCGAGATGTCTCGGGTGGAAACCTAAACCAAGGCAGATTGCACAGACTAGGGAACTTTTGCCAGTGCCGTTAGGGCCAATGACCATGTTGAGATTTGGGCCAGGATTGAACTCGGCATGTTCGTAGGTAACGAAATCTTGGACCAAAACCCTGACTATAGCACCAGTTTGGAATTCTCCTGTGCTACTAGGCGAGCTCTTAATCCGCCTGCGCCGTAAATCACCATCATCACTCTGATCATCCCCGTCTTCATCTGATAAGGCACCATTTGTATCACGCCTTTGCCGTTTGGGCGAGTCTGATAGAGAAGATTCGTCATTCTCTTCCTCAAACCGAGCTCTCGGCCGACGGCGGGGTTGTAGAGACGGCATGGTTGGACGTGAGTAGACAATCGGGAAATCGAGGGTAGCTTGGAGCGGAGGTCGGATTGATCCAGTTAAGAAGTCATTTCATAGGTAGGATCTCGGAGTGGAGGCTCTCTTCTTGGGTTGGGTAAGTTCTGATAAATAGGTACCTACCTAGATTTCGTGCGAATTAATGGTAGTTGATGCGTTTGTGTGATAAAATCAATAAGCTAAAGACGCGGTTTGCTGTACGTAAAGCGGACGCGTTCTGCTAGGTGGGGGGAAAAATCGGGGGAAGCACTTAAACTTAAATCAGAAATTACCTAATTAGGCAATATACAAAGGTACCTTTTTTCGATAGCTTAATCCAGGGTAAAACCTGGGGTCTCTGAGGCTCGAATTTATGCACCAAAACTCATCCCTGCAATTCCCAACGACACTTCTCATCTTCAGCTTCATTTTTCCCTCTCTCCATTCTCTATGTGTGGTATGTGTATCTTAATGCACAAAACGAAGAATCGTCCCAAAAATATACCCTTAAATTTTGTTACTCTAATTCATCTTGTCAAGATTTCGTAGTCAATTAATTACTGTTGCAGTTACTTTATAGTATGCGCCGTCGTTGCTTCTAGTATCACATACATAAGGTACTAAAATACAGCTAATAGCGCACACGTTAGGTAGATGTATTTATCCCTCTCTTACCCCACCAGGCTTAGGCTTAGTCTAATGTTTTTCAATTTTCTAGTTGCTAGGAGATGATTAATAAGAATTGCATTCACAGCATGTGGTCTCCGTTGAGAATAATGCAGCCTCGACGCAGAAGGTGGCAGGTGGGGAGATTACCTAGGTACCTTAGGTAGGCGTGTATGTACCAGGAGTCAAGTTGTCTGTAGAGCAGAAGAGCACTGGGACAACACTTACAGCAATTCTAAAGGAATGTTGCCCCGGAATTCCTTAAGTACGGTAGTTACCTAAGGTAAAGCACCTGGAACACATCACTACGGTAGCTCACAGCACTGTGTCTTAGAGGTAGGACTTTTTAGTCGCGTTCTCTCTAAAATATCAAATCGCATTCCTCAACTTAACCTGCATACATCTTTCCACACTTCGCGCATCATTTTCTCAGCTTGAGCAGAATATCCTGCCAACTGATCCGCGGCTCACTTTCTTCTACCAAACTGTATCCAACCTCGTTCTTCAAAGTGCTGCTGCATCGCACCGCACCGCACGAAATCTCCTATCCTCTCTATCACCTTCCGAGGCTTCAAGACTTAATACTTGCATCTATTTGGCAGAACGGAACTTGACACGCTTGTTTTTGATCCGCCTGGCGCGAAGTTGTGTCTATCACTGCACAGTCTCACATTCTCATATCCCCCTTTCTCGTCGCGCACTTTCTCCCATCTTCATGCGCATTACTACATCACCAAACTCATTCCCTTTCCACATTTTGTTGTGCTCTAAGGCGAGCTTCCCACAGTAACATACTATTTTTAATGCTCATTATCTTTCCAATTGGTTGTATCCAGTCCACTTAGGATAGATATGATCTAAGTATTTCTTCGACATGGCCGATTATCGTGGACCGACCCCTCGGCCCTCTCGCGCCCCGCTGGGCGATGCCACTGCTCGCATCAACAATACATCGACGACGCATTCAACCAAACAAAGTCAAGCTCAGGTTCCTCAATTTAACCCTCTGAGAGCTCACCCCACCAATCCGGTGCGCCAACATACCAGCTTAGACACAAGCGCTACTTCAAAGCATGACAACTCGCGAGCGCCTGCTAAGACCAAGCCTCGCGCTCCAATCATTCCCCAGAATACCACAGACAACAAGCGCAACTCCCAAGCTTCAACTACCACAGTAACCACCTCTAACGGTGAACGTCGCAAAACCCATATTGGGCCGTGGAAGCTCGGGAAAACTTTAGGTAACGGTTCGGCCGCCCGGGTTCGGTTGGTAAGACATAATGTTACAAATCAGCTGGCCGCCGTAAAGATCCTCTCCAGAAACGGCAACTCAATGATGCAGCCGGGAAGCATCGCCGCCCTCGATAGATGGGATCGCACCCGCGCAGAATACAAGTCGGAGAATCGCATTCCGTTCGTGATCGAAAGGGAAGTAGCTATTATGAAGTTGATTGACCACCCGAACATAGTGAAGCTCTATGATATCTGGGAGAACCGGTCGGAGATGTATGTGAAACTCCAACCCTTTCAAGACTCACTTACTAATATTAGACGCAGCTATCTTGTCCTCGAGTATGTAGAACAAGGGGATCTCTACAGTTACCTCGCTAGAGCTGGCCCACTACCTGAAGACGAAACAATGTACTTCTTCCGACAGATAGTCGATGCTTTGGAATATGTCCACTCTTTTAACATATGCCACCGCGATCTCAAGCCCGAGAACATACTTCTCACCAAAGACTACCGGATCAAGATTACCGATTTTGGCATGTCGGCTATGCATCAAGGACCTAACCACCTATTAAAAACTGCCTGTGGAAGTCCACATTACGCTGCTCCTGAACTCATGAACCGCAGCTACTATCGAGGTGACAAAACTGATCTGTGGAGTCTTGGAGTTATACTGTATGCTTGCATGTGCAACGTTCTTCCTTTCGAGGACGACAATGTCCATCAACTTCTGGCAAAAATTAAAAGGGGCCAATATCACGTGCCTTCTTTCATCGGCCGCGAGGCCCGTGACCTAATTGGGAGACTATTGACGATAAATCCAGACGAGCGCATATCCATTCGGGGAATTTGGCAGCATCCTTTACTTCGTCGGTATGACTATTTGGATAGCCTAAATCAGGGTGACCGTGCGCACGCCTGTGCTCGGGATGCTCGGTATGATCCAGTACCAGTTGAGGAACTTGACATGCAGACTCTGAGGCAATTGAAGTCTGTATGGCATACGTTCGACGAAAAGCAGCTGGCATCGAAGCTAGTGAGCTCCGAGTAAGTTGAGGTAATTCTGATCAGATCTCGCTCTACTAACTTGGTGAACAGGCGCAACGAGTTCAAAACATTTTATTGGCTTCTTTACAGTTATAGGGAAAAGAGACTAGAAAACTATGGTACCGACTTAACGCATTCTGCAAGCGACTACCATCACCTGCAGCCTCCAAACTGGAAAAAGAAGTACACAACCCTGGATTTCCCTGCCAAGAATGGACGATCCATGTCACGGTTCACCGTCATCTCTAATATTGCGACTGATGAGAATGGTGAGCCTCTCGAGAGAGCCTCTACAGACTGTGGTGCTACCATCCAAAGCTACGACCCGTATAAATCCTCTCGTGTTCTGGATGATGTGGTCGCCAGTCAGGCAAAGATTGTAATCCACCGCAATGGCACTACATCTACCCGGAACTCTCAAGCTCCAAGCGTGCGCAGTAGATCAGTCAGAACCAACTCCACGTATTCACGACGTGGTACAGGTGCAAAGCACATAAAAGCACCATCTACTCTGCGTGGCTCGCGGCGTTCTCTGAATTCAATCCAAAGTGGCGAGGAAATTTCGTATAAACGACCTGCTTCACGTCGCAAGCGGGGTGTTGACTTCTCGCGCGCCCATAGGCAATTGACTAGTCAGAGCGACGCAGAGTGTAGTCATACCAATATCGTGGTGCATAGCACCACAAATGACCAAATTCCTTCAACCCCTACTGGCCCCAAGAAGAAGAATAGGCTATCGAAGACCCGCGAGGGAATTCGATCAGTCGCACAGTCCTCCGGAGGGTCTAAGGTTAAAGATGAGGGCTCATGCTGGAACGAGGAGCTACGCCAATTTAGCAATACTATTGCAAAGGACTGCGATGAGGCCTTCAATAGTACCCTGCTAAGTCAAGAGTCATACTTGGCCGAGTCTCCATTTCCTGAAGCACAAACTATCTTAACTTCTACCAGCACACCTAACCCAATCGGTCAAGCAACCGGAGAAGCGAGGGTTATCTCACAGCCACGAGAATCTTGGCCACTACCCACAACTTCGAAAGGTTTAGACGTCCGTGGGTATGCCCCGGTGAAGAGAACCGACCGAGTTCAAGGAAGTATACCCGAATCTGCGGGAGAAGTTAGCAAGATGGTTCCACAATCCAAGCGACCCGGCGAGCCTGATAGACCCTTTGAGCAGGCGGGAACAGAGCGTAGAATCGTGTCGGCTCCCATCTACTCACAGTACAGCACGCAATGGGGTAAAGATAGAATACCCTTACCAGCTATTAACGAGGGTGTAAAGGAAGATGACTCCTTTGGAGATGGAGATAGGATGCGGGTTGTTTCCGCACCTGCAGAAACCTCATCGGCTCATTATGCACAAGCTGAGGAGGGGGCTGAACTGGAAAACCTGGCCCAAACTGTCGACACGATACGTCTGGTCGATTCTCCATCTAATCGGCCACGCAAAATCCCGGTCCCTGCCGCTCCTAACAACCGTAAGGAGTTATCTCACGGCGCGAAGGAGGTTCCACAGGCGCGACAAGGGCTTACCCTCCGCGAGCAGTATGTAGAGGATGAAATGAGAGCGCCGAACTCCCACGAGTCCAACATGCCGACTATGCCAGCTAGAACAGATTCCACTTCAACCATCAAGAAGAAGTCCTCGTGGTTCAAACGCAGCTCTAAAGAGAAATCTGAATCGTCTGGTGGTTCTACTTCGGCGAATATCGATAGTCTTAACCACACGGAAATCAACCCATCGACCTCTGCCGCTGCACCGCCAGTGAAGAAAAGGAGTTTCCCTTTTGCCTTCTGGCGTGGAAACAAAGAACAACCTCAGTTCAAAGTGTCGCTTGCAGGTACGTTGATTTGGTTTAATAAACTGTAACTCCCATGAGAACTAACCGCAAGTATAGGTCCCGAGGTTGATGATGCTTCTAACCCCGAGCCTGCTCTGGCGTCCGGTCGTTCTTCTCACCGACTACAGACTAAGAAGTCGCAGGAAAAATCCTCTGGAAGCCGCAATATTGAGCCGCAGCAGAATTGGTTGGCTCGCTTGTTCCGAGTTAAACCTGCAACTAGATACCTTTGCTTCTCTATTCCTCGCCGCCGTGTGAGACAAGAAATCGTCTTTTTGCTGAAGGAGTGGCGTCGCCACGGCATGAGGGACATCGTGGTTGACAAGGAACGTAACCTTGTCTTTGCACGAGTTGGTAATAAGAATGGTAAGTAGTATCATCAGTGCTTCCCATGAAATAGCGGTAACTAATGGCATCCTACCCACAGATCTCGACTTGAAGGAAGCTTCTTTCGCAGCGGAGATCATGACGGTCATTGAACACGGCAGACGTAATCAGCTCTGCATTGTTCGCTTCACGCAAGAACGTGGGGCAGCTTCTACTTTCAATAAGGTGATAGACACCATGGACGACATCTTCCTCGCACGAGGTCTACTCATCGTTGACAAGTACAAGACCAAGATGATGATTAAGACACTTAATTCGTGACGTCACCTTGCTAAAATTTTTGATCCCTATTAGGGATATGAATGCGCATAAACTTCAAGGAGTTTCAGGCGACACCGGAGTTATAATGGGAGGCCTTCTCTTTTCCATCCTTCGCATCTGTTGATGAATAGCTTGGATGCTTTGGGAACAAATTCCTGGAATACGCAGCTGTGAGGAATCTGGATACGGCAGTATTATATTATGTCAGAACTCAGAAGAACCTCCAGACTGTACGATCATGTTTCTTTCTTTGTCATTTCTTTTCGGCCTTCTTTTCTCTTTTCTACGTGAGTTGGGGAGAGGTGATAACGTTGGCGGTTGAACACGGGTTGCCAATTGGCGGACTCTTCCACTTATGCTACAAGAAGCTACGGTACTGGTTGTACTTATTCATGGCTCTGGTTGGAACAAAATCTGCTTCATAACTCATAATCCGCATCAGTCGTTTTTTTTAAGGTACTGCATCGCGCTTCTTTACAGGTAGCTATAGTTTGTTTCGATTCGATTCTGACATGGGCGTTTCTACCCCTTTTTTACCCCCTTTTATCGGGTTTTATTATTGACTTTTGACTTTTGACTTCATTAATATATGTACATAGTGCATGCCGCTTATGTAAGAAATACAGAGGTACGATTCAATAGAACATTCTCTACCTTAATTTATCGCAGTCGGGTGTTTCCGGCCCGCTGTGTCCTAGCAGGGATCCGTAAATGGTCGAATGGAACTGGATTACTGTTTCCTGTTTCGTGACGGGCCGGCAAATAGGAAGCCGGGGACAGTTTGAGCCTGCCTGAGCTCCGGACGGTAGAATTGAAATCTGAAGCAGCTTCAAAAAAAAATATTGAGGGTTTTTTTGTATCATTTTTTATCTTCCCTCAACTTCTTCACAATCCTTGCCTACTAAAACGTAAACTAACCCACCAAAAAGGGTTTGTAAGTTTAACTGGACCTTTCACAAGATCAATTATCCTTTCTTGTACCTGTCAGCTGACATATAGTAGCCAATTGGCAGCTTCGGTCTCTCAATTGATCTTGGGGAAACTACTTTGCGCCGTAAAATCATGTTGCGATCGGTAGGAGCTGCGGCCGGCGGCCAAGCTAGAAACCTGCTTGGGCCGAGAACTGCTCCTCGGCTGCTTTGCACATGCAACACCACCTCCACATCGTCATATGCCACCTCGAGATCTCTCCGCCCAGGTTACAACAACTCTAGCAAACCTACGTATTCCCTACAATTCCAGAGAAACCTACATGCGACATCGATAAGAATGGCTGCCAACACAAGAACCGAAAGCGATGCCTTTGGTGAAATCCAAGTCCCCGCTGACAAGTACTGGGGAGCTCAAACTGAGCGATCCCTTTCCAACTTTCGTATCAACCAACCCCAGGACCGAATGCCTCCTCCCATTATCAGGGCATTCGGTATCCTGAAGGGTGCTGCTGCCACCGTCAATATGCGGTATGGACTTGGTATGCCATAATCCTTCATAGAGCGCATTGTTCCCTGACTACGCTATGGTGGGTTATTAGCTTACACGATGCGTCTATATTATTACAGATGAGAAGATCGGAAAGGCCATCCAGCAAGCTGCCGCAGAGGTGGCTGACCTCAAGCTCATTGACCACTTCCCCCTCGTCGTCTGGCAAACCGGTTCGGGTACTCAGTCCAACATGAACGCAAACGAAGTTATCTCGAACCGAGCTATCGAGATTCTTGGAGGTACCAAGGGCACCAAGAAGCCCGTTCACCCGAACGACCATGTCAACCGTTCAGCTTCTTCGAACGACACCTTCCCTACCGTCATGCACATCGCCGCAGTCCTTGAGATCGAGGGTCAGCTATTACCTTCTCTCAAGAGCCTCCGGGACGCGCTGCAGAAGAAGGTTGATGAATTTAACGCCAAGAACATCATCAAGATCGGACGAACCCATCTTCAGGATGCTACGCCTCTGACTTTGGCGCAAGAGTTCTCAGGTTACGTTGCTCAGTTAGACTTTGGTATCAAGCGAGTCGAAAGCTCTTTACCAGATCTCAGGCTACTTGCTCAGGGCGGCACTGCTGTTGGCACGGGAATCAACACCTTTGAGGGCTTTGCCGAGGCGATTGCCGAAGAAGTCAGCAAGATGACAGGCACCGAGTTCAAGACGGCACCGAACAAGTTCGAGGCTCTCGCCGCTCATGACGCTATTGTCCAAGCCTCTGGTTCTCTCAACACCCTAGCTGCATCGCTTACCAAGATTGCCCAAGATATTCGCTATCTTGGCAGCGGCCCCCGTTGCGGTCTAGGTGAGCTAATCCTGCCAGAGAACGAGCCGGGTTCCAGTATTATGCCCGGCAAGGTCAACCCCACGCAATGCGAGGCTTTGACGATGGTCTGCGCCCAGGTCATGGGTAACCACGTCGCTGCAACCATCGGTGGAATGAACGGCCAGTTTGAGCTCAACGTCTACAAGCCTCTTATCATTCGAAACCTGCTACACAGTGTGAGAATCTTGGCCGACGGCATGCGCTCGTTTGAGAAGAACCTTGTTGAGGGTCTCCAAGCCAACGAGGAGAAGATCGCCAGCATTATGAAGGAATCGTAAGTTAATGTCTTAATCATGGTCCCCAATTGAATATTCGCTAATAGTTACTGTTTGTTTTAGTCTTATGCTTGTTACCTGCCTCAACCCCAAGATTGGTTATGATATGGCGTCCAAGGTAGCCAAGAACGCGCACAAGAAGGGACTGAACCTCAAAGATAGCGCAATGGAGCTTAACGCCCTAACTTCGGAAGAGTTTGACACTTTAGTCAAGCCGGAGCTTATGATTGGGCCCAAGCCTTACAAGGGTTAGGTGCACCAGGTGGTTGAGCCCGTGTTACACTACGTCCAAGCTGAGCTTGATACGATCGAGAAGAAGGCCTTGGCTTATCACGAAAGCCACCACCACCAGCCTTCGTCTGATTAAGTCGCAGCCAAGCACTTGCGGAATAATACGTCACCTTATGCGGTATTAGCAACACTAGTCTTCCCTAAGTCGAGTCTTGCCAAATTACATATAACGACCTCAGATTTGTATAGATCACAGCACACTGTACAAAAACATAATAAAGAGTAAATTGTTATCAATAACGTTGCCTTAGGTCCCTTCGTGTCTTCTCATTGAGTTATTGCGGTAAATTACCTTAGGTGCCGATGTACCGATGTACAGGTAACAGCCTATCGCTACCTAACCTAACAGCCCCGACGCCTAATAATAAGCCTTACTTTTTCAACGCCATACCGAGCACCATGATCGCGATTGGGCTACATACCTAGGGTAGGTAGTATCGTGGTCTAATGGCCTGGCAAGATTCCAGCCGAGACTGAGATTATCACTACCACGCAGGAAACCAGTGGACAGAGCCAAACTAGTAATTATTACCCAAAATCATGTTGGGCAAATCATAACGCAAAGACCCCCGTAAACTAAGGCTTTAAGCAGGAACACACATTCTATACCCCAATGATAATTCTTACCAACCCACCACCGTCGACCATGGGCCGCAGAAGGCTGAGCCAACACGCTACCCGCCAACTCACTCGTTGTCTTGTGCCTCGTGGAGCTGAGACTCCTTCCTTTTCCGATGCCATACTTATTTCATCTCTTTACCAAATGTATCTTTATTTAAATTACAAACTCAGCGGTAACAGTATGTCGCAGGAATGCAGTGCGACGGAGAATCAGATTCACTCGACGATAGCGGGCTCTGCCTACTATCTCTCGATGGTGGTGGGGTTCGGGGGCTGTCGTCCCTATATATCCTCAAGGGTATTATGACACGACTGAACCACGAGCGTAGATTAGACAATCTCCCTAGCGTGAAGCCGTGTGATGTGTTTGACCTTATTGGCGGAACGAGCACAGGAGGGTAAGTGCACTTCTATTCTTTAACAGCAAAGCTAATGAGACAGACTTATCGCAATCATGCTCGGTCGGCTTGAAATGGATGTCGATGAATGCATTTCGGTATATAGCGAGCTCATGAAATCCGTGTTTAAATACAAAGCAAGGCGATTCCCGATCAGCCTGACGGGCAAAACCAAGTCACGATTCAAGTCTACGAAACTCGAAGCTGCAATCAAAAAGGCAATTATTAGGCATGGCTCTAACGAGACGGATCTCTTCAATAATGGGGTCGCTCGTAGATGTAAAGTGTAAGTCTCTCGAATATAGTCTGGAAAGCTCTAATGAGATCAGATTCGTTTGCACTATCGCGCACGAGACCAAGGAAATCGTTCGCTTAAGAAGCTACGACTTGCCCGGTAAACCCGATATTCGTGCTACTATTTCTGAGGCAGCACTCGCGACGTCCGCTGCGACGACACTTTTCGATCCTGTTGAAATTGGAGCGCGTAAGTTTGCTGATGGCGCATTAGGCGCAAATAATCCAGCAGAAGAAGTAGAAGGGGAGGCCTCAGACATCTGGTGTCCTGACACGGCGGATCTAAAGCCTCTCGTCAAGTGCTTCATTTCGATCGGGACTGGGAACCCTGGGAAGAAGCCTCTTAACCTTAAGATGTTTAGGTTTCTCTCCCAGACGCTGGTCGAAATCGCAACGGAGACTGATAATACGGAAAAGAGGTTTATAGCTAAATGGCGTCAGCACTTTGACGAAAAGCGTTACTTCCGCTTCAATGTCGACCAAGGACTACAACATATTAAGTTGACAGAATACAAAGAGCAGGGCGCCATAGAAGCTGCAACACACGGGTACCTCGACCACCAAGCGCAGGGGTTTCGGGTACGGGATTGCGTCCAAAATTTGAAATTAAAGAAAAGTGTGTACATCTAAAGTTATACATGAAATGCTTGTTCTTCAGTTAACCTTGCGAAGAGATTCTAGAGGCAAACCTCTTGCGTAAAATCGCCGCAAGGACGCTGCAACCTCATTCTATGGCTGGTATGTCATTCTTATTACACCTAATTTAGCCATGCTAAATATTGCTTAGTGTTAGAGAAAACCCAGGCAGACAAACAAGACCTGAAGTCCAAATGCGATACGTGGCTCAGGCCGCCTAATATGAAGATAATCCACCACAACCAGATTCGGGAAAAGTTGTGCGGAACATGTGACTGGATATGGTCTCACCCTACATTCTCGGCGTGGAACAGCACCTCGGTGGATCCACCAGCCGCAGAGCGTCGTCTACTCTGCATCTACGGTACTCACGGCTGTGGGAAAACCGTCCTAGCGTCCTCGATCATTGAGTCGTTGAAAATGAAGGGGAACTGCGTATTATTTTTCGCTTTCTCTGATGCGGATATTAGTCGCCGGAGCTTGGACGACTTGGCACGGTCATTTTTGGCGCAACTCTTACAAGAGCCAGTCCCGGACGAGAGTCTTGAGGCCATGCGAGACCTAATATCGCATGGCCAACCTTTAACTTCTGACCTATGGACTGTCTTCAAAAAGATCACGAGATCTGCTCCAGGGCTTGTATACTGGATAATCGACGGAATTGACGAATCCAATGAGTCTAGTGATGACATCTTGAATCAAGTCGTTGACCTTCTCAATGCCATCAAAGGTGCCCGCGCCATTCTTCTAGGAAGAACACATGTCCTTAAACCAATCCAACAAGCAAATCATGCCATCGAGATTACTCCCAATTTAATCAGCTCTGATATCGACTCATATATCAATACTGAGATAGACAAGTCAAGGACCCTCAAATCTCCCGAAATTCGCGACCTCGCATCCAAAACTCTTCATGATGGCTCTCAAGGCATGTTCCTTTGGGTGAAATTAATGATTAGCGACCTTTGTAGGTCTTCTTCCGGAGCAGAAACCATTCAAAGATTGCACAATCTGCCACGCGGTCTACAAAAGGCTTATCAGCACCTATTTTTTCAACTCGTGGAAGATCTAGACAACCTCGATCTTAGATTTGCTAAACGGCTTCTAGCATTTGTTATAGCAGCCCGCCGGCCATTGAAGTTAGAGGAACTACAGTATGCTCAAGCCTTGGCCTCCAAGTCGGATTCGAAGATGTCACACGAACTCTCCCTCGAAGCATATATCATAGAAGATATAGTCGGAAAGGTCCTCCGTACCTGTGGAAGTTGTATAAAAATAACTGACGGGGTCATTTTGCTGAGCCACATATCCGCCAAGGAATTTTTGACCAGACCAGAAAGTGAATGGTCATGCAACGCTGATCGCAAAATCAGCTGCCTGAGAATCGATCTAGGAGAATCCCACTCTTTGTTCGTTTCGACCTGTATCAACTACCTAGAAGTTGGTGGATACGGCTTTCCGCTGCGCGATCAAGATGACATGCCAAGACTCTACAGTGTCTTCCCATTTCTTAACTATGCGTCCAAAAATTTACTATATCATATCAATAGGGCTCAGGAATCTTCAGCTGACACTGTCGACAAATTTGACCAATTTATGCGGTCCAAGGCATTCTTATCTTGGATTGAATATTTCATAATTCATATATACATAGAAGATGAGTTTTGCGGCCTTGAACCCAACGAACTCACTATGTGGCTCGAAAACAGCGAAGAGGGGGCCATTAAGAGTCTTGAATCCCACTTGCGAGATCATTTTGAGGATATAATTCAGAACCTTGACGAAGGCGATCGGCGACTAGATCAGTACAGGATGGTCATTGACATACTTACGGAATCTGACAGTGATGAGTCTGCTGACAGCTTATCCAATTATCAGACTAATCCATTCAACCTCACAATACGTCAAAGTTCAAATGATATTCATCAAACAATCCCCATGATAACAGAAGCATTCAAGCAGACTAGTATGCTAACGGCACCAAAACAATTTGACTTGCTACTAAGATTACAACAACATATCCTTCGAGCAAAGGCTTTGACAGATCCGCTAGAATTTTTATTCCGTCTCATTTTAAGGAATGCTAAGAATGCGCCTGTTTATGCACTGATTATGATTGGCGATTTCTACAAAACAGTAGGGCAGCTTGAGAAAGCCCTACAGGTTTACCAAAGTGCATTAGCGAAATTCGAAAAGCTCGAAGTTCCAATAAAGTATACAGTACTGCATTTAATCGGCCGAATTTATTCTGAATTAGGTCGGTTTCAAGAGTCAGAGGAGTCCATCAGACAAGCAGTGGAGGGACGTGAGAGAATATTTGGTCGAAACCATACCGTTACTCTGTTTAGTCTGCACAGGTTGGGATGTGCGCTCTGGGACCAATCAAAATATACAGAGGCAGAAGAGATACTTCGACAGGCAGTAAAAGGACGACGGAAAATACTTGGCCTAGAACATGAAAATACTATTAACAGTATGGCTCTGTTAGGGAATAGTCTTTATAGGCAAGGAAAGTATTCCGAAGCAGAAGAAATACTTCGACAAGCAATAAAAGTACAACAGAAAATACTCGGCCCAAAACATGAAGATACTATTAACAGTACGGCTATATTAGGGGATACTCTTTGTAACCAAGGAAAGTATTCTAAAGCAGAAGAGTTACTTCGACAGGTAGTGGAAGAACGACAGCAAATTATCGACCTGGAAGATAATAATATTCTTAACAGTATGGTTGTATTAGGGAAGAGTCTTTATAACCAAGGAAAATATTCCGAAGCAGAAGAGTTACTTCAACAGGCAGTGAAAGGACGACAGAAAATACTCGGCCCAGAAAATGAATATACTCTTGACAGCATGGCTATGCTAGGGCATAATTTACTTAATCAAGAAAGGTATTCAGAAGCAGAAAAGATATTTCAATATGTAATGAAAGGACGACAAAAAATACTGGGCCCAGAATGCAAATATACTCTTAAAAGCATGGCTTGTCTAGGGTATAGTTGTTATAATCAGGGAAAATACTCAGAGGCAGAAAATGTATATCAGCAAGTGCTAAATGGAGAACAGAAAATATTTGGACCAAAACATGAGCACACTCTGCTAACCATGTATTTATTGGGAATGGCCCTTGCAAAACAAGAAAAATACGGACGTGCCAAGGAACTGTTTGAACAAGCAGCAAAGGGACAGGAAGAAATACTTGGGCCAAATCATCATAAGACTTTATCGAGCATGGAATGGTCATCAGAGGTCTCTCAATGCTTAGAAGAGTACACGGAGGAAGGTGAGCAGATGCGAGCGCTATTTGATTAGGATGATATGTTCCAACCTTCGCCCTCTGGTCTTTACTTGTCACATTTGACGAAGGCGGCGCCGTGTTCGGCGTATTGGGAGTCGGCACTATTGAATTATCGAGATTGACAGATGGAAGGCAGTCAGAAGTGGTGCATCTGGACTAATACTTTCTTTTCTTCATTATGGTATATAAGGTATATAACGAGGGGTGGCAAAATACTGTAGAATATCCAACCTGGTGGTGGAATAGACCTTCACTGCTTCCTTATACAGTATGGTGTTTTGTTATTCGTCTTGTAGGTAATACCTAGGTGGTCCTTATAAAGGCTAGACACTAGATTCAGAGCGGTTGTCAAGGGCCAAATTGAGCAAGATCATAGCAGGGAGGCAAACGCAACGTCCCTCCAAGGTGGTATATGGGCATCACTCTCCGTGTATTTTAGAAAACAATCTTCTTTGGCTTTTAAACATATCGGAAGTTACGTGGGTTATCCGTAATTCTTATAACATCTAATGTGCCTAGGTATATTCCCCTATTTAGGTTGAATTTGGCTTTACCTAGGTACCTACTGACGATCATTTGCTACCATCCCCTCGGTCGGTTTTCACGGCCAGCAAGGTATAGATAGTACTTCACTTTCTATTATAGTAACTATGTCGTTAAAAATAAAATTCCCGTAGCATGGAGTACGTAACGGAGTGATAACTAAGGTAAACGATAATTCAAAGGTCTTAGGTGGAAGCTGGGTTCGGGTACTCTCGGTAACTCAGGCGATCTGGAACGTCGAATTGGTTGGTAATCCGACCTCGGCAGCCGGGGAGCCATCGCCAAGTTTCGGTACTTCGGGAGTTCCAGGTTGACTACGTCACTTTTTCTTAGCCGCACCCCGTTTCTTTGTATGGAAGTGTCCAATAGGTGTTGCTACTATCATCTATCCCGTCCCGTACCTTCGGAATTCGATAACATGGAGATATGGCCTATTCCTTTTTTTTTTTTTACTATGTATGCACGTTCTTATCATTTCGAGATATCCCCGAGAATAGGGACGCGATTGAGAAGCGATATCGCAATAAATTTCAGTGTGGTTCTTTAGTTAGGTAATTCGAGCGTGAAGATAAGATAATATTTGTAGAATTGATGCCGTCATGATCAACGACTGAGAATCTGCCCCCAATTGACGATAAAAACGGTTCCTTATGAGCGGCGGGCAGATGGACTTGCCCCTTTACGGCATATTAAACCAATCAGCGTTTGCTGTTAGTTAACTTGTTAGTTGAGCTTACCGTTTTTAACTGGGATGTGGGGAGAGAAGCTGGGGAATGCTGGACCAATGATACAATGTAGTACTGGCGAAGACCGGGGCTAAAGCTTTAAGGTTAGCTAGATAGTTAGTCAATTAGAGCTTCCCCGGTTTTACATGTGAAGAGATCGGACTGTAGATGCATTAGTTACATAATGTTTTACCGTATGTGTACAAAGAAGTAGGCTTCGAACTTGCCGATAACCACTCGTACAACTTTTATTTCTACATGTACAATGTAATTAAGTCCTCGACGGCTCAAGGAAATAACATCTTCCCCCACACTTTCACAAGCTTTATACCTAGGTTGGTAGGTAGGATATCCTAGGTATTCCTCCCCCTTCCCATCGGCTAACATCAGCATCGCGTAACCAGTCATCTACCCTCCATCCAACCGAGCATAGTCGGAGAACAACCTATTGACTCGCCTCATGTTATAGTTCTACGCACCTAGGTAAGAAAGTACCTAGTATGACTCTAACATCGTACATGTAACGGTTTGTCTACGTACTATGTACACCGGCGTAGTATGTTAGTAGGTATCGTATGTACATAAGTTTAAGACACCCCTCCTTTTAGCAAGGGAATCCTCAACTTTTAAATCGGTTACATGCCTTGGCTTTTTACACAACCTCCTACCCGGATTCGAACTTGTCGTCGTTATTTCTTATAACCGTGGAAACCCGCTGCCATCTTCCTCGTAGCCGTATTGCCGCTAATCCTTTCAGGTAACAGGCTAGACAAAGAACTTTATATATTAGCACCGACTCTTCTTCGTGTTCTATCTAGCTCTTTTATAACTATTTCCTTACTTGATCATCAATATATACCCTATCACCCCCAGCTTCATTATATATCCATCAACTAAAACAAGCCTCATCGTCAAGAAGGGGGATCAGAGGCAGTTAATTATAACAATACAGCATATAAAGACAAATATATATACATAGATATATAACATAATGGCGACCACCGACAGCATCCTGCAGGGCGTGACCATCTCTGGTACCGTGCAGCCGGAACATAAAAAGATCTTAACGCCACAGGCGTTGGCTTTCCTAGCACTACTTCACAGATCCTTTAACGGCACGCGCAAAGCTCTCCTAGAGCGCCGTGTCGCACGTCAAGCCGAGATCGACAGAGGCAACCTACCGGACTTCCTACCCGAGACAAAACACATCCGTGAAAACCCGACATGGAAAGGCGCACCACCGGCTCCGGGCCTTGTAGACCGAAGGGTAGAGATCACGGGTCCTACCGATCGAAAGATGGTAGTAAACGCTTTGAACTCAGATGTATGGACTTATATGGCGGATTTTGAAGGTGAGTAGTAGTGGAAGTAGTGATGATGTCAGGAGGTGAGGAGTCATTGACTAGTCAGTCGGCTAACACAAACAACAACAGATTCGAGCGCCCCGACGTGGGACAACATGATCAACGGCCAAGTAAACCTGTACGATGCCGTGCGGCGGCAGGTCGACTTTAAACAAGGCCCTAAGGAGTATAAGCTACGAACAGACCGCGTGCTACCCACGTTGATCGTGCGGCCGCGAGGATGGCACCTCGACGAGAAGCACGTCACTGTAGATGGAGAGCCGATCTCAGGCTCCCTATTCGACTTCGGTCTGTACTTTTTCCACAACGCGCACGAGTCCATCAAGCAGGGCTTCGGCCCGTACTTCTACTTGCCTAAGATGGAATCGCACCTCGAGGCGCGCCTATGGAACGACGTATTCAACCTGGCCCAGGACTCAGTGGGCATCCCGCGCGGAACGATCCGCGGCACTGTGCTTATTGAGACAATCCTAGCCGCCTTCGAGATGGACGAGATTATCTACGAGCTGCGGGATCACAGCTCCGGTCTCAACTGCGGTCGTTGGGACTACATCTTCAGCACCATCAAGAAGTTCCGACAGAACAGCGCATTTGTCCTGCCTGACCGTAGCGCCGTTACCATGACGGTCCCCTTCATGGACGCGTATGTTAAGTTATTGATCCAGACGTGCCATAAGCGAGGCGTGCATGCCATGGGCGGCATGGCGGCCCAGATCCCGATTAAGGACGACAAGGAGGCGAACGAGAAGGCGATGGAGGGCGTGCGAGCTGATAAGCTGCGAGAAGTGCGCGCCGGTCACGACGGGTACGCCCCCTATTTCTTCACCCCTTTTCCTTTACGAATAGACTTGGCTGACATTGTATCTTCTAGCACGTGGGTAGCGCACCCGGCTCTGGCGTCCATCGCTTCGGAGATCTTCAACAAGCACATGCCGACGCCGAACCAGCTGTTCCGGCGACGAGAGGATGTTAAGATCGGCCGCAATGACCTGCTCAACATGAATGTGCCCGGCAAGATTACCGAAGATGGTATCCGGAAGAATTTAAATATCGGACTAGGATACATGGAGGCTTGGATCCGCGGCATTGGCTGTGTGCCTATTAACTACCTAATGTAAGCGAATCGACACCCTTCGCTTCATGGTCATTTTTGCATCTCTTCTATTCCAACATCCCAACCATAACCTCCCCCCTTCCCTTCATAATCTATTATCAACCTAACCACCTACCTCTACACCCCTATAATCCTAAAAAAAGGAACGCTCTACTAACCTCTGCGCCAACAAAACAGGGAGGACGCAGCCACGGCCGAGGTCTCGCGGTCGCAGCTCTGGCAGTGGGTACGACACGGGGTGACGACGGCGGAGGGCAAGAAGGTGGACAAGGCGTACGCGCTGAAGCTCCTTAAAGAGCAGACGGACCAGCTGGCGGCCAACGCGCCCAAGGGGAACAAGTTCGCGCTCGCGTCGCAGTACTTCGCGGGCCAGATCACGGGCGAGGACTACGCGGACTTCTTGACGACGCTGCTGTACGATGAGATCACGGCGGTGGGGAACGCGGCGCCGGCTAGTAAGCTGTGAGGTGAGAGGGAGTGACAGAGAGAGAGAGGAGAGCAATTTAACGTGTCTTGTCGTGTCGGGTCGGGATCGTATGGTATGGGTATGGCGTCTTGAATGTATGTTATTATGATCAGACGAGACTTGAAGAAAATGTAATTTGCGCGTTTGCCTGAAATCATGACCTGTCTGTCGTATATACTGTCCAGGGCATTTCACGGATCCCGTTTCCTTATATATGATATATTGTCCTCGGGGGTTAGCTGTATATATGTCGTTCCATGAGCCTATCTCAGAATATGCCCATAGAAAGTTTGAGGTTTCATATTGCTACTCAACTAAGCGCTTTCAAGTTTTGTGCCAATAAATATAACTCGTTCATAGGCTAGACGGACTGTTTGTTTTCAGTATAAACACCATCTAAATAATATTTCATTCGACGAAACGTCGCCTAAGATCCAAGTCCACCCTATACGAAAAGTCTTCGAACAACTAGCGAGCGCTAAAATATAAAATGGGTTCCCCTATTATAAAAGCGCTATTTCTACAAGACTAATAAACCATATACTTCTTATATCAAGAGCTACGTTATTTCTGAGCTTCCCTGGCTTCTATGTGACATATGTCTCTCGATACTAGAGAAACAATAACTATCGGACGTCAATGATATTGGATCTGTTTGCAGATAGGAGTTATACTTGGTTGAACGGACACTTGAATATTATGAGGGGAAAGCGTGATACGATATATAATCTGGCAAGGATGATATGTGAATACGGGCCTCCAAGAGATGAAGCCTTGTAGACTTATATGCTGTGTGTGTTGGCATAATTGGAAGCATGAGTCCCTGCATTGGTGTGCTGGGAAATACAGCTTGTTTCACTTGTTCATAGAGGTAGGTATACCTACCTATCTTCCATGCTGTGAATAAAAAGCAACTACTACCACGCAATCTCTGGATTAGTTACATACCTACCTACCTACCTAGGTATGTAGGGTAAGGCATAAAATTTCCTTGTCTAACACCTACCACAGCTGTGAGATGTGACGTCATCGTCTATCTCACCATCAATGGCGTGCTATGAGACTTTCGTCAACGGTAACGCTTTCGTTACACGACAGAAACTAAAACAAATATCGTCGCCCAGTATCACAATAACACAACTTCTATTCGATCTTATTTATTCATTATTCTTGTATTTGATCCTACAGATGGCTTCCGTTCTCGTAGTCGGCGCTACCAGAGGCTTAGGGGCCGCTTTGGTGAAAGAATATGCTTCAAATCCCACGACGATCACATATGCGACTACACGATCCGAAGGTACACCAGACGGATTCCCGGATAACGTCAAGTGGCTTTCTGGAATCGACCTGACTAACCAGAATGTCGGAGACAACCTCTCGAGCCAACTCAAGGGAGAGAGGCCTCTAGACGTTGTAGTAAGTCACGTATGCTACTTTTTGCGGAATCATATAGCCAACTTTATTGTTTCCAGATCATCAACGCTGGGCGGTTCATGACCGAGGACTTTTCCGAGTCTGGAGGCCCAAACTGGAATGACGAATTAACCATGTATACGGTTAGTTCTATTGCACCGCTATTTATTCTTCATCGCCTCGTGCATAACGATCGCCTAAAAGCCGGATCCAAGATCATCTTGGTTTCAAGCGAGGCGGGAAGTATTACGCTGCGGCATGAGAAAGAAGGCGGCGGCAATTATGCGCACCACGCAAGCAAGGCAGCATTGAACATGGTCGGAAAACTTCTCAGCATCGACCTCAAGGAAAAAGGCATCATAGTTAGCATCGTTCATCCGGGATTCATGCGCACCGAAATGACCAGAGGTGTCGGTTTTGACAAACACTGGGACGAGGGCGGCGGTAAGTTTGCATACCTACCTAACCGGGATCTAAGACATTTCTGCGTGGCTAGAAGAAGAAAAAACTAAGACATGTGATATTCAGCTGTGGCTCCTGAGGTGGCCGCGAAGAGTCTCGTGGAGTGGACAGAGACGCTAGATATTAGCAAGTCTGGGGAATACTGGGCGCCTCGTGGTCCACGTAAGGCTAGAACCCTCCCTTTCTCCCCCTCACTAGGAAAAACTGCCTACCTACCTACCTAATAAGACTTCGCCACTGACCTTTTTGAGTAACAGGAGATATTGGAATGGCCGAGACGGTGCTTGGGAAGAACCTTGAAACTCCTCTGAAGTTGCCTTGGTAATGCGAAAAAGCTTCAAGAGGGATTTTTCGTTGATGTCAATGCGCGTTTTGTCGATCCGGCGAATTAATTAAGCCTTGGGAGCTTAAAGTCAAAGATGAGAATAACTAGTTAGAGCTCATTTTTCCTATTCTTTTTTAGTCTCGCTCGCTGCTTCAGCTTTTCACGATAGTGGTGCGTAAGACCGGGCGGACTAGATTTCTAGTCTACCCTAGTAAAGTAGATCTTAATAGAGCCCGAGATTTTAGTAACTCCGGTGTCCTTGTGATGGCTACTATGTAGATAATTATGGCGTGTAGGCTGCGCGGTAGCGTGGCCCAGCGTGGCCCAGCGTGGCCCGGCGTGGGACAAAAAGGGGCAACGGTAAAAGAGGAGATCGGCGTTTAGCAGATGGCAAGAGATGGCAGGACTACCCCACAGATATGCCAAGGGATTAAATTCGAAGCGTTGTGGGGCGCATCTCTTTTTCGGCTACACGGGCTAAGAGAAGGGAAGTAGGTAGGGAAGTAGGGAAGTACATAAGTAAGGTACCATGTACAAATACTACATACAGTAGCTTTCCGCGTTAAATAATAATTATTATGGGCAAACTTGATATGAAAAAAAGGGGTCTTGAACCAGGGCAGCCCAAGGGACAAAGTGTCTACATACATGTACGTCGTCGCTCTCAACCATAAACTAGCTTAATTGACACATAATCCATATGCTCGCTACATATAATTACCTAACGTATTTTATCGATTCCTACCCAGAGCTAATTAACTTACTTGCATTTGATCTTTGCCGAATTGTACATACACACATAATAAGTGGACTTTGTCCGCGGATTGCCAGTGGGTCGTGGGTCGTGGGTGGTGTTACACGTGCGATGGTGTGTATTAGTAGATTCATTAGCAGATGGTTGTTGTACTACTACATTCTGATGTAGAAACCAGGGGTAAAAGGTAATCTGCCCTTGGGATAAAACGAATAGCCTTTTTTTTTTTTTTCTTCTAGTGTAAAGCGTCAGAAATTAAGTGTCTGTAGTTCGATATCTATTAGTCTATTACATTAATAGTGTATAGAACAAATAGGTAATTTCTAATGTAAGAAATCATGAGATTTCCGCTGGAGCCGGGAGGAATTTATTACTATTTACCTAAGTAATAAAAGATTGAGAAGCGAGAAAAGCTCACTGTGGAAGCCAATTCTTATCATTGCCTGGGTAATATCTATATTATTATTATTATTATTATTATTATTATTATTATTATTATTATTATTATTATTATATATCTTAGGTCAGGTACCTATGTTATTAAGCTTAAGGTTTGGTCTATTAAGCTCCAGCTTATTACCTGTCAGGTACCTATTACTTAACCTACATGAATTGATGAAATACCCAGAAGAATGCTTGGCAACCTCAAGTTAGAATAGCCAGAGACAACTTCGTCAATGCAATCAATCATGTAGTGTATTGTCACCGCTTGTCGCCCCAACCGACTTGGACTACGGAACGCTGCACTCCTTTAATTCATCCCTTCGCCCTTTCTAGCATCCCAATCGAAATATGAAGCAATGTTGTCTCTTTAGTATGTATTATGTGTCCTGAAGGATTGCTGAGATCGATACGAGTTACAGGTTGGGCGTTACGGTGCTTACAGTGCTCTTTTAGGTAGGTCCTTATTGCTTTACTGTGTTCACCTAGCGCTCTCTAACAGCGAAAGTGGAGGTACCTTTTATATTGCGTATATTTCGTACATGCGTTAGTAGGTCAGGTACATTTCTAGGCCTATTAAGCTAAAATTGATCTCAGCTATTCCATTTTTGGTATTCGCACCAGACCAGGCCATACCTGGGATACTGTAGTAGCTACGGCGCATCTGTCGCTCTTTACGAATCCTACTAACCCAATTTCGATAATGCTGTAAAATAATATAAGGTTAACCCACACCTCCTCAAACTCAATTGATGGAGCTCTTTTTGTCCTTTTCCGAATTTGATTTGTATTGAATTACACTCTTCTTTTTTTTTTTTTTCCCCCTTCTCCTTCTCCTTCAACTAAAAAAAAAAGACGTCTACAACACCAATTATTAATACGCCTGGTTAATACATAAGTTGTAAGACGAGCTGAATTGCCCCGCTTGACTTCTGCTGTTTCGGCGATCTCCAACCGACATTCCCCTTGTCCTCCTGTCAGAAAAGGAGCCAGGACAAAAACCCCATCCTAAATTCAATTAGAGCCCACAGCGGGATACAGTACCTTTTCCACTTAACCCTTCCACTTATTTTAGTAACGCCGTCCCTTAAGTTAATAGGGGTCTTCGAAGCGCAATCGACCCAGAGTAAAGGGGAGGGTTTAGAACCAAAGGAAAAAGAGAGAAGAAAAAAAAAAGAGAGGAGAAATGCTAAGGAGCTAAACTAAAGGAAAATCTCGTCACCCGACCTCGAAAGGAAAGAAGACCGACAGCATTTAATCGATTATTTACCAACTACCGACGGTAACACAACCTCGCACCTCCTCTCCCGCATTGCCCCAAGCTTTCGAGCTGCAAGTTTAGACTTCGAAAAATACACTTGGTGCAACAAGGAAACCGAGAATCTGCGATCTGACTCGCCTTCGTTATTTTTACTTTATTTTTGTACTAAACAAACCTGGACGACCGTGGTCATTTTCTACTCGCTTTTCTGTCCAGGTTCCTTGCATGAGCAGAACACCCTAACGCGCGTTTCCGTAACAAACATCTAAATCATTTCCACCGCACCTATCCGTTCTCGACCCACGAGCTGACCACCACCATTACCAACCCCAAAAAATCCCACCTGTTCGCCCTTCGCTTTCAGCGTTCTGTCGTATTTTCCATACCTAAAAAGCTTACCTATCAGTTTCGATTGGTATTTGGCATCGTATTAATATTCTATTCATCCCGAAGGCGCCGCGCCGCGTCACGTTTCAAGCAATAGTAAAACGTCATCGCTTCGTCACGACCAAAACTTGGCGAATATTCAACCATCTCCCCTATCTCCCTTGAAGATCGCTGTCCATCTCTTTCCACCCCTGACGCACCACCTACGCCAGAGTTTCCTGCAGAGTCCGGGTTGCGCTATCGCACAAACTGATTTCGAACCCCTAACAGAGCCAACTATTGGTTGACAGAGTAGAAAGTCTAATCAATCAGCGCCTGTGAGAGGTATTTCTAAACCTTGGATTAACGGCTAAGGGGTAAATATCCCCTGCGAGATACGGAGAATCTGCACCCAGGCAAAAAGACAAAAAAAAAACAAGGAAATACGAACACCATGTCCACTCAATCGGCAGACCTACTAGGTAAGTAAAAAGAAAGCAAGATAATGCTTAAGCTCCGCCGCCCCCTTTTTTTTCTTTCCTATCTATCTTTCTCAATTCATCCTATTCTTGTTATTATTATATTATTTCTGTATCATATTTGCTATTGCGATACAGGAGATTTCAAGGTGAAAGTTGGTTACGGTCCACTTTACGGGACCGGTCGCCTACCTTGTTTCATTTGTAGAGATTGTTGTTTCACAATTGCCTATCACAGTTGTTATTCGTTGTCATTCGTTGTCATTCCCATTATAGCAAACCTGCAGTGAAGCGACTAAAAGCTAATCCTCTCTTCTATTTGTCTAATTCACTAGGTCTGTATGATAATCGCCAGTCCCAATCGTCTAATCTGACGCTTAATCTTTCGTCAAACAACCCCTTCCGCAACCGTGCGGCCTCGCCTAACAGTTTGGTCTCCCCTCCTCGTTCTCCATTTGATGACCCTCCTCCCCGACCTACTTCGAGAAATCCTTTCCTCGATCTACCATCTTCCAGTTCTGCGACTGCAACTTCATCCGACAATATGGCATCATCTAAGGATCGCAAGTCTTTTACCGCCGAGGATCTATTTGTAAGTTGTCTACAATGCACTAACAATAGTCAGCGATGCATAGTCTTGCTTGCTAACATTTATGTCTATAGGATAACTTGACTCTCGACGATGGCAGCAAAGATGCGAAATCACGACCACCTCCTGGCCGACCGGCAAATCGCCCTCCCGGACCACCTCGAGGCGAAAACAATCCTCCCCGTGGTCGCGGTGTGCCACCTTCATCTCACAGGCCCACACGGTCGCAAGAAGAGGCTCTAAGGGCCCGCCGGATGCACAGTGCTTCGAATGGAGGAGAGAGAGGTCTCGCTAGTTCTCCCCACAGAAAGCAAGGAGATCGTCGCCCTCGTCGCAATAGCGATTCCTCAATGATTGAGAAGCCGTTGACGGAGGAGGAAAAGAAAGCACGCGAGCTCCGACGCAAAGAACGTGAGCGACGCCATCGCGAAGGCAAGGACAAGTCGCGATCAGGCCGAAAAATCGATATTATCGACCAACTTGATGCTACAAGCATTTACGGAACAGGACGTAAGTAATCATAAACTAAACCAGTCTTAAGTCACCTGCTCACTGATTTTACCTAGTATTTCACCACGATGGTCCATTTGATGCATGCAACCCGCACCGAAATCGTAAGGGTAGTCGCCGTGCGCCTATGCAGGCATTTGCTAAGGATTCTGCCAACAATTCTATTGGAGGCACCGGTCCCTTGAATAAGAGGCCTGACCATTTACAATTTATGGGTCAGGAGCCTCACGATGCTACTACCATGTACGGTGGCGTTGCTAAGGAAAGATCTGGAGGAAGTAAGAGCGAGGCTACTTTGTTTGATCCGAAACAGGCGAATGAATTTGTTGTTGGCGAAGAGACGCTGGGACTTGGATCCTCAACATTCTTGGAAGGTACCCCAGCCACGCGTTCCGCGATCCAACGCAACCAAGCCGAGACGGCACAAGAGGTCTTGGAACAAGGACTGGGCAGGAAGAAGTCTGTGGTACAGCGCTTCCGAAGTATCAAACGCGCCCCGCGTGAGCCACGCGAATTCAACATGGATGGCGACCGCTACACTCCCAGGACAGGCGACATGCCCACCAGCAGTAGCACGGGTGAAAGGAACCCTTTCTTTGCAGAGTTCGATAAGGCTGAGGAGCGCATTTCCGTCAAGCGTAAAGATTCCGACCCGTCATCTCCCGGAACGCCACCAGTGCCTAGCCTCGAGCGCCGAGGCACTAACGATGGGGCTGAGTCTCCCGACGGTGCTAGGCAGCAGGGCAATGGATTTATGTCGCGTGTGAGGAGCTTGAAAGGAGGACGACGACCACGACCGGAGGTCCCCAACCGAGACGTTCCGCCTGCGCCCGGTGTGGCTATGTGAGCTTCGCAAGGAATTAGTACACCTCAGTTCTGAGAAATATTTTTCATGAGGTAATCAATATTCATAGCTTGCTACATCAAGTCGAGGTTGTATTCCCAGATATTTTGAACGGTAGCGGAGCTTGGTTGCACTTGGGACTTAGTGCATTAGGTGCAGCAAAACTCTTGATGAATATGCTCTCCGGCTTTTCCGTTTGAAAATACACGGTCAACGCGTTTGGGAGAAAGGACGTAAGGAAGGCTGTTAAAGGGGTCAGTCAGCTACACGGACACTCACTCTATGGGCCTTGACTTTGTGTCAGGATAGGTAGTTTCTTGAGTTTCTCTTAAATACCTGAAGGGGGGAGAGGCGGCTAGTCTAGGTAATCTATGAGCATGATTAGCGGAAGTGGCAAAGGCGCAATTAGTTGAAGGGGGGAGGAGACACAATTGCCGGCTATGGCCAGGTGAAAATTGATGCAGATTGCTTTGCATTGAGCGAATTCGCGAGGCTCGACTGACTAGGCAGGCAATGCGGGTTGGTGCTGATTATCGGAAATAAATGCTTTTGTTGTCTTGAGGATTATGACATTCGCTGTAGAGTATCTCTCCACTTGGGAGCACCTTCATAATATATTTATAGACTACGTTTGTGCGACTCCAAATTTGTTAGTATTCATTAGTAGTTTTATTAGTATTTTGGAGTGTTTGATTATTTTGAGGATTACGTTAACAACTTCGGAGATGCTCCCGTCATTTACGTTGTATAACTAATATCCAGCTCGTATGGTTCTAGGATTAAACGAAACTACCTAACCTAATATTTTCTCCAAGATACTAATTACCACTTTCTTTCCCATTTCTTATATCCTCTTAATGTAACAATAGCAACACAACGCAAGAAATGTAGCGAACGTACAAGTTACCGCGGAAAACATGGAGCAAGATGCCGACGCGAACCCGCCGGCCTCGCAGGCTAGCTCCCACTTCCCGCTGCTGGAGCCCATGCCCGGCGCGACTCTGTACGAGCTCGAGGCGGCGCGTCGCGAGGGTGTGAAGCGCCGCGGGCAGGTAAGGACGGGGTGCGCCGAGGTGGATGACGCGGTGCTGCTGGGCGGGCTGGAGCGCGGGTGCGTTGTGGGGGTGAGTGCAGAGGATATTGAGTTTGGGATACTGGTGAGTTTGCTTACCTCCTTCTCCTCCTCCTCCTATGCCGCCCCTGTTTTCGAGATCAAGGCTACGATAAATGTATGGTGGAGATGGAAGTTGACGATCGCTGGGATAGGTTGGGCTGCAGACTGTAGCGCATACGTTGGTCTCTGAGAGTGGGGATGGGGATAAGCAGAGAGTAGCTATTATCACGACGCTAACGCCAGCGGCGATCTTGCCGATGTTAAGGGATGTTATTAGAGCGCAGGTTCAGACTCACTTGGGCCCGATGGCGAATCAGAAGCAAGAGGCTGTGGGTGCGGAAGTGAGACGCTGTCTTGAGCGCATTTCTATCTCGAGGGTTTTCGATATCGAGGGCTTGTGGGAGGTTCTTAGCGAGCTTGAGATGCCGCCGGCGCCGCCTCCCGGGCATGATGATATTATTCCTAAAGAGAGGGAAGTAGAGACGGCTTCCAATACGTTTGATGCTGCTGCTGAGGACAAGGAGGCTGTCTCTCGCGCTGGCTCGCGGGATTTACTTCGGCTGGAGACGTCAAAAGAAGAGAACAAGACAGCAGATGATATTCCCCTTCCACAACCATCACCTAAAACGCATCGAATGGAAGTTGCAGACAGCGAAGACGAAGAAGAGCTAAGCTTATCACCGTCGTCACTGTCTCCGCCAGAGGAACCACCCATACCACCGCCACCATCTTCTCTCCCAAAACTACCTTCATCCCCGTCACTCCCACCTCCTCTTGTCGAACCAGCTGTACAAACCACCAGTACTACCACACCAAGACCCGTACCTCCAAAGAACCAAGAGAAACGCACACACATCCCAGACCTAATCCTAATAACGCACTTCTCCGCCCTCCTCACAAACCTCTTCACCCGCTCCGCAGATGACAGGCCCCGCGCGCATAGTACTCTGCAGGCATTATCCTCGCACCTGCGGTACTTAGCCCGGTCATCCGACGGGCCGCTTGTTATGCTTCTTAACAGCACCACTACCACGATCACTACTATAACTACTAGTGCTACTAATACTACTAGTGCTACTGCTACTGCTACTGCTTCTTCCTTCCACGTCCCAGCAGCAAAAGACCGACCCCAAGATCCCACGCTCCGCTCTATTTTCACTAGGTGCCGGAGCAAACCCGCTTTCGGGGCTACGTTTGCGCAGTTCGTCGATGTGCATCTGCTGTGCACGAGGGTGCCGCGGACGAGGAGCGATGCGCAGGCGGAGGTGGTCGGGAAGGAGAAAGGGATGGGGATGAAGGGGACGGTGAGGTGGTGTTGGGTTGTGGAGGTGTTGCTTGATGAGGTCGGAGTTGAGGTAGAAGATGGGGATGAAGGTGATAATAAGAAGATATGGAAGCGCAGAGAACAACGGTGGGGTGCGGTAGATGTGCGTTCGAAGGTGAGGCTCGTTGATGCCGTATTGGGCGGGTAAATAGTCATCTAAGATTACGGCGTAATAGTTTAGGTTAGCTACCTATGGATAGGTAGTCTTGCTTGCTACGTCTAATCCTATAAACTAATGCTCACGATGAGAGGCCTCCTGGGACTACTTAACATTATATCGAGTCATTATATCATTATATCATTATATTCATGCGAAAGCTGGATTTAACGAACGTCGCTGTCGTTTTTGCGCGATGCCGCATAGATGCATGCATGCATGCTCGCCCATGAGCGCTATTCTAATACACTTTTATGAGTGGTGTTTCTACTGTGCATGACTTCCCCCCTTTTTTCTTATTCGTGTACTCATCAGGAGATGCTACCTGATTTCTCTCCATCATCATCCTATACCTTTTTTTTCTTATCTCACAACTCACCAACCTCGACTTCTTCGCCCTTCCTGCCTTCATCCATGTTCACATACGGCTCTAACCTCTCGACCAACTCCTCCACACTAATCTCCCCATCGACTTCTCCATCCCACGCACCAGCAGCAGCAGTAGTAGGAGCACCGCCCTTCTTGTGGTTATGCGGCGGGATCAAGATGTGATCGACGACCTGCAGCACGCCGTTGCGCGCGAGGCCGTCTTGTATCGACACCGGCACGCGGCCGTTCACCTTGATCGTGATGAACCCGTACCACCGCGTGATGTCGACCGCGAGGTGCGCGTCGCCCAGGAGGCTCGGCAGGTCGAGGTGGTAGTGCTTGGCGCCCTTGGCTCCAACTTCTTCTTTTTCTTCTTCCCCGATCTTAGGATCGAGGGTATCGGAAGTGGAGGTGGGGGAGGGGTGACGGTACGCTAGGTCCAAGCTCGGCGCGAAACCAGCCGCTTTGGGCCCGTAGTACGCGTCCGAGTACAGCGTCTCGTTGGCGACGATGTGGTACGCGAGGAGCGCGCGGAGGTAGTGCAGGCCCTTTTCGGTGTTGAACAGGAAGGCGTTGGCGGCGGGGCCGAGGCGCTGAAACGCGGTGTTGGTGGGCGCGAAGAAAGTCAGGCCCGTGAGGTGGTGGTGATGATGTTTGTCGTCGTCGTCGTCGTCATCATCATCATCATGATGTTTGAGGCCCGTCTTCTCGGCCGCGAGCTCGAGGGTCGAGAATTTGGTGGGGAATAGCGAGATGAGCGTCTTGGCGGGAGGAGGGGGGACGAGGATGTTGTCGACGCCGTGGACGACGCCGTTTTTGGTGTACTAAATTGAGGGGACGATGTGTTAGTGGAGCGTATGGTGGTAAAAAGGGGTGTATCGAGTACGTACTAGGTTTGCGTAGGCGATCTTGCTGAAGAAGTTCAACTTCACGCCGAAGAGCCCGACACTAACACGTAGCCGCTGAGGCCGTCCACCCAGCGCCTCTTCTTCCAGAGCGGTTGGAATAGTGTGATGAGCAAGTACGCGGCCGGCGGGGTAGAAGTCCGGAACGACGTGGTACTTGACTAGCTTCTCGAGGAACTCCTTAGGGGGCTTGTGGTCCTTGTCATGGTGGGGAATCTTCTCGAAAGCGCTATCTATGGGGATGAACACGGTGACATTGGTAGAGGTGCTGTTGAGCTGCTTGACTAAGTCCGGATGGTCATCGACTAGAGCCGCGAACTTCTTGGTGTAGTTCGAGGCCTTAATGGTTTGGTATACCGTTAAATTGGTGACGTGCCCATGCCCGTGCCCGTGCCCCAACACGGAGTATTCAGACGGCGGGAGAAAGTCGGTGATATCGGATCCGATGTCAAATTCCACTTTGGGGAGCGAGCTGCTTAGCTTGCTAGCCTGCTTCTCGAGAGCATCTAGCGCGGTCTCGAAAGTGCTCTCCGCAGATGAGAGGAAGTCGTTAAGGCTATGGACGCGGTCCCACCATGACGACACGGGCTTCGCTGCTTGCTGCTCAGTATCGAGGACAAGCTGCTCGGCCGTAGCTTCATCAGGGACGACGAATGCGGCGGCCGTGGCCACTAGGGGCAATAGAGCAGTTGAATATCTCATCTTGCCGATGAATAGCCTCTACTTGGAGAGAGGCAATCGGAAAGCTCGGAATCTACGGAAGTTGGGAGACTTATTATGTCTGGCTCGGAAGCCCGGAAGGTTATAAATTGATGTCTTTTTACTACAATGGATCTCTGACGGCTCCTGACGTCAAGTCCGTACAGAACAGTTGAGATACAAAGGGTCCCGAATTGATCGTGATATACACGCAATTAAGGATGGTGAGAAGCAAAAGAAGAGGAATAAGAGGAAGCAGTGAGATGCTCTCTATTCTAATACCTACTTCGTACCGTATCCAAATTGCCTTACTCTATTGGGGGGTAGTGCTTTTTCAATTAGAGCGCCTCAAGGCCCCCGTCAGAGGTTGCGCAACACCTCATTGCGGCGTATGTAAGGTGATTTCTCCTTGTGTTGGCGTCATGATTGCTGGCTGGAAGACGCCTTACGTATTGCTTTTCTGCGAGTTGATTCTAATTGGTTCCCCTCGAAAGGTCTATCGGGTCCAGACAGGCGGCTAGGCAGCCAGAATAAGAGCTTTTCTTTCGTATCCCTGCTGCGGAGTTAAGGAGATCGGTCAGTTAACGATCCCGTTTCCCGATTAAACGTCCTATTGGTTACTTTTGTCTTACACCATTCAGGTACTTTAATATATCGCAAAGACGGTGGCTTGAAGAGGAAGAGGAACTTATAAATTCTATTCGTTATGTTTCAGCCAAGTATTACGTGCCTCTTATATGTCCGAATCTTCTATAGAACCAATGTCATTGGTTAGGGTTGCATACTCTACGCTCTAGGTTCTAAGTTCTAGATGTTGAGTCTTGATTGGATAATCTTGGCAAAGTTGTTAAGACAACTAAAAGACTATTTTGACAAACAAGGTCACAACTAACTTGTGCATACCTAATATATGAACAAACTATCATTAGTATCTTATGTTAAATGTTTCTCTGTTCCGCAGATAGCAAATATTTAATATAAGCTTTAGTTAGCAACTTTGATATTATTTTTACTATTCAGCAGTTTGAAGACTATTTGTTCCTTGTAATGTCCAACCGCCTTTCGTTTATATCCCATTGCCGGACAATGTGTTAATATAGAGAGCAAACTAGACATACCACATTTATATTTGAGTATGAGTCTAAGTCCTCGGTTCATCTTTGCTTATGTGTCCATCATTCAACTTCGGTCCATCTAGCCATCAGTAAGTTTCTCTTTCAAGTTAAGTTCTCAGAGGGTCAAATTTACGAACTTCGTCAATGGACCACCCTTCAGTTATTCTAAAATCAGCTCGAGATATCACAACCCGACCCGAATTCTCAGAGACCGAAAGAGCCCGTTTTGAAAAATGGGCTACACCTTTCACGCGCGTTGCCATCGCTCTTTCGTCCTGGCTACCGGAGGTCGACACTGCGGCGCTTGTCGAGTTCGTTGAATTTCCAAGGATACAGCTAGCCTTTGCTAAAATTCGGGGCGAATACCTCTCGAAACGTGCCATTTATAAGCCTGGCGACATTGACTATTATGTTGTAACCAGGGCTGTAGAGATGTTCCGAATGTTCCCTGAAGGTCAACACGTAGCTACTAAGTCTTCCGGTTTACGCCCGCGAGAGGCATGTCACCATATCATGACCTTCATGCAAGAAGTGTACATTTCAACCGTAGTAGAAAGACATGATTTATCGATTCGTCCTTTTTTGTTGCCTGGGGAACCACACCGGATCCCGATTTTGGCTGGTGTCTTCGCGGCTTATATCTTGATCAGGAATGAAACCCACTTGTCGGCGCAGGCACAGTTGGGAGCATATCCAAAGTGGCAGGCACGCCACAAGCCCAGGGGTCTGGAAGAAGCTTCTCGACGTCTCCTGTATTTGTCGTATAAGAATGCTGATGAATTCCGTACCCAGGGAGACCATAGCGCCGCTGGAAAGTTGGAAACATTTATGGAACAAGTGATGGAAATGGTGGCTGGACCCTGGGTGCCTAAGTGGAAGGGAATAGAGCCAAAGGAGGAAGAGAAGGATTTAGAGGGACTATATGAATATGAATGAGGCTATCACTTGTTCTACTTTAACACTTTCCCTAAGACCTCGTTATCCAAGACTCTTTTGAGATGTACGCCTACCATCTATTAGGAAATATTTAGGAAACTCTTCTGAGCTATCGAGAGAAATGACCCATAGAAGATTGGGGACTTTGTCTAGAAGACAAGATATTTATTTGTGTAATGATAATAGTTGTGCGTGCTTTTAAGCTAATAGGTCTATGTTTTATAAGCTCGAATGAAGAGGTATAGACTGTTGAATATTGAATATTTGACTACCCAGACGAGTAACACTTGTATCACTATTTTTCCTTTTACAAAACAGGAGTGGCATGAAAAACTTTCGTTTTCTTCTGCAGAATAGGAAAAACATACGTAGCTACCTAGGTACGCTCCAATATTTCCAAAGACCAAGAATGTTCCTAAATAAATCACAACTGAACATTTAATTCTCCATTCAACTAGTCAAGAATTCTTCCAATATCCGGTTGAATTTCTCCGGGTTCTCCCAGAATAGAAAATGGCTACCCCCTTCCTCCTTCTCAAACACCTCGGCCCGGCCCCCCGTCTGCTTCGCGATCCACTCCGCCGCCGCTGGCGGGAACACACTGCCCCGCCCGGTAAACACTAGCGTGGGCACGTTGATGCGCGGGAAAATATCGCGGTGGTCGAGCGCGACGTGGTCCGCGATCAGCGCGGCCGCGGTCTCCGGCGAGGATTTCATCTGCTGCGCGAGCGACCACTCGAAGTCCTCCGGGACCACGTCCGGCGTGAAGAAGCTGCGCGCGAGCCCCGTCCAGGCCTCCTTCCACTGCGGGCCGCGCAGCCCGCTCGCGATGTCGAAGCGCTGCGCAGGCTGGAATATCGCACCGGCTTCGGTGGCCTCTTCCGGCGACCAGGTGGGGTTGACGGTCATGGACGCCGATTGGTCGATGAAGACGAGCTTGGAGATTCGGTCGTGTGGGAATAAGTCCCAGTGCGACCAGAGTACCGCCGCGCCCATCGAGTGGCCGACCAGAACGGCGTTGCGCAGGTCGAGGTGCGTTAGTACGGTCTCGAGGTCTGCGGCGAGCCGCGATATGCGGTATCCGAACGAGGGCTTGTCTGACTCGCCGTGGCCGCGGTGGTCGTATGTTGTGACGCGGTACTTGGCCTTGAAGTGCTCTATTTGCTTCTTGAATTGAGCTGCTGTCTGGACCCAGCCCGGGATGAAAACTACGTTGGGCCCGGCGACCGGTCCATCTTGCCAGTAGCGAAGGCGGATGCCCTCAGCTACAGTGACATAGCCAGATTTGGACGTATCGGTGGTCATATTCCTCAATCAATCTACCTAGGTAGGTATAGTTTTCTGATCTATGCCAGGTGTATTAGATAAATCACGAGATGCAAAAGTTCAGATGGTATTTATAAGCACGACTTCGTAACATTGCCGCCAATTATATCTAGGTATATACGGAACTGGGAACCAGTCTAAGATATAAGTGTCTCCACCACACGTTCATGCGGAGAGACTGAAGGATCGCACTCGGAACGTGCTATAATACGCGTAATATACGACCGCTCAACTCCGCTCTCCTGCTTAAGCAGTCTCCGTCGGAGAATAGGTCGGGTGGCGGAATGCCACTCACTAAATAGGTCAGCGCCCCCCCTTGAGTCTTACGACGTCGGGTATTTCCCAAAATGTTTGCTGGTTCTCAACGGCTCATCAGTGTAGGTCTTGTAAGTGAACTGAACAGCGAATAAGGATTAGAATTGCAAAATTCAATTAATTTGTGTGTATCAGGCAGCCACGAATAATCGGTTCACACTTGAATCAATTTAATGAATCATGCAGTAGGTGCAGCAGGTATATATGAAAGGAAAATAGGAATCTTCATAGGTGCTTGATATAGGGGCTTAGTTACAATACCTTAGGAATTATCATGAAGTGGTTCTATGATAAATGGAACTAGTTTTGTTTCTTTCTCGGTGAACCTTAAATTTAAGTAGTGGAAGCCGGTGACAGGTACCTAATGCAACGATAGTACCTTGCTTCAGATGTTCCGTATAGATGGTATAGATAATCTAAGGTGCCAATCATAGGATGACATGATCTAGGAAGTCTGTGTCTCTTATATGAACAACCAGGTATTTAATAGAGAAGTAGAATACAAAGCATCAATCCCAACACCCTTAGGGCATACGAAAACCCCTAGTTTACTTTACCTACTTTACACGAGGAAAGGAAGTAAGAACTTCTCATGCTCTGATTCGGTACTCCAGCCGTTCTATATCCTACTTAATTGTAATCTTTCATCGTGTGTCTCCTGTAAAAGAATATAAGCCTTTGAGATGACAGTAGCTAAGCTTATTATCACATATCGTGACCCCTAGTTATTACACGTCAACTAAAGGGAGACCGGACAGGTAGAAGCATACCCTCTAAACTAAAATAGGTCAAGAAAAAGATAGATTTGTTCCGAGTACCACTAGAAAAAGGTGTGTATCTCTTCGGAAAAGTATTCAAAGTAGAAAACGTCACCATATTGGTACCTAGGTGACATACTTGAGGCTTATATCGAATTAATCTAAGTAATCTTAAGATTATCAAGGCCTGATGTTATTAGCCGTTGGTGTTTGGACGGATTTTGTGCGTCATCTTCCTCGTCATCATGATGTCTCTTGGGAGCCGTCCTTACGCGGACGGTCCAGAAATTCCAGCAAGATCGACTCATGTAACTATAGGGCATATAGAAATGGCCACGGTCGCCCCAGTCGGTCCCCCATGAGTTCCGTATGATAAATAATCCTCTCTGGGGAGTGTCGCCGGGTATGTAACCGACTGCTAGGAGCGAATGATCATCCTCCTCGGACTTGATTTTCATGCCCTTTGGGCTTTCTGTAAAGGGGACGGTTGTTAGATTAGACTAGGAATAGAGCTTCCATATCCACATACCAATAATATAGCCATTCTTTTCATTGAAATCATCGTCGAAATGATCGTATAGGTTCGTCGAAAATATAAAGGGAAACCCACTGTCAAGACACTGTATGAGGTTATCGTGTAAATTTTTCGAATCAATCTCTTTGTATGTTGCAGTATACTGACGAGCATTGCGTCTCGCGTATTTATCGGGCTCTGTTGCTGCCTTGGCACCGGGAGGGAATTTGCGGGTTTTCGCGTCACTTATGCTGCATTCATAGGACCAGTGACTCTCGGAACAAACACCTGATGAAAGAACTATGAGAGCTTCCCCCACAGAAATACCAACGTCATATTTGATGTCTCCGTTAGGGTCCCCGGAGTACTTGTTATTTAAACGAGCATAGTACCAAATGTATAGCCTAGAAGGTGAAAAGTCCGGTATACCTCCCTTTCTGACTGCAAATTCGAATGCACCAGCAACAGCATGAGCAACACAGCTGCCCATTTGCTGTTGGTCGTAGGCCTCTGAAAGATATTTCCGAAGGTCAACACCCAAGCCTACTTGTTTGTTAACGGGGGTTTTAGCAGGATTATTGACCCCAACATGCAACACCGGGCCATTAATAGGAGGAACCCTATGGATAGGAGTCACTTTTGATTTATCATCCGCATCCTTCTTGTTTTGATATACCTAGAATAGGTTAATATGTAGCCTAGAGTTGTAGTATTATTACTTATCATACTCACTTCTTTCTTTATAATTTCCAAAAGGTTCCCCCTGGACTCTTTGCAATGTTGAGTGCTTGATTCAACGGCTGATTGCTGACTATATATTAAATCGTAAGAAATAATTCATGTATCATCGAACCGACATAACTCACATAGGCTCTGGTGAACAAGTATCTTTGCTACGGTCAAGTCCACTGGTCACGCTTTGATTTAAGCCGTAGTTCTCACCGTTATGGTTCGTAATCGTAGAGGGTAATATGTTCACTCTAGGATCATGAAATCGCACATCCAAAGTGCACGGTACGGCATTAGTCGTATTAGTGTCCACATTGGCCTTGTACTCCATGATGCTATGTAAAAGCTTTGAAGGATATTTGAGGGGTTATCATATACTGCGATTATAACGCAATTACGATGTCTAGGTATTTATAATGTTTATCCTATTACGGTATATCGAGACCTGAAGTCTTAAGACTTCGAATGAGACATCTAGAATAAAATATACCTTCTCTATGTACATGTTACTTTTCGCTGCTTATTGTAAAGTCTCTCGGCCAAAAACGAAGTTTCCGTGTCTTCTAGGTCCGCCTCGTGATATAGATTCCGACACATACATATTCTTCGAAGGTCGAGATGACCACGTCTCCAACCCGCATATAATTTAGCCGAGTACATCCTATCCCAATTAGTTGTATGTTGTATCATGTAACCGGCAATGCCACTAGGTACATTAGTATGAGTCTGATTTGTATGATTCGGTGCCTGAAGGAAGCAGACCTCTTCTTTTCCAAGTCGCGTACATATTTTCTTGTATACAAACCCCTTATACCCGATCACTCACTATTATTACTCTGTCCGGGAAGAACACTCCTCTCCGGATGAGTGTAGCATCATGAGGCGAACCCAGGGGCAAGGAAACAGCTATTTTGTTCCACAGGAGACTCGAAATCTAAAATATGGGAACCTACGAATATGTATGCCTAGGTAGGTAGGTAGATATCAAAGAAATCTGCCAGGCTAAGACTATGGTCTAGAATCCTAACGTAATCAGCATCTGAATGGTTCTGTCTCACACTCGAACTACAGGCTGCAATGTCAGGTTTTGTTGATATAGTTACCATTGTTGCCTTGAAGTTGAATATACAATTATGAAGGTTATTGTGCATATGTCCTAAGTGTAAAGAGCATATTTTAGGGTGTCGAACTGGCTATAGCCGAATACCTAACTAGACTGACCGCTTCGTCTATGATATAGCAGGATCTAAAGAGTATACGCAAGCAACATGATAAGGATAACTTTAGTAGCTACATTGGGCGCTGCCGTCGTAATTATAAGGACTATACTGTGACAGTGGTCCTAGGTCTAGGACCCTCTTCGCCAATAATGATACATGGCTCAGCGGATTTTCTTAGTCCGCAAATTTTATCCGAGTACATGGGCTGACCTAACGCGTTGCTTCTTATATCCCCAGAGTATAAGCAATTTGACGAGGACTTGGTTTGTTATTGAAGATGGTGGATTAAATCTAAGAAGAGAAGGTTCTTATTAGATTTACCTAGGCTAGCTAGACCTTTGGATCTGTGCTTCTTACATCTGCCCCTATCCTAGCAAAAGACAACGTCCTTGTTGTCCTATTGAGAACCATAACTGCTAGAGTTCCATAAATACATTCGTTGTTGCGCGAGGAGGGAAGAAGGAATGGTAGGAGGTCCCTTATCTAACTATCCTTATTATATACACCTACCGGTGACCCATCGGGGTCCACTGAACAGTACCGTAACAATAACTTTATGTACATCCTCGAACCTAGGTAGGCTTCGTTAGCAGCTATAATCTGACGCTTTTTGAATCCCAGCAATCGCTTCAAATGTAATACATCACACCCATTAACGGGTATAATGAGAAAGGAGTTACCCCGAGTTTATCACACAATATACCGTCGTGTAGGTTTGATTGGATGTAAGATGAGACATACAAGCCTGACATGATTCATCGGGGTCTTCTTGCGTCTTTGTCTAGATTATTAAAATTTAGTGTTTTCACAATGCTTGTCTTCTCGATAGGTGGGATAATCAATCTGTTGAATTGACTTCAACTAGTTGTCTTCTCTACCCCCTCTTGTGTACCTAAATATTGATAAGGTATATTTGAAAGAGGTAAATTAAGATGCTATACAGTGCTAGGGACGGGCCATGCTGCCATCAGTTTGCTGTGTGTCACGGTACTGTCCTTATAGGTGGGGATAGCAACGTCAATCCCTCGAGTTGACATCGTTCTACCTTTTGGTAGTGTAGCGGTTTGATAGCTATCTTCCTGGACCCTTACAATAATAGCTCCGGCTCCTAGACTTATACACACTAAACTCTCCTTTGTCCTCTATGTCTCACACCTGATACCTGACGGGCTTCCGGTATCGCCAGTCGTACCACCGCAACCAGCTCCAGACCGACGGCCTTAAGGGGGCTGGAGCAAAAAGATCTAGAACGGATTAGCATCTCCACCCAACTCTGACACGAAATAAGAAGGGAAAGGAGAGAAAGGAAATACAGGAAAGAATACAATAGGCTGTAGCGGATAAGAATACTCACAAGTCCACGGGCCTGCACCCTGTAACTCTCCCTGCTGGCGTTGGACGATTGTGCTCGCATGAGCGTGGAGCACGAGCAGGAAGATTTTCACAACCGTAGCAAATCTATTTGCTTGGAACTGCAGAACCGTCCGCAACGCCAGTGTGCCAGGGTCAGCCACGAGCGCTGCAAAGGCAGCTGGAAGAAGAGCGACCCTGACCTCTATCGCCCATGATAGATGGCAAGTTCGAAAAACAGTACGAAGGAGGATGTCAATGCCGATATAATAGGAGTTCAAATGATGCAGACACAGAATATGACAGGGGTTGTTGAAGATTCTAACGTCGGTGGGGTTTGTAGCAGTGTAAATCAAGTCTAATACAAGTTCTAATACAAGTCGACTTGAATCGGACCGTTGGAAGAAAAAATAAACAAATAAGCGCTCCGTTGTGTGGAGGTTAGTCGTAGAACTGGTATTCTGTTAGGCTGCTTCGTTGAGGTTTTGGTGTTAGGTGACTCACTTGATGCGTAGTTTCGTGGCCTATATATAAATCATTGGATTGACGACGACGACAACGATGACGAGGATATCCACGTCTATCGTTGGGGTATTCGGCGCAAGTGGCGGCTGGAGTACCTCGGCAGAGCCACGTTGCGTGACAAAATAGAAAGAAGTAGAAAATAGGTTCCTCATGCTCAGGTTTCCTCGCCTGGTGCCAGAAGGGTTGTTGCCCAGTGAGGGATACCGTATACAGAGTGGATGTCAGAGGGTAGTATGCAGTGTATAGTAGTGACCTAATAACGTCTGAGCCTCTCACCTCCTACGAGGGAGTTAGCTATCCCTTATATATACGGTAGATACCCCTGTAGTATCTACTTATCCATACATCTCTGACACCTAGCGTTTGCTTAGTTGAATGTATGGATGCATACCGCCCAGTATTCAAGCAGAAATGCATACACATAAACATTGTCGTTGCTTTGGATAAGTCCCTCTTTGTTGTCGCCGGAGTGTTTAGAAGACCCAGTCGTCATGTCTGGTTTGATTGTAACTAGATTGCGCCCGAAGCGGTTTGTCTCTATCACTTTTTGCCAAAATATCGGCGTGCGTGGTAGTGTAATTAGAATATATATAGGTAGGTTGGTACCTAGGCATGTAAGTCCTTTAAGCAAGAAATGTTGCTGGGATCCGTGATACTATGATTTCTGCCTTTTTGAGACTTGGTAGTTCCCTACTATAGGTAGCTAATCGAATTTAGGCCATGGACTGCTGCGCTCCTCACGTGTTGATGCTCTTTTCGAGCTGCGTTGAGAATACCCTCTGTTGCTTGGGCTTAGGTCGAATTGGTTTACACCTTGCGATGACGGGATTGTGTTCTTTTTTAGCATATTTCATTTGTTTTAAAACTTCAACTTATGTTTCTGTTTGATGTGGGCTTTTCGTGTTGAGAATGCGCGTGGCATTAGAGATGATAGTAGTTCTGAAGAACAAGTGTTTGGCTAATAGGTGGGTTGAGATATGTTTCGCACTGACGATAAGTTAAAACCGTGATTGCTATTGATGCGGGTTTGACTTGTTTAGTAAGACTGAGCAAAAAGAGTTGATTGTTAGAAGGAGAATTTGATTTGGAATTTGGAAAAAGAGTTTCGGATTGTGTGTGGGATTTTGGGAAAAGCCTAGAGCAGGAAGGTTGCTAATAGTTACCTACCTTACCTTAGGTGGTACTTAAGGTATCTAAGGCAACCTAGTAACGACTGATGCCTGGTATCGAACCTGGGTAGGTACCTTAGGCAGGCAGCCATTGTCTCAGGCGCTAAACATGCGTATCTTTAAGTCAGTAGGTTCGAAGAATGTGCTAAGTAAACAAAAGCTGTTCTGTAGAACCCCCAGGACTTCATATCTCTTTTTCAGCTGGTGGCTGTCAACTATCCACTAGGTTGCAATGGAACCCGAAGGATCCAAGTTCGCTAAAGCGTAATTTACAGTTGATCAAGTGTACAAGTTTTCCTTTAATACAATTGGGGTTTCTATCAGTTTGGGGGGTATCTTCCTATTGGTCATACATATTAACTAGAGTCTATCTCACATAGGCTTTGCTTCAACATATGGATCCGTCACCATTGCTCGTATTGAGAAGCCCAAATGCATATCGTGATGGAACGGCGACTGTTGGTAAAGTTAGTATTAGTTATACCAACCTCGAGATCCAGGCCCTTGGTGGCTTTGCTCTTTACGGTGTTCTATAATGGGTTCGGTAATGTTGAACGCGTCAACGATATCACGCCACGTCTTCATATCAATGGAGAAGACAGCTTGCTGTTTCTGTGCTCGATGCTTGGAGGTAGCTGTTTCATCTTCACGATCGACTGGGTCTTGGGTGATGTCAGTATGTTTAAGAGCAATTCAAATATGAGTCTTCAACTTACCTAGGGTTGGTAACTTGTTCTCATCAAAGTCGATCTTAATACGGCCGTCTCGGATCAGGAAGCTGACATAAAACATATTCTCCACAGTTTGCCCAAAGGACCGTGGGTTTACCACGAACCTCAAGAGATCTATACCACCCGTGTCTCTTAGGCCGTAGCGATCCATCAGTTTCTGTGCCTCTTCGTCGCTTGCACCGTTGTTTACAGCCTCCTCTACAGCATCTTGGGCTGTCTCCTGCACCTGCTTCAGCCTCTGAAGAATCTTAGAACAAATAGCTGTAAGGTCGTTCTTTTCTGATCTTTGAACAGCTTCAGCATCTAGGACTTCGGGCCGCGTTTCCTGTAGATTATTCGGTCTAAATGGGGCACTGCGCTTGATGATCTTCCGTTTTTTCACCTCGGCGGAAAGGGGACCAAGGAGAAAGCCTGGTGTTGCTGGGCGTTTGATATTTGGAAGACAAGCGAATCGACCAAGATGCTCCCAGTTGAACATATCGCCCTCATCACCGATATCATCATCATCGTCCCCATCGTCTCCTAAGGCTCCCCGGCCCGGCCTTCTTCTATGTTGTTGAGTAGCAGTCAGTTCTGGTGCATCGTCTTCCGTGATCCCAGACCCTAGTCTCATGTAAGTGATACATTTTGAGACAAACTCGTCCACATCAACGCCTTGCGCAGTATTTCCAGCAGTGAGACGGACCGTTTTGCGGTACGATGCATCCGCGGTGCTAACTAGAAGCTTGGAATCAATGGCTGCTTCTGTAGTTTGTTTCACGCCGGACGAGAGCACATTTGCTTTTCGTATAGTATCGTGTAGACCTGTCGACTCATCTTTCATGTACTCGTCATTGTTCTCCTGCAGATCCCGGAGAAGATCCCGATAACCGCGTTGGAGATTGCGTCTTTCTTCCAAAGATTGGTCTGGGTCAAAATCTTCCTCTTCTATCCCCCCTTCACCATCCGGCTCGCGTGTACGACGTCGCGAACTAACATGTTCTACGCCATTAGTTAAGCCCCGTTTCCTTTTGGAAACGCTCTCGGATGCTTTGCCCTTGTCTCGGATAACCAACGAGCTGTGGCGACTATCAGGATCTGGCGAAGAGTCCGATGATCCTAAGGCTGGGGAGGAGCCTCTAGACGACATGATTGACTGGGCGTTTCAAAGGAGCAAAACCAGGGAATAAGCCAAGTTAAACAATTAAAATTGTTCAAGTGTAACTTTGGGTTTCCTGTTCGTGATGAATCGGAAATATTAATTCCTGGCAGATATCATAACTCATGCGCAAACACAGACCCCTCGCGATAAAGAGACGCGTAAGTCGCGTCGTCTTCAAGCTTCGACGCGTGTTTGACTAAATTGATTTATCAACCCTTTTTTTTGTGGCTCGAATAGTGGCTGATGATGAAAACCTTAGGGTACCAGCCTACCGCATGAAGGATTCCGGCTTGAAAACTGTATAAGAGAATGGGATTTGATATAAGACTTTGCTTAAAAGAAAATTGAATCAGATGTGTGCTGTCTTGCGTCCTTTGTTGGTCTGTTGAAAAGTCATTTTGATTTGATTAATTGTTAAATGTCTCCTTATGTAAAACCATATACGTACCAACTACCTATGTAACTAAGCGCAGAGTTGCTAAGGTTTCCGGGGATCTGGAAATATTGTGGATCTGACATAAGAACCTGCAGGGGTAGCACGGGACTTGAAAGTTAGCGGAGAGGGGCATTGGCCGGAGCTGCCTGATAAGATACCTACTTAAATCACTGATATGACGGGCAGGGACGAGTTACCACCTCTTATCTTAACCTTAGGTGAGCACATGCGCCCATCATTTGCAAGCGTACCTACATAATTTTGTCTATTGCGACCATACATTTACCTTATTTCTCTTTAACAACTACCGTACTCAATACCGTATCTCTCACCATACACACCGAATCAAAGCTATTAATATGGAATAACAAAACATCGCAATAATGGAACCCTTTTCTTTTGCAAGCTCGGAGTCGTTAGACCGTCAAGTCAGCATACGCATGTAAGAAAAGCGTTCCTTACTTCCGGCAACTCAACAATTAATATCTGCTCTATAGAATTAACCTGGAGGGCGAAGAAACACCACATCTGTACTCGACATTGCTGCAAAGGCCGGACCTTAGGCATATAGGCTCTAATTTGAGGTGTGTATATTTCCTAGTAGTCAAATAGTCTCTCTACGTATTCCACCTCATACTGACTTCAAGCTCACGTAGCCCCCATTCCGATCTTTACGTTACCGTCCAAGTATGGGCCGGCTCCAAACCTCTAACCGTTCCGATACAAACATCGTACAAACCATTTCGTAATGAAAGAAGGTATGAAGGAGGAGATTCGTTTAGATGACTTGATATGTTGGTTAATAGCATCGTAGATGGAACGAATGGCTTGATCTGCCGATACCATACAAATCTCTCCCGATTAACTCGTACCTTGCGATAACGATATGGGACCTCTCCCCTACAGGCGGGAAACAAGCTCAGGGTCACGCGATCCCTTTCGGTGGAACGACGCTACCACTCTTTGACCGAGACAACCAGCTCCAGAAGGGCAGACAGAAATGCATAGTCCACCGCCATAAACTGGCAGATGGCAATGATAATACTACTACGCCGTCGAGCATAGAGAAGAAGAGGGGTTCTTCAAAAAAGGACGGCGATCCTTTTGTGGACAAGGAGACCGAAGAACTTGAACGTCTAGAGAAGTTGTTTAAAAAGCACGAAATGAACGAGATTCCAAGAGTTGAGTGGCTGGACCAGCTTGTCTTTCGCGCAACCGAAAAGCGTGGCTCGAAAGCGGCAAAGAACTCAGTGAAGTCACTTCAACGCCAAGCGACGAAGAACACGGATGCTGAGAAGGACGGGGAAAAAGATAAAACTGATTCAGCGGCTGAAGATCCACCGAGACCTGGACCATCAAGATTTATGCTGAATGTGGAATTACCTCGCTTCGACTTTCCGGTCGTGTTTGCAGATCACGAATACCCTCCACCGCCCGTCTCGTCTTTTCAGCATCTTTCAGCTTCCCAATCTAATATCATTCTAAAGCCACCACCAGAGGTGTCATACGGTCCAGGTATTAACGGACCCGGTGGAGCAGGAAACAGAATGGACGGCCGCATAGTCAGAATATATGATCCTGAAGTCGGTGCGCGGGATAACCCAGCAGAAAGTAAGCACCGACGCCTAGTCAGGAGTCAGCATCGTCACGGAATACTAGACAAAGACTTGAGACCCAATGCAAAGGTTCGCGATGAACTTAATACTATCATGTCATATTCACCTACCCATGTCTTGTCTCCAGAAGAAAAGGATCTTGTATGGAAATTCCGCTACCACCTGACGAAGGACAAGCGGGCTCTCACGAAGTTTGTCAAGTCCGTCAACTGGCAGGACCAGAGCGAATCTAAACAGGCCATTCAGGTCCTTGGTAAATGGACCGACATAGATGTGGACGATGCGCTTGAGCTGCTGGGTCCTACCTTTGATAATCACGCTGTCAGAGCATATGCCGTGGACCGATTGAGAAAGGCCGATGATCATGAGCTGCTCCTTTACTTACTACAGCTTGTCCAAGCTTTGAAGTTTGAGCATATCTCTGCTGATTCTAACGAAGCTACGGTACAGGCATCCTCCCTGGCAAATTTCTTAATCTCGCGAGCTGTTCGAAACTTCACACTTGGGAACTACTTCTACTGGTACCTTGGGGTTGAATATGACGACAAGAGCAGTGAACAGGGAGAGGAGGTGCGTACCATGTACGCCAAGGTTCAATATGACTTTATGAAGGAGCTTGAGGGCCGCCCAGGTGGCCGCGAAACGAGGGCAACCATCAGAAGACAAGCTGAGCTTATTACCGTCTTATCCAAAATTTCAGCCGAAATCCAGGCCTCGAATGAGTCAGTCGCCCGCAAGGCCGATAAAGTCAAAAGCTTTCTAGCAGATCCGAAAAATGAACTCTTGTCTATTGACCCTGCAGTACCTTTACCCCTAGATCCTTCAATCATGGTCACGGGAGTCATTCCGGAGGAGACGCGGGTTTTTAAATCGTCTCTCTCGCCCATTATGGTCACGTTTAAAACAACGTCAGCGAGCAAGTACCCTATCATCTTCAAGACTGGTGACGACCTGCGCCAGGACCAGCTTGTTATTCAAATCATCACTCTCATGGACCAATTACTTCAAAAGGAGAACTTAGATCTGAAACTGACGCCTTACAAAATTCTTGCAACGAGCACGACTGCTGGAGCTTCTCAGTTTATACCTTCTCAGACATTTGCTGCCATCTCTTATAAATATCGTAATAACCCTGCTCTTGCCTATCTCAAGCAGCATAATCCCGATGAACGAGCATACTTGGGGGTGCGTAAGGAAACCCTCGACACATTTGTAAAATCGTGCGCAGGCTACTGTGTAATTACCTATATACTAGGGGTTGGTGATCGACATCTCGACAACCTTCTCCTAACGCCAGACGGACATTTCTTCCATGCTGATTTCGGGTTTATCCTCGGTCGCGATCCTAAGCCTTTCGCCCCAGCAGTTAAGTTGAGCAAGGAGATGGCCGACGCGATGGGCGGCTCGAATCCCCCAAGCGAGCAGTATCTGCAGTTTAAACAATATTGCTTTCTAGCGTTCGCAGCGTTACGAAAGTCGTCAAACCTAATCCTGAACTTATTCAGTCTGATGGTCCATGCTAATATCCCGGATATTAAGATTGAGCCAGACAAGGCAGTATTTAAGGTCAAGGAGCGTTTCCATCTGGAGGTGAATGAAGAGGATGCAATTAGACACTTGGATGGAATTATGGAGGACAGCCTTAACGGTATCATGCCTGTTGTCATCGATCGACTACATGATTGGGTCCAAGCATTCAGGCCTTAGAGGCGTTAAAGAGGTTACGCATGTTTTACTTGACTATTAGGTTTATAAGTATTGGTTTGCTCAAGGTGCATGTGGTGTCGGCGGTGTTTAGGTACTTGAATGTAGGTACCTAACGTACCTAACATGTCGATTCTATCCAATAGGTACAGGTTATTAGATACCCAGCATTAGGTAAAGACGCGATTCAAACAGTACCTAAGCGCACCTAATGCAAGCCTCTTATGTGAAACAGCATTGCGGAATGCTGCAGCCACAACGTGAAAAAAACTCCGTTTGCCGTGGGCCTTGCGCGTCCAGGCGAGACGCGGTCTCGTCTTATACCTTGGCAGCAGCCGCCAACCATACACTATGTAATATGGCTTTCAAAGGTGGATAGGCCTACAAGTTGGCGAACACTATTTGCGGCGTGAACTAGCTGTCTTACTGGCCTGAACGTGCCGTTCAGCCTATCAGCATCGCTATTAGAAGCCATCGTTAGCTCCTCTATCGTCATATGTAGGTACCTAACCTAACATATAAGTGAACGATCGGTGCGTGCGGATGTGGAGTCTTGGCATCCCTTCTCCAAGTCTTTGGAACCGCCATAAGCCCTCCCCCCTTTCTTTTTTTTTTCTCATCCCCAGCGTCTGAATATCTAACAATAGAATAACCTTACCTTATTGACATGTGGCTTCCTTAAGCTTATTACACGTCATATTTTATAGTAACTATCGGAATATAAGTTACCTAAGGATATTGATATTGATTTAACATCTTCTCTCATCTTGAAGTAGTAAAATATATACATACGATGCGATACGAACGGAGGTATATCCACCGCCCATGATCTTCGGCTTAGGTACAACATGTGGAGGTACCTATTCACGTTCACATGAGGCGCAGTGGACCGGTATATAAAGCGGGGGCTGGGGATCACGATATTTCATACAGCTACGTACGTAGACACCTCGTATTATCATCTTAGAAGTAAACTGAGTTCGAGGTTGGTGTTGGTAATTGAGAAGATGAATACTGACACGGATAAGTTGATATTTATTAGGGAAGCTTATAGGTGCCTAGGTAGCTTATAATGGTATGGTCTGATGCTATATTATGAAAACAAGTAAAAAATATGGTGAGTTTACTTATAAAAAATACGTCCATGTCTCGTACCACTAAGACTAAGATGGGGTCGTGTAAGTTTCCAAAATAGGCCAATACGACTTTCCCTTATCGGGGTATTCTCCACCTAACTTAGTAGGCTTAGTCGGTAAATCGTTCCTAGAGGTACCCAGTTTCGACAGTTTCGACAGTTTCGACTTAGCTCTCGGTCTAAAATCCACGTCTAAGCCATTCTGGCCATTGTAGAAATCCAGGGACCTCTCGATCTTTCGACCTTTCGACCTTTCAACATCACGTTGAGTGTTTTGATCAGCCATTGAGAATGAGATATTTCTTCTTAAGCTCCCGCTTCCTCGAATCCCATATTTAATCATACCTCTTACCTACCTAGGTACATATTTAACGTTGCTTACTTGGCAAGCTTAAGCTGTACTAAATTTATAAATTTATACCAAAGAAACTGATCGACATAAGAGTCGCATTTCCCATCTCCCACAATCCCACAAACCCGAACCTACCTAAGATTTCTTGCGCACGGCCTTGGAAGCAACATCAATTCATTTTAAAAGAGTAAATACACTACCTACACTAAAGTAGCCCAGCCAAGCCCAGCCACAACTTCGCTCTCTCTTCTCTCAAGAACCCTTGATCCCAGCAATTTCTAGGTCTAGCCTGGCCTCCTTCTTTCCTGTCTCTCCACTCAGAAAACAGAACCCATCGCGCCACTGGCTCTGTTTCTCCTACTGCTTTGGACCTCTGACTATTCTCTCAATTGCCTTTGAATTGGTGGTTATTCTTTTTTGGGACATTGCGAATCGCGTTGCGTCGGGATGCTTTTGACTTTCCCCTCGCTAAAAACGCCTAATACACAAAACCCCGTACTTTTCTACCATTGAAAACTGCGATCGTCTCCGAACCCGTCGGATCTCTGGGGGGCCACTTTGTTCTCAAGCCCCGTGCGTTCACAGTTCGTACTATTTTCTTTCCACCTTTCCTACCAGCTCTCGCGCTAGGTTTTTCTTTTCGTAGTTTCGTTTTCATCCTGATTTAAGACGTTTAGACTGCTCCACGGCCAACAACGAACCGCGTCCGACTCCGTCCCTGACGTATACTGTCAGCGCAATTCCTAAGCTCCTAATCATGTCCACTACAAGTAACGGCGCCAAGCGCTTTGAGCTTCCAGCTCTGGACTTCAAATTTGGCTCTCTAACCGACGGAACCGATATTCCGCCCCCGCCCCCATCGCCTCCATCACCCAAGGAAGAGCCCCAAAAAGAACCCCCCAAAGAAGAGGTTCCCAAGGAGGTGATCCCCAAGGAAGTGATTCCTAAGGAAGAAGTTCCGTCACCGCCGAAGACACCACTCCCGGAAGAGGTTGAGAAGAAGCATGAAACAAATGGTATTGCTAATGGTCACGGTACATCCCCTAATAAACCTGAACTCAACACCATTCCGGCCAATATTGGCGTAAAACGCCCTGCAGAAGATGGCCCCGCGTCACCCGCATCACACGCATCGTCAAATCGTGGAAGCCTAAGACGTTTGATTAGTAGAACATTACTGAATAATGCTTACGATGAACAAGGATCATTTCTTAGTCCAAGCACTTCAAGACCCCCGAGTCGGACAGCAAGTACGATTGCGGAAGAGAAAAAATCGAAACGCGCCAGCGGTTGGTTTAAACGGTTACGGTCACACGATACCTCTAAGGATACCCATAAGGATACCTCTAAGAGGGCCAGCCAAGTGTTTGACCACCACCCGATCGAGGAACCAAAGAAACCGGCCGGTCCCCCTCCACCGATGATTCCGGAGTTAAGCGCCCTTAAGGCCAAAGTCGATACTCATCTCGGCGATGACCTGTTTAAGGATTTCAAATAGGGAATTGTTCCACAACATATGATACCCCATCTATGGCCATGTTTTGGTTGCATGCGTTGGCATTCCATGAGCCTTGGATATTAACTTCAAAATAGCCGTCATTATCCTCCCGGCAAAGTAATTTTTTGACATTTGGTATGACGATTTTTTCGAGGCGAGTGGAAGAGGCGTTGCTTTTGAGAAAAAGCTTTCTGGAGGGTGGAATATTAGATACCCAGCTCCTGCGTGAGCTCATTCATCGACATACCTTGTCAATCTTTTCCCCGTCATTTCTTTTTCTTTTTCTTTTTTTTTTTTTTTTTTTTTTCCTCAGCGTTCCTATTCTTCTTCTTATCTTCCCGCGCGTGTCATATAAGTGCGTTACTACAAGAGTATTCGAAAAAGGACTATTGTATGTCTTGTATTACTCCCCTCGCCCCCCGCTTATTTCTTTCGGGCGTACCTTTTTCCTCCTACTATTCTCCTATTCAAAAGGGGTTGTCGGCAATTCGATTCTTAATGGACGTGGAGAGGGGTCACACTTTTGGAAGGATGATGGTGATAGTGGAGGATCAAAAATATTCCAGAGTTGGTAGAAGACGACAAAGAAGTTATGGAGCGAGTTTTTTCATCTTACGGTCAATATTTACGGCTATGTGCTTATGTGTCACGATGGCGGGAGAGTTCATATTTGCCTTTCGGTTGGAGAGGATATCGCCATTTTTTTTTGTGAAATAGTGCATCTTTTGGCGCGAAGGCATCGAATTTTGACATTTTTCACCTCTCCCTCATATGTTATCATGTGTGGGTATTTACTTAATTCCTCAACCTTTTTGGTGTTCAAATTTGAAGACCATTAAGTAAATCCGAACTATGTCACCTTACCTTCAAGTTGAGAGAATATGTGATCATAATTTGTCTTCTCTTTTGTGATCTTTGCAATTGGATATAATTCAATCGGAGAGGTTACCTAGGTACTTACGAGGCACTTAGATGCTCTAAATAAGATGTGGCTAAATGAGGTACATGCATGAATGCATGTAATGTAATAGAGGACGAACTTAGACGTCAAAAGAAAAGGGGAGCATGGCTTTTTTAGCCTTTAGGTAAGCCCTAGTGTATAGCTCTAGCTTGGACCAATAGTAGCGTGTTTCGGTAATGCTATCATAAAATGATAACGTCATTGCCGAGTTCAGCTTCCAGAGCTCCGAATTTTTGTTATCAGTAGCTCTATCCCGAAACTTGAGGGGGAGACGGTTGATGTTTGTCCCACCATTTTTGCACTTACAACGCCTACAGGCAATATGGCGAGTATCCGACCGCTTAGAGCGCAAGGACTAGCTAGAGAACTAGCTAGGAGCTCAATTCGACCTGGCCAATGCAGAGGAGTTAATGCGAAGTTTTTACCGGCGTCGCAAGTACAGGTTCAATATAAATCTGGTCCATACGGCTACACGCAAGCGAAGTCGTTGGTGTTTAGCGAGTACGGCGAACCAAAGGATGTTTTAAAGTGAGTCTTCTTTTTATGAAGATCGGTGATAAAAATCCCTACCTACTTATATATACATGGACTAACGTATCCCCCGTTCGTAGACTGCACACGCACTCCATCTCCCCGAGTCTTCCCGCCTCCTCCGTCCTCCTGCGCTCCCTCGCCGCGCCCATCAACCCCGCGGACGTGAACACCATCCAGGGCACGTACGGCGCCAAACCGTCTTTCAGCACGCTTCTCGGGACCGCCGAGCCCTCCGTCGTGCCCGGGAACGAAGGCGCTTTCGAAGTCGTTTCTTCGTCGTCTCCCGACCTGCAGCGCGGCGACTGGGTCATCCCGAAGAAAACGCAGTTCGGCACCTGGCGCACGCACGCCCTCGCGCCCGCGGACGCGGTCATCAAAGTCGATAAGGAAGGCTTGAACGCCCTGCAGGTCGCGACGGTGGCGGTGAACCCGTGCTCCGCGTACCGCATGCTGCGGGACTATGTCAAGGAACCTGGGCCGTTGAGAGAGGGCGACTGGTTTATCCAGAACGGCGCGAACAGCGGCGTCGGGCGCGCGGCGATCCAGCTGGGCAGGTTATGGGGGTACCGCAGCATCAACGTGGTGCGAGCGCGGGAGACGCCCGAGGACACGCAGAAGCTAAAGGACGAGCTGCAGGCGCTGGGCGCGACGCACGTGGTCACGGAAGACGAGTTCCAAGCGCGCGAGTTCCGGGACCAGGTATCGGAGTGGACGCGCGGGGCGCGCGAGGGCGTGCGGCTGGGTCTCAACTGCGTCGGCGGGAAGAGCGCGTCTGCGATCGCGAAGACGCTGGGCGCGGGGGGCACGATGGTGACGTACGGCGGGATGGCGAGGCAGCCGGTGGCGCTGCCGACGGGCCTGCTGATCTTCAAGGACATCCGGTTCGTCGGGTTCTGGCTGAGCCGGTGGGCGGATGGGGACGCCGGGTCCAAGGCGCGCACGGTGGCGGAGATACTGGGTCTCATACGCGAGGGCAAGTTCCGCGATACGCCCGTCGTCGAGGTCCCCTGGCACTGGGAGACGGAGGTGCAGACGCTGAAGGACGCGGTACAGGGGACGCTGCAGGGGTTTAGGGCTGGGAAGGGGGTTTTCGTCTTCAGGGATACGTGATGGAAGAGTAAGGGAGATGAATAGGAGAACGGATGGTGGTAGTGGTGTTTGTTAACGGGCTTCAGATAGCTCGCGCTTGTATGTATTCGGAATGACTGATGACCTAGTGAGTGGGTGGTTTTTTCAAGTCGAAATCAACACGATACTATAGACAAGATACAGTATAACTACCTAACGTAAAGTAGGTACCTATTAGTAAATAAGGACTTGCAATATCTATTATGATAATTTTCTCGAAGCACACAGGAGTTTTTCAATTTCTTTTTCAATTTCTTAATTCTTAATTGCGCTATTGCTAGATGCAAGTCTACAATCCACCACCTTCCGCCTCTCTGAGTCAACTCGCTGAACGCCAGTGTAGTTCCATGCTAATGAAAATTTCAAGAGAAAAGGGGTAACTCCTCGGATCCCAGTGTAAGAATCCCGACTGACTGGCTAACTTGGCTTACCAACCAACTAGCCTTAGGCAGGTCACCTTTTTTTATTTTTTTTTATTTTTTTTTCTCAGCTCCTCCTATCTAACAGTTGCTAGGTAGTTAAACAAGATAGGGGCCAAGATCAAAGTTCGGCTGTCCCGGGACCAGTATCCTCTGGAGCGTGTATATGATCCGTTCACGGGTGAAGTGTCTGGGAATTTTCTGGACGCTTTCGCGGACACCTAGAGCCGCCTGGCGCAGCCTGCGCTTCTATTTCGGCTGGGGGGTGGCGTATGTTTTGGTCCACTCCTTGGCTGTCGCGATGGCCTTGTTCTCGTCCTCCTTCCAGCTTTTAGCAACGTCGGCGGCTAGCGGGTCATCGGGGTTCGGGGCACCGAGGAGAGCCTGGATCGAGAGGAGGATGGTTCGGATCTGGAGAGCGGGGGACCAGTTGTCTGTGGGAGAGAGTGTTAAGATACCCAGATATTATATTAAAGGGGGTAGGAATAGAAAAGGAGGGGATCTGACTCTTTAGCACATCTAAACAGATACGTCCGAGCTTATCGACATTGGGATGATAGATCTTGGTCAAGAAACGGATCTTGGGTGGGACCATCGGGTAGTCATCTGTCAGGAACAGCTCCAGCTTGAAAATACCTCCTAGATTTGGTAGTCCATGGTTAGCAAACAAGACCTGTCGGTTGCACGGGGCGGGAGATGGGAGGTGCACGAACCCTCGTACGGCGATCCCGAGGGGCCGTGGATCTCAACGTCGAAATATCTGAGGTTGTCCTCGTGGGGAACGGCGCTGATACCAGGAACACTATGAACGGGTCGGTTAGGCATCAGATCCTAGTAAAATGGCTCGGCACGGATTCCCGAGGATCTGGATCTTACGGTTCGGTCATTAAACGTTCCGTCTCCTTGACGATACGCTTAGGCAACGCCATCCTGTCTATTCTGGTTGACGTAGTAGTAAAAAGAACGTCGCTCCGATTATTCGGTTCGGTACAACAAGTCAACAAGTTTCGTGGCAACGGCCTTTCACTTGTTAAATGAAGAATGGACGAAATGTCCGAACGAATGTTAACGAGGCTGGTAGAAGTAAAAAGCTTAAGGGCGCCACTGCTTTACAAGGCGTACGAGTTGTAGTAATTAAGGAAAAGAAGGTGTCGTAATCGGCGATTTATCTTTTGCGACGGCGGGGAAACACTTATTTATTTAACTTAACTGGTGCTCTCTTATTTTCCGTTTGCTGCTCGGAAGGAATACCGGGAACAAATAGTAGGAAAGACAGATATGTAGTAGTGAATGGTCCGCCTTGTGAAAGAAGATAAATATTTCAGAAGAAAAATGAAAGAGGTAGCACAACGAATAGAATGCTTAGGTAGTTTAACTAAAAAAAGGTTCGTAGCAAATCCGAGGACGCAGGCAAAAAGAACTGGACTTGTAACGGCTAACAACTAAGGTAAAGACTAAAAATCAAAGTGGGATGTCCTTGCGATAAGGTCCGGCGGGGGGGGCATTGATGGCGTTTGTAACTCTGTGTCTCAAGGTTCTCAGGTAAGGCATGCCCCTCTTTTGCCGGCCGTTTGGTATTTCCTCACCGAAATATGCTTGGTTCCAGGTTACCTACCTAGGTACCTAATTGCTACTAATTGCTAGGGGTTGACTTACACTAAGCGTCCAATCACGACCTAGGTACTAATCAACTTAGAGTACCTAGGTGCTTAGACTAAGGTATTCATAAGTCTTGCAATGATAACTATTAGTTGAGTATTTAATAGTTACTAAAAGTTAGATCTGTCTATAAATCCCATTTATTCCTACAGGCAAACCTACCGAGACATCGCTTACTATTTCGAAGCTGCTTTCTCGTACCTGGTTTTCAACTATAGGTTTAGTATATGTAAGGTACTAAGGTAGGTAGGTAGGTCGGTACCTAGTGCAGGTAACAGATATGTGTATTCTACTCCCGCTGAAGGATCCTTAGTAGGAACGTTAGGTGGTAATAAGGTTATAGTGGGTGAGAGGGGCAAGTGACGCACTAACTATTAATGTCTTACCTAATCCAGACTCAAGACATCTGCTCTATCGATAACGAATCACGCATCAAGAACGTCCTGCGCGGCTTAACACAGACACCATCAGGGTTGGTCTTACACTTAGCATACTTAACCTCAATGTTACCTTACATATAAAATCTCCCTTCACTTAGGTCACATATGAGATCTCATATCCACATTTTCTACCCTCTTAAGAGATTTAATTATGCATCGTACCAATCTAATTTTATTCGTTACTTAGCAACGCGTGAGGTGTATCTAACCGACCTGATGAAGAGGAAAGGCGAGACATGCTAGTTTAGAGAAAGGGTACAAATAAATGAAGGATGAGCCGTGGCGTCATGCGAAATTCATCGATAATTCGATGTTTCATCAGCGGGCCCATGTGCTTCCATCAATTAAGCAGTCATGCCTTCGAATTTTGACCGCGTCTTGGACACGTCCAAGGAAAATGCTCCCAAGTCCGCTTACGACAGTGAGACCTTCGATGCCAACGTGACCATCCACGTCGATGGACTGGTTGGATCAGCCACTATATCGCCGTGCGGTCGCGACGTTGCCCTCGCATCGTAAGTTTTTAATACTGTATCTACCTCGTGAATTATACGTGCTTATAAATATATAAAGCCCTGAAGGGTTAGCCATCATCGATCTTGATGCTCCTTATAACCCACCTCGCCGATTAAGCAGTCATGGCCTCCCGTGGCTGGTGGTTGATGTGCAGTGGTCGCCTTTCGCGGCCCGAGATTACTGGGTGGCCTCAACGGCTAATCACCGATGTCTAGTTTGGAATTTAAACCTCAGAGAAGACTCTGCAACAGGTGCTATTGAACACTCTCTTCAAGGTCATAGTAGGGCAATTACAGATATAAACTTCTCAGCTCACCACCCTGATATGCTCGCTACTTGCGCAGTCGACGGCTATGTGCATTGTTGGGATTTGCGGAAACCCAAGCAACCCGTCCTAACCTTCTGCGATTGGTTCGCTGGGGCTACCCAAGTTAAGTACAATCGACAAGACCCCAACGTGCTCGCATCGTCCCACGACAGGTGGCTACATATTTGGGACGAGAGGAAGCCGTCTACTCCTCTCAAGTCTATCAGTGCACATACCTCTAAGATCTATGGCCTTGATTGGAATCGTACCAAGGCAACCAGCATCGTTACTTGCTCCTTGGATAAGAGCATCAAGTTCTGGGATTATAGCGCATCCGAAGACCCAGAGAGGATTATTCGGACGGACTTTCCTGTGTGGCGTGCGCGCCATACTCCCTTTGGTTACGGTTTACTGGCTATGCCTCAAAATGACCCTGGAAACCTTTATTTGTACGATGCTCGTCGTAATGAAGGGGAGGCTTTAGATGACGCCATTAGCCCGTGCAATATTTTCCCTGGGCACGGAAACAATAAGGTGAAGGAATTCCTGTGGAGGGCCCGGGGGTCAATCTCGGACGACGGGATAGACGATCGAGAATTCCAACTCGTATCGTGGGGTGAAGATAACGAACTCCGTCTTCACAAAGTCGACCAGCCTACTCTAGAATCTGTTGGTCATGTAAAAGGTTGTATAGCTCGGAATATCAACAACACAAGAAAGGGAGCCGCATATAAGACGTATAGATCCGTGGATGATCATGCCAATAGAGAGAAGAGAGCAGCCACCATGAGCGATCCTCGTCCCGGAAGTGGCGGAAGTCCATTTCGCCGTAGCGCTCTTACTATGGGGATGCAAACAATGTCTTCGAATTATCCTCGTTCAGCCGCCACAATGCCGAGTTGGAAAGGTCCGTCAATGAAAGCAAAATCCGTCGCAGGGAAGGTAATTGACCGAAGCCTGGACCAGCTTGGCTGGATGAAAGGCATCACTATGAGTAAGAAGTCCGGCCTCATTAGATCGTCACAGAGAAAGGAATCCAGAGACTCTGGTATGTTTGGGCACAACTTTCACGACGAACACTGGGCCGAGCCTGAAACCCTGCAAGAAGAGATTGTTCGTGTCAACCAGCAAATGCCGAATGTCAAGTGGGACAGCGTAGATATGGACTCTCTTAGTCTCAGAGCTTCCCTAAAAGGTCCCTGGGGCACAGACGGTGATACTATTTTTATAAAAGTCAGGGTTGATATCCCTAAGAACTATCCGAAGTCAAGGGCTCCAAAATTTATGGTTGAAAAGACGGCCTTGATGTCCGATCAGACACACAAGAAACTCGAACAGGAAATACATCAGCTAGTGAGCCGGTTCTCGAAGAAGCGACAGAACTGTCTAGAGGTGGCCTTTAGTTACCTTCTTGGAGAAGTTGATCTCTCTAGTAGCGATTCACTCTTTAAGAATGTTAAAGATCTGGATGATGATATAGGTGGACTTGCCGATGAGAGTTCTAGCGAAGAGGAAGATAACGATATTCCCACAGGCGGTTCTGCGACTATGTCTCAAGAACTGACTGCAAGCACTGAGCTAGATGCCACTCTTGCTCCGACTAATAGACCTACTATACCACCGATGCCGCGCTTGTGCGGTTGCCGCTTTTCGAACGATGGGAGGCTGGTCTGCTTTTTCCCTACTAAGGAGGAAAAGGCTAAGATTTCCTTTTTCCCTACTTCGGATTCCTATAGGGAGCGTCCCAAGGGTGAGCCTAGCTTTGCGGGCTTTGGCAGACTTCAACAAGAGTCTTCTGCCCCAAGGAACAGGTACAACAACGACGATATCTCAACAACAGAGGATCAGTCCGATTCAGAGGATGCAGAAGAATCCTCTAGCTCCAGTGACTCCGAAACCACGTATATGCATAAAATCAACATGTGGTACTTACCGGGTCGGCGTTTCAGAAAGACCTTCAGCGGTAGCTATTCAATGCATTCAAGCGGTGGAGGAACCGGCATTGGCACGGGTACCGGTACTGGCACGAGTAAGCGCCGTCCGGGTAAGCCTAAAAATATTATATCCATCTATAATGTTGCCAACGAGCTTCCATCTATGCAAGAATTCGCTCAAGAGTATTGTATATTCGGAGATGGATCAGATGTGTGTACCCATAATGCGGCTGTAGCAGAGAAATATGGGCGATCTGACCTGGTAGATGTTTGGAATTATGCAGCATTGTTACTTCGAAAAGATATCCCTCTTGAACTTCTAGGTGATGGTCAAGGCAAGGAATCAATATTAGTCATTGCGCGAGATGCTGTCGCCCGTTTCGGCGATAACAGCCCGTCATCGCCGCGTTCTGATACTGCAGCGCTGACTGGCAGAGTCAAATGGGGACATCACCCTCTCGCAAGAAGTTTGATCGACGACCTTTTCTACTACTTTGAGAAGATGGCCGACGTGCAAATGCTTGCTATGCTCTCGTGCATATTTAGCGAGTCGTCAACCGAAGATAGCGTTGCCTACGCGGAATCGCACCTCACCCAACCGGAAACGCCTCTCCCTATGAAAGCACCATCCTTCTCGTTAGACTATTTCCCCACAGACGCATCTCTTTGGCATGCGAGCATCTACGGCCATAAAAGCCAAGCTAACTCGGCAATTTCTACTCTTAAAACACTACACACACCTGTTAATCTTGCCGGCTCGTACGGGTCAGAGGAAGTAACATGGGGCGGCGACCCAAAATCCAATTCTTACTCCTGTGGGGAGACGCCCCCGACGATGACGCCTCATGAGCCGAATGGTGATCCAACCCAGAGCTTAGCCGCGTCCCCAGATAACAGGCTACTAAGCCGTGCTAATACCGCCCTGACTGCGGGCCTAGCTAGTTTTCCCAGAGCTTTTGCGAGCGTTGCGTCTACGTCTCCACCTAGTCGGAAGCGACCTAGTCCTGGAGAAACATTCCTGTCTAATCTTGCCTCAACTAATATCACCTGGGGTAGTTCAACAGTACTAGGCCCTACGTCAGAGCCGTCGGGCACTGCACGTAATTCTTACTCTGATGACGATGTTCGAAGTGATGATACACTGCCTCTGCTATGCTATGGTATATCTACGGAAATGGAAGATCAGTCCATATTTGATGATGACGGCTGGCTTGGCGTTCCTTTCCTCGAGCCTTCCCGCCACGCTATATATGCGGGCTACCGCCATGCGTATGCAGAAATGCTACAGATGTGGAACCAGCCGCTGGCCCGACTAGAAATCTTGAAGTTCAACGTGCTTAAGGACGATCCACTTGGACCTCAAGCTATTAGCTTTGCCAGTTCGGGGGCTACGAGCTTCCACGAGTATCACAATGTAGAGAATACGAGCCACAGCTCCCGTTCACATCACGGTGCCAACTCACCTATCGTCCTAGGTAAGAAGGAGTTACTGCAGTTGTTGATTACATCTGATAAGGGTATCGATGTAACCGGCATTTGCCGCATACATGAGACTCACCTGGACCCTATTCGATCTACACATGCTAGCGCCACGCTTGGGGGCGCAGTTGGCACTTGCGATCGTTGCAAGCGTACGCAGATGCAATTACTCTGCGTGTTTTGCAACGAGCCTATCGATGCGCTCTATCCTCCTTGCCTATCATGTGGTTGTGCCAGCCACGAGGCTTGTATAGCGCAATGGCATGACGCTGGTGAGACTGAGTGTCCTGCTGGCGACGAGTGCAATTGTATCGAGGAGGCCAGTCACGGCCAAGTAGAGACATGGGCCTCGATTATGGGGTTCGTGGAACGGTCAAAGATGCAAAACCAATCAGATTTTGATGCTGATGACAAGCATGATTTTTACAAGCGAAACTCGATCGATAGGCACGACTGGGAGAAAATTGCTAGCGGCGCACATATACCCCTTGCCGACGGACAGGGCAAGCCCCTAGACCAGCTACAGGTCCTTCCTCAGAACCCGATGTCGGCCGCCAGGATCAGCCTCGGGAATAAACTGAGGAAGTCAGCGGGCAATTGGGGGAGTACGGCCTCGTTGAGAAGGAAGTCGGGTTCGGGTCCGAGTAGTAGACGATAAGTGTATACTTGGACGTTTGTATAGATACAGTGTACGAGTAAACAAGTTACCCTACAACCCGTTTCGTAGGAAGAGGAGAGTAAAGGATGAAGTGGTAATTGTGTAAGCTATAGGACTTTTTGGTACCGTATGATTTATAGAGGGGTACGAAACTAGGTTAAGAGATTCGGGTTATATTAGGTAGCTACCTACCTACGAGGTAGCTATGAGTTAAACTCTTAAGTTCTTGCTTATAACGTTTTTGAAGACCAAGCTCAGAAGTTGATTATTTTTTTCTTTTCTAGGTAGGAAATCTTAAAAATGGGACGCTGCTTTATTAAGTCATAACTCTGTAGGTGAATTATATAGTAGCTTCAACCTCTTTATTTTTTTTTTCTTTTGCATTTGTCAATGACAGTTGCAATAATTTCTTAGACATTAAATCTGAATCCTTTCACCCATTCTGACTTTAATAAGGCCGCCCAAAATTGATCCGATACTTCCCTCGTGTTCCCCTGACCCCCTTTCCACAATGCCATATCATCGCATTAGGTTAGATAGATACCTAACCTTAGGTAGGTGCCTAGTTTAGCACGTGCACATATAGACGCACCGCGAGGTCGGGTCGTAGTGGCAAGCTACGTTGCCGCTGGAGCATTGGCATCTTTTTGTGGAAGGGGGGGAGTGTTAGTTAGTTTGTTAAATTTGCGAAATGGGGGTGTGGAAGACGGGAAAGGGGAGGGTAGTAGATTAGAAGAGGAAGAGGAAGATACGTACAAATCCTGGCACGGATTGTCGAGGCCCGCGCTGCAGGTCATGCGCTTCGTTAGGAGGGGACTGGCGGCGGAGAGGGAAGCGAAGAGGATGGTCAGTAGTGTGCACTATATGAGCTTTTGTTAGAATTGAAGGATATAGAGAGATTGAGGAGCGGGTTAGAGTCATCCAGGTAAGTACCTTCATCTTGGATATTGTAAATTATCAACCTGAGTTAGGTACACTGGCGTATTGGTGTTTGAGTTTTTGGTGCTATACGGCGTGCTCTGCGGCTCTTTGGGGTTGTCCCTCGCTTGTTATTTATATGTCATACCATACATACCTCTTACCTTTAACTCGTCCGGTATCTATGAAGGTATATATATATATATATGTAACCAAGCCAGCGAGGGAGTGTCGTGTCATACGTAGGATATCAACCAGAATCACGTCACTACAAAACACGAGATGCATATATAAATGAAGATCGACGACTAGATTAACTGTCTGTACGGGTAACCTATGAAGCCTATATATACTTGATGTCTACATCACATTATCCCATCAACTTTATAGTGCATGCATATAAGTCCAGAACGAAAGATATCTACCTATCTGATCGACCTCGCCCCCTTTTCGCATCCAGTATCTATCGTACGTCGTGTCTGGAATATATAGCGTTGTGACGATAAATCTGCCGAAGAGGGTAGGAGAGACATGGTAATTATTCTATAAAAAAAAATCCTCTTTAGATTTAAGAAGAACGACGTATGTCCGCGCAGGCGCGCCAGTTGGGATAGGGGATATACATATTCAGTTTAACCGGGAGTCTAGATGTGGCGTTAACTGCGAGCGTCCGCCATGCTAAATCTAGGTGTTTACAGTCATAAATACGACGCTGTCGCTGTCACTCCTGCAGATCATGGCGAAGCTTTTTTTTTTTTTTTTTCGATGCTTATTTTACCAGGTAAAATATGTTGGTGTGTCGCGCATGGATATATGTACGTACATATTCTCCAGCGGAGACTGTTCCGTACAATATTTTTTTTACGATTGCGCGTATGTCTCGTCTATCCGTGGTTACAAGCTTCAAAACAATAATGATTATGGTTCAGAGAAAAAGTTACCATCTTAATATTGGTGAGGTTCGCAATTAAGCAAAGAAAGGAGAACTCTTCCAAGGGTAATTAGGAAATACATTTATGGCCGCCCGGTATTGCTCAACAGATCAAGTAACCATGACGTTTAACGATCGTCACAGTTTTGCTTTAGGCAATTAAGAATCAATTCTGTTGGGAAATATATTACATACTGGGACAAGGAGGTAGACAGGCATCATGAAAGAATACTATCTACCCAAGGTAGGTATGTATTAATTCCGGGCTTGGCATTTGATATCGTACAAAAGTCCCTCCAGCGGCCGGCTGCATCAATCGCAACGCCCTGTTACGCGACCCTTATATTATTACCATTGCCAAATTTAAAGATCCTATCGATGAAAGCCTCTGGGACTGGACGATTCCAGAGCGATAACCGTGATAAGATGCCCGAGGTCTTGTTGTAATGCCTATATAGACCCGGGTAGCAAGCGGATCTATCTTGCCCTCGCAAAAGGGGCTCGATCATCGCTAATGTAGAGCGACATCAGCACACGCTCCTATGAATACCATCCGCCAGCCGCGCCGCCTTCCCCTCCAGAACCTTAGCCGACTCCTCGGTAATACCTTCTCCCTTCTTCCTAGCCTCTATCCGCGGCCTGCTATCCCCCGCGGGCTTCTGCTTCTGGAGGATCGACAAGTCGACCTCGTCGTTGTCGATCAGCGTCTGCGTCACGGACACGAGGTCCGTGATAAGTCGGTCCAGCAGGTCCAAGCTCATGGACTCGCGGATGACGACGCGCAGGATCTCCGTCTTGTCCTCGTTCGGCGGCAGCGCGTAGTTGGGTATTATCCACTGGCGCGCGCGCATGAGGAGCGACACCGACTCCTGCTTGATGTGCGGGAACTCCCGCTGGAACTCGTCCGTGAGTCGGAACGACACCACGGGTAGCCCGGCTATGTAATCGGCTGACGTCTCGCCCTCCTCGCCTAGGACGGCGTGCTTCGCTCCGGAAACTACGCTCGCCGCGGCGGATGGCCGTCGGTGGATGTCGGAGACGCACGTGTACCACCCCGTGGCCTCAAGGCTCTTGGATAAGAGGCGCGCGTTGCGCAGGCAGTTCTCCATGATCTCGCGGTACCCGTTAAAACCCAAGTGGATCAGATTGTAGTACTGCACGATGACCTGCGCGCCCGGACGCGAGAAGTTAAGCGTGAAGGACTTCTCGGTGCCGCCGAGGTAATGCAGCTCGAAAATCAGGTGCTGTGGTAAGTACGATTCATCCCGCCAGACGATCCAGCCGACGCCAGCATAGACCAGTCCGTATTTGTGGCCGGATGTATTGATGGACTTGACTCTAGGAAGTTCGAAGTTCCTTGAAGGGAACATTTAGCAAGATGCTATCTACCATAGGAGGCGCTTTTAGTTTCACTTACCATTTCGGCCCACCTGCTTGTGCATAGGTGAACGGCGCAACGAAGCCTCCGGAAGCCGCATCGACGTGAATCGGGATGTCTATTCCCGTCTTCTCCTGATACTCGTCGAGAATTTTGGAAATCTCCTCAACCGGCTCGTAGTGGCCCGTATACGTGCTTCCCAGAATGACGAATACGCCGATGGTGTTTTCGTCGATGTTCTCCCGGACGAGGTTTGGGTCTAGTCGATAGTTGCTCTCCTTAGAGACGGGGAGAATGCGCGCCTCGACGTCAAAGTAGCGCGCGAACTTCTCGAGGGCTACCTAAGCGTTGGCGCCCATGATTATGTTTGGGTTAGATGTATCTAGGCCCTTTGCCTTGCGGTGTTCCTGCCAGCGACGCTTCATCGCCAAGCCTCCGAGATGGATAGCCTCTGAAGAGCCAGTGGTAGCTGTGCCAATGGCTTTTTCGTCCTTCTTAGCTCCCCATAGGTGAGCAAGAATACTGACGCAGCGCTCATGGAGAGACATCATTGCTGGGTATTCATCATTATCTGCTAGGTTCTTGGACAGGTTCTCCGTCATCAGCTGCGTGGCGTTTGGCTCCATGTAAGTCCCTACAAAGCTGTTTGTTATCTTGTTAATATCTCCTATAGTTACACACCAATTGAAAGAGGATGAATTTATTACCTGGCAAGGTTTAGATTTGGTCTGCCATCCAAGTCCAGCTCATCGTGGATCAACTGGTATACGGTATCTGAAGGTGTTCCATCTTTCGGGATCTGATACTTAGGTGCCTCCGACTCGCTCGCATACTTAGTTCCATAAGGCGTGAGATGCGAAGTAGCCATCTTTTGGCGTATCTGTCGGCCATTCTCTGTAAGATTGGCATCATGAAGACGCTCGATGAGATCCTCTGGGTCAATCTGGAAGATGGTTAGTTGAATAATGAATAGTATTTTTTATAAAAATTTATATAAACCTACATGGCGTGCTAGAGGCATGTTGTATACGTAGTTTGTTATCGGATAGTTATTATGAGTGTTAGTTGCCGGTTTGTTATACAAGTAGTTGATAGTTGATAGATAATATGTTAAAGGAACTGAAAGCCAAGACCTTCGTGGACCCCGATTTATATGCCGTAGGTAGGAAATATTTACTAAGAACAACCTTAAGTCTCCAAAATGACTTAAATTTTGCTCACTTGGAGCCCTTTCCATCAGAATGACTCTATTATCCCATTATCAAAGACTTCAAAGTAGAAAACCAGACTGGAAAGTTGGCCAAACCTATGACGAATATGACGTAATTACTCCTTAAAAAAGCTAAGTTTACTCCATTTCTCCCAGAAGCTCTCCAAATTTATGTCCAGCGAGGTTTTACAACGAATTATGAAACTTTTTGATTTGTCTTCAACGCGAGTTGAAAAGTTATCACAGGCCACACGTGTCTTGATTTACACCTGATACATAAACACGATGTCGCGTGCTGACGTAACTTGACGTTTGGTCGCAACGAATACCCGAAGGAGCATCTGCGGGGTCCAATGACAATCTCGAATTCTTTTTACTTTGTACATAATATTATTATTTTTATTTTCATTTCATGGACTATTTTAAAGTCTGTTAGAGAAAGTTAGCGCATAGTTAATATTAGTTTATTTATTATATAGTATAACGCATAGGAGCAATATGAGTAGTACTTCCGACCAGTCACACGAGACCCTACCTGACTTACCTCTACCGGAAGGTATCGTCTCAGATTATATCGACTGCTCCGCATCTTGCGGCCTTACCTGGCACGTGCTAAAGACCGGAGAACCCGGGAAGCCCCTCGTACTCTTCTGCCACGGGTATCCGGAGCTCGCGTACTCATGGCGCAAAATACTACCCGCAATCGCCAAGGCAGGATATTACTGCGTTGCCATGGACCAGCGCGGTTACGGACGTACCAAAGGGTGGCCACAGAGGCAGCCATTTGAGGAAGTAGATCTCAACGACTTCGTCTTCACGAACCTGGTGCGTGACCTCGTGTGTCTGGTTTACGGTCTGGGGTATAAAACAGTACATAGCATTATCGGCCATGACTTCGGCGGCGTGAGTTCCGCTACGGCCGCGCTCATGCGTCCGGACATCTTCCTGTCAACCGTGCAAATGAGCCATCCGCACCACCGGCCCGCGGAACCCATACCTCTCCAAGAAAAGGGGGAAGCGAAGAAGAAGATAGACATCCAAGCTGAGCTAGCAAAACTCGATCCGCCTCGAAAGCATTACAAATGGTACAACTCGAGTCCCCAGGCCGCACAAGATTGGGAGAACCCAGCTCAAGGCCTCGAGTCGTTCCTCCGTGGATATTTCCACCTGAAGTCGGCAGACTGGGACGCCAATAAGCCGCGACCCCTGACGAAGTGGGGCGCCCAGGAACTTGCCCCCATGCCTGAGTATTATATCATGCGAGCTGAGCACTCGATGCCCGAGACGGTAGCCTCCAATATGGCGGGCGAGAATTTCTCCAAGACAGAGCGGTGGCTGTCGCGAGAAGACCTGCAGGTATATTGCCGCGAGTGGGCGCGGACTGGCTTCCAAGGCGCACTGAACTGGTACCGGGCGCAGACAGCTTCTACAAAGCAGTCGGCACGAGATATGTTTCTATTCTCGGGGCGCAGGATCGAGGTCCCATGCGTGTTTATCAGCGGCAAGCAGGACTGGGGAAACTATCAACAGCCTGGTGCGCTTGAGGGGTATGAGGACCCGAGGGCTGTTAAGGAGGGTTGTTATAGAGGCGCGAAGCTTGTAGATGGTGCTGGGCATTGGGTACAGCAAGAACAACCCGATGTTGTGATTAAGGAGATATTAGACTTCTTCGAAACTCTATAATACTCTATAATAGGACGTACCTACCTACTGCCTCTTAAGGTAGTAGTTATCAGATCTGTCGAGTAGAACTTATTTGTTTGTCTTCTGTTTGTCAAGACGTTTGCACCTACAAACTTTGGCGATTTAGGCATCCATACCCCAGGCGGTGGTGGTAGTAAGAACAAACGTGTAAAGATAGGTACCTAGGTAGGTAAGAGGTTGCTTGTGTATGTCATAATATAATCCAGGAGGAGAGTAGAATGAAGTGATAAGTAAAAGAAAAGAAAACAGCAATAGATCAAAAGTGATAGGAAAGAAAATGACAAATAGAAAGGTGAAAAGAGAAAGAAAAAAAAAATACACCACACCCCGGACTCGAACCGGGAATCTTCGGCTGTGCTGACTCTAATTTCCATAGGGGAAATAGGAGGCCGACGAGTTAACCATTTCTCTAGTGCGGCCTCATGGCAAGCTTTGCGTTCACCACCACTTGACTATTGTGGTTTCCGCCGTTGATGGAAGGAACAATCGTTATTGAAAACTATATTACGCAAAAGGGTCGCGGGTACGCGTCACTTAAAGCAACGGCGATGTGCCATGTCACATCTAACAGACAAATACCTACCTTATAGTACCTACCTACCTACCTACCTACCTACATGTTAGTATGTGTACTGGACATACATGTACCTATCTCAGGGGTACCTGCCTAACTGCACCTACCCGCACACATAACAAGCTCCACATTGGCTTGTCCTATCTTCCAATAGGACGCCCCTGTTTACCTTCATTCAGTGCGTTTTCGAAACGGTTGGATCAGATATATCTGATTCCTCAAAAAAAAAAAAAAAAAAAAAAAAAAAAAAAAAAGCAAACCATGGTGTGGCACCTTTCTCCAAGTCCTAGGCCCAAGCTTTTCGCACTATCAGAAAAGACACCTTCGTGAATTCCCTCACCTTGCTTACCTAGGTAGGTAGGTTGTTGCCTAGCCTATAATCATAATGACATATAATATTTTGTCAGTTCTATGTGTTTAGGTACTTAGTTACATTCGTAAAGGAGGGAGTTCAGGTTGCAGCAAACAGGGTTCGAAATATAGAGTCAATTATATTCATATCGAGATTAACATTATGAAGTATTTTTATTTTGATATTGGTATTACGTTCATATTAATTAATGCTCTCTTTTATTTCCCTCTATATGATCAAGTATTCTTCTTTAAAGATATGGTCAAGCCATTGACTATTTGTGAACTTAACCATGTTCATATCATTGGAGTCAAGCTTTCTAAAACAGAAACACCAAGGCAATAAATACTCCTTGTAGTCATTCTATCTTAGCAATTATTATTTTAATATATTTGTCTTTGGGCTAGGCGTTGGATACTCTTAACATAAGGTACCTAGGTAAGTGCACACTATCGATTCAGAAACGCAATATTCAGGGTATAGTTCTAATTCAGAGTCTTCTAACAAGGTTCTACAGCCTCATAGCGTATAACTACCTACTATAGGTAGACACAGGCGCTGCATTCCGATATATGGTGCCAATTTATCCTACTTAATCAAAAGACTGGTACACCTCCCGGAAGCTCCTTGATCCACTGCCCTGCCTGTCCAACGTCTTCAACAACCTGCTGAGCCTTCTTACACTTCATAGCGTCCGCGGCGGACTGTATCTTAAGAACGCGGCAGTTAGCGTTGGCGCAGTTACCAGTAGGTAAAGCGTCCATGGCCTTTTGTAGAGAATCGTCCTTCCATCCGAAAAGGTAGTCGCCGTGCTGGCCATACCCGACGCTATTATCACCGTCAGTAACTAGGTAGATAACTACACGATCGTCTTGATTGGAGAAGGGGTAAACATACGAGTCTCCGAAGCTGTAGACGAAGGGCTGCTTGCCGTTTCCGTACCAAGCCGTGTTCTTGTAACGTCCAGTATCCCACATCACCTCGTACATCACCTGGGGAATAGCCACGGGGTGAGTAGAAGGACAGTTCGGGCTACCGAGACCGCCGCCGTTAGAGTAAGCGACGTGCGTCTTGTGGTCCGGTGAATCGAGGTTCTTTCCATCTAATATAAGAAAAACATCTCGTGTCAGCTTTGCAATTTTACTACTCTGAAACCTTCACGGTTCCTTATCGAGTGTCAATATACGACTTCATCGTGACTCACTGCTGAAAGTTAGCTATTGCACATCTTATAAAGGCAGTTTCTAAAGCAGTATATAATGGCGATATGGAAATAACAAAGAAGGATGTTTTAATACGTACCCCCAGCATGATGGAAATATTATAGTCGCACGAATACCATTCGGGCAATACTTAGTCGGCAGCTCGGCCGTATCTTTGCCATCGCACGGCGCGAAGCCCTCGCCGTTTCCGAGGCAGCGGTGGCAGATGGAGGGCTTGTAAATATTCTTCGTGTTCGTGGGGTCTCCCGCGATCATCCGGAAGCCGGGCTTGAACGCCGTCACCTTGCCGTTCTTGGCGCTGTACGGCATGTAGTACACCGTCATGCCCCCGTCCTGCTGGATCCCGAAGTTGGCGAACTGCGGCACGCGCTGGAAGGTGCCGTTCTCGGGGGACCGGAAGTACAGCGATGCCGTCCAGTAGTTGCTGAAGTCCTCCGAGTAGGTGCAGGTCGTGCAGGTGGACAAGCTGGGCGGGTCGTATTCAGCCGGTGTCATCTGGCTAATGTTAGCGGGGGATAGCCTTTGGTCAGATTCATGTGCACTACGGTAAGGTTGAACGAGTTCCCTCCGATGATCTGGTGTGTGTGCGGAGCGGGGTTTTGACCCGGAGAGACCAAGGGGTCAGCTCGTTCGATGGTGAGCTGCGAGCAGCCGAAACGAAGCATGTTTTGCGCGGAGGCATGCTGCCCCAGAAGGGCGCCAACGATGAGGAAGCTCCAAGACATGATGAAGTCCTTTGCGTGAAGTTTCGAAGTGGGCGTGGCGCTTCATCCTGCATCCGGTCCTGTTGACTTCTTAAATAAACGACCAGACTGCAGTCCGTCTCCACACGTCTAGGTACCTGTAAATTAAAATCTGGGGTGCCGTGGGAAAATCCTTGGTATTCATAACTGCCGGCGAGATACTTTTAGCCGGAGGCGACAGCCAGCCAACTGGAACGTCGAGGTCTAAATACCTACACTATATTTAAAGTCGCCACATGGTTGTCATAGGACAGTCCAATTATATGTTACTATTAAAGATTATCTTCACGTCTCTAAGCATCTGTTCCCAGAGTTCTCTATGCCGTGTATCTACCTAGGTAGGTATGATTGATATATATATAAACTGTCATATCCAAGGTCGGTAGTATTGGTTATGTTACAATGTGATAAGGGCACGACGATGTAACAGCCTGTCCTCAAACCATAAGTCCGAAATTAGGAGAAAGATAAAATCCTAATTACATAGACGGACTAAAGGAGGGAGGTTGGTTGAGTTGACATTTCCAACGTGGAAGCTACTAACCCATAGATCGGTAGTAATGCTTTCTAAACAGTAATAAACGAGTGAGGCCTATGCTAGGTGTTTTTAGTGTTAAGGTGCAGTACCTACCTAGGTAGGTAGGTAGATAATTGAATGCTGCATTACACCAGCTTAAGAGGCAAGTTCTTAATCAAGGCGGACTCTGGGAATATTGAACCGTATATTCTTTTTTTATGAATTATACTAGCCCGGTCGTCTAGTCTATCTATAAAAATAGTACTAATCCTATTGTGACCATTACTAGACTACATTGCTAACCTGTCTGCTAAAACGGATCGAGCTAGGCCATTGCCCGTTGTCTGAAACAGAAGCCATGTTTAATAGGGATATCTCGTCCTGAAATGCAGCCCGTATATATCGAGTAGGTCGCGGGTTGGTCAAGAATAACTTGAATACCGTATCAATATCGTGCTCCTCATCTTCAACTAAGTCCAGAATATAGTCTAATATGTCTTCCATGTCGTCTTTGTACTGCTCTCTTTCGTATAATCCAATACCGTCTAAGATGCAGAAGACCGTAACGGTCGAGGGCAGTTGGCGGATAAGACATCCAAACAACTTACAAAGCTCCTGAATATTCCCTCTCCGCGCATCTTGCATGGAAACATACTGTGCCAGACCGCTTGGGCAGTAAGGGTTTTGCTGTAGGAGCTGGCCAACGAGGCTACGAATCATAGCCAAGGGCCCGGGGTTCTCGTCGCCGTCAAGGTGCCGCCCGCAGAAGAATACTAGACTGACAATGTTTCTCTGGTTGCGTAAGATTCCTATCAGAGATACGCAGAGTATAGATAACGAGGAGACTTTTTCGTTTAAATCATAGTCTCCGTGTACCAGAAGTTTCATAGTGCGTCCCAAGATATGTTCGTCCCTACCGAGACGAACCCATTGGTTGCCTGAGTATATCCAATGTTTATCGGAAAGCATCCACTGCTTGAACTGCCTAGTATCTACAACTTTCTCTGCCCGACCCTTGTCCTCGAAGGGTAGGCCTCCAGTCTGTTTCGTAATGTGTTCAATGTCAATATTGTCAATCTCTGGTACTTGGAGCGCTTCCCAGAGTTCTTCTGGGCTTTGGACTTGGGGTGTCATTGACCGGGGGCTGCAACTGCGCGATCTGTTGAGTATGACATCTGCTCGTAGCGCTTCGTATTGTTGTTTCATATCTAATTAGGGGTTGTTACCCTCTGTAAATGTCCGCTCGTTAGATACTTTCATGTCACCTACCTTGGAGCTGCGCAGAGATTTGAATAAGCATATGGAACTGATTGACAGCTTCGAGTTGAATGAAACCCTGTGTTCTTCTATGTTCTTCTTGGTTCTGGTGATATAGGGCGGCATGTTCTACACGGTTTTGTTGATGGGCAAGGTCGTTCTGATACTTGTACGATCTTTCTCCCTGTTTTTCCAGTTCATCGATATAACTCTTGACTTCGCTCAGCCTTTCTCTAAGTTCCTTTTGGTACTCTGGGCCTTTAAAGACTGCTGAAGTAGCTCGCGATACTATTCATTCATGTTAGGACCTCATTATTCAGATAGTTATGGCTTCCAAAAGATAAGCGTATAGAAGACAACACACTCTGGTGGCTGATATAGAAGCCTATAGCTTGCTCCACTGCTTTCAATATCGCAAGGACAACTTTCTTCGCCGTTTCAATAACATTCCTGTCACTAGGGAACATCGTCACATAAAAGTCAATAGCGTCGAACCCATCGCTCATATCATCAAAACCCGTACTAATTTCCTCACGAACTTCTGCCGCCTTTCTATAAGCCTGACAATGTCAGTACTAGAAGACTTGATACTAGGAATCATAGGAGGTCGCCTTACAGCAAGAAGCACTTTCACAGCTCCCACGATCGGGGAGGCAATATCAATGTCTGGAACGAATTGGGCTGCCTGTCCCAGGGGGGCTGTACTCCGATCCAACACCTTCCTAGCCCCTTGTCTTATCGTATTCCTAAAGCCAGGGCTGGCACCCTCCACTTTATTCTCATATTCGTAACGTTTCCTAGCTAGTTTTAGCTTTTCATTTACCCCTTTCCAGTCTGAAAGGTCTCGGATACTATAGACAGAGTCACTGCGGCCTTTCGGTTCTGGTATCTCTGAAAGCTGGCTCATTGCGCTAGGTAGGATTCCAGTCCAGAATTTCATTGCTTCTACTGGTGGCACTTGGGGTCGGGGTGATTGGTCCATATGAGTGGAGGCTAGTATGCCAACGAACCTGTTATAGTTTGTGTCATATCTGGCATTTGGATGATTGAAAGCTTCATGATACTCCGGTAGACGTCTCTCCACAAAGTCTATAGTCGGTGAACGGAGCTGAATCCTCGGAGTAACGCTGTCTTGGGATGGTGGGGATATCATCGCGAGGGATTGACTTGGCTTCTGACATGGACTTTATCGGGTTATAATCTGAAGCGGAAGAATATGTTACAGTATTTCTCGATTATTATACTACCTTCTTATCATACCTGCGTGGGGAGCTAACGCTGATTGGATGATTACCTAGCGAAATAGAAAATACACGGGTTATTAATACGCCAACCGAATTAATAAAAAGAGGTACTTAAACCTCGGAAATGATAGGAAGATCCTAATGTTGAGCAAGTATAGTAGGTAGCTAACCTATCCAAGTACCTACCTTAGGTATGCATGTAACATCCACGCCACAGAGCCTGCTTCTGAGCTGGAATGAAGAATGCGGAAGCACCAAAGGTGGCCAATAAGTGGACAGAAATTGAATGCCGTGTAACTAGTGAAGGTATCACGTTTGCAACCGAAAGATTTGCCGAGCTAATCGTTGACTTTAGACACAATAACACATGCCTAAGGTAGGTAGCTAATCTATGTAGGTCCTGTCACGATACTGTCCTTATAGGTGGAGATAGCAACGTCAACCCCCCTTAAAGGTTTATTGACATAGTTAGGTAGGTAATTAGGGGAGAATACACTGGACTATGTATTCTTAGTCAATGTCTCACAGTTGCAAATCCCCATCGCAGTGGACTTCTAAGTAACCTATTCCAATTCTATCAATCATTGGTTTCGAATTTATCTGAAATTTCAATTCAAAGACTGCTAATGAGACAGCATGGATTCGCGTGTGGTATTAAGAGATAATGTCGAGACGAACACTGGCTCCAGTAAAAATGAGAAAACATTAAAGACACGACCGCCAAAAGCCGCACCAGATAACAATGGCAGTGACAACATCGCATCGGGAACAGTCCCATACGGCCAATATAAACGGCTCGCCGATAGGCTCGAGTCACTAGAAAAGAAAATAGCCGACCTAGATAAACTCCTTCCTGATACATATGAGAACGCCGAAAAGCGTGATCGTGATACAGATTACGATTCAGATGCCTCATCGGAAGAACAACAAGCACCACAACGTCCAATACGTCTCCCATACAAAAAACTTAAGCCCGAGTCAGCAGATGAGGAAGAAGTACCTAAACTCCGATACCAAATTTAACACCCAGTATAAATGCTAACCGTTTTGATAGATACCCAAAATGATATCAGCAACTCAGATTGTCCTCGATGGGGAAAGGGCACAGCAAATCTACTTGCCATGGTCGGAGTTCAGCACCCTATCCTCAAATCATACGAACTTACTTCTTGAGCCAATCCAAGTTTTGATTGGAGAACCTGACCTTGACCTCTACACTAGTTTCCCCGGAATGGCGGGGGTAGATCTCAAAGCTAGTCACTCGACTTCCATAGTGTTAGGCAGTTTTGGAAACTCAGCCAGACCATGTCAGAGGCCTCTCCCGGAACGTATTCGGATCATTTCTACCCTCGTCCTAGATTCTCTTGAAATGGCCCTCAATGCCTCTATACAAACATATAAAAGGTACCGAAGTGCGAATCCTGGAGTTGTATTACTCCGCCCATTTAAGGCATTAGTACACTGCGAGAGAACTCTCCGTGAGCAGGTCTCTAGGCTACGAGAAAATGTATACGCACACATTCAAAGCGATAGAAAGTTGGAGTCTCCTCAGAATGGAATAGAGGCTAAAAACATATCTGATGGCAGTGTACTAAGAACCTTATCCAGACTTCCGAACCCCAACTACTCAATTGAAAGGGGTGATTCTCCTGTGAATAAATGGATCAAAGTAGATCTAGACTCAGGCGTAGGTTTGGATTCAGCGGTTCTGCTACAATTAGAATGCCTTCTAGACTTTTTCGATACCGACATTCGGCCCAAGTTAAACCACATATCTGGGGAGAATTGTCAAAACATTTCATTTGATGAACTATGGTACCTCTTCAAACCCGGGGATCTCCTTCTTGGGCAAGAGGAGAAACAAGCCTTCAAATTGGTTCGAGTCATAACACCTGCGCATAAAGGCATGAAACCATGGGACAAATGGTACAGAAACTCAATTGCACGGTTAGAGGAAGAGCACTTAATGCTGGAATGTGTATGTGTGGACTTTGACGGACAGAGTTTTGGGCCGGTATCAGGGTGTTTCAGTATCGCTCGATTCGAAGGAGAAAAACCGGTTACATCTCTACCGGTATACCCTATCCGTTTTAGTGCAAACAAAGACATTCGCCAGCAATTGATCGATCGGGGTAATATGTTACTACAGTAAGTAATTCAAGTTATTTCCTTAGGTACTTTCAAGCTTAGTTTATCAACTCAGCCGAACCTATATGGGGAACTAGGCCTTCCAATTAACCTAGTCAGAGGCCAAGATCAAAGGAATAGCACTCGAAAAGGGAAATACTAATCCTTAACCTTGCAGGGTAGCAATGTTTAAGCCAATGTACTGCATAGGTCATACCCTAGATACTAAAGAAGAAGTAGACAGTCAGGTCGTCGTTGATTTTGGAGAGGCTCTTTTCGTTAATCAATCCTGGAGGCCTATAATCGCACCAGTCTCAACTACAAGCATTAATAAGACTCGGTTTGGTTGTAACGCAGCTTGCTGCGGGAGGGACTCGGTCCATGACGACAGTTATGTGGACCAAAGGCTTACTGAAGCTTTTATTCAGAGTATCCTTCCACAGCAAGTATCAGAGCAGCCTTCTCTAATTATTTACCCACAAACTTGGCAAAATATGACTGATACCGGATACACCCTCACCGAGGATGAGCTGATAACCATGACATATCGCGTCTTTGCATTCATTCTCAGAACCCGAAAGTGGGGTACGTCTCTTATACCGTCTTTATGGTTTGGTCATGTACTAATTCTATCCTTCTTGAATAGCGCAACTAGACATTACGCATTTAAGACATGAGGATGATCAAAATAGGGGTAACATCAAGACGGCTTTTGAACACCTTGTACTACCTGATGGTCACAAGGACATGGTGCAAGCTCTAGTCACACAGCACTTTGAAGATAAGGAAGCAGCAGCAAAAGGAAATGAAAGATCTGATCTCGTTCGGGGTAAAGGTAGGTACTTTTCTTTTGCAATGTGCCAAAAACTCATAACACCTTGGATGCTAACATCCAATCAGGAAAGGGTCTGGTTATTCTTCTACATGGAGCCCCAGGGGTGGGCAAAACAACAACAGCAGGTATAGTACCCTGCGAGGATGGATTTATACAAGGCTAATGAATGATAAGAGGGCATTGCGGAACACTTTGAAAAGCCATTACTTCAGATTACCTGTGGTTAGTGGTTCGAACCTTTTTACTGGTGAATACTAATAAAGGAGTTTCAATATAGGTGATCTTGGTATCACCCCAATAGACGTACAAGCAGAGCTGGAGAGAAACTTTTCACTTGCCAGCAGATGGGGTTGTATTCTTCTTTTGGACGAGGCAGATGTCTTCCTTGCACAACGTGAACGCAAGGATCTCATTCGGAATGCTCTAGTTGCCAGTAAGTGGGACGTGCTATACGGGGAGCTTATACTAATATTATTTAACCAGTTTTCCTTCGAATCCTAGAATATTACACTGGTATTCTTTTCCTCACTACAAATCGTGTTGGTGATTTCGATGAGGCATTTGCTTCACGTATTCACATGAGTCTGCACTACCCGGCCTTGGATGAAAGCAAAACTAAAAGGGTCTTTGAGCTTAACCTTGGCCTGATCAGGGAGAGATTCAAGCGTCAGGGTCTATCCTTCACTGTTGATGATGGGGCCATCATTGAGTTTGCCAAGACGCATTATGTTACCCATAAGCAGAGTCGATGGAATGGAAGACAAATTCGGAACGCCTGCGAAACGGCTCTAGCACTTTCACAATATGAATTTCGAGAGAGCAACAACACTATATTCCTCCAACAAAAGCACTTCGCCATGGTACAGAAGGCTTACCTGGACTTTTCGACGTATCTTGGTGAAATATACGGCATCAGCAGCAACCAACGCGCGAAGGAGAACTATATTCGTGCGGGTGAGGATTACGGACAAAAAGAATCTAGCAAGTTCATGAGGCGAGCTGAAAGGAGCAATCAAAGTTCACATGCTGAATTGAGTGGGCAATCTAGTTTCCGACCAACCACGCCAAATATTAGTAGACCTGGTCATATGGCTGGGCAAATGATGCAACAGCACACACCGTCGCCACAGATAAACCCTTCATTAGTCGCTGGATTTCAAAATATGCCAGTTAATCAATATGGACAGCATATGTACGGTCAGCCAGCAGTAGTCTCACCAACACATATGCCATTTAACTTCCAGGGACAAGTCATTCAGCCGCCACAACAGGGATGGCCCGGGGGGGCGCCTATGAATCAACCACAGACCCAGTATTACCACCCGCAGCAACAACAGCAGCAGCAATACTCACAGCAGCCTGGGTTTAACCCCCAGAATTCCCAGCAAAGCCCGGATCCAACCGCCAGTAGCGGGACAAATCCTGGAAGCATATAACCTAACTAAAAACAGGATCTACTTATGAATCTATGCATTCTAATCGCCGCGGGGGGCGGGGCACGCTCTGGTGTAATTCAGCTAGCATGAAAGAGGTAAACATCGGTACTTATCACGTTTCAGTCAGAAACTTCAACACGGTATGGGGCTGGATTTGGAAAATCAATGGTGTGTCCTCCTTTATGTCACCTTAAGAGATAAACACGCTCTTTAGATTTGCTGCACATATCGCGGCTAGTACGCTTTTTCTTGTGATAACTAAGAGAAAAGGGAAAAGATTTGTCTTGTAGTAGCTAAAAATCTTTCACATCCTATACTGGACTTTCCTGTCAGATCTGTTAGGTACCTACAAGTCGCTTATATCTTACGAGGCGGGACCAGACAGAGGTATTCGTTATTCCCCAAGCAACCCTAAACTACCTTATCTAAGAGGTAGATCGCTATAAGAACGTAAAGCTAAGCATACAGGTACTAAGAGGTTCTTTATCCTAGACATCTCACCTAGAATCCTGACATTATATACTTCAAGGCTTAGTGCATTGTTCTAGTTAGCGGTGCCTTACCTGTTAAACCTTGTGTTTTCAGACATTTAAGAACGTTTGTTTGTCGTCAACAACGGTGAAGTTCCCTGATCTTATTGATGCTGAGTTTATAAACATAAGGAGATAGTTGGATATAAACAGAGTTGTGATCCTTATTGCGCATATTAACGAGCCACAAGCACATCGCCATCTGCCCCAAGATAACTAGTGTCAGGAGCCTCACTTAAGACCCCTTGGGGACAAAGGACGTGTTGAGTACGTATAGCTCTGACTTCAGAACTATCTTAGTTAGGGTTCCTTACTGAACAACAAAGCTGTTTCTCTACCTGTTGCTCAACCTCGTGACAACTAAGCAATTCCCTATACAGAACTGTGAGATACTTAAATATATTCCGTATTCTCAACACATCATCATACTCTAAATACTGTAGTGCTACCCACCTCTCTCTCTATATCGCCGCCCTGCGCCCTGGTCTCTAAATAATGACCCTTAGAACTCTTCTCGTGCACATCCTAATGCTGGACTGTTGTCAGTAGTCCTTCTTCGTAGCAGATAGTAAAGCCCTGTCCTAGTTCACTCAGCATAGGTTGCAGTATTTTAAATTGGAAGCAGCCTTATGTTAAAGGGCTCTTGCCCCCCCTCGCCTTGGAAACCATTCTACAGGGAAACCCCTCGTCTATCCCAAGGTTTTAAGCTTGCTAGCAACGACAAGACCCACGATACCTTCTGCGTTACAGCAACCAGGGCTACCTAAGGGTTGTCAGGTCGATTAGAGCTTGGACCCGCTACAATTATATTTTCAACTTATCCAACCCAAGTTCCCTTTCTCTTTTTTTCTTCCTTCCCAACACAAACCAAGCAAAAGCTCAGCAAGCAAACAGTGCCTTCTCAAGTATCTGGGCATCTACGAGATAGCTCATTAAGACAAACCAGTAATTTACCTTGCAATTTCTTCTTACTGGCTTATTCTAACCGTCCCTTTTAGGCAATGGCTAGCTCGAACGAGTCTGTCGCCACGCGCGATGTTGGCACCCAGACCGATGTCGCCTTTACGAATGATGGCAACAATGGTGCTCAGAGAGCTGAGGCGACACCTGCCCCTGCCCCTGCCCCTGCCCGGGAAGCCAATGTAAGTTCTTCCTATACCCAAGCTAGCTACCTATATAAGAAAAATATCCCACTAATTTCACATCGGTATAGGGTCTCGAGAGAGGAATTGTGAATCCACCGCTCCTTGGTGGTCGTCTTCCGACCCAACCCCTGATCCGACAGTACATGCTAAACCGGGACCTCGTAGTCGAGCTTCTAGGCTGTGGAACGGACTTTCAGGGACACTACCGGGCCCCCTTCCGCTCTGTTCTACCTGTCGTCGCCGCCAGAGTGGATTTCTTGCTGCCCGATCGCGGCACCGTCGTTATCTTCCCTAACAGGTCAAACATCCGCATCCTGATGTGGGGTTTGAGCTACCTCCTGGACCACAAGGTCGATGCCTACGCGAATTATCGCGCAAGAAACCAGTATTTTCCGTACTGGGCCTTCCGGCGCAGACTCCTGCGGCACGAGACCGAAGCGGTCAAGGAGGCGGCGCACAGCGTGGAGTGGCCGCAGGACACCATGCTTCGCCTGTACCTCATCGATCGCCAGGGCGACTGCGTTCGCATCCCTAACGGGGGCAGACTTCTCTTCGTGCGGAGACGAGCCGATGGATGGACCACGTACTGTGATCCTGTCGGGGCTGGAGAGGTGGAAGTGGTAAAGAAGGCGGATATCTGCCTCTGGGAATGTGAGGAAGCTATCGAACTCGTCTACCGTTGGTTGTGCGATCTTAATGCCGGTTCTTTCCCTTTCTGGGCCGGAATCCCCCAGGATAACTTGATGTAGATGTCTCGGATAGTAAGTGTCTCGCACACTCCCCCTCCCTATTCCCTCTTTTTACCTACCCAAGACTTGTCACGTAGGTACTGACCGAGTCTATATATAGCGCGATGTGAGTCGGTGCTTTTGAGTTTCTTAGGATAGGGGATCTAGCCCCTTGACTTGTGCCTCAACTAGCACAAACAGCTCGGCTCAACCTTCGCCACCAAGCCGGTACTTGGAACCATTCCTTTTACAAACGCACGATCGGGGTATGCAACACACTTGAAAAAAATAAAATAGAATAAAAATAGGCTATCATGCCAATCCGAACGGACATCTCCTCTCAATCGGTGTTACATTCTTGAACTTTGATTCGCACGATGAGCACAAACGAAGCCCATACCTAATTTGGCCTGAGCAATCACGTCACAACGCGGGCAATGTTTCCTTCTGCTTAATCTTCTTGTTCTCGTTTCATTTCGATAGTTGTTTCTTCATTAGTCCCATCAATATAAAAACCCCTCGTACCGGCGAACCCCCCCTTATTATTGCAATTCCTTTTCCTATCTACCTAACCTAACCTAGCCTATCCTATCCTATCCTACAGATTCCATTCAATTCTGTATCCATTTTATCCCCGGCCCTTGTCATACCTGCCTAATTTAAGTCAAGTTAAGTTTTCTTCCCTGGAAACCGTTTATGAGGAGAGAGGGTTGAAAACATGTTGTTGAAGTAATGAAATGTGCAAACCCGCGGAAATTACATACAAGCAGGAGGCCGGATTGACACAAGTTAGGTTCTCTACCAAGTAACTCCCAACGGCCCACGGTACGGCGGCGGGAAAGTCTTCTCCTTACCGATGCCGACGCTGCGCTTGATCCTCGGGGCCTGCGGGCAGTCCTGGAAGGGTTTGCAGTCGGGCTGGCAGACGGTTCCCTCGGGGGGCAGTTCTCCCGTCTCAAGATACTTCCTAAGATACTCCTCACGACACTTCCCAGGCGAAAACAGAGCGCCGTGGCCGGGGCTCTCCTGCAACAGGACTCCAGCGCCGGTATGTTCTTTCGCCATGGCGACGGCGTTAGCGTACGGCGTCACCGGGTCGTACTGGCTCGACACGAACAGGATCGGGGCCTTGGGCTTTCCGGGGGCGCCGCTCGGGTCTGCTTCGGGCGTCGTGAAGGGTCCTGTGAAGCGGTACTTGGGACGCACCTGCCAGCCCCTGCAGGCGAGGTGCAGCTGGGCCCAGCTCGCGCCGAAGTCGGGAGATTGGTCGAGGATCTCGTCGAGGTACGCCTGGAAGTCAGAGATCGTCATGTCGTTCGCGGGATCCGCGTCTCCGCATGCGACGGCGACTTCCGCGTCTTGCGTCCAGGTGTACGTCCTCGGGATCGTCGTGGGGCAGTACTCGGAAGACTGGGGGGTGTCGAGAGAAGCGAACACGGTGGTGAATTCGCCCTTCATTCCCTGCGCGAGGAGGTTGGCGCTCGAGGTGAAGTACTCCTGGGGCTGGTACAGGGAGGAGAAAATGACGGAGGTGAAGTCAGTCCGTGTGATGTATTCGATGCTGCTGTTCGTTACGACCGGCGCGGGGGACTCATCAAGCTGGTCTAGAAAAGCCTCAACGCGAGAGCGGATATCATCGGGACCCGAGTCACCTTCCTCGTGAAGTGCGCAATCAGAACCGGCTTCGAAGCAAGTGATGAAAAACTGGTCGTAGTCCTTCTGGGTATCTTGAAGGTTCTTGGCCCATGCCTGGAGATGTAAAGGTTAGATTATGGATGTGTACTTGGAGTATTAACGTATATGACACTTACAGCTTTGTTGTAGTCGTGGATATCCACAACAGCCTCAAGGATCATGCGACCAACACGGCCGGGGAACATGGAGGCGAAGTAATTTCCGAGGACGGTACCGTAGGAAAAGCCCCAGTACAGGATACGAGGGAGATCTTTCTCCTGGCGCGATTCCGTTCGTCGTGGGCTGCTACGCATGCGTAGCTTAGCGCTAGTAGAGGTTCCGTTGCTGCTGCGCAGTTCATCGAGCTTGTCTACGATCTGAACCATGTCTCGTGCAACGCTAGCCGTAGACATGTACCCGTGGATCTTTCCGTTCTCGCAGAGCTTCCCATATGCGCTTAAAAGAGAGGCCTGGCGTCGAACAACGCTTTCGCCACCGCTCAGAGGGCCCATGCCACGCAGTTCAAGCGAAGTGACGTCCCGGGCGAGTTCATCATTGTAGCAATCCGCTTTGGGTTCCGAGTATCCGACACCGCGAGGGTCAAAAGACAGTACCTCGTAATGTTTGTTGCCGTCAGCAATTCCTTGGATGAGCTCGCCGATTTCGAGCAAAAAGTCAACTCCAGATCCGCCGGGGCCACCAGGGTTAATAATAATGGTACCACCAAAGGACGGGTCGTCCTCGGGAACGGTAGCGGGAAGGGCGACAACGGCTATGGAGACATCGGTCGCGTTCTGAGCCGAATTATCAAGCCAATCCATAGGAACGCCTAGTTTAGCGCATTTTAAATTACCATAACACTTGGTGTACTGCAGTGATGTAGACGGTTTGATGGTGGACCAGTCGAAGGCGTCCTGGGCCATAGCGTAGTGGCCTGATGAGGATAGAAGCCCGCTAAGAACCGTTGTCGACTTCATTGTGCCTGAACTAAACCCCTGCTCCGCTATGACTGCCGCAAAAAAAATCTGTGAGTACCGAGCGTTGTTGAGTCCCGAGAGTAGGCGTCTGAGACTTACATGGAAAGTTTATGAGAAAAGGGGAAAGCTTGAGGGTTTGACACTTGCTTTGAACATTCAGAAACGAGGACCGTCCGCTATTCTTGTAGTCAGTGACAGATGACAGCATTGACCAAGTGATTATATGATTATATGCAAGCCTACGTAATGGGAGCTGTTCTGGGGTTACTGTAGGATTCTACTACGCCTCGCTTTTTTAGACTTGGGTTGTATTCACAATTGGGCGTTGCTATTGGAGAAATGACAGCCCCAGCCAATGTTTCTACAGAGCCGGTCCTAGGCTGATTTAAACCAATTGAAGGAAATCCGTAGTGCCCTTATCCGTCTTCCGTCTACCCGTCTACATAAATGGATACTATTTGGACTGTATGAGATCGAATATGTGACTCTGGCCGTCTGAATGCGTCAGTTTGCTCAGAATAAAAGTTCAAGTCCTGAGAGACGCTAAAATTCAATTCCCCCCAGCCAATCACAGCTCAATACGTCTTGAAATTATTGCCTAATACGGTATCCGTAGGCCCCTCCCTATTTCTAGTCGACAGTCTAAACTTCAATTCTACGCTCTTATAGGACTATATAAAACCCGTGTACGTATACCATAATACGCACTTTGTTGCGATTCCGAGACCTTAGACACTGCTTAAGTCCTAGAATATTTCTCCATTCACCTGACGAGCGATCTCTCTCCATATTTGTTTTCAGCTCCTATCCACTTTTCTGGGTACCTTGCCTGCCGGGCAGACGGCGCCGGGGCGCAAGCTGTTGCTCATTAACTTTTACGGCGCAAGATCTACATTTTAGCCTTAGCGATCAACTTATAATCTGGGGAAGGGAATTAAAATTAAGTCGTTAAGCTACCAGGTACAAATATCAAGGATTTTTTCAGCTTGCAGCAAAAATTTACATAATCTGCTCCAGTAGAACCGGGTAGTATGTTATCAGATCGGGTGCTTTATGTTGCGAGAGCCAAAGACGTTGAAAATAGGAACTCGTTTGGGACTAGCATTTGCTTGGCTCTCAACTCACATTGTTGCTGCCTGGTAATAACCGGCACCGGCAAGGCATAATGGGTAAACATCGCATGCTACTAACAGGTACTTCGAATAGCTAACTACATCTTCTTGATTCATTCTACACTTGGTTACCGTCCACGTAATTGCAGGCGGAATCCGTTTTACTATCTCGACTTTGGTTGATGCTACAACATTTGACGTGAAGCTACCGTTACATTAGGCATCACCCTATAGAAACTAAGCCTTGTAAACCTAACATTGAAATCTAATCACTCTTGAATACATATACGAAAGCTACTCGACCATTGATGTAACCATGCTATAGAGAAAGCAAGGATAAGTACTAACTATATGAAAGTATTGAAACTATGCAACTTTTGCGTGAACCAGGCCATCAACATCTCGTAGTACGCGCTGAATATAAACGCTTCTTATGCTATATAGGTATCTACCTGTATAGGTATTTATAGAAGTCGCAAATCATAGTTCATTCCGCAACCCTATTTTATAGTTTGGGAGTATAGCCTTGGCGGGCGGGATGTCTGGGTTATACTTTTGGATACCATTTCGGGGGACGTAGTTCAACACGCGGATCCCCGTAATCCCCAAACGTAGATCAATATTATAAAAAGAGATAATGAATAGTGGAATTGCCGCATTTCCTAGGCATATGCTCATTTTGGTATTTATCATGCGATAATGACATATCAATTCTTCAATAGAGACCCATAGCTTTAAGCTGACTACCTCAATCAACTAGAATTGTTATTCAGTGCTCCAGTCAGGTACGAATGTCACCAATATGATTTCATCAAGCAGACAGGCATGGTCCTAAGGACATCCAATGATCATTATCATCAAGTATCTCTTTGTTCTAATTGCTTGTATGCAACGCTATTCTAATGAACCTTATCCCAATATTCTATAAATATCCGGTCAAGGAGTTTCGGGTTCTTTTGCTATACACATCAACGCTTTTGAAACAGCACCTAGCGACCTTTTACAATTCCTTCTTCTCCGACTCGACTTTCTTCAGCGAGCCGGGTGGCGACTTGAGCCCGGCAAATACCAGTAATGTGACGCCTAGGATACCCAAAGCGCCCAAGTTGTAAGCAACCTCTCTGCCCGCCCACCAGTACACGCTGGTGAACAGAATAGGACCCAAACCTCGTCCGAGTTGGCCGTAACTTCGAAGAATTCCTAGTTTGCCTCCTCGTTCGCTCTCGCTAGCCTCGAAGCTGCTTAGCGTATTAAGACCGCTGACGACTGTGGCTGAGGTGGTCGCCAAGCAAGTAGCGGCAAGGTAGAGCGACCCGATCGTGTTGATGCGCCCGAGCATGACGAACGCCAGTAAGCAAGCTGTAACGCCGATCCGCACGGTAAGAAGCGGAGAGAGTCGGCGGGTAACTCCGCCCTGTAAGATCGAGGCAATGAGGCCCACATAGCCTAGCAGTCGGCCGTTTTGGGCTGAGCTGTACTGGAAGAGGTCGTATGTCATGAATGGCAGTGAGAATTCCATACCCGAGAAAAATAGCAGGAAGGCAAAATGGACGAAGTTTAGCAAAAAGTGGGAGTTTGTACGCGTCACTGCAGCTGGCTTCGCAGCGGTTTTCGTGGTCTTCTTTTCCGTCTGGCTTGGCAGAGTCTCGGGCAAGGAGAAGTATAGGTAAATCGTCTCGAGGACAATCAGGGACAGAGACACACCGGCAGCTGTTGCGAAAGGGTTTGCAGCTACTGTCGCAATGGAACTTAGATATGCGCCGAGAGCCGGACCGAATGTGAACGCGATCGAGAAGCAGGCACCTATAAGGGCCATGGTCGAGCCACGGCTACTCTCGTCCGAGATATCGGTCGCAATAGCTGTAGCTAACTGTACGTTGCCCTCCGACAGACCACCTACTACGCGCGAGGCGAGGAAGGTCCTGAAATCCACTGCTACTACCCATAGGAGAACAGACAAGATATTCCCAGCCATGCTGGCAAGAAGCGCGGCCCTTCTACCATATTTATCGGACAAGTGTCCAATAACGGGGGACGCTATGGCCTGGAGCAAAGAGAACAAGCTCCCTAATGCTCCTCCTAGTAGGACAATATCGTATCGTGAATCGATCGGTTTCGCAAAGGCAGATTTGTAGGCGTTGAGACCGCCGAGAATCTTTGCGAGTAGTGTCGACTGCGAATCGTCACCAACTTCGCTGTTTCGATAGAATTCGAGGAGTTTTGGGAAGAGGGGTAGGATAAAAGTAAACGATATCTACAAATATTCGTTGTTAGCATACACGATATGTATTTCACAAAATTTACCATGTTCCAGGTTGTGTGACGTACGAGGTCTAGAAGCAACGATATGAAGATGACCTTCAGCACCCTTTTCCGGGTGCCTGGTTGGACAGCTGCCATCTTAAGGATATTTGTTGAGGTACGAAATGCACGGAATAAATACAACGGTCCAGCCGATCGGATGCAATTTGTAAAAAGTATAAAGCGAATGGAATAGAGAGTGGTAAAGAGACTGGCCGTGTATAAAAAAAGAAAATCACGAAAATAAATTACAACGGCATCGGATTTCACGGGACGCGTACGGATTATAGAAAGCCAAATTGGTGAAGCAACGGGATGAAACGAAACACAAGCGGGGGAGCTAACGGAAGCTGTACAGTGTAAGTTCCGTTCCCATGCAGCTTACGTATCCTTAACAAGCTCAACAGGGTTACATATTCAGCGATATTCAATGGAAGCTAAATGGTTATTTAGTGGTTCGACCACCATCATAACGGCCCCACAGAGTCAGGTACCTTACCTTATCGCGGGCGGGCCTTGCCGGTTATTCCGCAGCTTTATACGGCTTATACGCGTAAAGTCGCATAGAATCGTATAAAGTCGTATACACTAGTTAACCCTTTTTCCGCACGGGATATTTTTGTTCTTACCTTTAAATCTCTCCGAATAACAAAATCGGGTTATTGCGCGTCCAATATAAGCCTTCCGTCTTTTTAAAGGGAAGTTAAATTCTAGAAATTACCCGATTCATTAAATGTAAGAAATCTTTGGCCAATTCGGGACAATCTGTCCTAAAGCGATTTGTTATCCACCAAACGATGCAAATATCGCCGGGATTGCTGGTCCATTAATCGACACAGTCGTCCTGTTGCTTCGAGGTGCTAAAGCTTTAGCAAAGAGCAACGGATCCACGTTCTCCCTTTCCATTGGATTTACATTGATAACAAACCCTATTGTCGCCAAGGAGAAAGAGACAACAATTGGTATCTGATTTAAATAGCAATATCGGCCTCAACTCAAGTAATTGATTCTAGCCAAAGATTTGGGTAGAACATGCCGAGTCCAATAGTCGCATGGCACGTCGGGTGCGTACTTGAGAACCCAAAACCTCGTTGCAAGGCCAAAGTTTAAGGGAAAGGGAAGAATGGATGTAAGTAGCTGGTGTCCAAGGAGCTATCAAGCGTACTGGATTTTAGCGGGATACCTATCAAAGAGTGGAGTATCGAGTATCGGCCGTAAGACAACAGTCGTCGACGCCAACATAGTAAGCTCGAAGGACTTTCGAGGATAGATATACCCGACGTCCTCAAGAAGTGTTTTTCTATGAGAGACAGCCACCGAGAGTCTAGCAGAGATGTTGAAGACATCCACATCCCTTGCTAAGTTGAAGTTAGAAGATTCGAAATGAGTCTTCAGATCAACTTTGACGCAACCCAAGGTTAAAGTACTCGGTTTTGCTTCTTGTCAGTCAACTTGAGAAGGGTCGACATCGCTTTCTCCTTCGGACGGACCTGAACTCTTATACGCGGTTTTCAGATACGATTTTCAAATGTTACCACTTTCAAACAAAGATACCCTTGGGAGACCTCGTATGGCACCTCGTATTCCCTCTGTCCGTGGTATTACTCCGACTCCCGATCAAAGGGCACCTGCTGTCGATGTCTTAGTGAAGTTTCACAGCACAGTGTTGAGTAGGACTTGCTTTACCGGAGTCTAAAGGGATATCGGTAGTTCCGGGGTCCATTTCTAGAGTAACGTGTTCCTCCACAAGATTATCATCAGTTTCGATCTTTCCTGGAGTGGTTCCCGATTATATCGGGATAGGATAAGCGTTGGTGGGCCGTGCCGTGACAACAATGCTGGGGGTGGACGGGGTTGATGTACCAACTCCATTCATTACATCACGAATCGCAAGAGCCGCGATGTGGCGTGTTATGCGGGGAAGAATCCTTCCCGGCTCAGGTAAAGTCAAGCTTTCAGATAATTCGACTATGGGCGGAAAGAAGATACTAGTATGAATGCGTTGAGATAGGCTACTACTATCGTTGGGTAGCCATAGCCTCATCGTCGAAATAAGTTTCCACCAATCTTTAGCCAAGACTAATACCGAGCCTCAAGCAAGCAAGGGCTGACTACCTACCTTAGGTATTCCGTTTCCCGCGCAAACCACTTGGGGTCATACACGATTCTCAGCCCCCCGCCATAGGTCCCGTGGACGATTTGTAACCAGCCATTTTCGAGATCGGATAAAGAAAACTACCTATGTTTAGATTCTTTGTCTTAGAAGCTCGTTTCTCTCTGTCAGCAGATAGGTCTTACACTAGACTAGAGACAGAAATACGGACTTACTATTTTACAGCACAATTTTTTATGATGTAAGTTGCTCTCGGAAGATGTGCCTACATAGGTGCACATTCCGAAGCCCGAATCGTTAACAACTTGAATTTGTATGCAAGTTTCTAGAATCAACTAGGAGCTGAAAAGCCACAGATCTACTCATTAACCTAACTGCCGTTAGCGTGCCCCAGATACACGGGACCTCAAAACTATACTGCATGGCTGGGCGTTGTTTATGCCTGCTATTAATGGTATCCCTCCGAATCAGTGAAGATGGTCTAGCCAGCGTCCAGCCAGTCACAGACTCGCGGCCCCAGTAGAGAATCAAGCCGCACCACCAAATACGAGTGAGATCGGCACTGACCACTCCCCACATAACCTCCAAGCAGCACAAACACGAGGATTGAAGGCCCGCCGATGTTGCACGATACCTGTGCAATGCTTTTGACTTACCATCATATGTGTTTATTGCCTGTCTTTATGTAACCGCTGTTTACTTAGCAGATAGCCGACCACTAGGTTACCAAGCGCATGACACAGTCTTCAACCTCAAGAATCTTGTCGTCACTGCACATGGATGGGCCCTGCATTAAGCTGGGTACCCTTAAGCTAACCAGTCGGCCACAATATCAATTGTCAGTTTAGTTAAACAAACCCGAGGGTTCCACTCCGGTGCAGCATGTCACCAACGTATGATAGCATGAACCTCAGCTTCGTAAGTAACGTACCTCGTAGAGACAAAGCAGCGTAACGCGCATAGAGGGGAGCCACGATATACGAGACCCTTAGAATGCAGAATGGGATAAGGCCGAGTTGAAACATCGGGATAAATGTATATATAAAGACGATGACTGCTCATCTTCCCATAGTCATCTCATAATCACTATCCACTGCAGCATCTACAACTCAAATACTAATATCTCCTCCTCATCAACTCTAATAAACTTCGCCCTCGCTTCTCTCCTCCTCTCCGCATTAGGGCATAATAATACCTAAGACATAACAGTCACTCCTCAAATTCCAAACTTCAACAACCTTCTACTTTCAACCTCCTACGAAAATGCAGTTCTCCAAGCTCATCCAGCTCCTCTCCCTCGCCGCCGCCTCTTCGGCTGTCACTGGTACGAACCCCTCTTTGGGGAAATGCCTAAACAAGGCATTGATCTCCCGATAATATAAAGTGACAAGCTAAACTAACACGAACTAAAACAGTCTCCTACGACACCGGCTACGATGACCGATCCCGATCCCTCACCACCGTAGCTTGCTCCGACGGCCCTAACGGCCTGATCACCCGCTACGGCTGGCAGACCCAGGGCAACATCCCGAGCACCTACATCGGCGCTGCCGACGCCATCGCCGGCTGGAACTCGCCTTCGGTATGTTTCCATACCCACTTTGTCAAGATAAATAAAAGCAGTATCACTAACACACTTTAAACAGTGCGGTACCTGCTGGGAGCTAAGCTACAAGGGCAAGACCATTAACGTCTACGCCATCGACCACGCCGGCGCCGGCTTCAACATCGCCCTCGACGCCATGAACGCCCTTACCAACGGCCAGGCCGTCGCCCTCGGCCGCGTCGACGCTACTTCCCGACAGGTCGACGTCAGCGCCTGCGGCATTCACTAAACAACCTATCCCAATCCCATCATAATCTATTCATGCCATGCTCATGCTCATGCTCATGTTTATGATATGAAGCAAAAAGGACGGCGTTAATTGCGAATCGGGCCTCGGTGTTTTTGGTTGCGGATCGGCTTTTTTATTTTTATTTATCGCACCTTATTTATATATAAGGCTTACTACTTACTACTACTACTACGACGACGAACTCACGTATCAACTGACTGATGGACATGTATATAAATCACCTACTACCTTAATGTTCATTCCTTAATCACATGCATCAATACATAAATAACATTACGTGATGACATCATTGGGTTCGCGTGTGCTTTGTTTTGATTACGCATTCAAATATTAGGTATTTAGCTCGACAGCAAAATTAAGCTTTATTTTTAAAGGGTAGAAACTTTAACAATTGATTAATCAATCAAAAGGCCAGGAGCTAAAAGTTTACCACTTAGGAGATAATCAAGTTCACCATGTCTGGAAACGGAGTATATAGACTTAAACGTGACGAAGGTATTAATTATAGAGCTGTCTAATATCTCTCTCGACACGATACACGGTACGATCCCAGAGATCGACCCCAATACAGCAGCAGTTAGTAATATTACTAGTCATCTGCAAAACCCTCCCCAGAAACGACGTCACGCGTATGCATCGAAGCTTCAAACTTCTCTCTGCTTTCTCCTGTCTCTTCTCTTCTGTTTCTTCCTCTCATGACCGAAACGAGCGAACAAAGTCTTCCTCCTCTCTCGCCTCCAATACAACCGGCTATGCAAAGTAGGACGTAGAACAAAGGAAACAAAGCTTAAAAAAGAGGAAAAAATAATACGTAATTTTCTGATTATCAGTCTTCTTCTCGAATAAGAAATAAATATAGAGAGAAACCAATTGCCAATCTGGTCTGTCAAGAGAATGGATATGTGTGAGTTGTGTGCCGTGTTTCGTTTCATTACGTTGCAAGTGCAAATAGTGCGAGAAGGTGAAAAATCAGAATAAGGGGGTATCAATCTAGACGTTGCGACAGCGACAGAAGAGAAAAATGGCAAATGGTATAAAAAGCGCATTTGGGTATATAGCGTCAACTTCCCCAAATGCCTTGTTGATTTCTGCAACAAGTAGAAGATTGTCGCTTAAAAGGAAATCCTAATCCATCAAATTGCTCAATCATCGAAGAACGAAGCATCGTCAAACTCTTCGACATGCGCGTCTGAATCGTATGCGCCAGATCGCATCATTGGAGGAGTGACAGGTTGGCGACGCTCCTGCTGCGGCGGAGTGCTTGTCCTAGGCATCTTCTCAGCTTGCCGCGCTGAAACCGACTGTCCCTGAGACCTAGCAGCAAACTGTTCAGCGGTAAAACGACGACCGGTAGTACCGAATGCAGTAGGCTGCACCGGGTTCTGCTGGGCTGGAGGGGTATTCCTAATACTAGAAGCTGGAGGAGTCATGAGACCAGAGAGATAATTGTTTTGAGATGTGACGTTCGATTTCGAAGGCGTCGAGTTTCTTGCTGGTGCCGGAGACGAAGACAAAACGCTAGAGAGACGAGCGGGCTGGTTTGACTTTCGCCAACTGCCCCAAGCGGCAGCGAGAGGTCCAACGGCTTGCGCGACTCGGGGCGTTGCAGCGCCCCTAATCGTAGCGGCAATGTTAGGAAAGCTGATAGCTGAGCCACCATTCATAGCACGCTCTCGTTCTTGTTCTTCCATTTGAAGGTTTGCCTTGAGGCGTATAGTCGCGTCCTTGACGGTTTCTCGGTCGAAATGGTCTGCGGATAGCGCGTTGATGATGTCCTGGAGATCTCCATGCCTTACGGCCAGAAGTTCACGTAACCACGTGATCTCATCGTCTCGTTTAGAAATTTTAGAAGCAGCATCAGGGTCAAGCTTATCAACCGTTTGTTCGAGTTCTTCGATCCGCTGCTCACGGGCCTGTAATTGCTCTTGCAGGACCATAATGGATTCACGGAGGGCCTGTGGGGAAACCTTTTCAGGGAGCTGCATAGCCTCTGCCAGCTGTTTCGTCTGGGCAACCGGTCCAGGTGCACTAACGGATTTAGAGGCTTGCGCTGCCTGGGCCGCCGCTCTGGCAGCCTCCTGCGCGACTAGCACCTTGTCTTCTAGATGAGCAACACGATCTTGTAGATGTTCGGTCTTAGAAGTTGATAAGCTGAGTCGCTCCAAAAGGTTCTGTTCTGTGCGCTGCGCATCCTCGGTAGCGTTGTTAATCTGTCGCTCGTACCGTGCTTGGAGATCTTCAATCTCATTTTGATGTTTCTTGATAAGTTCGCTAAGTTCAGCACGCCTCTTATTCTCGGCATCTTCAAGTTCGGTCTGCTTAGTTGTTTGGGCTTCCTCAAGCATCATCTCATGGTGAGCCTTCGCAGTGTCCGCATCCATCCTGACTTGGTCTAGCTGAGCTCTTAATTTATTAATATCCTCCTCAAGTTCTTCGCGCACTACGTTAACCTCATTGTTGGCAGCTTCAAGTTCGGCTTGCATAGAAGTCTGCGTGCGCTGAACTTCAGCAGCCGCCGATTCTCTCGCTTCATGGATTTCTCTCTGGTAACGTAGGACATTTTGTTGAAGATTATGATTGTCGTCACGGAGTTCGGATAGCAATAGCTCAAGTCGTTTGCATTCGCTGACAGCCCTTAGACCAGCACGCTCACCATTCTCCAACCTTTCAATTTCGGCTTCGAGGCGTTCGCGAGTCCGTGCTTCAGCCTGTAGCCTGGCATCAAGCACTTCTTGCCGTGCGATAAGAGCTTGCTCCCTCTTCTGGCGCCGGGCATTCTCTTCCGTGATTTCGCGGGCTGCATGGGCCATGTCATCCTGCAAAGACTCGAACTTGGCTCGCCAGCTATCTCGAATTCGCTCATTTTCTTTGAGCTGGACACCGAGTGTGTCGATAAGCTTATGCATGTGTCTATTCTCATTAATGGCCTCCATAAGATCATCCGTCTGTCTATGGGCCGTCTCCCTTGCATGTTCAGCTTCAGTACGCCAGTGTCGTGTCTCTTGCCGAGCCTCGCGGAGCTCAGCTTCTGCAATGTTAAGGCGATTCTTGAGCTCTGCTTGAGCCTGCTCGGCATTCGTATGAGCTCCTTCAAGGAGGGTGATGCGCATAGAGGCTTTTCCGGACAATTGCTCCATATCTTTGATCTTGTGTTCACGTTCTTCAAGTACGGCCCGTAGACGATCTTCCTCCTCGGAAGAGATACGAAGAAGTCGTTGGATCTCCGAGAGCCTATCTTCAGCGTCCCTGCGACCCGCCAACTCCAGCTCCGTCTTGTTTTCTGCAAGTTTGAGTCGCTCTTCTAGATCATGGATTCTCTGGTCGAAAACACTGCGGTTCATTATTTCGACCTCCACCTTCGTCTCTGCTTGTTCTAGTTGTCGGCGAAGCTCAGCCGCGCGATCTTCCGCGCCGCGCCTAATCATTGTCTCATTTTCGCCTCTGGCCTCCTCGGCTCGCAATCGTTCTTCAAGTTCAAGGACTCTAGAGCGCTCAATCTCGGTTCTGCTCGCTTCATCATGTAGGCGCTGCTCAAGTTCCAATATCCTCGATTGCATCTCAGCGAATTTCTTGTTTGCTACCTCGTCATCATTAAGTATAGGTTGAGGAGTTGCAGGCATACGCCGCTCTACTGCCTCTTCTACAATGGACCGAAGATCCTCGCCACGGAAATCCACCCGTAGAGTCTGGCTGAGTTCCTCTTTCATTTGTTGCAACGCTTTTACAACGGCCAAATCATCCTTATTAGGACCCTGGTCAATAGGCTCAGGCTGGACGGCCTGAAGCGCACGCATTGATTGCTGCTGATTCAGAGCGTCTACGACGGCAATCCGGATTTGCTCTAGTCTCTTGTCTCTTCTGGGGCTCATCGACCGGCGGATAGGTGTCTCGTCATCTTCATCATCCGCATCGCTCTCTTGGACTTCGGCAGAAACACTACGTCTATCACGTCGATTGGATGGCGCTCTACGAGCCAAAGAGCCCAAGACATGTTGGATATCACTGAGCGTTTTCTCAAGAGGGTCGAGTCTGGAAGAGAGAACGGAACCAACAAGGTCATTAACGTGACCATCAAAGTACTGGACACGCTGCTCCAGTTTCTCTTGTTCACCAGCGCTGAAGGCGTCATCCCATTCACTTTCGGGTAGACTCTCTCCAATATTGAGTCGGTGTACCGGACCATCAAACGAGTGCGAAACACCGCTTAGTGGAGGATCAACGAAAGGATCTTCAAGCTCGGTTGAAGGCCTCGGGCTTACACCCTGCTTGGGCAAGGGAAGATACTGCCGAGGTGGGCTTGGGCTCGGTGCATCACTTCGGAACGGGACTTGAGGCGGTAAGCGCACAGGAGGCGAATTCATGACAGTTGCAGCCGGAACGTCATGCGCAGGGCTGGGACGACGCCATTGAGGAGACCCTATGGTTCTCTTAACTCCCATAGTCGGGTCGTTTTTGTTGAGGTGTTGTATAACTGCATCGATTTCTTCAAATGTAGGTTCGTGAGTAGCATCACCTCGCGATTCATTGGGTTCTGAAGGCGGGCTAACAGGCAGAGGCTCAAAGCTGTGCAGCTCTGATACCTCGCTAGCTTGTTCATTGATGCTTTCTTCAGGAAGTTGTGAAGATCTGGCTTCGGATACTGGAGATGGAGTGGCAGCAAACCGAGAAGCGGATAATCCACCCGATTTCGGTTGTGGAGATGGGGAAGCAGCAAATCTCGACGCGCTCAAGCCCTTTGGAGCAGGCGGAGGCGAGGCAAATCTTGAAGAACCAAGGCCCTTACTGGATGGAGCGGTGCGTTCCGTAGGTGTTTGTTGCGCCTTGATGGGTTCGGGTTCAGGCTCAGGCTCAGCAACAGGCTTGGAATCGGGTCCAGGTGTTGGAGAACCAGCGCGATCATCCCCAGACTCCTCTTCAGACTTAGCCATCTGAGGTGGCTCAGACTTGAGAACAGGATCAAACGGAGCAGGCGCAGAATCAGTTGCGGCACCAAAAGTAAAGCCTCCAGGCACAAAAGGTTTAGCCGTGGCAGAAAGGCTCTTCTTGTGTTCTTTCTTAAACGAGGGTTCATCATCACCGAAAGGCCTAGCATTGTTGAAGTCCTGGATCTCTGTATCGTTCTTGAACTCAAAAGGTTTCCAGTTAGCTTTATCATGGTCAGGGGAAGTCGTTGATGGACTAGTAGTTGCCTTCGTGCCATTCGACTCGGACTGCAATTTCCCATCTGTGGATTCGGAAAGGATCGTAGATGCGAACGTCGTGTCAGCTACATGAGAGATTTCCTCTTCCTCACCCCTGTTATTGGAGTGGAAGTTTACAATCGTGCTATCCTTTTCGGAGTTAGCAGCCTCCGAGGGAACTGGGCTGTGCTGCACCGGTGGTAAGTAGTCTAGCTCCGGTGTAGGCTCAGCAAACAAGGGGACGTTGTCGCCATCATTATTACTCTCCCTAAATTGCTTCTTACTCGGATTGGCATCAGTCGGTTGAGCATTCCGACTTCCAGGAGCAGGGTCAGTAGAGTGTTGACTAGCAGGTCTGATGATAGGAATGGCCTTTGACGTCTTGGCAGAATTGGCAGCCTCAGAGAGCTTCAAGTCGATGTTACCAAATATGCTACCCGGCCGGTTTTCAACGCTCTCATTACCAGAAGCCCCAGCACTAGTCACTGACGAAGCAAAAGATTTCAACGGCTGGAAAGCAGGAGCATCAGGGTTAAATTTGGGCCCAGATGCAGAGAAGCTGAACTCGCTCTTACGAGGAGAGAATGCTGGCGCAGCTGCATTGATTTTGCCCTTTGAAGATGACGTCGAAGGAACACTAAAATGACTGGAGGTTGCAGAGTGAATTTTCGGCGTAAAAGAGGGCGCTCCGGCTCTAAACGTCGTCGGTTGGAAACTGCTCGGTTGAACATTGTTATTGCCGAAGACGAATTGGCCAGGAGTAAAGCTACTCGTAGGATTAAATTTGAATTCGGCCGCTCCAGCATTCAACTTCGACAGAGATGGCTTACTAGCATGACTCTGGCGACGAGAAGAGGCTTTACTATCGGCGGGGCGTTCAACATCCGCCCAAGGATTGCTGACTGTAGAAAATGACCGTTCATGAAACTGGCTTGCCAAGTCAAAAGATTGAATAGGGGTACCCAGGTTGCTTGGATTTGTCTCAATTTCATACGAATTATTGCCATTTTGCAGATCAAGGGCTGCTGGCCGGTGCTTCTGGAAGCTCCCTTCGTCTGTACTGTCCCGGGCCTCGTCATAGTACGGAGCTTGAGAGAGAGAATGGCCGCGGCTGTGGGGCTGTGGGTGGTGAAGTTTAGGTCCTTCATCAGAATCATTTCCAAAGTTGCCAAAATGAACAGACGGCCCTCTCACATGAGAAGCAGGGAGTGCTTCAGCTTCAGCTAGGCGATTTTCTTTCATCTTTTCATACTCATTATGGGGACTGTAATCCTCGTGCTCAAGTTGAGAACGGAATTGTTCTTCTAAGTGGTACTCAGCATCGTCAATCTCTTTTTGGAGACTGGCACTCGCATTATGACGTATAAATCGACTAGGCTCGGGAGTCTTCGATGGACTCTTGTCCTCATAGGGATTGCTCTGAGTCTCCTCTTCTTCTTCTCGCAAATCTTGCAGCCGAGGCGATGCTCTGGCCGACTCTTGCCTATGCAGGTACTGATGAGGAAGAATTGGATATTGCAAAGATTGATGTCTCGAGTGAATACCACCAATCGGCGAGGATATACCATCACGCTGAAAAGGCGAATTAGGGGACATGATAGAGTTCAAGTTAAGAACGGAAGGCGAGCCACTACGACCGAGTTGTTGTTGCAATAACATTTGCGGAGACCAAGGATGAGGCGAAGATGGGTTAGAGAAATGGAAGGGAAGCTCATGCGGCGAGATAGAAATCGACGCGCGAGGGTTGAACTTGCCCGGTAACGATGCCCCGTGGAACGAAGCCGGAGAAGAAGCCGATGCGATACCCGGACTCTGCACGGACGATCCGGGACCGGATAGGAACGGGGGTACAAAAGGGAACGGTTGCTGCCCATTACTTGCGGCCGAAGATGTTGGGATGGGAGGCGAGAACGGAAGCTGAGGGTACTGATTCGATGCTTGCCGACTCATATTGGACGCAACCGGGGAGATAGAGGGCTGGGGTGCAGGCTCCTCGTCGCCAAACGATACACCAAGCGCCCTAAGCTTGGCCTCGTTTAGCTCATCAACATAATTTCGCCATGCTGCAATATCAATATCAGTATATGCTTCTCAAGAAAAGACGCTTTAGATTAAACATACCATTCAAATCCGGTAACGTCACCTGATATTTGCGTTCGGTACGTTCATTGGCAATATCGTCAAAATTAGGCCATTCACCCCTGCTCTGGGAATAGCTTTCGAGGGGATCCAGAGGTGAATGACGTCCTTCCAAGTCAAAGCCACGAATGTCATAACCTAACTCTTCCCAGGAACGCAACATCGCTTTCACATCGGAAGCACTTAAAGGTACTGGTGCCTTTCCGGGTTGACCTCGCTCTTCGTCCCATGGTAAGCAAACTAAGATATTTTTTCCCTTCCAAGGGACTTTCTTCTTAGGTCGCGGTGTACGTCCTAGAACCGGTTTAATCGATTTAATCGGAGTAGTAGGCGCAACCGAATTTGAACCGTTCCAACTCGGCTGATCACTTCTGGGAGTTTCTGCTCTTGGTATCGCTTCTGAAACGGAGTCTATGGTATGGATGCTGACAGCATCCTGGTTGCGTCGGTCCACCTCAAGTGCGTCCATATTTGCGGTTCCGCTAGCGACGCGCCGGTTCAAAGCGGCCTGTTTTAGTGTTTCGTTACTAGAGCGCTGTCGCGGATAGTGCCGAGATGCCTGACTCGAGGCTCGAGACGGATGAAGAGTAGTTCGGCGGTCAGCTCGTGGGGTCCTGGGATCTGCCTCCTCGAACCAATTCACCTCTTCGCCTACAACGGAGCTTCTCAATGAAGAGTGCTCACTATCGTCAGTTCCGTCACTAAGCCAATGACGATGCTCAGAAGAAAGGTCCTCAATCGTATGCTGGCGGATCCAATCCTCTGTGATGCCGCGCAGGGGGCGCCGAGCACGATTCGCAAGTACAGCAGCGCTTCCGGACAGAGCAGTCGAAGGGCGGTCTAGCTCAGTTACAATAGTCAATGGAGCCGGACGCAAAAAGGGGGTGTTAATCTCCAGTTGATGTAGTGGAAACTCTTCCGATGTCTCACTACTGAAACTTAGCCGGCGTAGGTGGCCACTGTCGGCTTGAGGATATGGCGAACCCCAACTAGCTGTGACAAACTCTCTATCGTCTTCGGTGCCGCGGTTACGTGGCGGCGTCCGAAGATATTCGGATGCCCGGCCCGGTAGCGTCGGCGCTCGAAGCGGCGGGAGCACCGGTGACGATTCACCGTCGTCGTCGATAGTTGACGCACTCGAGACAGGGGATGACAACCTCGCAGAAAATGTACGAGATGGCCAAGCTCCAGTGCCGTCCTGTGCAGAGGCACGAGGAGGGGTTGACGGCTTTGAAGAATACGTCTTTAGGGGGGCTGAACCGAGGTATAAGTTAGTCCTTGATTCTGATGTCTCAAGAATCAAGAAAGATTACGGGGACGATAGGCGGAGGCGAGACATACCACGACGAGATCAGCGCAGACGAGGCATGGGTCGCCTGCTGCTAGATCTCCAGACTACTACTCTCGCGTTTATCCGTGCACCTCCTTCGCAGCCCGACGATAATTGGAATCGGGTCGTGGGCCAACTAAGGGGTAAAAAGCTGCGGTACTTGACAACGTGGGGATTGTCGCGACGCGTCCTTGGGGTGAAAATAAAATAAGGAAAAAAAAAAGAGGGCTCACCGAGGCGATCGAGAACGAAGAAAAGAGCGGAAAAAGAAATTATATTAAAAGAATGGTAAAAAACACACAACTCTCCATCGATTTCGGCAGGCCTGTCACTATCCGCCTTGAATCCAAGAAGGAGTGATTTTACATAAGATGGACTCGAGAATAAGAGACGCGATGGAGAGCTTCGGACGGAAATGCTGCAAGCTGGTGCCCCTTGGTTGCGAGAAAAACCCAAGTTGTTCAAAAAATTGTCTAGGATTGCCTGTTCATGGAAATTGCTATTTAGATCTAGCCTAGTGCTAAATTGGATACGATGAAAGATACATCCATCCGGCAACTGTAACTACTGCAACTTGCCTATGTCTACGCTGTAAAATGTCCGTGCGTTATGTATCTTTTAACGGTATTTACCTAACAGCCCGAATTCACGTGTGGGCTCGCATAGCGCTTCCCCTCGCCCATAATTTTAATGGGCCTTTCGCCTTCCCATCGCGTTGGAATATCCACTCCTGCCACTTTGCTGCCACCTATTAGCTAAATGTATTCCGCTTCTACCATTTAAAAGTGCTTAAGGGTAAAGTAAGTAATGCCCATAAAGCAACCTTTTGTTTTTATTAGTTGAATTCACAGCCCAAGGTTGGTAATATGTCCACGGCCATTCCGTCTTTCTTCCTTCAACCTTTTATAATTCCAAGCATTAATGGTTGAAATTATCACCACGATAAACCTTATCTACATCTACTTGGTGGCATGAAAACACCTAAATCCTCGTACGATGACGCAAGCTTCTCGTGCACGTTCCTTATATGCTATAAACTTCTAAAGAAGTGATCATTTGAACATAACTGTCTATGTGTACCTAGATTAGGTAGCATTTACAGCTGGGCAATATTTAGGTACTCAGCTTGCAATACAGAAAAACACGTGTACGATTTCTAAGGTATCAAGTATTTATTGCCAACTCAGTCGAGTAACCGCAAAGAGAACGGAACCGAAAGTGAAATTAAAGTCCACCTTTACGTATATGACTTTACAGCATATAGCAGTAGAGCCGGGTCATAAACTAGAAAACAACTTTAATGTGACGCAAAAAAAGACTTATAAGTCTGGCAAGATTTTAAGGCTGGCTCATTACCTGCTCATTACCTAAGTTACTTACAAACTTATAACAGGGAAACCTCAGTGCCAATGCCGAGGCATAGACAACAGTTCAATTTGGGAATAGTGTATATCACAAGTTACCTTTCTCGACTATAGGTGGTCTATGTCATATGAAGTTATACCGATGTCTTGATTTTCAGTAGGTTCCAAGTGACGTAAGGGTAGATATACTCAATCCATAATTAGCTACATAGCAAATAGCTACTCAACGAGTTGGCATAGCGGACTTGGGTCAAAGTGGCCCAAAGAAGGGGTTATTATAGATCATGTATGATGCCCCAGAATTTTAAAGAGATGCACGAGTCATGATCTAGTTGACAGAATGATTATCGGCATTCAAAAAGCACATCTATCGTCCCCGATTGTAATTGACCAGTTGGGATTTATTCGGAACCGGACTCAACAGCAAATCAGTTAATAGTGTGAGAGGAGACTCTGATATTCAGAGAAGGCTGTCCCCATAGGTCTGTCTCAAAAGTCTAAGGTCTTCCAACCCCTCAAGAAAACTCGCCTATATCATACAGTGAAATCATAGAAAGGTACTGGTTACTTACCTCTTATTATATGCTGTTTGCTGTCATTTGAAGATAGGCAACATCAGAATATAACTTGAACGCCAGTGTCTTCATCAATATGCCAGCACTTACCAATTGCTAGGCTGTCTAAAGAAGCAAGAAGCAAGAAGATTCAAACAGCGTCAGTCAAGACGTAACATATAATAATAACAAAACATGCATAATGATAAGTGCAATAAAAGGGGCAATTGAATAGCATGTAGCATTTTCCCAACGATTAGAAACAAATCTAAGGCAAACAAGAACAAGCGAAGGGATCTCTAAGACAAAAAGAAGCTTATCTAAAAATAGAGGGTGTTACCGACCCTAAAAGCAAGACAACGTCGGTGGCAGAAACTCAATCCTTCTGGAGGCTCGGTGGTGAACGATGGCGCTTGATGTAAAACGGTTCCGAATTCCAGGCACGGGGGCTGGACCGCCGAGGACCTGTCGGCTGAACGCCACGGCGTCATTTTTTTTTTTTTTTTTTTTTTTTTTTTTTTTTTTTTTATGGACTTGGTCCGACCAAACCAATTCAATTCAAGTTAACATTTTCCAACAAACGTGAGGCGCGCGGCCCCGCATTCTGAATTGTGCAAAAATCCCAAGGGGGGCCCTGGAAGAAAAAGGCAGGAGGGCCGGGAGGGTCGTTGGAATCCAAGGTAGGCTCTAATTACCAAACTAAGCAGTTAAAATCCACAAATAGCACGGTACCTATCAATCAAGCCCTACGAATCAAAAGGGAAGAATCCCATGTGGATAGCAGGATCCATCTCAATTAAGAATGTCAGAACGGCTGAGAAAACCTCATGTGTTACGCGTAGATTGCGGCGCAATTGGGCGATAGCAGTCCGGGGAAGAAACAAGCGCGAGACTGTGTTTCGAAACAGTAGCTTGTGTTGCGAATACATAGTAGAATCCATCTCAAGCGCTTGAAGTTCGTCGCCATCAAAGAAATTCAATGGTTGCGAACTGACGTCTAATTGAGCCGATCGTTGGGTTAAGCTTGATTGCCAGTCGCTAATAGCCTATGAAAAAGCCGAAAAAGCTCTGTGCACTATTTTCAATGGTCTGACAGGTGTTACAGCATGCAACGTTGTCCGATCGGCACAGATTGCAACTTGCTGCTTACTGCTTACACTCTTGAACTTGCTTGACTTGCCTGATTTACTTGCTTAAAATCAATTGAATGCATTGTGAATTCAATCTTGGCCAGCGGCCTCCTGCCCTGCATTTGTGGCTGTGTGGCTGCTGATTTTCGGCTTTCAGTTCAGGGCATGAGAAGTCATAATCCATTTTAGTTAGACCCTGATGATCACTCCAGCCGCTAACAAAATGGCGCTATGAAATGTTCATGTGCATCATGTGCATGCCGTAGGTACATGAGGTACAGGTCTAATGTACCTAATGTATGCAAGTACAACTAGTAGGTAGGGCATCTTCCAAGGAAAGAATAGTTTTGGTCGACGAACCAATGTTAGAGTAGAATTCAAACAATATTTGTAGTGTAGTGTATGGTATCAGTATAATATGAAAGGTCGAAAATAGTAAATATCAATGTTAGAGAAGTGAAAAGCAAGCCCTATTTTTAGTTGGTTATTTTGGATAGTTAAGGTATCTTTATAAAGTTCCAGTGCATATGTCCAGTAATCCGTAGCAGGTAGCCTTACATTATTAGGTACATTCGGATTGGAGGTGGCGCGTAAGGTACGGTACCTTCGCAGGCGGCAGATCCTTAGGTAAAGTTCGGCCGATTCGGAATCGCAAGGGAGAAGTCTGACCTCTACGAATGATGTACTCATCTGAACAACCAGATGAATTAAACTAAAATGACTAACAAGAAAAAGTCAACCCGCCAGTTCGGATGCAGAGGTTTATAGAAATCAGTCGATGCGCCACAAACTACAAGACTTCCAAGGTTACCTACTACATTAGTACCTACATGTATGTAGGTAATCAGTATTATTAGCGCTATCCAACAGTAAAGTCAATTAACTAATGCATGTACGTCTAGTGGTCTAGTGACACCCGCGTATCGTAGTACCATAGTACGATTCTGTCACAATACCCTGAAAAAGGTAGAGCCTGCAGACGACCCAGCAGGCCCAGCAGGCCCAGTTGTCCCAGTTGTCTAAGAAACCTAACGGGTCCCACTCATATGACCCACTCGCCCCTTTCCTTTGTCGAGATGTGATTGGGTCTTTGATTAAAAATTATGCGCGAACCCTCACTTTACGCATCTTTGTGCAAAATACGAACTAAATGTAACCATACCCTCCTCCAGTAACCCGCTACTCTCTTTCCTTCCACAGAATCCCAGAATCCCAGGCTCTCTCCGTCAGATTCTTCACATCCTTACTCTGGTCATTCGTTTCTCTCCCTCACTCACCCTATTATATCCCTTTCCTATCCATCATTGCATTTTTCCTTAATTTTCTCCCGAGGTATTCAATTTTTGCCTCTAACCTTACGCTCTTTTACACAATCCCCTATTATCCGCGCGCGGCGCCGCAATTATACACAGTACAATATTTCGCGTTGCGTGAATATCCGACGACGAAACAACTGGGTCTGACAGGAAAACCCGTGCTTCAGATTTAAGATTAATCTTCCCGTCATCTCCCGCCCACGTGTCACATAAATCTTCTTCTCATTAACACCTCAAAGAAAAAAAAAAAACAACTCAAAAGAAGGGGAGGGTTGAATATACCTATTAACTTTTCCCACCCTTCTTATTTTCGACCCGTTCTAGCAATATCCATACTCCATTGGTCGCCATGCATTCAACGCGGCTCGTCAACCTAATGATGGCGGCACTCTCGGTGACCGCCGTCACTGGAGTAGCATGGCTCGATAATCAGCACGTTGGCGCAGGCCAACTCGCGGTCAGGGCGGACGACGAGATCATCTCAATTGGTCCCAATCTAGACGCCGATACCACCAGCGAGGCTCCTGCTGCTGAACCAACCACAAGTGAAGAGAAAACTAACGATACACCGACGACGTCAGAGGCTCCTCCAGAAACCACGTCTGATACCCCAACTACTTCTGATGAGCCTACCCCAACTCCTACAACAAGTAATGATCCTACTCCAACTCCTACAACGACTGACGACACAACCCCGACGACTACGAGAGGAACGACACCGACAACGCCTTTGCCGACCACAACTACTCCTCCTCCAAATGGACCTTCGTCTTCGGGCCCAACCCCAACATCGTCTAGCGGTGGTAACGGTGGCGATGATGATGACACTACCGAAGTCCCTCACACGACGCCGCCACCTACCACTTCTACTTTCATTACTGTGATCACCAGTACTGATGCGGCAGGACAGACCCATGTCAGCTCGTCGTCAAGTGTTATCGTGTCGACGCCTTCCCCTGTACCTGTTACCAACGACGACAAGGAAACTGGAATGTCTCCGGCGGTTAAGAGGACGATCATCGGTGTCTGTGTTGGTGTCGGTGGCGCAATCGTTCTGGCAGCTGCAGGTGTACTATTCTGGAGACTCCGTAGCAAGAAGCGAAGCCTAGAAGAGAACGAAGAGCTAGTTAGCTACGGCGATGGATTTGGAGGTCCCGGAACTGCGGAGAAGTCGGAGCCTAGTGGTAGCACCGCCGGCCGCAGCCCGTTCCAGAGCACCCTCGAGAGTTACCACGCGCCGACGCAAACAAACGCGGCATCCAACTTCTAATCAGGGACGATATAGGTTGTCCCAATATCAATCTCGTCTCCTACTGATTACGCGGCATTGTTTTTAGCCCCGCCGGCGTTAGGGTTTGAGGTATTCATTCGCATGGCATCATACCATCATTACGTTACCCGCAATCTTCATAAGCGGTATCTTTTACAAGGAATAGAAAAATATCCCCCACCGTTATTTCCATACTACGATGTGTACTAGAAAAAGAAAGGACGAGAGAACCCGCGTAGTCCGACGAGACGACGCGCAGAAGAGTTAGTTGCCCAACGACGGCAGGCCTAATCTGAGGCGACGAATTAAGACTCGGTCGGAGCACGGGAAGTAAAGGGGGAAGGAAGCTCTTACGACGCGAGTCCTACGTAGCTGAGAGAGAAATTAAAGGAGAGAGTGAATCTTTGTATACAGCTTCGTAATACCAGCTTCTTCGATTCTGCTAAATTTAAGTATATATGCATAATTCTCAAAAACTTGTCTCTAGGTACCTATAGTCCGCCCGAGTGTCGTTAACCTACGCATTAAAGTTTATACTAATGTATTCGTCCCGAGCCCGTACAGCGGGAACCGGCTCCAACCTAATTGAAGTGCGTACTTAAATCTAGTGCCCGTTATGTATGTGCACGCGCGATTGAGTTTCCGCACAGGTTCCCGAGATGTCGGGACTTGGGACCACGTTTATTTAGACGGGGTTTAACTTTTGACTTTTTGACTTTGTGTCATAAACTAAACGGCGTCAATTTCCGGTTTTTAAGCTTTGACGGACTATCCGCTGGGAAGGTTCCCGGTTTCCTAGCGATGCATGCAAGCTTTACTTCAAGTTGTGGGGAAGTCTTTTGGGTTTTGTGATGATATCAGAGTTGTAACTCAAGTAACCAGACTACTGATAAAGAATAGTGACGATAACACTGGTGTTTTTATTAATGGTGTTCTAGAATATAGTTTTGGCTTCGTTTCTAGATCTCAATACTTATTATCGTGGCGTTGCATTTTCTACACACATACACTTCTACTTATATCTACGTGCACATAGGAGGCACCTGGGACAGGACTCCGATCAGATCTTGGTAGCATTGTTATATTATGTAGTAAACTACCACACGATACGATATAAATGTCCTATGGTGCTACTTGGTGCGATGTCTAGTGTGTGCCTGGGCCGTCTCAGGATCGTTTCAGCACTGCATTTCTGCGTATCTATTCAATCTCCGGGATGTCCGCCTCCAAACCAATCAGCCGTCTTGGCTGCCGTGTTTCAACGTATCAGCCTTAAGTGTTATATACCGTACCTCGTGTTGAATCGCTGGAGATGAGTTTGATATATTTTGCGTGCCTAGGCGGCGTTGTGCGATACAAGATAATTAAGGTTATTTTATTTTATTCGAGTGAAGATAGAGGTCGTTTGTTACCTATTCATTTCATTTCGGCTCTGTATTCGAATTCAACCTTACCCCCCGGCGAGACCGGGAATTGCGTAATTTCAATATACGAGAATCGGAGATAGATACCGCGAAAAAAAGAAAAAGAAAAAAAAAATCATGAGGTGCCGAGGCGCCGTTACCCTGTCCCTGCTGCTGCTGCCGGAATTACTCGTCGGGGTCATGGCCGGCGACTTCATCGATGAGATACGACGGAATTTCCAACTGGGTTTATTCGGGCGGCAAACAGTGAATGATATCCAGGTTTGTCACTACCTATGCGTTCTCTCAATTGCTTGAGATTATCATATGTAATTACTCGATTTGATATGTCTGACTTCTCATATATAGCAATTCAATCCGAGTGGTCCTGTGGGAGGCAAAACCCCAGCGAAAGTACGTAGGTCCTTTTCGTCTTGATATACACAAGACGAACATAGGCTTCTATACGAACGATTGAGTCCCAGTATAGAGTTGTATCATTTGTATCATAGCTGACAACGAATCCGATCCTTAGATAGAGTTCGACTCGAGCAATACAGAAAAGCCCTTTAAAATAACCAACAGCGGCAGATCAGAAGGCGACACGTTTGTATGTCACAACCCTATTCCTCCTCTTCCGCCTCCCTGTAATAATAATAATAAAAAAAAAAAAAAAAAAAAAAAAAACTATTTCCATCAACTAGAAGGGCCTCATGTTTCTTCCGGTTTCCATGCCTTAGTCTATCACCACCCATCCAGCAATATTTCCTTAGCTAACTACGTCTATACCGATTGTCCAATAGAACGACTTCAGCACCGCATCTAACCGCGTATGCGACGACCAGAAGAACGACTGTGCCGACGCCGCGCACCAGGACAACAAGAAAATCCTCTCCGTTTCAGACTGTGATAAGCAACATGGTGAGTTCGCTTTCAGCTCTTTTAACTTTTGCCTGCTGGCATGGCGGTTGGGAACATCGTAGCCTATCGGCAACGAGTTGGTATTATCACTACAAGCTAACGCGAAACTAGAGGAATGCATGGCAGCAAACAAGCCGTCTGAAGAGGACGGCGAGTTTCTATATTTCTGCGAGTGAATAAAGCGCCACACCGGTTTCTCATGGGCTAGCTCGCAACTACACTAGTGTGGGGGAGGGGCCTAAGCCCATATGAGCTTCTTATCCAAGAGCCTCTCAGGGGTATTTAGGAGCAAGTCTCCGATACCACGGTTAAGGCAATATACCTGACTATAACTTCGCATCCCATGAGCCACCCAGGCGTTAGGGGGTCTACTTCGTTGGGTGAGGTCTATATGATAAGTCACAAGGAAGACTTAGTACGAACAAACACGAGATCAAAGGACTCTCTTTAATGGTGTAGTATGTAGCATATAATTGACTACCTAGGTACGCAACGAATAAAATGCATGTGAAAAGAAACAATCATAAATCATAACTAGTCCGTCCAGCATTGGGTACACACATACAGCTCCCCTTACTGCAAACTTCGTATCCGAGCAAGGGACGGCATCATCCGGGTCTGGGAAGCAGACAAGTATTGAATAATAGCGACGAGCCATAACGGCACCGCGCAGTTTCTGTCTTTTAGTTCAGTAACTAACTAACTAGCACTAATTAGAGAGAGAGAAAGTTTCATAAAAGCATAAGTGACATTTCGCAAACGAGTTTATACACAGGTTATTGCCTGAGAAGGTTTCGCGGTTTTTCCTTTGCCGAAAACCTTCAAACTCAAGCCAAGTTTTACGCCGTAAAAAATGGAAAGATAATAAAAAGAATAAAAACGAGGAAAAAACACACGAAGCTTTCTCTCTCTCTCCCTCCCTCTGTATCGAAAAACGCCTTGTTCTTGTAACCAGCCCCCCATGCCATGCCAATTCTCAACGGACGCGAATTAATGCTTTACGACACCGAAATAAAAACGTCATCATTACCTCCGGACACCTTTCCGAATAAGCCACCCTCTGGATATGATGAATAACAAAGGAAAGAGTAATAAGCGGGGGGGAGAGGGTCGACATAAGCGTGCTGCGACGCCGTGCCAAACCAGTTGGTGGTATATCATCGTGGGACTCGTTTAGGTATATTAATCCAGAGAAAAATGAGGGTTGAGGAGAGCGAGGGTTTTCTTTCTTTCTTTTTTACCAGGTAGCCTATACCCTGGAAGGTTGCTTCTTCCGAACCAGGAACGGACTCGGCATCTCATCCCTCTCGGGATCCCAGACAGCGGGTTCGGCGAATCGGTCCTTAGAACTGCGCTTGGGGCTAACATTCACGGAATCCACGGGTCGGCCACCGGCTCTGGCCTGTTGGAGCTCAACAAGGGTTCGGCCCTTGATGTTGTTCTTCGTTACGACCTTAGTGATCGTGGGCTCTGGGTCCTTCTTTAGCGAGGTCTTGCGCTGTCCTCCATTCTCCGCGTTTTGCATGCTAAGGTTGGCGACCGAGGGAATCTTGCTAAGCCGTCGGTTGGGAGAGTCGCCCTTCTCTCTCAAGGCACCATTGCTGGGCTGCGTACGAATACGGAACTCTGGAGCTGAGGTGGGTAGGGGCGGGCTGGGCTTATTAAGACCCATGCCGTTTTGATTTCTTAGACGGTTGGTGGGTGCCGTCTTCGTTGAGGGAAGAATTGGGCGTTGGGGCCCGAAGGGGTTCTTATGTGATCGTGGTGGACGGGTGGGGGATGGGATAATGTGATCATCGTCGTCATCTGAGTCGGAGGAGAAAATATCTCTCCTGCCTCGGAATTCCTCGTCATCCTCGGGGTCGAAAATGGGTGGCTTGTTTGCGGCTGGGGCCTTAGTAGCGATGTTGCGTCGTGGTGATAGGGACAAGGATGCAATAGCAACCATCGGGGAAGGAGACGCCATGTCGACATCCATTGACATGGGCGTTCCGGGGTTTCGCTCGAACATAGTTTGAGCGCGACCAAATGGCGCACGTAAACTGCGCTTGAGAGGTTGTTCTTCGGGAGAGTTAACGGAGTATTCGGTAATATCTGTGGTAGAGGGGAAATCGCTGTCGGTACTACCGGCCATGGACAGGAAGAAATTAGTCCTGGATACTTGGGATGATGTGAATTCGTAAGTCTCGACTGGCCCAAATGAGACTCTCTTCTTCTGTAGTTCTTCTTGTACCCGTGCTTCTACTTCGGCTTCGAAACGTCGTTGGAGTTGCTCAATCTCCTCGTTTACAAGGCGGTCAATTTCTAATCGGGCCTTGACCTCCCATTCTCGTCGCAGCTGAGAGTCTATCTCCTGCCGGAAGTTCAACTTCTCGGCTTCAATGCTAGCCAGCTTCTCTTCGACTTGCTTTAGCTTATTGCTGAGCACATTGTTGCGCGACTCTAACTGCATCTTGAATTCCACAGCCTCCCGTTCTTTACGCATTAAACGTATAACTGGAAGGTTAAGCAAGGTTGCCGTGTCGGGACGTAGATCTGGATTGACTCTGAGGCAATCTTTGATAACGGCCATAAGTTCCCCTGAGTAGACTCTAGGAAGTGGTGGGACCTTTCCCTCTTTGATCTTCTGAACGAGTTGAAAATGAGTTTTGGCGTTGAATGGAGGCTCACGAGCGCAGAGCTCGTATATTATGCAGCCTAGCGACCAGATGTCTGACTTAAGAGTATACCTCTCAGCGGCGCATATCTCGGGGGACATGTAGAACGGGGTTCCAACATATGTCGATGCAAAATCATGCGACTGGATCATCTTGGATAGACCAAAGTCGCCAAGCTTGACTGAGTTATTCTCTCCGAGGAAGACTACTACAGGTTAGCACGTATCTCCTATTACTGATTATACATCTTTATCCCACGCACCATTCTCAGGCTTCAGGTCTCGGTGGAGAATTGTCACAGCTCCTTGAGGCGCCTTTGTCTTGCCCATGGTCATTGTCTCAAGGACATTCTTGCCGACCGACGGAGGGTCTACACCATAGTGACACCGGTATAAGGCAGTGATCAACTGTGAGAATATCTCCCATACGAATTGTTCTTCGGCGTACTCTTTCCGGCTTATAAGACCCTTAATCACCCGGCCGAGGTCGCCATTACCGCAATATTCCATGTAAAGATACAAGTCCTGAGTCTGTTTGAGATGCTCGCGGTGGTAGTAGCCAACAATGTTGGGATGTCGGAGAGTAGAGAGGATTTGGAACTCCGCATGCAGTTGTTCACGTTCCTTTTGCGACATTTTCAGGTAGCTGATCTCCTTTCGACAGAGGATCTTGCCGTCTGCCTTTCGTCGGACTTTGCGAATGACGCCGAAGGAGCCATGTCCTATATTCACCATGTTAGAGTGCGGTCGCTAGGAAGAGTATGAAGGTAGAACAGCGACAGTATAGAGGGATTGGAAATATCTCGTCAAAGCCGACAGAAAACATACCTATCTTTTCTAATGTTTCATACTGGTCACTGATAGATTCTGCCATAGTGAAGTTAGTTGCGAGGCACTGGTTGAAGTTTAATGATTGATGACTATGCCATAGACAACAAGAAGTAAGAAAGAAGCTAAAGAAGTTTGAAAAGTCAAGGCTATTGGAGGGATTTGGGGAGGATAAGCTAGAGCTACTCGATGCTGCTCCAGCTTAGGACTTGGAGGATTATCTTTGCTGCTTGTTGTTGAATGAAGAATTGGGTTCTGGGAGTGGTTCTGGGAGTGGTTCTGGAAATGGTTCTGGAAACTGAACTGCACAGGCAAGGGCAGGAAAGGAAAATCAGAAAAAAAAGAGTGTCCTTGTGATGGATCCCGAGCAATTGCACAGGACACCCCAGTAGATACTTGAGCGTAGTGCTAAGTTTCTATGGTAGATTTTGTATCTTATGTAACATTGCGTTTATGCAGTCAACAAACCCGCTCGTGGCCACGGCAACTGCACTAACGTTGAGTGGGGCGACAGGGATTAACAGTACAACTTCATTATTCGCTTAGCTTGAATTGGTGTTAGCGTCGCTTCATACCCTTATCGATAGTGACAATAAGATACGACGGGTCAATTCGATCAATTAGATGGCCTAATCAGGTGAATCTAGGTATTTCGTACTACCTAGGAGGGTAAGAGGGTAGTACCTTAGTAGGTACTATAGGTACCTAAGTAAGGTAGTTACGTACAGTGTAGAATGTATTCGATCTTATTCAACACGTGATTATTGCTGATTCACTCTTTCCCGTATCGCCGCTGATGACATACATCTGACTTATCCAATGATTGAATCGCATTTCGTACTTAGTTCAATTATTGCCGGCTACAACCAATCAGCTATGCATCACCACCAGCCGTTAGTTGTCTGGTCGGAGTTAACGGACTTGACGATTCTTTGAAAATTCAATTGATATTGTCTTATTCTCTTATTGTCTTGTTGTTTGTGTGCTCCCAGAAGGTTGACCATGGTTCTTCGAAAACACGAACTAGAAGCGAAGCTAAAGGATGATATTGAATTAGTTCGCAGTGGCGTACTGCGAGATGAGAACCCCCTGGATCTGAGCGAAGAGTTTAGTGAATTATTAGAAGCATGTCGAAGAGGCGATCTGAAACGAACACAAGAACTGATTTCTGCCGGTGTTAATATAAACGGCAAAGACAAGTTCGATTATACTCCTCTCATCGTTGTGAGTAGGGCTTGTCTTCCTATTTACTGCGCTTGGGCATCGTAGACAGCTAGCTGACTACTGTCTAGGCAAGTCTCTGCGGACATTATGAGTTAGTTGAGCTGTTGAGTATGTGCCACGACTAATACTTCTCTTTTAACTTGACCCAAAATCAAAAGAGTTCCCATATATCATATACCTTAGAGCCCATACTAACCCTGGCTACTTTAGTTGAGTCGGGTGCTTTAGCAGAGCGAGACACGTTTCAAGGAGAACGGTGCATCTACAATGCACTAAATGACAAAATCCGGAATCTGCTGCTCAAGTACGACTACTCAAAGTCTACTGACCCCTTGCAACCATGGGCAGCTCATATCAGCGCATTACTGACCAGTGATGCACCCAAAACTTCTGATATAACATTGATAGCGGCGTCAGAATCGTTCGAGCTTCACAAGTTCCTTCTTTCTGCTAGGTCGCCCTATTTCAGAAGAAAACTTACGGAGGCGCCCGAGATAGAGACATGGAAGTTACCTCAGTCGATACCAGTCGAGTCTTTTAAGGTCGTCTTGCGATATCTGTACCTAGGCGACATACCAAAGGAGTTGGTCGATGCTCGAAGCAGTAGCTCCGAAGAAGAGGTCCTAACTGGTATTGATAAGATCAGTAAGCAGTTAGAGATCGACAAATTATGGGAAGCTATCCTGTCGGCCAGTGATCGGCGATTAGCACGACAGAGACATCAAGATGAGGTTAACCGAGCTCAGCAACAAATCCGAGACTTCTTTCAGGAAAAGGTCCTTGGGCATAAGATGGTTGTTGACACTAGGAAGGTCAATGAAGTAAAATGGCCGCATGATAATTCCATATTTGCGGACTGCCTCCTGCGAGCTGATGAGGGCGGCGATGACGAGGACCCCGACAAACAAGAGGAATCGAACGGGATTCCCATTGGACCAGGTGCTGAACAGCGAAAACAAAATGGTTCCAAGAGAACCAAGAAGTCTGTCTTGTATCCTGCGCATAAGGCCATGCTCATTCGTTCGCCGTATTTCGAGACCATGTTTTCCAGCCAATTTCTCGAGGCTCAGACGTCAGAACACCTACATATTATCAAGATAGACTGTCAGCCGGATATACTCGAGCTTATTCTCACCTTTCTCTATACCGAGAAAGCCGAATGTCCTCTCGAGCTCGGCCTTGATCTGCTCTACGCATCCGATATGCTGTTCTTGGACAAGTTGAAAAATAAAGCGGCTGTCGCTATCAGCACATTGGGAAGCGGTAACAACAATGTGCTAGTCGATCGGACGCACACTCATGAAGGCGACGAAACCGGCGAAGTCGAGGTTGAGCCTATTAACGTATACGACGTTATACATGCGGCTTGGGACTTGCGAGTTCAACGACTAGAAGAATTTGCTGCTCGGTATCTCGCGTATCGACTGGAGGATTACATCGACGAGGAAGAGTTCACCGAGTTAATCCAGGAAAGCGCTTCGAGACTCAAGACAAGAGAAGAAACGGATACGATCGAGCTGCTGGACGATATTCGGTATTACTTATCCGAACGGTTTAGGCTACGGTTCGAGGACTCCGGGCTGGACGAGATGATGGACGAGAACGGCGAAATCAGCGCAGAGGCGGCGGAGGTGCTTGCCGCCCAGGCAAGCGACGTCGCTGCGGAAAACGGGGACGGCAACGGCATCGTTAAAATGGGGGATCCTGACGCCGTTTCCGCCAAGACTGGCATAGCGGAGGCCTTGACAAGCTCTACTGGTGTGGTTAGAACTCTTAACGGAGAGCTCGTCGAAGACGAGTTCGCGTCCGATGCTATAAACTACCAGCTTCTACTGCAAAAGATCGATAGAGTGTTAGAGAAACTGAAACTAGATGCGTAGAAGTAGAGTAGCACTAGGGGGATAAAGTTTAGACACATGATATCGAAACTCTGTTTTGAAAACCGACCCATACCCTATCCGGTGAAGTCTGGTCGTTTAGGAACTAGAGTCCATCACATATTTCGCGACATATCATGAACCAGCGCTATGTAATTCCCGTGGTAATGGCCGAATTACGCTACTCCACTATAACACATCACTGTTTCTGTACGTGAAGGCCACTTCAGGTTAGGTGCTTAAAGCATCCTCACATGCTCTCGGTTTGCTAAGCACTTAGTAATATGAAGCTATGGTAAGCTGTTGGCTTAAGGCAACGGCCCGTGGGCTTATGGAATCCTAATAACGTCTACCTACGTGTTGTATCCATGCCGCGCCTCAAGTCTACGTATGTTGGTGATACAGGGGATAGGGGTTGGAGGAAGCTCATGTATACGATGGATCAGTTGACTAATCTAAGCTGGGAAGTTCCCTGTAAGGAGTGCAGTTGTCTCTATGTAAGCGTTTATGTAGGTGGCCGGCCGAGTAGTTTAAATGGCTACCCCTATACACTATACTGGTTACGGTATCAAAACTATATCATGATGATTCAATCGTTGGAGTTACTACGCGTTCACGGTATCGTTCTTTACAAGTATGAGTGTTTGTTATCCTTAGGTACGTTGCGAGGCCTTTTCAAGTGATCTGAGCTCGACTGTAATTTACCAAGTTACGAGCTTTGTCCATCAGTTCCCCCCTCTGGAGTCGAGGGATATCAAAAGGGTTGTAGCCAAGCAAAGCATAGCGCAGACCCCGCAGTTATAAGGTCTGTTGGAGTCGGTAATTACTTGTATTTACTGAAGGGAGATAGATGGTCATCACGAAGCTAAATTAGATCATCACGTAGTAACCAGTAAGTCGTCGGTTGGCTCTCTGTCTACCTTACTTGCATGGATCAACTAGAAGTACATACTTGCATGAACCATCCACTGTAGCTGTCCACTGGGCTCGCTATTCCAGCTTACCTCCAGCGTATGACAATGCCTCAAGCCCCAAGAATACCTACCTACCTATCGCCTGCATCCTGCCAGGTTTTAGAGTTGCAAAAATCTCAGAAGCCATGTCCCGCCAAGCCCCGCCCTCGCCGCCGGTTGTTCATCATCTGCGTGGAGGTCGTTTGTACTAATTGGCTGGCGAAGGATGGAAGTAGCTTCTTCGAAGGATACCGCATATGCTCTATCGGGAAATAGAATCGTCCTTTCGACAAAGCCCAGTCCAGCTCTACTCTACGGGGTGGCCCCAAACCCGGTTTATTTGCCAAGTATCCGCCAGATTGGCTCGTGGAAATCTTTATCATAGCCGCTCGAATTAGAGACACACGCGTGATATGATCCGGTGGCATGGGTTTTCTCATTTTTTTGGGCTTGGGCACGTTAACCGAGTTGCGTCTCGCTTGTGTATGTGCTTCGTTCGCCTACGCTGGGCTACGTAGGTTAGGCAGGTAGGTCAGTTTATTATGCTTCCAACTGACTGGTGGTAGGGAGCAAGCCTCTCACGCCGGTTTCCACGATTGCGACAAAGGAAAGCGTACACGGCAGTCGCTTCAGCGTGGCTGAAATCAAATCCCGAGTTAATGCTACGTGATAATCAGCACTGGCTTGGAGATCCTTCACCAGTTGGCGGTTAAGGGGGAGGGGGCTATAGAATCTACCTTCTATTCCCCTCTCAAAATAGAACACAAACGTTCGGACAGATAGCGTAGGGAGTATGGGAGAGAGGCTAAAAGAAACCTCGGAGTTAACTTGTCACATATTAAGCAGAGCATAAAAAAAGCTTCTGATATTGCACATCATCTACTTCCGCCCGTTTGTGGAGATAGGGCTACCGGCATAGCGAAGGAAGACCTGCTGACGATAAGTTAGGTATAATTCACGGCATATCAGTAAAATTCCACTAGTAATATACGCGAATTACGCCTATGAGACAGGATCGGCGTCATTTATACGCAGCGAAAGCTACACGAGCCCATGCTAGGTAACGCAGCAAAACCATTTGCCGTGATACGAACTTAGGCTTCCTTGAGCTACGGAACTCCCCCACTGGCTGGGCTTAAGCCAGATGATCGACACGTGGAATAAGGTCCCGTAGGCACGACCGAGGAGTTGTACGCAACAGCAGAAAAAAAAAAAAAAAAAAAAAAAAAAAAAAAAAAAAAAAAAAAAAAAAAGCTACCGCGCCTACTGATCGTCGTCGAGATCCAAGCCAGCAGCGCGGGATGGAGGATCGGCGTCCCAGGTGTAGGGGACGACGCATAGGAAGGATGCATCCGGTGAGTAGGTTTCTGCTTACACACTAGCAGGCGTCCATAGGAGAGCCTTCCGAGCCGCCTCGCCTCGCCACTATCTTAAAGACACCTTCGAAGTTAGCCCGCGCCGTGCCGTGTCAGTAGCTCTTATTCCCCCCCCCTTTCTTGGTCGGTCGATCTAGATGTGATTGCTTGCAGAAAGTGGCGGGAATGCAGTCTATCTACCCGCTTCATTTACCAAGCTAGCCTAATGATTTGCGAAAAGCTAAACATTAATATAACGTGTGGCAACCAGGTTAGAGTAGGCTATTTATTTATTTCTATGTATAATGAATGTGATCTTCCCAAAAGTTCCGTAAAGCTGAAGAAAGGCCTTACCGTAGACACGATGCCGTGATGACGCGCGCCTGAGGTCGACATACATAACCATACCTACCTAGGTGTGAATATCATTAAGCCGAGTTAAGACGAATGTCGTCGACGTCGACGCACGCCAATCCATGCACAAATAGGAAAGGCCAGAGGAAGTGAAATTAAGGTCACGCCACCTGGGAGCGCTTATCGATCTGTCATAAATACTACTTCTATCTACTGTTTCGTATTGTCTCGTCGAACTCGTGTCTATCGCTTATTAGGCGAAGACACAAGAAGCAAGAAGATCGAGGCTATTTGCGCTTCTAAGGTTTTTTGGGGCACGCGTATATGAAACATGGTGAAAGGAGATATAGATCCGATAGCAAGGGTCTGAAAGTGATCCCGTCAGCCACGTGAGTAACATTAGACGTTGGGTTCCCCCATTAGTGCTGAGAGGCGTTTAGGTATGTTCCGGTGAGGGCTAAGGGTAGGTACATGCGCGTCTGGATACTGTAGGCGGATACTGATCAAGATCCATACCCAGTCGGTTTATACCTATTTAGGAGACGAGGCGTAGCTTTTCCCCGGTCGCAACGACAGCTTTTTGCTTATTCCTTTAACGCGGCCCAGCCACCGACCAACATTGCCGCGCGATGAGTCCGGGGAACAGGCTGAGTCATGTAATAAAAATCATGCCATGGTCAAGACTGGCGGCTCCCAGCAGCGGGGGCCATGGGACGATGCTCAGCTCGCCCCCTTTTACGGGAGGCTACAGCTTGCGCCAACGAAATATGCTAATCTCGGGAGCTTAGGGGGGGAAAGCCCTAGGGGGAGCCTAGTTGATCTTACGGATTATGTCGCCCTTTGGGATGGTGACTGTCACTTCGGGTCATCTATCCTATGAGTCCAGCCAATACCGAGCTTGCCGCAATATAAATCAGGGCTGTCAGTGTCATTATACAAGAAGCTGACAGCTCCTACCGGATGGAGCCGAGGTGGAAGGGGGTAATCCATGATCGACAATAACACCCAGCTACTGCGTATGCGTAGTTGGTATATAGATATTTCCATGGAATCTAGAGTGCCACTGGCCACTTAATGTTGGTAAAGGGGGGTATAGTTCGGAGACAAACGAGAATACTACTCAAGTCAAGTATTGATTTTTTTTTTTTTTTGACGTGCATGTACCATGGATATGTGCTTTGAATATCGAAAGTAGAATTTTTTTCTACCCAGGTAAGTTTCCCTAAGGATCTACTCGGGTGATCTACGAAACTTCAGACGTACGATAAGCGCCATTTAAGATCTATGCCCCGCCAGAAAATAGCTTGCCCAGTCGAAGCTTACTGCTCTGAAGAGACTAGTAGAGAATCATGTAGCCCCCTACGTATGCGCTGAAGTGGTTGCCGTATGTACATCATCGCGAAATGCATCAGGCCGACGCAAGTACTTGGGGAGCTAGATTCATAGCGAATTCCATTTCATCATGGACCCCTGCTTGCAGTCCCAGCCCAACGGCGTGGGTAGAATGGAGGGTTAATGAGTGTAACCATAGCTGCCATGTCGCTTAACTAAATAGAAGGTAAGGCTACTTCTTTTTCTCTTACTTCGTACAGAATACAAGTGGAAAGGGAAAAAAAATTAATTATAAAAGATAAAAAAGGAGAGCTTGCTTATTCACAACGTAAACCTGCTGTGGTATGTGACCTGTTACTTTCAACAGTCGGATCTGTATGTGGTCCCTACTCAGTATTTCCAGAAGCGCAATTTACCTTAGGTACTAGGTATATAAGGATCGCGACATGTATCGACAATGTATTTCCTCACAGATTTCCGGTAGACGGCCGAGTCCGGAGCATTATCCTCGTGCATGTGAACTCATGTGACTGCGTAAGCCACTACCGCGTAGCAGTGATTCGTATAAATTACGTATGTGTGCAGTGTAGAGCACCTGTTCTTGCTGCTCTTTAGGGTCGTCCAGCTGCTATTGATTCTATTGATTAAGGGGGAGGCCAAAAAGTATTGACGCCCAGGTTGCATGCAGCGATCCACGGGCGGTTGTAAGCGGAAGCAGATTATCGTCATTGATATTGCATAGCCAAGTAGGTATTACAGATGCACTATAGTAAAGCCTACTCCGCATTATTGTTTAAGTTTTGTGTAATTCCCGGCAGCTTGGGGAAGCACTATGGTCTCGAGTAGGGTATCGTCGGGGAGGATGGGTACGAGGTCGTTAGCTCACACCAATATCAATATCGTAGCTCGAAGTAGACGATTTAACCATTTCATAATGCAATGTCATATGTGTCTCGCCGGGCGGGCATGCCACGAAGAAATCTTTGAATGTGTTGTTCTCGCAGAAGGCATAAATACCTATCTTGGCCGGATTTGCTCCTCAACTACAGCTGAATAATATCCTCATACCCGGCTTGGCTGATAGCTGAATGCCCGTGGAAATTGCAGAAACGAGGTATAATGTGGCTGGTATAGGTTGCAAAATGGCATGGAAATATCTCGCCTAACGGAGATCTTATCGTAAGGATTTTATTTCCAGTATCGTTCTAACTATTTTTTTTTATATCAAAGCCCCCCTATTTTATATGATGGCTGCATAGCCTATGCTGAGTTGTTCTACATGCAACCCCTTAATAAGCTCGATAGTTCTAATACCTTGATCGTTCTGATGGGCTTGAAATATGACCGCAAAGGAAGTAAAATAGTTTGGTATTCTTTATAAAGCTGGACTCGCCTTTAGAATGAGGCTCTGGGCCATAACCATTTGGGTTGTTCCACGATATTTTCGAAGGATCTCACCGGTAAACGAGATCAATGCTGAGATCGTATATCATGACTTTACCCTTGCCACGAGAACACCGCTGAATGCGGCCCTCTGCCCGAGGTCTTCAACTGACTTGGTCACATAATACGAACCCTTGCCCAGGTGAAGTCTTGCATCCAATATCCCATGCATAGCATATCAATACATCATCCAAGGCGATCTAGGCCATTAGTTATGTCGTAGAAACAGCCACATCAGACCATAACGGACGATTTAACTGGTAGTCGACGCGGAGATGCAATCTTCGTCGCCTGGGAGAAGTTCGTGTAAGCCCTCGTTTTCCCGCTCGACATGCTAGATCCATTATAAACCGATGTAAAAAGCAAATATTATATGCAATGACATAGCCCATCTGTCATTGTTACCGAAGCCTACGCATGCAACGATGATGAGTTGAGCTTGCATATATGTACAGGAAGATGACTGCCTTACTGCCGCTGCAAAGAATCCTGACTGGTCACGGCATTCGGAGATCTTAGGAAGTGGAGGAGACTTAGGTTGGATACTTCTGGCCAATGCTAAAGCACATGGAGAGTCAGAGAAGATTTTTAGTCTCTATTCTGAGTCCTATCTGATTCCTACATGGTCCGATGCCGTGCTGCACGTACAGTGCAAACGTAATACCAAGTAGGCAGATATGAGTACATTTTGTATTGGAGTGTCTTGCGCTGCCGTGATTGGAGGACTACAACTTGCTTAGCATCTCTTTTACCCGGCTTAATGGTTGAAGCTCACCATCAAGTACGTGGTAATAGGGGTCTTAGTCTTCCCTTGTCGTATCCAATACCACAGAAACCCTCCAAATATCTGACAGGTTAGTCCCCGTTGGGCATCAGTTCATGGCTATTCTAGTGATTCGTCGTTGGGCGTCGTTGGAGCGGGGGAAGTCATGGTACCGTCTGAACGGAATGTATACCATATACTTAACGCCTCAGAACAGTCGCCACGGCTTGAGAGGCAAGCAAACCAATTACCGCACATCAGAAGCTAAACTGCTTACGGTTTACAGCTCATCGCCATCGCTACTAAGGGGGTCGATTTCTACTAGACAACCACAGCGTTGGGAATATTGTTGCTAGGTTAAGTTAGGTACCTGAGAACATTTCCAGCTTCCAAGCTGAAATATCTATTGCATTATCACATGGAACTAGGTTTGACGCCTACGCATGAGTCAAGAACATAAGCTGAAAGGAGTAGTTCGATAAGTGAACGATCTTATGTAGGTTAACATTCGCTCATCTCTGTTAATCTCGTGAGCTCATATCCTGATTGGGAATACACCTGCCTAGTCCCTGCAAAGTAGCCAGGACAAAAATGGATGATTAATGAGAAAGACTTCCATGGCTTGGGGACCAATGGCCCTTGCCTAGATCGTCGATCTCACTACCCCGTCTTGGACAAATCTGGTATCAACCCCGATAGACTTAACTGTACTGGGTTCTGGAAGAATTATCATAGCCGCAAGTAGCTTCAATCTCAGTGCAACGTGATGACATAGAGGATATTGAAAAGATTACGATGTGGTGTAAAGATTCTTACACTTGGAAGAGCGTCGGTGTCACGAAACGGCAATGTGCCGGCAGGACCAAATCTTTTAATGAAAGGACATTGGTAGGGCTGACTGGAAAATCCGTCGATCAGAGTCATCTACTACCCTGGCATTCCTCATCGTTAACGTCGTAATTATCTTTTCACAAGAAGGATCGTTGAATGCGCGACGCGTCTATGCACCCCATATTCCATGCACATTCGAAAGGCAAGGGCAAAGAAAGAATCGACGTAGACGTGGCCTAGACTTTGAATCTCTATCGGAGAATGGGGTCCTTATTGAAAAGAATTACATTAATAGCTTCCCAACTATACGACCCATGAAGGCTCGATTTCCTAGTTCAGTCTCCCTCATCTACTAAATCTAAGGAATACTACTACATGAAACAAAAAGAATGCCTAATATGGTCGAGAATACAAACGATAAAGTCATAATATTGTCGCTATGGGGAAGTGATGACATCGATTCCAGGAAAGTGACCCGAAAAAAACGTGACTACTCATCAAAAAGCTTGGATTAGGGGTCGAGATCGACATAGGCAGCATGGGTCAAGGACGCCGTCGGGGGAGTAGCTTGCGGGAGCCGGGTGACATGAGATCAGCATGGTGCCTTAGCGTCCATCGCTTAGAGAACATCCCCAGGTATTCCATGTCAGATGGAGTGGGGTGAGCTATAATAACTATGAGAAAACCAACAGAGTGGATAAAGCAATTTACATGCTGTTTGGTAGGCTGTTCGCGGGGGAGAGCGTGTAGATTGTTCTGCTACCCACCCAGAACACCAACATATTACCATTATAGACAGGGATCAAGCTAGAGCCTCCGAGGTAGTTCCGTTTTTAAATACCTATTTCGAGTTTAGCTGAGCATGTTTGATCTATGTATTGGCTTCCAGATCTATGTATGTAGTTTTAACCCATACCACCTATGTTAAGCCTCACGATGCCATCTTAGATCAGAAGCCAGCGTAATTCGAACTAATGAAGTTGAGCAGAATACTGAAACAAAGCCATACATTTAGGAGATGAAGCTTATAATAATAGTATGGAAGAAGAAAAGATTAGTTTACCTTGGTCAAGTGTGAAGCCTAACCGTTATAACGTCCGTGCTATATATACTAATGTACCCCCTTTTCGTACATAAAAGTATTCCCACGTGTACAATAGTGAGATTAATATTATCACTTACACGCGCTAAGAAAAAAAAAATTTACCGCATGGCAAAAACCCGACTCGATAGCCATTCCTTTTAAGTTCCAATAAGCATTAAATTTAATTCATCTGACCAACTTCTCATGCTGGGCGTAAGTACACAATAGCGTCAGGCCTGGTCATTGCTATAGGCTACCGGTACGTAGGTAGGGTATATAAAAATAAGGGGAGGGGGAAAGCCTAGCCAGGCCTACGTACCTAAAGTGATTAAAATGATAGTATGATGGCAGTACCACGATAGTACTGATATACATGGAATACTAACGTGTTCTGGCGTTCTTCTGGCGCCCATCTAGCGCGCCGTTATGCAAGCCTCAACTCAGTTTCCATGCTTTCGAGCGATCAGTACACGGTGCTAGTAGAAGGAAAAAGTAAGCCACCTTGAGAATTCACGTGGTTTTCTAGCTTTTCCGTCGCTTGGACTTGTCAAATTCCAAATTCATAGTCTACTTGTTAAACAATTTTAAGCGCAAGATCTAGAAGCCGCCTTCGGACCTTGGTGTAGTGCATGACGCGGCGCAATTGTTAAGGATAGACGAGACGAGACGATGTTATTACTGCTGGCTAACTTGGAGGCCGCTACTCTTTAGGAGAAGTACACTACAAATTCATGCGACGGTTGGTCGTCCCGGCGTTTAGGCTATGGAATATCACAATACCATATGGAGTTTGCATATGTTTCAATTCAATTTATCAAGTGTCGTATGTAGTGGAATTCAAGACAGTTTAAGTTCTGTAGTAACTTGGCTCGTGCCAGATAATTCGGAACTGGCGTATTCCTTTCATGCCGTTTTCTTTTACGGGGTTGTCTCGCCTTGGGAACTAGAGTGTCAGGGAGATAGGGAGACAGGGGTTCGCAGGTCTAAGTAAAAGAGATGCCCATCCCGAAGGGGAGTACCTAGGCGGTCGATCATAGACCACGTTAAAAGCCATAGGCATGACCGAAGAAAAAACTAAAATGGTAGTCCCAGGGCAAAATAAACCCTTGCTAGCCACAGACCACCCTGCTTAAGCGAAGCAGATTCCTGGAGCCAAGTTGCCGATCATATGAGATTGGCATTCGTTTCTGAAAAAAAGCCTCCGAATGTTTCTTGCAAAAAATATAATTATTAAGTAGTGTATCATTGACGATGTCATTTAGTTATGATGCTTCAAACTACATAGGAGGTAGGTAATATGCGCTAGATCGTCTTACTAGCAGATAGTCGACACTAATGTCTGTGATAGATGCATACTAACTAACTACCGTACCGTACCGTCTATTAAAATCTTACGACTTAGAGTTCGGCGGTGTCTACGGATCTAAGGGTATTACGTATGAAAGCATAAGTTTCGTTTAATGAGGCTATCTCCTATCGCCAAGGATTTTTTTTAAGTGATCCCTTATGGAGCTGGTCGTGGACCTGTCCTGTCTCGTAGCGTAGGCCTACGGAGCTTAAGATGCGAAGACCCTCATCCTCGGATATACCCATCCCACAGGTAAGGCTCATCTCAGCATCCTGTTTCCAAGCATCCTATGACGACCTGGAAGATGCGGGCGGCTGCGGTCTAATTTGCGACCAATAGATCCCTATCAATATTTGATCAAGCTAGGTAGAATCGATGACCGCTTTAAACTCCGTAGACCGCCCCCCCTACAGAGCGCATGAATAACTCTAATGGAAGAGTTCTTTTAAGATCTTCATCAAGTGATTGATCAGCTCTGCTACTACTCATCAACTATGGTATCAAGAATAATAAGGGCATGACCAATATGGAATATACAAAGTAAACAAATAATAAACGTCAATATACGCGGGTGCACGGATTTGTTCGTCCTGTCAGGCACGGCAACTCGTCTACCGAAGACCTCCTTGTTGCAAGTCATGATCAATGCTTTATTCCCGAATAGGCCATCCCAAACATTATTTCACGGATAGATCTGACAATCTGCAGCATGGTCTTAATAGATCAAAACATTTTGGGGCAGAGAGGCTGTCATCCGAAAGAATGGCACACGCACGGAGAAGCGTTGCAGCGTTGTGCGTTGTCAGGGCTCGTGGGGAGGAACGGCATAAGATCAGCTTGACAATCCGGTCACAGCACAGGCTCGGCAGGGCTTAAAAGATAGTATCAACGAAGCTTGCGGCACTAACCTCAAGCCTACTTGTCGTCTCTAGTCGTCTCAAGTCCCCTACCTCCACATGAACTAAACCGGGCCCCTTGTCCGAAGTGTACCAAGACAGGGGTCACAGACCAACTATCCGGACGGCAGTATGCCCCTAAGGGGAAATGGTTACCCGGATGCGCTATGCACCCAGCAGTACCATAACCACACATTACAACGAGCGTGCTAACCATGACTAGCCAAGACCTTAGAGCGAGGAGGTAGAAGGAGAAGAAGGGATGAGCTTAAACGGTCCACCGGGGATGTCCAAGAGTGCAGAAGGCTACGCACACGGACGTCTTATTAGACCCTTGCCGGTGCATAGGCGTAGCCAGTAGCCGTTTGACCTTCAGCGATCCCACGAGAATCCCAGCGGAGCCGTTCTCCTACGTCCCATCCTTCGATCTCACCCACATGTGTATGTACATAGAATAGTACCGCCATGCTACACTACCTACACTACATACTTACCTACACCACAGCACACAACACAGCTGCTCTCATCAATACCTTACACATACCTTAGGTACTTACATACAATACATACTGTACGTACTACCACCCTTGCATCAGCCCATACTTGGGGAATTTGGGACCACTAAAAAGAGGCGGGCAAGCATAAGCAGTTCCAGAGTCCCATCGCCGCAAGTAGTGTAGAACTCCAATACATCAAAGGCTCGTCCATTAATAGGGGGCGCTATAAGTACTTGCCGATGATGCAGGAGTACCTTCGATACCGGCGATCTACTGTTGATTTCAACCCAGGTCTGCCGTGACCCACACCCAATTTGTGACAGTTGTTCTCCAGGGATTATTGTATGGATTGACGCTTGATCGTCGTTTATATTATACCTCCCGGGAAGATCTGATAGATACATCGTCAACTCTCGTAACTCGTCCACCAACCTACTGTCTATACTTAAGTATCCACACTCCCCGTACATAATCTACATAATCTCCAGCCCGTCGTACTACGAATCGTTAATCGCCTTTTACATACCGAGGATTTCAGGAGCCAATACCTTTTTGTCGAATAAAACACAGCAGCTAATATATACGACTATTGTCGAACAACAAAATATTAAGTTTTAATATCAACAGCTCAAGAACCTTGAGTAACCAAACAGTTTCGCCAACATATATAATATTATATAAACTATATACGAGATGGCTACAGCCATGTACGCAAGTCAGCCTGGTGCTCAGTACGGATATCCACAACCACCTCCTTCGCCTCCAATGGACGAAACCTCGAAATGTTCTCTACCCTCGATCTCCAACTTATTAGTAATGGCAGACGGTGGATCACCTACAACTGAGCAGTCGCCTCAGTCTCAGCAAGGTATGAGCGAATTTAAACAAGCTTCGTTATGGACAGTATCGTACTAAACTACCAAAATAGCATCGTCAGTGAAGGTAGAGACTCGACCAAACTCGGCTCATTGTGCGAGCAGCGCTCCTCGGGCCGCTTTACCTCCTACTCCCCCCATGAGTTCAGATGCGTCGTTTGATGGTAGAGAAGGCTACAATTCACCGTCGACAAGGTCAGTTTCTGTTGTATCGGGGCCCAATTACTATTACGAAACGACTCCGCCACTAGAGGACGTTCACCGCCATCAGATGGCAGCAGCGGTGGCACCCCGGATGCCCATGCAAGCTCCGGTATACTCGCAATCCGCTTTTACAGCGCCATACTTGGGCCAGGCACCAGTGCCACCTTACTATCCCGCCACTCTCTCTGGAGTTCAGGCAGCTCAACCGCAGATCTCGGGGCTCTACTACCAGAGGCCATTACCACAGGTTTGTCTAATTCATGGTTCGGTGGGGACGAAGGACGTAAGCTGATTTAGGTTGCAGACATTTCCTCCTTTACCCGTAACGGTCTCTCTAGCGCCAACTCAAGGGGCTAACCCGTGGCAACACCATCACTACATCTCGCCATCTTCGGCGGCATCTTTCCCGCAGTCGCAGGACCGTTACATCTGCCAGACCTGCAACAAGGCGTTTTCGAGACCAAGCTCGCTACGAATTCATAGCCACTCTCACACTGGCGAGAAGCCCTTCAAGTGCCCCCATGCCGGTTGCGGGAAGGCCTTCAGTGTACGAAGTAACATGAAGAGGCACGAGCGTGGATGCCACGACAATGGCAACTCCCACCATTAAAAAAGAAACGCACCAGCCCAGAATCGATATACGAATATTCGACGCTGTTTATTATATTTATTGTTTTATACCTAATGTGGACATAGTCTTGTGCGGCTCTCCGAAAGAGGTTGGATGGACCAAGAGAGTCAGGGATATGAAGGATGCATTTGATACCCAACCGGGGGGAGGCTACGTTACGAACTTTGAACGGCCGCCTTCGTTTCTCAAAAGCACTCGCTGTTTTTTATTTTTACGGCTTTCCGATATTGTTTCGCCTACCTTGAATCACCTATCTGAAATTAGGACCGTATATTTTTATTTTTCGACTTGTTGGAATGAGTTGGCGAAAGAGGCGGTCTGCCTTTTGCTTACTGGGATTTGGGGATTGCGGGATAGGTACGGGTTGCATTTTATCTACGCAGGATGTGACTGTTCATTGACGAGGCGCATCGGACTACCAACTCGGGGCATTTACACCGGCGTTTACGAATCATACTTGAGAGGGATATGTGTGTTGAAACACTCCAAAAACAAAAACAAGAGCAATCTTAACCCTCGTTAACGGCTTTCCACGGATGATTATTATTACTATTTACTATATTTTTATTTGGATATTTAAGTCCTAATGTATAGAAAGAGGACTGCAAAGAAAGAAAGGAGAGGGATGAGAAACCTGTACCAACAGAGCAAATGGGTCGAGCCCAACGCAGATCTCGGTGTGGAGAGGAGAGAAAGAGACAGGCGAAATAGCTTCTGTATGATGGAAGATGAATCTAGATGACTAAAACCGGCTTAGCTTCAAAGCAGGTCGTGAGAAACAGAATTAAAGAAAAAATATCAAAAAATTGTGTTCTTGGCAATCTCGTTCCTGTGATTGTGGCTCTGAATCTCGATCTCAACTCGTGGACAAGATACTAACAAGGCAAGGATCATTACTCGTTGGAGCATGCATACGTTCGGGTTTTCTTCCTTCATCGCCTGTGGCTACACTAAGAAAGGGAAACCATCAAGTAGGTAATGCAGGTAACCTTGTTTCGATGTCGAGGAGAAGCAACCCCTGCGTGGGGAAGTTTGCTCCAAGCTTCTAAGCTTTTGTTTTGGGATTTACGCAGGGGTGAAACCCCAAAGACCGGAGTCAAACAAGCTTATTACTACGTACAGTAACACAGAGGGAATATCCTATCATCTAAGAGAACATAGCGTTTGGCTTGTGAGAGATGTTTGCCGGCTGAGCATAGATTGGCGCCTCAAATTAAACGATCCTAGTCTATAAGGGCTCCTTATAGAGATGGAGGTTTCAACGCTCAGGCAATCCGGGCAATCTGGTAGAAAAGGGAACTACAAACATAGTAAGTTCTTCGTGTAGTCATTGAGGCGCTCATCATCTACGTATCATAGGGCCGAAGCCAACTTGAAAGAGAGATATATATGATGGAGACATATTAGTCCTAGTATATTAAATGTCTATTTTCTTGCGGGGCTATGATGTTTTAGAGTGTAGCATTAACATCACTCTCCATCTAGCATCTTGCTGATCTCGGTATTACCATTAAACCCCCAAATCCTATTCGTAGGTACATACATAAACCAGTCAAGACATCGATTAAGTACCTTCTATTCACGCACGTTCTTTTTTTTTTTTTTTTTTTTTTTTTTTCTTCCAGATCACCAGCCTCTCGCCCCCTTGGCGCTGCGACACCATCACGTTCCGTTAGTTACCTGCGAAGCACCGCATGTTGTGACCGCGCTGTGACCCAACCCGCACGATTTCAAGGAAATGTAACCTGCTAGCCCGCAAGCGTGTAACTACACGATTACCGCAAGCGGACGCCCCCCAATCGCCTTGTAGCCGTAATCAGAAGTTCACATTACGTTTTTGGAGGGGAAAAAAGGAGAAGGGTCAGAAAAAAAAGAGGGCAAAAGAAAATACTACCCAACAACAACAAGTCGTCACCATTTTTTTTTCTCTCTTTCTAGCTTACCAGCTTTTTGCCAGCTTTGGAGCAACTCCCATTGCTCCCATTGCATAGTAATGCGGCGCTACGGGGTTAGGCGAGCTGGGAAATACGTAGGTGAGTGCCTATTTCATAATAGCGTTTCGTAGATCACGGGCCTAGCCCTGGTCAGTCGCGTGGTAGATGGAGTCGGGATGAGTCTTGGCAATGCCAGGCATTTGAGGCTTTTCTGTGGGGGCCGTCGTAATAAGGAAGATGAAAATTCCATTTCCGTCGGGGACTTTCGAGGACTGGCCCGAATGGGCGGAGGGCGAAGGGTGGGCAGGGGTTCTTTTTAGTTAGTTGATGATTTTCATCAGCAATGTTGATCATGCTGAGATGAGGTACAATCCCAAAGAAGAGCAATGTCCATGCTCTCTATACCGTATACCGTACTCCCGCTCGTAATATCGTGCATTTTTAATTACATGAGATACTCCCCCTACCCTATCACTTCACCTCCTTATTACATGTATCATTTGTGTTGTGTTACTGCGTCTGCAAGTGAGATGGCAGATGCTTCAATCTACCTTACGTATTTTTCTACTTCGCATATGAAATCGATGTAGTTTACTGAATATCCCAAGTAGGACGGCCTACCTTAGGAGGGTACCCAACCTTTCGGTACGTTATTAAGCCCCTTTTTCTCCATCGTGATATTCCACATCCATACATAGAATAGTCCTATGCAAAATTTTCAGCGACCGCGTGATCTATCATAACACTATCTGTCTATTCTACAGACCGAAAAATCTTGAATATGGCTTCCCGAATCAAGCTCCGTTGCCTTACTCGAATCCCAAGAAACGGTCGTATACTTCCCAAAGCGTCGGGCTTCCGGGTAACGCAACGAGAACAGTAAGCTCTGTTGATCAGATCCCACAGATGACACCCTCTCTCGGTGCCGTAGCCTCGGCCCTCGAATCCTATTCGATCTTAACCCATATTCCATTGACCCGTCGCCAATAAAGCAGTTCTCTTCTCTCTTTTCCCCTCCCTAGCCAACAGATTACCGACTGCCTGTCCTGCCTGTCCTAGGCATCGGACGTCTGCCTTTTCGGCTGTCCGCATCACCTGTCCATTGGGGAACCCAGCTCATTGGGTCTCACGCCGCCAATCTCCATGGGCCGATAGACCAATGACGTTGCTGTCGAGGCCCCCGGTCTCGATTTCCAAAGAGGCAAATCCGCCCGGCGGGACGCAAAGCAGCAGCAAGCAGCAAGCGCGGCGAACACATCAAGTTGCATTATCGACTTACACGACATATCACCTGATGTGAACAATTCGCATCTTCCTGCATACCGTAGCTTTTTGTCTTCTCTTTCTTCCTTGCCCACCCCCTCCCAGGGATCTTGACCTTCTGGTCGGCTCCCCCCTAGGCCCTGCTGCAAGCGGGATTGCAGGGTGGTAGCAGACGTACATCCGCGGTATTACATGCTGCTTCTTTATTTTTTCGATTAATTAACACGACGCCGACTGATCTTCCATGGCATGCATTTGAATTATCCGCAGTTCCCGTCCTTCTGGGACGAGGGCATGTCGTAATCCCAACAGGACCTCATTTGCGGGATCATCCTGACCGGGTTTCCATTGGGTCGGCTACCTATTCCGCTGACACCGCCTCCTATCAGTACTGGCCTGCTGTTAGTTGCCTTACCTCCTAGATAGCGTATAGGCCAGGGTTAGGTATGTAGTCGCATACATTCTGTCGGTGTTCTCGTAATTCTACATGTCTTCCTGCGTATGTACAATTTAGGTGATAGGTAAGTAGGTAGGTATACGTACCTACAAGTTCAATCACTACTATGTACTGTCTCTGTATGACCGTTAAGAAACAGCCAAGAAGTTTTACACCATCTACTTACATAGGCGAGATGTCGTGTTACGCTTAATTACTATGTAAATGGCCCTTGCTTCGCTCTTCAATATAAATATAGTACTGCGCCAAGCCCACGTCCTGCTTTCTTCGGGACCCTAGCGGTAGATTTAATGATACATTGATTGCCTTGCCATCAATGATGCTATCGCAGATGTCATTTAATATCCGTGGAGTCGACCGAACACCCAAGCTCCGATACGGAGTATGGCAAAAATAAAATGCTTTTTATTCCCTAGCAACTAACCTAAGTAGATTTTTTTTTTTTAAATTAATTATTATTCGACAACACACATGTCATATGACCGGTGACAAGTGACTTCAGAGCCGCAGTCAACCAATATATGTAAAAGACCTCCTCAGCGAATCCATTTCGGCATTCGTGATCCACCGCTTCTTCCTGCAAGGGGTTGTCTGTGATTGACACCCTGATGTGTCCTGCATCGGGAACCACTTCTCGGTTGAGATGATCGTCGAGATCCTCCACTGCATCCAGACCGTTTGAGCGTCGCTTAAAATTCACATTAAAGATCCGAAGTCCCAGTCTCAGATTACAGCCACCGCCTCATCACAGTCTCGTCTCAACATGAGCCTTGCAGTTTAACCTAGTAGAATCTCTCGGCCGAGGGTCTAGGGTAAGCCATTACATTGTAAAGGTCAGGTAGTCATCTTCAAAACGAGTTTTAACTCATGCGCTATCTATTGCTCAGGGGGTTCAACAGTCAGATTTAGGCACTCACCTAACTAAACCTAGGTACCTATTGAGTCTTTTTTTTTTTTTTTTTCTCTTCAATGTAGTATTGAATTAATATATTATGACTAAAATCAAAATTAATAATATAACATCTTTCTGAAACCTCTATAGCCTGGCCATGGCCTACGTCACTTGAAGATCGGACGAAACAAGGAGTTCGTCTTTGCTTGCGCTAATGTGATCTAGACCTCGATTGATGAGATTGGCAAGATTACTGAAGAAACAGTGGTAAGTATCAGGTTCAGAACTAATTTGTAACTGCACCACTTCCGATGCAACTCTTTAAGCCTCAGTTAACGCTACCGATTTTTATTTTTTTTTCTCTTTATCTTTTTTTTCCTGGTCATCTGTGCATAGGCAAGGTATAAAGGCGTGCATATGATGTAAGAGGCACAAGTAGAATAAATTCGACTAGTGATATGTCAGCTCAGACGTGCATAATATCCCGTCGGCGTTTAGATTATATAAGCCACACGTAGATTAATAGCATTGAATGTTGAAGGTTTCCTAGTTTTCTTGATGTATTTCAAACTTCATTGGCTACAAAAGAGAACAAGTACCTACACTATTGCGATGAACTACTATAGTATAATTACGAATTGTAGATATGATCGACCGATCTAATATATTAATTAGTTCATACTAAAGTTCACCTAAAATCTATGTGATATAGGTTGCAGATATATGATATGAACACCTTCAACTCACGAATGAGTTTCTCTTAAGGATAAGATGGATGTACTTCATTATGAGACATGGTGGATTGAAAGTCATTGAAGTACCTTGTACTGTACTGTACATATGTACATGCAAATGAAGATTCAAAGAAAGGTTCCAATCAAATCCCTGCAACACATCCCCCAAACGCAGCAGCGCGGATCGCATGGATTAAATTGCCCCACATCCCCGATACAGGCGCTTGGGACTTACAGCGGTCTTAGCGGTATTCAAATGTTTCCTTAGCTTTTTTTTTTTTTCCATCTACAAAGTATTGATTCGAAATTGATTCGCTAGTGATTCGCTCCTCGTTCTGCGAGATCATGCACCTTTCCAGCTTCGCGTCACACGTCACCAACAAAGAGACACGCTGGCGTTTCTCGGCGCGAAAGACGCTATTCTCGGCCGACTCCTTCGCAATCGCTTATTTCTCAACTTATGGTTCAGCGCGGGATAAAAATCTAATAGCTTCTTCAATAAAGTGAGACAGACTAGAAAATGTTGACAAGCCTCCCCCCCCCTCTTTAGAACTCGACAGACTGACTCAGGCTTTCGTTAACCAACCTGTCATCAGCCTTCCTCCCAAGTTTAGGAGTAATGTCCGCAAAAGCTACCTTAGACTAACTCACTAGTAGTACTAGGTAACTAGGTAAACGCACAGATCGGTTGGTTTACCGTAGCTTCGGCACAGCATCTAATCTCGTAGCAGCAGCAGCGCCGTTGCGTCGGCTAGAGCTCCACTAGAGCTCCACCGCTAGACGCGGCCGCACCCTGCGGATATCCGGGACACCCGTCTACTACATTAGCGCAGACTGTGACATAACACATCATATCGGCCGGCAAACCCTTATTTGGGTAGCCTCGATCTAATCTGTGCAAATCGTACGTTTTCTGCAGGGCTAGCCTCGAGCCGTCGATACCGCCGTCAGCCAAAAAGGCGGCATGAACGCTGACGATGGGCGAAGATACGAAATCTCACTAATTCTAATATAGTGCATTACATACCTTGCCTTTGGTAGCATAGACTACTTACTTACCTAGGTAGTCTAGGTACGTATTGCCCAGAGTAAGGAAGCCAAAGAAGAAGAGAAGAAGAAAAGCGGTCACTTAATCCTCGAGATCTGCAACTATCTTGGTTTCAAAGTCTTGGTATCTCACAGGGGCAAGGGGTGGCATTTCCCGTTCCCCCACGGTTCGGTTGGCCAAGTTCCGACGACGCATCCAGTCAGCGTTGTAGCTGATGGAACTGAGTGTTTTGTGTTTCGTCCGCAACTCTGCCAACGTGGCTCGCGGGGACTATGAACAATAACCCGTGATCTTTTCAGTCACAAGACTTGTGCGTGCTGCTCCGTTCTGCAACCGTCCCAGCTTCTAGAAGGACCGACTCAACTATTCCCGTCCGAAGACTGAGAAGCCTAACAGAGTAATGAGTCTCTTGTACGGAAAATTCCGAGCCTTTGAGCTGCGAAAACAGGACCTGCTCCCCGCGTCGGGTCGTGTCTTCTCGGACTCAATACACCATCGCCCGTATACTTTGATTTGATATCTCGTATTACTGAGTCGAAGATGATGACTACAACACGATGTTAAAACCGTCTTTTTCCCAGTGCGCAGGATAGACTAGGCATGCTAATTATGCGCATAATAGATCTATTATGCGGTATAATGCCATTATACGGTATTATGCGTATAATACCATACAAATTGCGTATAATGCGTATGACTTAGTCAAATTTTCAACAACATAGAAAACAACAACAATAATAACACTTATTTTTACACACAACACTATCAAATCTAATTAAGATGCCTCTTAAAGATAAAATTACGTTCAACCAATTCGTCTTTATCGATCAAACCCGTTCTTTGCAAAAAAAAACGGCTTAAAAACATTATAGGAAAAAGTTATATACTAGATCAAGTTTTTCAAACCTACGCTATTACCTTATATCAAACGTACTTATTCAAATCAACAAAATCAAATTAAAATACCAAGCAACAATCAAACTAGTTAGACGTAATACTACTTATATAGCATACGTACTTAAGGTAGCTTTCAAGCGCGTTTTTTTTTTTTTTTTTTTTTTTTTACATGTGGAACTTGTTTTATCTCAAGTTCGTCACCCTAAGTAAAAGCCTCGAATACGATGCCCCACAAAGAAACTAATCCCGGTCTAGTACTAGCGCGCCGGATAAACGGGGGGTATTATTCCGCTATGCGCATAGTAGATCTATTATGAAACATTATATCGCATTATGCGGTATAATGCACTATGCGCATAGTAAAATTCGCATCCCTAGGATAGACAAGAGAAAGACAAGGGGGTATCGTGGCCGAGCGTTTCGTCATCCACGGCTCGAGATCTACCCGTGCCAGGGTTATTCTGGATCCCTGGTCATTTTACGTAGAGAGCGGTCTGGCATCGAATTACTCGGGAACGCCCACCGCTTTAGTAATACCTACCTGCTGACGGTGAGAGTTTTCTTAATACCTAACTATTTTAAGAAAAGATAACTATCTTCAAAGTTTTGCCTGTTTGGGAATACAATAGGAGATAAGCTCAATAGTCGCTTAGCGGTATGAGTTGGCAAACCCTCAAAAGCCTAAACTGGGAGGCTGGTTGCGCGCCTGACACCTGAGAGCCTCTCCGAACCGGAATCCCAGGCTTCTGCTATCAACTTTGTAGTCGACCAAAAGCCGCCTGGCGGTGAAATTCTTATGTCCGGTCACTAAACCCGTATGAACGTTGGGTAGGACACTGTTTTCGGCTCCTCAGATTCTGCATCCAATTCATGCAACTTGACGCATCTCAAGTCATCAATCGTCGGATGACTTCGATGCTCTAATCATGTTCATGTAGACGATAAATGACCAAACTCTTAGAAAAATATAGAGACCCTTATTCTCAACGGTGGTTTCAGCCCTGCTAACTTTTTTTTCCTTCTTTCCCCTGCCTCAGATCAATGCGGCTTTTCTCCCGCGTTAAGCTTCGCTTAGCTCGACATGGCCGGTTCTGGGCCCAGAACCCCTTCTTCCTCGCGACGCATGAAATAGTTCGACTTCAGCTTCGATAATTCGATACATGCTAGAGAGGAAAGGGATGGGATGGAAATAGCTAGGTTGCTAGGTAGGTTTAGCCAAAGGGAGAATAAGGAACTTGCCGGTTTCGTCCATGCGCCGTGGGGACCCCGTCGACCACAAATTTGGGCTGTGAAAGGGATGGGGATACCCAACCCAACCCTGTCTCGATCTCCCCAGGGGTAGCCTCACACTCTAGCTGTCGCAGACGTCACGGGTTGGATATTGTCCGGAGAGCTTTATGGCTGGGGTTCCAGACCGAAGCGAAGAGCCTCATGAGAACTACAACTCCACCCCTTTGGCCAGAGGAGGCTGGGTGAACGAACGGCGCGAAGCTCGATCTGCGATCTGGGTCTTACGCGTATCGTGAAGCATCCACGGTACGGTACGGTACTACGATGATCGAAATAGAACATAGGCGTAGGGCATCTTCGTGATGATCTAGCGCTAGAGGTAGGCGACTACATTCCGACGCGGTATACACATTTAGAGAACAGACTTCTCGCATGAACTCGCCAGCGAATATGGGTGCTTGTAAATGTCGGTTAATAGCCTTGGGCGGCCAACACGAGAAACTTGGCGTCGCTCGTATCTTGCCTGTAGGTACGATAGGAGGTACCTAACCTATATTTGCTGGATTATTTATTAGCTGTCGTGCGTATAGACAGCAATCGACCTCGGCTTCCTTGTTGGGGAGGTATAATTGTAGAATAGCATCGAATTATGTTTTTATATCTTACACTTCTCGAGGATCAAAAGTAGAATACGGTCGTTTAATCCCAGAGTTCATATTAGTAATTCCCATGCAGAACGAGCAGTCAGTCTAGTAGATGATATAGTAGTAACACGGTATGATATGTATTCATCAATGCTGGTCTTAATGCCTTCCGGAGTTCTTCTGTATTGGCAGTTACCTGGAAACTCTTATAGGACACAGTCGACTTAGATAGAACTAAATACAACCAGTCATCTTTGATGCCCCTATTTAAAGAACTACCTACTCTAGAGTATCATCGACCGTATCCTCTCCTGAACGAGCACCAGTTTAATAGTTCTGCTGGTCGTTCCAGTACAGCGTATCGTGGAATATCCTACACACGCCAAGTCAGTTTTAGAGTTTTGCTATTATGCACAAAAGAGCTCATAGAAGCCAGACCTTGTGCCAGAGCGACTAGATAAACGAGCAGCACGGGGGAGAAAAGGGGGGCTACATACTCTGGACCAGTAGCTACCAAGTCCCAACCAAACGTCAACTTGATAAACTGCGTCAGATGGCTAGCGACTTTGATAGCACCAACATCCGTCGGATGCCACAACGGACCGATATCGTTATGTTGCACTTTAGAAGAACGAAGCACGTCAGTATACATGACTTCAGAAATGCCTGAACATTACCCAAGTATCTAGTAACTACCTTATATAGTATGGTTGTGGTTATGGTATGGTATCACAGGGGGAAAACTCACTAATACCCTTGGTACTAAAATAATGCACGAAAGGCTCGCTCGGCGCGTCCAAAACCGTCGTCATATTCGTCGTGCCGTCCCAGATCGACGGCGCGGAGAGGTACGCGTCCGAGTTGAAGTAGGACACGATATCCTTGAGTTCCTGCTCGTAGCCGAGATTTTGCTGGTAGGTGTTGCCGTACTGATAAAAGCCCATCCATAGTTGCTAGCAAGGAGGGTAGTTAGTTGCTTTATGTTCGGGCGCGATGTGGTAGGGGATAAAGGAGGAGGATGAAAAGGGCTTAGTACCATCACAATGACTTGCGCTTTGGGGTACTTCCCGTGGACGCCCCGTATCAGATTCTTGTAGGCATCGACGTACGTCTCTGTGCTGACGTTGTTGGCGGCGTTGTTGTCGTTAGTGCCCAGGTTGATGATGACGATATCCGGGGTCGTCTCCTGCTTTTTGAAATCCCACGGTTCTGGGTTGTCTAGATACTATAAGTTAGCCAGCTAGTCCAACCGAAGATACCTTAGGCGGGTGTATATCAGTTTCAAAAGCAAAACAAATCTAGCCAACGACGTAATGGTAGTTAAGAGAAAAGAGGCAACACACCTCCCCATATCTGCGCTGCCCTCCAGCTCGTATCCGACGCGTAAAACCACTGATGAACCTGTCCGCGGCGATTCCCCCAGCATTCCTGGTCCGAGACGCAGATGCCCGGGTACGCGGTAATGTAGTACTCCGTGTCGCCGAGACCGGCGCCGACGCCGTACGCGAAGCTCGACAGACCCTCGTAGCTCGTGTACATGCCGGACGAGAGGCTGTCGCCGATGAACTCGATCGTGCGCTCGTGCGGCGGGATCTTGATCAGCGATTCCCCCGCGGCCACATGCACTTTGTCGATTTGGACACCGTAGGCCCAGTTCGTGACGCGGAGCTCGAAGGTTAGCGGGTTGATGGGGTAAGTCTCGTTGATGCCGGGCGTTGAGGGGGTGACTAAGAGGTGTGTGGCACCTGCTGTTACGTTGGTCTGGTGTTGTGATATGTCGTTAGTCTCTCTTATGTTTGTAAAAAGTCGAAACGGTTCCCAGTGGAGGAAGCTATGCAGTTGTAGTGAAATTTATAATGATATCAAGTTTTATGCTACTCACTACTACGTGTCAGCTACCATGGACTAGTGATTTCAGATGCATAAGATATAGATAGGGGCTTAGGATATCAACGAGATACGCTCTCATGCTTACCGAAAGTCCAGTCCATGCCGCCTACCCGGTACCCGACGAGTGTCGTGTCTGTGGTTAGCTCTCCGAATGTGATGGCGACCGTGTTTCCCGTAAAGCCGAAGACAAGTCCAGGAGCTCTAAATCAGCGGCTCCTATGTCAGGCCTCTTATGCACCTAATCATATCTCTTTTTTAATGGACTCAAACAACTTACGACCACCAGGAGACTTTCTTAGAGTCCCATCTTCCCTTATAAGACAGCTCCGTAGCATTTTCATCATACGTTCGGAAGTCGTACGAGGATATGTCAATCTTGGTATCAGGATAGTCTGTGATTCTCACTTGACCATTCTGAAGAATCGTTCCTGCGGCCAAGGCGCAGAGTCCCAAGAGGTATGAAAGCTTCTTAAGTAACATCTTGTCGACGGGACAACCTCACTCTCAGCAAGAATTGTCTCAGACTTGCGGCCAGGGCACTTATTTCCTTTCATCTCCATGATTGAAATCCTTGGGCGCGATGAGATATGGTGTTTATATATAAGTACGACGTATTTTGCTAATGTTGTGATACTCTAGGCCCTTGATTCCGCGCAATATAGCTCAAAAACACATAGTCTTCCGCCGTTAGTGGTCTAAACAAGCAACCTAAGACTCTATTGCTACTGCGCGATGCAATCTAGATCTGGATCTAGGTAGTTTTGCAGAGTAGTTCCTACGAATACGGCGGAGGTTCGACGTCCGCTTCTAGATCGAGAGGTACCCGGAGGGAGCTTCTGCAATGCATTGTAGATCACGGCCTAGTGCAATGCAGACGCGATGTAAACCCGGGTAGGTAGAGAAGCTGAGTCAGTCCAAGCCTTATAAAGATGATGCTTTGCTTTTTTTTTTTTTTTTTTTTTTTTTTTTTTTTTTTTTTATGTATTACATATATGTTGATATTTTGATGCGGCTCAAGTTGGATCTTGTTATGCTAGATTTGTACCTGATTAAGTTAAGTACTTACGTACCTAGGTACTTCCCTACTTTGACGTAGAAAGGTAAATTGCTTGTAAGATCCATGGATGTTAGATTAGGTACGTGTAGTTAAAAAGATGGCACTATGACGTCGGTTATTCTACTGATAGGTAAGAGGCACCTACCGTGAAATAAGCATCCAGTAAGTACGGCGCTGCGACTACCTGTTACTTCAGCCGGAATTTTAGCCCTACGAGAATTAATAAGAATATTGAAACTTCTCTACTCCAACTTTTTTATAATTAACATTGCACTTTACAACTACTTTACACTTCGGTTAGAAATCTTCGTTAAAAGTGGTAATTCTACAGGGTAAGAAAATTGAAATGTCTTACCGAGCTATTGGAAGCTTGGAGATGGGATTTTATTACACGATCCCATCTTGTCTCCCATGTCCATGGATGCTTATAAGCGCTAACCCGACCTTTGATCGCCGCGAGATCCATGCCCACGCATACCTTTCACATACCCTTCAACGCAGGGGAACGTGGTATTTGTATCATTTGGCGCGTTGTAACGATAAAAGAAACCAGCAACTCGGCTAGTGTGGGACATGAATCCTGACAATATTCAATATTTCGTGTATCCAAGACCAGGACGTATTGAACATTCGAAAGATGCTAATCTGAAAAAAAGGTCGATATTTGTTGGACCGTTTGGGGCCTATGATCTTCTCCAAATGCCCCGAGACCCTGGGTTGCAATTGGCCCCGCCAGTTCACAAGGGTTAATTTTGAAAAACGTCGAACCAACTTACGACAGCCCTAGCTATTTGCCATTCGTCTACAACTACGTAGTTTCTCGGTACTGAAACCTCCTCGGTTCCCTAAGCTCTCTCCTTCTTAATTACCTCACCACCTTTCCCGGCTTCTCACCTTAGGGTAACACAAACTTATCGAAAGGAAGATATGACCACCGTTCCGTAAACAACCTGAAGATACACCGCAACTAGCTACCCTTTGATTTCCCACTCTCTTTTGCGGGGAAAACGAATAGAGAAACTACTGCAGCTGACCGCCAAAACACGGCTTCTCCGTCTTGTCCGTCTAACATTCCCTTGTCTTATCCCGCGAAGGATTCAGATTGCGCCGAGGAAAAGCAACAAGGTCACCTTGTATGGGTGTGGTAGATTTTATGGTAGATAGTATGACGAAGTGGGAGTAGGTCGTTTGCCGGTTGTATCACCAAATTTCAGAAAAAAGAACCTGGATACAGGGTGTCTGTCCAAATTCAGCCGTCCATCTCCCCTCCATCTTCTACAAACCCTGCCAACCCTTATCCAGCTTCGAGATTCTTGACAGTTTCCCCTTCGAGTCTCCCATCCAGCCGAGTTCCCCTAGACTTTCTCCAGATCTCCCCTCAAATTCTTACCTATGCTGCTATCGCACTAAACCGCGACACTGTCCTTTCGCCCATCTCGAGACAATGAAGCCGCAAGCCGCGGCCGACACGACGCTTGACCAAAGGGTGTCGCAACCTCTTCCCTACCAGCAGTACACGACGTTGCATCCGAATCCTCCCCGCTTACCACCGCCGTGCTCTCACCCCCTGCCCTACCGACGCTACACAACGCTCGATTCTTAGCGAGTTTGCAGACGCAGACGCACGAGTAGACGCACGAGTAGACGCACAAGTAAACACCGCCGCCTCATACGGCAGAGCCATGCCGTCCACAGAAGCCAATACCGTCGAGGACACGCAATTGGGCCTGACCGATGAGGAAATCAATCTCCTTCGCTACCACCAAGCTCAGGCCGGTTCATCTTCCTCGCGCGCCGCCAGCCGCGCCTCTTCCCAAGGCCGCCTCCTTCTCGATAGTTCTAGCCTTGCCGCCTTAGCACGACACCTCGACCGCTTGATGCAACAGATCCAGCAGCGCATTGAGTATCTCAGCGAACAGAGCTCCGTCGTGACTATGCAGCAGTATGATCACGCAGGCAACCTGGTGGACAATGCCGATGCTGAAATTGCGCGCTTTCAGGCTATTATGGCTCAGATCGACGAGCTTGAGCTCGACTTCGATCGCATCGCCCATATCAGAGACATTGTAAGGGATTACCGTCAACGAGTCGAGAATCTCGAACGCGAATTCGAAAATTCTTCACGTCGAGATCATCATCACTCTCACCGCCACAGCCACGGCCACGGCCATTCTCATCGTCAAGAAGGCGCCACTTCTGGCCGCCGACACAGACATTAAAAACTACTATAAAATGGAGAAAAGCTAGTTGTCATTCCCGTGGATCGGGATATTAGAACGCATTTTCCAATTCGGAAGGGAAAAGGGCATCAATGCCTAATTTGAGTACAGTCTTTAATGGAAAATTGCTGCTGGATGCAGAGAAAGGGGTATCAAAAAATTATGGCACGGGCGGATAGAAGCACAAGGTCACACGACTACGGGAAAACAGCTGGAGGTACCAAGTCGATTGCTACCTCAGGCACACTAGCAGGTAGCCATAGCATTGCCTTCGGGAAAGCATTGTCGAAGTTTGGGATTGGACATGCTTCTCTACGACTTTCGAGGTGCTATTTGGAGGACAAGAAAATCTAGTTACTGCTTTCTCTTACCATACTTAGCGAAGATGAATGGAGCCTCGCGGCTAGACAAGAAAGGGGATGGGCCTCACGGCTTACTTTTTGGGAACCTCATGGCGTTGGTGTTTTGACTACTTTTTTTTCATTATTTCATAATACCCCCTTCGTCACGAAATTGGATATCCCTGCGAACGAGCGAGCAAATCTGCTTATACACTTTTTTTCTTCACTCATGTATCTCTTATTTATATTACTACGTTGTTGGCTGCGCGTGCGTTACTGCGGAAAGATACCTCTGGTTTGGCTTACTGTTTGAAAATATGGGCTTTTTTTTTTTGTATACAGATATTGCTCGGTTTGAAAAAGCTTTGGGATGAAAAGAAAGGCCCTGTGATTCGTGGGTTTTTTATTATATATTATTCAGGATACCCGATACTATGTGTCAGATTCTTTGGGTGAATGGTGGTCATATCGATGTGGCTTACATTGTTGATGGTGTTATAATATTCGAATTATGCATTTTAACTACCAGAGCCTCCCTTTTCTCCTCACTTCTTATCTCGACATGACGAACATTGCTCGAACAGCAGGTAGGGAGTGGCCCGGTAATAATATCTCAGCTGAGATATTAATACCCAACTACTGTATGCTCTGCGGGAATTGTTTCCTTGACAAGAATAAAAGGACTACGTGCTGGCCACCGACTAACTCGCCGAGAAGGATTTCCGGACATCAGAAATGGGGGACGGGGGAACATATGTACCTAGGTAGGTAGGTATTTATGGACTAACCAATATGCATGGTTGTCGAGACTGCGGCCTCGTGGTCTCGTGGCCTCGTTTGAATTCTTCTATTTGGGCTATATTATGCGACTTTGTTGTGTCATATATCAGGTACGCTTGGGTACCTATCTTTTTCTGCAAAGTTGTGTATTTTCACTCCTTTATGAGGTAGGAAATACGTATTACGTATTAGGCGCCATGCTTTAGGTAAGTGAGTTAACTGGGTGCCTGAGCATCTCTCTAGGTTACGGAGTGGCGCCTTAGAACCGCCGATGCTTCCTGAGCTGAGGACCTAATATACGTCATGGATGAGGCTGATAGACATAGAGGAGGTGTAGGTGTGTGTGTGTGCTGCTGACCGGACATACATAACATTCAGGTCTATAATAATAATACTATATATACCTAATAGCATTACAAAGTGCTATAATGAGCGCAGATTGAGAGATAGATGTATACATGCCGCAACGTCTAGCGAGATCTATACCTCTCCGATAAATCCGGTACGCGCCAAATATTGCTAGATGAGATACATTCCCGGAAGTCGGACATTTCGCCTACGGGAGAAATCCAGACATCTAAACTGTAGACTACGCAGTCTTTCGTTCAAATCGTCTCCCTCCCTTTTTCGTTGGCCTTCGAATAGGGGACTAATTCTCACCCTCAGGCTATATGTCAGCGTATAAGAAAGAGAACACGAGCAAGGAACCCCCCCCCCCCCCCTTCCCTCCCCAGTATGGCAAACGGGTAATCGAGACGCATCAAGAAACAGGGAATATTTTGTCCTTTGGAATTTTTCTTTTCTTTCTCAATTGACTCGCTATCTGTTATCAGCTCATACGTAAAGGCGTAAGAGGTACCTATCCATCTCTCGTTACTAGGTACCCAATTTTGTACCTCACCTAATCTCTTTTCCATCTTCCTTCTTTGCTAAGAAGTGCCTTCATATATTTGTCTGCCTGTCCGTCCATCAAGAGCCTGTTTCAAGGCTAATGTACCACTCACTCACTATCAACGCCTTTCCGGTGCAGGTACTGATTACCTCCTTGCCATCGCACCGCCAACAAATAGTCCTTCGGACTCTACATACTTGATCTTCCCCCTCACCTCCTGCGGTAGATCCTCCTCGGTAATCAAGCCCAACTTGACGCAGTCGCCGAGGAAAAACATGGCGCGGTCCTGCGCATACGCTAGATAGTCGAACTCTTCCGCGTCGCCCACTTCCTCCTCCGGTGCTGCAATGGCTGTCGGTTGCACCGCTCCCTCAACATCATCGGCTGCGTTCTCGTCAAAATCGGGGATTTTGGCCTGCATAATACCCCAAGCGACCCAGTGAGCGCTGTTGGCAACGCGCCAGATGCGCGTTTCTTCCACCAACGCCTCAACCTGTATATCGGACTGCTCTTCACGACGGCGCTCTTCTTCTTTCCAGCCGCCGGGTGGAGCGCGCGAATCTAGCATGAATTCCCTGATCGAGCTTGTAGGGCCGAGACTCGGGGCGCCTAAGCCGGGCGTAGTAGGTTGTAAGTTCGGGGTTGCTAAGGGTGTAAGATTCGGCGTCGAGGCTCCCGGATGAGGGAACTCGGGCCGGTGGTTTACATACGCCCGGATGAAACGACGCTGCTCCTCTGGTGTCGGATACAATGCCGTATTGCACGCGAAAGGGGCGCGCTCGTTGTGGTAGTTATAACACCATTCCGTAAAGTGATTTGCAAATTCCAGACCCCTGGTGTTGGCGGCCGAGTACTCAAAGTCTATGACTACAAGTTGCTTGTGTTCATAATTTGGTTGAAGTAAAGGTGACTTCTTGTCATCGGGTCGGACGCGTAGGATGTTGCCGTATTGTGTCTGCTTTGATTAGTCTATGTATTAGGGACACTGGTTTGAAAGTCTGCTCTTACATCACTATGTGCAAACACAAGACTCTCTCGTAAAGCACGGGGGCTGCCGTAGTGTTCATCTAAGAACTTCCGATATTTGTCTACCAGTTCCTTAAATGCGGCCCATTCAACCCCGCAAACGAGACCTCGCAGTTTCCACGCATCTCCTGGACCCCTGACAGGACCAGGATTACCCGAGAGGATTTTTCGATCCAGATACGTGACCACGCGTGAAGTTCTACTGAGCCAGCTATCCCAGTTTTTGAGAACCATAGGCCCGCCGTCTCTTTCTTTGTCTAAGAGTTCTATTCCATCGTGTAACTCTCTCATTCTCTTGGCAATCTGCTTAGAGGTGTCTGGATCTCTGATATCATCCGCCGTGAGAGTGACGGCGTTAAGATATTGCTCGAATCGACCGTTAGTAAATGTTCCCAATAAGCGGGGTCCAATTTTCTTCTTCGCAAGCCTCCTTAACACATTCAATTCGTTTTCTCTGTCAATAATTTGATCAGCTTGCGGGCCGTAAACTCGCAGAAGTAATTTCGCAGGGGCCCTTTTATGAGGTTCTCCTGTCGATAGTAGGTTTTCTGGCGGAGAGACAACATATACGGCGTTCGTCAAGGCTCCACTAAGGCGCGTAACATCAATACTCTCTCCGCTATCCAGGGGAACACGTCTCCAGCCCTTGAGCCTCAGAGTGTGGGCCAACTTTATGATTTCGTTCTTGAATGTGATCCATGCTCTCCGCTCCTTCTCTTCCTTCCTGCTCGAAAACGACGAAACGTCATCTGTGGAAGGTTTCCCGCCAGAATAGCCTAATGTCTTGGAATTATCAAGAATTGCATCACATGACGGAACCAGAATATCGCCGTCGTGATACTCTGTGTCGGATGAGATAGTTCGTTGTATAGTGACAGATCGTCTCCGTGGCTTCTTCCCAAGCTTTGGGCTGTGGTGTGGAATCCCATGGAGACCTAAGGCACTCATTCCTTCGTCGACGATCTTCTGCAGCCTCTCAAATGACACGTCACTAGATTCTGAATCAATGGAGTATGCCCTGGATCTCTCGGACGGCTGCTGGGTGTCAGTTTTATCGGTATCGTCCTTGGCGCATTTCCGTCTGCTCGAATGAACCTTCCTCGACCGCCTATTTTGCTTCTTGACACGCTCATGTTCTAGCCAGTCGGAAACCTGTGCAACAAACCTATCTAATTGGTGATGGTGATGATGTGAGTGTGAATGCGAACGCCCGCCATCCTGTGGAGTATGATGGGGAGACTGGCTGCTGGTATGGCTACTTTGTGGCTCTAAACTGGTCTGACTTAGGAGCGAAGTCCTAGAAGAGGAGTTGTGATCTAGCATAGGTGGACGACCGCTCAAGCGTTTTGCGAGTCCAGCTGAGTATTGTCTTTTAGGGTGTACTTCCTCTAAATTATCCTGATCCGGTTCAGGCTCAGCTATCTGTACGGCTGGAATAGAGTAAGCATAAGGTGATTTATAAGAGGGGTGAAAGCATGCGGAAGGCCGAGGTTCTTTTTCGTGGACTTCCACGGACGGATACCAGTAGCGTTTGCTTTTTCCTATCTATCTCAGATTATCCTACATAGCTAGCCTCATCTGCTCAACGTTTGATATCTGACGCTTGGCACCTGTATGCGTATATATACCCTGAGTTCGCTAGTCGCGGTGCTCCAGAGTCTGGAACTGCCCATTACCCATTCTAGTAAAAAGAGCCTGCATATGCGGGATCCATCCAGGCAGCAAGGTGATACATGTCATCATCAAGAGCTCACGCGACCAGGTGGCGTAGTGAAATAAGCGAAGGATGTATGAGACATGGCAGCTCTCGACGGTGAAAAGCAAATATAATTAAATTAACCAACCTTTTGCACTTGTAACAGTATTCTGGGAAGACGGCCTCTCTGTGTCATCTTCCTGTTTTAACACAGATCGAAGAGGTTGCCCCTCGCCTGTGAGGTTCGGTGTAGACGTAGACATGTCGATATATCTCCAAATAGATGAGGGGCAGGGAATGACGATATAGGTTTTTAGACTATAGAAAGCTACCTCTTAAGGTAATAACTAGTAATAAGTTTCTTTTGTTAAGTTAAAGATAAAAGATCAGATGATATACGCCACTTTGTACATTCTTTTTGTGTGATGCGAGAATGAATTGCAAAAGAATTGTGACGAAAGAATTGGCTGAAGGGCTTGGGAGGAACCACCTGCATTAACTGATAAGAAGCCGCATATCAAAAAAAAAAAAAAAAAATAAGAAATAAAAAAGTATTCAAGTATTGTCAAATAGGGTAAGTGCCAGGGCTATCGGGTAGTCGCGAATCCGCAGTACCGGGATCCCCTTGCAGCATACGTCGCAGGGAATGTACCCTTGTGATAACCTTAAATTAATTGCGAGAAGCAGCTGTTTGCGTTTACAAACAATAGCGTGCTATTGATATGGATGCGCAAATAATTCTGGACACTATTAAAATCTAGATTGTGCGACGGAAAGTTGAAGCCGGAAAACTCTTTTTAACAAAGTCGTGTCGAGTAAATGTAGACGGCCGGCTGTCGGGTTTCTCAACATTGAATCCTCTCAGCGTGCTAAAGGTCTAGAATTCTATTTCGTCTGACCTCTCAGACGCTTTCCTAGCAGCACGTGCTCGAAAGGAATGACGTAATAACATGTGCATAGTGGTTGCAGCTACATATACTCACCTATTTACATGACGATTTTGTGTATCGAGAAGTGTTACACAATTAGTCAATTGGGGTTATCAGAGATAATATTTCAACTTTCATAAACTATCTACATATAATACTTGATTCTATATTGTGGATTATGTAGATCCGTCAAAATGTCTACTAAGACGTGAGCTCCATATAATAAGAGTGACATAATTCGGGTAGGCTGACAACTAGCATCAAGAAAGTATAACACATATCAAACTCGGTCAGTATAAAAGCTTATGTAACTGGTTGTATATCCTGGGTTACTTGCCAACAAAGATACTAATGTAGGTAGACTTGGTATATGAGAAACTTTGACAATAGTAACTTAGTATCATAAGAATCCTAAGTAACAATGTGATAATAAGCCCTCCTAATTGGGTATATATTAAATAATTATCACTTTAACTTGAGAAATAGCCTTGATTCTCTTGTCGGAATCCGTTTCGACAACAACACTATAATAAACGAAACTATAACTAGAATATCACTCCAAAGCGCAGTTAGCTAGCTCGGAATAAGAATATGCATTAGACTTGATCTCCCTAAACCACGTTGAGCACTCATACTAAGTGTTCTTATTCTCGAACTACCTAGACCACTTATATACATGCAATTCCACAACTACCTAACCTACCTAGGTACTCATGCTCAAGCTCTCACTTATACTCCGCCTCTCAATAACCCCACCATCACTCAACGCCCCCTTCCCAACCCTCCTGCTTCAGCGCCCACTCCACCGCGCTCTTAACATCATCCACGATAACCTTCGGCTTATACGCCGGTTCCCCTCCCGGCCCTCCTCCTCCTCCTCCTCCTCGCTCCGGATTCCACACCCCCGTCCTCACAAGCACCGACTCCCACGCCGTCCCCTCGGCGCTCACGTACTGGTTCGCGCCCCGGATATCGCTCGCCGGGTTATCCCCCACCATGTACACCCTCTCGAGGGGCTTCGGCGGCCCGTCCTCGTCCACGTCCCGCCCCAGCATCTTGGCCCTGTGCGCGCTCAGCACCCGCTCCGCGAACCCGTACGTGTACCCGTGCGGCTTGCCGATCGTCACGCGCTCGAGCTCCGCCGCGCCCCCCGTCACCTCCCTCCACACGCCCGCGAGCGCCGCCTGGAACGCCCCCTGCCCGAGCCGCGGGTGCGGGTACCCCGCCGCCCAGAACAGGTCCGGGTTCGAGAAGAACAGCTCCGGCTGCCCGTCCCGCTGCCACCCCGCGTTCGGCAGGTCCCGCAGCCCGTTGCGCGGCGAGTACGTCCCCAGCACCCCGTCCTTCGACAAGAGCAGGTCCACCATGATCTGTATGTCCAGCGCCCAGTCCCGCGGGTCGTTGAACACGAAGATCGCGTCGATCTTCGGGTCCGGACACGGTAGCGGCCGCGCCGTCTTTGCGTACATCTCCTCCAGAAGCGGGTCGAACGGCCACACCGTCGGGTGCGCGGCGAGTATATCCGCGGGGATGATGACGTTTCGGAAGCCGTACTGCTGCGCGATACGGCGGCACTTGGCGGCGTCGGAACCCGTGACAAGGATGTTCTTGTCGCGGAGGGTGCCGTTGTGGCCCTGCGCTAGCTCCTGGAACGGCGTATGTGACTGGACAAAGTTATCTGTAGACAGCTCGACTCCGAGGCGAGCGCTCAGGTCTGCCACGCGCTCCTTCTCGTGCTTGCCACCTCCATTGGTGAGTAGGATGAATGGGATATTGTGCTTCTGAAGGAATTTCAGAGTCTGCGTCGCGCCGGGGATCGGCTTTGCGACGTGCAAGAGCACACCATCGATACTAGAACCGCGTAAGCCAACTAGTTGTCTCCAGACCAAGTCAAGTAATATTTTTTCGCGATAGGATTTTATTCTCTCACTTACTCGAAGGCAAAGGCGAAAGGGGGAGGTTCATCAGATTCGGGAGCCTTTAAATCGACGCTGTAGGGACGACTAGTGAAGAAGCCAGGCCGTATAGACGGACGCGCATGACTTGCAGCTATCTTCTGTCTTTGCGCAGGACTGCTACTGCTTTTGCTGCTGATAGCCCGAAGCAGACACGATGGTGTTCGAGTTTGATAGTGGGGTTTAGGAATATAGGCCGACACTGCGCCGCCAAGAACTGGACGAGCGCGAAATGCCTTCATTTTGAAGGATGAGAAGAAAAGGGCGCTAAAGGATCAGCCGTGATTTTACCTACAAATCATTTCTCACTTTGACTAAAGATAAGACGCCGTCATGACTACCACGTTCTCCTTTGAAGTGGAGTTCAAGGTGAGTACATGGAAGTTTGGACTTAAAAGTGAATTGATCGTCATAATAAATTGGGTAAGTTCAACTCATTCCAATGTGTTATCGAAAATAAGTAGACCCGGTTCTTATCGGAAATCTATTCCGGAGCCCGTGGAACTCGATAAATTCAATTGATGAATCCGGTGAATCTAGATTATCGAGTACCTTCATAATCCCTACCTCCTACTAATTAACGCATTTAATTATTTCTTTGGTGATCGATCTTTATCATCATTACACGCCAAAGTTTCTTGATAAAGAGGCCATCGTATTTTAGTTTTAATACAAAAACATAATTATGTGAATTGCTATTAGTACCTACTAATATAATACAGAGCTGAATTCTCTATACTAAGCCTTCAGTACACACCAACTTATGGTTTATACAATATATACAAGCACACTTTGATGTGTAGAACTGACTTATTATATAGTATTAATAGAGTCAGTGGGCTAGGTAACGCCACAAATTGGATGGGAGAGCGTCAATTCGGATCATCGCATCATACACTTCCTCTCCTATTTTTTCCAATTTCCCTTCCACTCATTCATATGTTCCAGGATAACCTTGGCAGCCTGCTCGGGACTATGCTGGCGTCCCAGCGCCTCTACAAAGTCTCCCTCGGGATCCATAAGGTAGAAGTAAATACTATGGTCGACTAGATAATCCTGACCAGGCTGAACATTCCGCGGCGTGCTGAAGTAGACCCGGTACGCCTTGCACATGTCCTTGATTTGCTCGTAGGTACCCGTGAGCCCGATAAACCGCGGGTGGAATTCGGCCAGGTACGACTTGAGCACCTTAGGGTTATCACGTTCCGGGTCGCACGTTACGAACACAGGCGTCAGGGCCCCGGGCATCTTTTCCTCCACCAAGTCGAACATGCGCGCCATCTTGTCGAGTTCCTCGGGGCAGATATCTGGGCAGTGCGTGAATCCGAAATAAACCTGTTGGTATAATGTTAACTAGAGAGCTCCTTTACCCAACTATATCAACGCCGATATATTCAGTAAGAGGAAGAGGGAACCTACCAGAGAATACCGCCCCTTCAAATCCCTACTCGAAAAGGGCTTCCCGTCCTGGTCGATCAGCTCAAAATCTCCTCCAACCTTCGGTCGCCCGACGCCCTTGGTAGCTTCGGCTACGCGCTTGCGCTGCATGCGCTTCTTCTCGTGCTCGAAATACCATACGAGCCCCACGCTCGTGAGCACAAACAACAAGCCTGCTTTCCACGAGAAAGGTCCCGTCCTATATCTGCTGCGCGCCTCTTCTACTGTCTTCGCCTTGTACCGTCGCTGCTCGAGAGGTCGTGCGTTGGCTGTACATTGTTGCTGGCGCTGCGAGAATGCTGCTGTGGGCCGTCGCGGGGTGGAAGTGGAGGGGCTTGTTGAGACGAATCGACGACACTGCTGTACCCGTGGGCGAGTTTGCAGGAGAGATCTTAAGAGCGGTTGTGAAGTTGCAATAGGGCGCGGCATCTTTACACAGATTCCAGTCCCTCAGGTGCTTTTGAGGTTTTGCGACTGATCTCTTCGAAGTAGGCTGGTTATTTGAATAAGTACCAGCTTAAAAATTATTGTATGGAGCTTTAACGAATGACCAGTTGAGATAATTCTAGGTCGGCCAATTCCGAGGTCTTGGCACCGATATAGACCTAAGTTAACGCCGCTTGTGGCAGCTTCAGCCACATAGGTTGGAGGTACTTATCGCAAACCAAAGACGGCCTTGTACATAGGCCTATGTACCTACACGGATCCAGGTTGTGGAAATCTACGTGAAGTGATACAAACCCGTAGTAGGATTCGATGTACACTTAGGTACATAGTCAAGGTAGCATGGTTCTGTAATTCGCCATCATCGCCATCATGGAATAAAGTAGTGTAATGCCTCTTAGCCTTTAGCTCTTCACAACTTAATTCCCAAACCGGATTGGCTGACAACCTACGTCAACCTCTTGGTTCAACAAGGATATAAAAGACTAGAGACCACGCCTTGCCATGCTTAGGAATGGAGGGGGACCGCAACGGCAAATTGCATTCCGTTGCTACCATCTATTATTATAACTACAAGAGCCAATTCGTACAGTTTCTCTACAGGAAGGAGAAACGAGGTAAAAGCTCACCTGTGCTCCGGTCTTCTCCTTGACACCCCTTTCTCGCCGTGAACGAAACCTATGTTATCGACTCATCTTCATTATGCACAATCCGATAGGGGCTGTGAAGCCCTCCCCAAAAAAAAGAAACGTCCATCAATCATCAAGCCGATCGTCAATACCTTTGGGAAAAGGTCAGGTGTTGGAAGTGAAAGGTAAGATGAAATGCCCAATGCAAGTCTTTTCTTTTTTTTCGTAAATGCCATCAGAATGCCCACCTGCCGAACCAATACCATTTCCTGTACACTCCTTACACTACCCTCACCACTCAATATTAGCGATGCTTTGTTGAAAACGAAAACAAAGCAGCGAACGCAGCTCTGTCTATCTTTCATCAACACCTCCATACACCAAGGGAAAAGCTCCATCCTGGCTAGGTGAATGAAGTCCCCGTTGGCGTCGAATTAATAGGAAATCACATATGAACGCCATTAGTATGCCAACGCAAGCGAACAACCTGACGTCGCCCCCCAAATAATCCACGGTCACAGCTCCGAAACTCTCACGAACAATAATAGGATTCGATGATGCATATCAACCTCAATAACTTCAAGTTGTAGGACAGGTTGAATCCATATAAAGAGATTGCCCTTCTGTAGGTATTAAGGTCGGCTGACCTGACTCTGGCTCGCGCTCGTTCGGCTTCGCTCCTCCTCTTCTTCAAGCACATCGCTCAGGCGTGTAGGGTGATGGTGACGCGGAGCAGAACCAATATCGTCCCAAGGTCCCGAGTATCCAGCACCACTGTAATCCGGAGCTGCTGAGTACTGAGGTTGTTGCTGTTGAGAACCTGAACCGGTCGGCTGGTAAACGGCCGGTTGAGTAGCAGGCGTCTCGAACTCTTCTGCTGCAATGTCAGAACCCTGTAAAGCATGGGTACGGGCTGAATTGGTATGTGCAGAAGGATTGTGGTCTTGGTTCTTTCGGACGGGGTTTCTCGCTGCGCCATTGGTAACACCATTGATGTACTGACCTTCGCTGTAGGTTCCCTCGGAACCATAGCTCTGTTCATGCTGAACAGATGAGGGTGTCTGGAAAGCAGGATTGTTATCACGCGAAGCCGGGGTCGACTTAACCGGAGGGGCTTGAGAGTATTGAGGTCGATCGGTGTTGGCCGACGTATGCGACTGACCGTAGTCCGCCGGCTCCGGTTGGCTGTAGGAACGGGGGTCTCGCTGAGAGTGACCACGACCTACACCTTGCGTCATCGGGACGACCTGAACACCGCCAACGATGGTGGGTTGACCCAGCTGCAAAGACATGGTACGATCGCGCTCTTCTTGCTCCCGCCGTCCAAGTTCTTCCCACGCGCGTCTCGCTTCCTCCTTAGAAATGGTCAATTCTTTACGCAACTCAGCTATCTGTTTCTGCATCTTGGAGGTGCCTTGCTCGCGCTCGACGGCTTCGCGGATCGCATCGGCTCTGCTCCTGCGCTCCTCTTCGAGAGCCGCCTCGAGCATACCAGTAACCTCTTGAGAACGCTCTATCTCGGCGCGAGTCTCGAAGAACCAGCGTTGGAACTTACGTTCCGATGAAGCCCGCAGGCGCTGCAGCTCAACTACAGCGTGGAACAGGTTAGCACCCGCGGAAGATAAATCCGTCACTTGTCGTGATAGCTGCTGAGAGATAGGATCCTGGCTGATCTCCTGCGCATTCTGCTCCAATCTACGGATCCAAAAACTGGTGAGACCTTCCCAATGAGCTGACAAGGTTTCCCAACGCTCAAATGCATGAGGGAACGAGTTTCTACCTCGTCCGAGAGCTGTAGAAGTCTCACCTAGTTGAGGAGGTTGTTGCTGTTGGGGTTGGGTTCCGGACGGACCCGCTTCTCCAGGACCGGAAGAGGTGCCAGGGATCCCTTGTGTACCGGAAGAAGTTCGCCCATGTCGCGCCGCCTGCGATGGTTGGGCATGAGTTGTTGTGGGAACTCGTGGTTGACCCGCATGGCGGGCACTGTTATCTGTAGTCATGCGACCAGGCGCGGCTGGCTGCGCCGGTCGTCGGGTAGTAGTGGGATCAGTGCCGGCGGGGACGGTACCGGCTCCATAAGTACCAGCGCCAGCAGCGGCGGCGGCTCGGCGCTCCGCATCTTTTCGCTCCGCTTCTCTTAGTTTTGCCTCTTCCAACAAACGTGCCTCGTTCTCAGCGTGTTCTCTCTCTAGTCGCTCTCGCTCCTGCTCTTCGCGCTGTCGTTCACGTGCAGCCTCTCGAGCAGCTCTCTCTTGCATGATTATTCTAGGACCTCGAATTCCGGAAGGAGAACCGACGGCTGCTCGAGCCGTAGTAGGTCGCGCTGGCGACGCGCCATTGCCATTCGAGGTCGCAGGACCTCTGCCTCCCATGAGATCGGCCATTGGCGAATACAACTCAACCAGGTCTTCCGATAATTCTTTAGGACCGCGGAGTGTTTGCTCAAGTGCATACAGAATAGCACTGTGAGTTTGCTTTGAGATGCGAACGGCCGGGTGTGGCTCGGGTCTATCTGGTTCTGGAACAGACCGACTTGTCTCAAAACCTTGCTCGGGAGGACTATTTGATGTGGCTTCGGAGTCGTTACTTAAATTCCCTTGGGATAGCTGCCGTCCAGGCTGCTTCGGGCGTTCTCTCCGAGTTTGCTGTTCAGGACTTGTTAAGACGTATCGTCCTTGGGGGCTGAGGGTAACAGTAACTCGGTTGACTGGTGGACGCGCCTGTTGCGCGTCTGGCTGGGAGACAGGTGAGGCTGAGAAGCGCGGTGTCCTACGAAGTCGGTGAATAGAGGAAGGGGTGGCTGTCGATCTCCGATCTGGCGTAGGTTGTTGAGGCGATTGCTGATGAAGCCCGCGCTGCTGGCGCTGGTGTGTTGGCGTAGAAAATTCGTAACGGTCGTGACGGTCGTAAGAAGGCGCGGTAAACTTTGGTTCTGTCAACTTTGCTGTCGGTTCCCCACTAGCGCGAGCTGCGGCTGGATTCGACAATGTGAGCAGTCACCACAATTGTGGTGAGGTACCCGTAAAAAAACCGAATACACCCCAACTACACACCAAAACTGTAAACAAAGCCTGTAACCACGATCCAGATAGCGCAGATATGAGAGATCGGCTGCAGGACGTAGGTTGATGTGCAGATGTATGTAGGTAAGTGATGTGTACGACCTAGGAACACAGCAGGGCTGGAACTCAGTCGAGGAAGGGAAATGGGGGAACAGGAAAGTATGCGAAATGGTATTGTATCGTAAGTATCTTTAGGTAAGCGGATATAGGAATTAGTACTTCCAGATTCAAGGGGGAAGGTGTTTGTTGAGAGGGATGGTAAGGTCTGGTGAAGAAGGTCGTAAAGAGGGAGGTTGGGCCAATGTGGAAAATACGGATGGCTGGTTTGTGTTTGAGGATTGATATAATCGCGGTGACCCGGTCGCGGGAGATTTCGCGGGGGGGATGCGCGGGCGACGATGATGGCGACGGAGGCCTTCAAACGGCCTTCAAAACTTGAAGAGAGTTGTATATCGTGAAAATGAATTGTGTGGCGAGTATTATGATAGATGTCGATGTATAAGTCTTTTTTTTTTTACAATTGTCTTTTTTGTTTTCCTTTCGATCTTCCAGTCTTCTCTTCTAAAGCAGCGCATCTCTTGAAAGTGTGTCCCAGCAACCTGGTGTCCGAAATGCACCACCTATGTTACCATGCAAACCCAGCTGCGACAGCAGCGCCAGCGCTGCCCTGTCGCTGGAAAACCTGCAGACTTTAGCGAATTGCAGAATTAGGTGATTTGGATACTTGGATAGTAATAAAGATATAAAAATTAGACGTTATATCATGTTCGCATTTCAATGGCTCGTCGTTTACAATAAATTTGAAGAAAAGAGCTGGCTAAAATTAAAGCGACGCTCCTTCTTTGGACGGACACAACAGGAAGACACGACACACAAGAAGATCAATAAGATCCGTACACACATATTGGACACAGCTTTTGGAAGGTACGATTAAGAATATGATTACCTCTTTTTTTCGCTTTTCCGCTTTTTCGCTTTTTCGCACGGTCCACTTTCTGTTTCCAGTTTGCAGCTTCCAACTGGTCCTGGTCTTGCATCTTGCACTTGCATCATTATCACCGTCGTATTAAGAGACATTAATGAGTGACACGGAGATTAAGTATTCCCAAATATCTTGCTTGTTTCAATAATTCCTTCCCTTCATCATCGCTTCATACCATATAGATACCTACCTGTATACACTATCCCGTTTGTTGCGGAAGACTCAGATATGCATTTACCACTCTGATTTACTGATTTACCTTGAATTTTACACACCGTTGGCATCCTGCTTGCAACGTCGATTTTACATTGGACGAACTTTCTAGTAATTTCAGTACTCGACAAATGACTGGTCGAAATTCGACTGCATCAAATTCAAAATTCCCGTCTTGATGCGGATAAGGTTATCGGAGTTTCAATATCTCTCCAATGAGCTTCATCGAACTGGATACCTTTTTTAGCTCGAGGATTTCCATAATGGAAGCAAAGCTGGGGAAAGGCTACGACGCCGCAACACATCGAACTTAGATCCGTTAAACCTCTTCATCGCACACTGTACACGTCTCCCAAGAGACGGGAGCAAGGCAGGAAAATTAAATTCGGCGGGGGTTGGGATACCCGGATCATTTTTTTTTCTGACGTTAACATCATCAGAACCTCATAAGAGGAAAAAATATCAAGTTGAAAGATAACCAGAGTTGTGCGTTGGCAGCTTGGTGACGAAACATTCCTGATTAGTGTCATGCAGGCACTGGTAGAGAAAAAGTCCACTCGCCGAAAGATGACAGGCTCGAGAGCGTCCCAAAAAGCTGGATGGTGCACCAACCCTAGCACTTTAATACCACCCGTCTAGCCGTCTCGCCAAGGATCATTTGGGAATATTTATCCTAGGTTTCTTCGCGCGTCTCGGTTGGTTCCTGAAGATCTACATAGAGACATCTTAATCTTATAACAAGCAAACGCCAAAAGCCCTAGTTAGTGTTTGGTTCAAAAGAAGCATAATTAACCTGACAGCCTCGGTTTGGACATATATAGTTCCAGTTGCGTTTGTTCTAGGTAGTTAGCTGTAAAAAAGGGGGCGCCGCGTAGGATTACGAAGGCGTTCCGAGGTAAATTAGCCCATCTAGGCCGGTTTGCCATGGAAGCGGTGCACTAGCTATGCACAATTTGCATAGTGCAATTCTTAGTAAGAAGCTGAGAGCTGCGAGTAATTACGAAAAGACATATCAACGTTAAAATGTTTTAATTACTAAAATAGCTGCCATGTTATAAAACTTGGAAGAACTGGACCGAACAACACACTTGATGAGCTCATCACCAAAAAGAGCTGTACCGTCATGTAAGACATCCTTTGTCTAGAAATCCCTCGAAAGCATCTACATAAAAGTTATAGCCTTGAGCGATTGGCCAATCACAAGCTCCAACTGATGCTCTATGATCTTTAAGCTTAAAGCTATGCTGAGCTCAAGTTAAGGAGTGGCAAACTAGGCGGGGTAGCAATACAGCTTGTTCTTTGTCAGAAAGAGAAAAAAAAAAGTTAACTGAAGTAAAACTATTCAGCAGAGCTGTCATGTCAGATGACTTCTTTGACTTCATACCAACCTCTCAAGATACTACCGGTTCCGTCGATTCTCTACACGTATCGACGCTAGCATCTAGCATCTCGTATGCCATCATCTTTTTTTTTTCCCAGCCGAGCCTTCTAGAACGCCATCCCGCTATCCACTTCGTTCGGCTTGGAGCCAAGACGCTTGGTTGGCGTCGAGATGACCACCCCAAGAAATGGCGTCGGGAATATTGCCTCGCTTAGCGGTCAGCCGTCGTCTTTACGAGAAGAGGGCTTGAAATGCCGAGAGACGACGGCACGCGCAAAAAGTAGGTCTAAGTAGGTCTTTTATATCATGCTTACTGCATATGCATAACATAAGGTTGAGGGTAATACGAGCACCGTTAAGCCAACTAGCTAAAAAGACCAATATGATGCCCAGAACGTACGAGTAGGATCGGGCCAAGAAGCTCGTTCAAGTAATTAGTAGAAAAGACTAAGCAATTACCTAGGAAAGTTCAGCATTGGCGTTAGGTGAATAATATCGAAACTAGGCTCGTACAGAAAAGAAAGGAAAGAGAAGAAATTGTAAACTTGTAACTTTGTGGAATAGGAACCCTGGGGTTATCCAAACAAACATTCCCTCGACGCCTTACAGACATGCCTATTACGGCGGTGGATAAGCAAGCATACAGCATGTCGTGTAAAGTAAACCAGCTCTAAAAATAGGTAAACAAGGCTAGAAAGGTCTCCATCGCATCCTATGACCGTAAAGAATGCAGACCGCGATGCAGGACTTCACGTCATACGATGCATTGCTATGCTACCTAACTAGCTATCAGGTTAGGCTGCGTTGTCCGTAGACTCGGTCAAAGTCCTGCTTATACTTTCCCAACAACCCGGAATACATCTCCGCTCGGGTCGTTGCTTCGTCATTCTCGCGATCGGAATCTTGGGTATATTAATTTGAGCGCAAGATGCCTAATCAGGCTCATCGACGGCATGTCATGCACGATAAGCTAAGTACGGCTACGTACAGGAGTACATCTTGGCTATCATGGTAGATAGCTTGTTAGTCCGAGTTAGTTAACGAATCACTCGAATATCACATCGAAGCCACAGGGCGGGGGGAGCGTGCCATTGAACATTAGAGGTAGATTTGTCTAATTACAATAGTATTAGTTTCTATATACGTCAGAGGTAGATGATTTGTGGTTGATGATGTGGTATCTTTGGTTGCGCATCCCGGGCACGCGCCGAACCCCCTCTCCCGTCTAAAGCCATGGCAAAAGGTTTTTTTTATACACAGGTAAATAAGTTATCGTAAAGCAACCCCATCCCCGCGCGCGGTCGTGCTATCCCGCTTCTAGTAGTTGTAGCGGTAGCAGAGGTGGCCCTGCTGGGTGTTGATGATGTCGCGGACCTTCAGGTCGGGGCACTTAGCACCGCAGATGTTGCCGATGTACACCATGGTGTCCATAGTGAGCGGCGAGCAGTTCTGGCTGTCGGCGCATCCGCTGATGGATGTGCGTCGCTTCACGTCATCGATCTGCCATTTGCGGAAAGCGTAGTCGACGAACAAGTGGTGCATGAAGAAAGCCGGGTCACCGGGAGAGGCAATGGCATCAGCCATCAAACCGCCAACACCGTTGTGGCCTTGGGCGTGGAAACTGTTGCATATTCGTTAGAAAACAAGTTTACATGAAAATTAGATTAAATGCAGGACAAGGATATAAACTCACGTGAACTCAACGCAACTGTGGAAGTCGGGGTACGAAGTTCGCGACATGCAGGTGTTCCAGGAGTTCTGGCCAGTCTGGGCGGTGGTCTGCTCGTTGACGGCACGCTGGAGACAGTGAGGGTTGTTGGTGGTCATGCCGGGACCAAGACTGAGCTGCAGACCGGCGAATCTTCCGTCGTTGATACAGACAGCGGCGTTGTTTCGGGGACCGGGCAGGCTCCCGAAGTACTCCGGGGTGAAAATAGTCGCCTGGGCAAACTTGCCAGCCCACTTCTTCTCATCCCACCACGGCATCGCCCTGTTGAAGCCACACTCGTCGCGGAGGACCTGCTCGAAGGCCCAGACGTAGTATCGGTGCCACAGCAGGAACTTGTGCGTCTGCTGAGTCGTGGACTTACTGTGAATGTTGGGGGAGTACGACTGGTGCAGACGCACGAAGTCTTCGTACCGGTTCTTGGCCGGGGCGAACTTGCCAGACGGGGGCTTGTTGATCAAGCACTGGATGGCGTCAACGAAGGCCTTCTTGTCGGAGGCCGAGTACTGGTCCCACTCGTAGCGGACGGCCGGGTTGGCGCAATCACCGTTGGCAGCTGTGCTGGAGACACTGGCGGTGCTCATCTTTCCCTCAGAGAGGCCGAAGAAGTCATGGATGACCTCCTTGATCTCGGAGATGGGTAGAATGGTAAAGTTAGTACCGAGAAGATCGATCTTGGCGATAGCATCTTCGATAGAAATAGAATGGACCTGTCCGAACGTGGAGAGCGGCAGACCTTCGGTGTGTAGGGTCGGGATCGACGCGGCTGATACCGCAGATGCTAAAAGAGCGACTGAGACCTTCATTTTGGCGAATAGTAACCGTATATATCTATAATATATACGATGACTATAGGAAATATAACGAGTGACAGACGATCGAAACCGTTGGAGAAGCAAAAGCCTTAAGCCAAGCTGGCATTGAGGCGCCCTACCAGGTTATATACCCTCTTCGGCCACTTGACCAGTTGCGGGTCCTCTCATTGTCTTCTAGAGCCCTTTGTGGAGTTAGTTACCGACTACTACGTAGTATGGTGTATGTAGGGTATGTAGGTATGGGATGAGAAAGCCTACATCGTACCCTACATCGTACCCAACATCGTACCCCTGGTCCTATGGAATTCGGGAATCGGCCGTGCGCGCTTCTATACTGACCCTTGGGTCGAGAGCCATTGCGGTCAGAAGTGGTACGTTTAGATGCCAGGTTGGTGTGTGACTATTACTTCATCTAGGTAATACGGCATCTTGTCCTTAACCACGCGGTGCGAACAAGACTCAGGAGCTGACGGCGCCGTGCCAGCATACGAGATTAACTATCGTTGTGGCGCAGACTAAGGGGATGGCTAGCGGAGATTTCGCACAGAAAAACAGGGGGAAGTCTGATCCTAACTTGGATCGAATATCATCGCCATACAGAGTAAGCCTGCCGTACGAATTGGGGAGCTGACAGCCTGTCGACAACGCTGTCTAGCCCTACCCTCAGCCAATTAGAGGATGTATCCACCGAAAAGATGCAGGGCCGGGCTTCCTTAGCGGCTCCGCTGGCCACGATGGGACCCGGCTTCATCACAATTTGGATACGAGGGACTAGCCTTCTAGAGCTGGCGCGTGCAGATTTGGGGAGGGGTTCCAACTCGCTTGTTAGGGAAAAAGGAGATGTGTGCGCCGTTTAAGATCTTTGTTCAACGATATGCTTATAGTAACCGACAATAGTCGATGATATCATGATATTTTCATGATATTGGAAAATATAATAGCCATAGTTACTACTTTGTGATTGTATAAGTGTCGAGTATCCAACCGTTCTCAACATAACGTGACGACCTGAAGCTGAAAATAGCTCAGGGGCTGACGTGGTAAGTTTCTGATACATAGATACCTTCCTGAAATTACCACACCAGCGTTTAGGGTATTGGATATGAAAATGGAACGTATATACTGGGATGTATCTGGGATGTATGCAACCCTAGAAAACCCCGTGGTTCGAGGGACCTGGAAGCCAGGCAGCCAATCAATAGTTTGGATATTTCGTGGATTTCACCTTAAAGAGATCTTAATTCGGTTAGGGTTAGCATGCCGTGCCCATATTTTAGAGCCATGCCGAGTCTAAGAAAAAATAAAACCAAAAGGAAGCAAAAATGTTCAAAAGCATTTTTTCAATATGCATGATGTGGGCTGATTAGAAAAACTTCGTAGGTTCGTATCGAACGGCAATTTCTTTGTTTACGGCAAGAGGGGCGGTAAGCGGAGGTCCAGCGTAAGCTCTTCGGGAATTCCACGGGTGTTCAAGTCGGCCCCTCTTTCCCTCCTATCTCCCCTTAACCTATTACACTCGACTTATGTAACTATCTACTTTTTGCCGGTAAGACTCCTATTTTAATGTGTTGGCAGTACCTAAGGTAAAAGAAAAAAAAATTTGATAAAGCGTGGGGACAAGATGATGACGCGCATCGTATTTCTGCGTAACAAAACACACAGGTAAAATCATCTCCAATTTAACCCACATTTTAATCCAGCAGTTCCTAATTTACCCCCCTTTATCGAGTATCGAAAAAGGAGTCTCCCACATGTTTTCTTTCTGGTAAAAGTAATTAGAATTTTCGTGGCGGTGCAATCGGATCGTCGGCGAATTAAACGTGTACATTAATAGCCAATATTAAAGGGTGTTCGCATATGTATCCTCATGGCTTTTATGGATTTTTATGGGTTTATGGGAACTTGGAAGTGCCTTTTAAGGGATGGCGTACTGTATTGATGGTATTCTTGGAAGCAATAAGGCTGGGGGAAAAAGCTTGATCTGCGCAACCTCTTGCTTATCTGGGGTACCCAATAAAAAAAGGTACCGATAGAAGTAGTCCATACACCATACACGTACAGGACCTGGACACACAATTTCACCACTTGCACTTATGCACTGCATGCATGCATTGCACTGACAGAGATGTGCAGATGGATGTGCAAAGGTGCATATGTGCTAGTACTAGTATGCGCAGAGAAGTTGTTGCATATCCTTATTTTTCAATAGGCTATCTCGGTCAAATGCTCATCACTCAATTTGACATGTAAATCGTCTTACGTACCTCTCTTATACAAAATTCTATACTTCTTTTACAATTTACGACTGATCAACTTGACGAGATGAAACGATGGTGAAAATATGTTGCCTCACACATTTCGTATTAATGTTCCCATCTTTTTTTTCTTCTTCTTTTTTTTTCCCTTTTTGCTTTAGATCAACTCGGGACGAAACGCCCGGCTTCGTAAATAAAAAAAGTAATTGAGAGCCTCAAAACTCCATCGAGCCAATGCATTTCCCCGACGTTGTCTTGGAATAATAAATTTAGCAGCATCGAGAAAACGATAGGCAAAGTCTTCGAATATCAGTAAATATCAAAAATATTGACATTCTGCAGATGGAAAACGCATCTAACAACCACAACCTCCATGTTTTTAAAACATCGGTTGACGAATCTCGTTTTACGCTGCGCTCGGTGAATATGGATTTTTGAGCCCGAGACTCTAGGACCCTTGAATGCAGAATTTCGAAGGGGTTACAGTAGCTACTAGCTACTGCAGCTGTCGGCATTATCACCTCCACCGTGTCGCGGAAGGCAGTCAATTAGGTCCGGTTCCGTGAGGCTGGCACCGCTGGACTTTATGGACCTGCAGGACGCAATGTCGATCTCCAGCATGGAACTTTGAATTCTCCAGTTAGGCTTGACATATCCGCCAGCTAGAGTTATTCTTTGCACAATTCCATGTATGAACCCGCATGGCTATTGCCTCTCTACCAGGATATTCGAAATATTAGACGCCTGAGAATCTTGGGCCTTTTCCAATATTTGGATACGACACGCAAGTATACCGGACATGATTCCGGGAGACATACAACGAATATCGCAGATTTTTCTAAGACTGCGACGAACTCATCCCGTAGTCCAGACCTGCTTGGCTTTAGTAGCCTCTTCGTCCCAGGTCTTCTCCAAGCCATTTTGAAAGTTGCATTAGCGTTCAGCTTGAGAATGCCCATTGTTAGGGTCTTGGCTTCTAGATAAATGTAGACCTGGGTTAGCGGAGACGCTCCGAGCCCCAGTGGGTTCAGCCTCAGTGGATAGATTTAAAAGACCTCCCGGGACGGTGAAAGCAGGGGTTGGGTGCCGGAGCCCGAAGCCCCCCCTCTCCCGTTTCTTCTCTCCCTTTCCTTTACCCACTCTAACATACCCTCCTTCGTTGCTGCTTGCTCCCTATGCCGATGCTCTATCAATCGGAGATCGATCGGTCAGTTAACTAGGGCTACTTCCAAGCACTATAGTCTCTATCCGTTAATCTGGTATGCTCCATGATTATGATCTCTCTTCCCGAGTACTTACACACAGCCATACGACAAATGATCTCGGTTTTCTATGCTGTTATAGTGCATTTTATAGGTTCCTGCCTCATTCATAGACGTGCCCATTGCTTTGCATGTTTCAAGGCCCGTCTTCCCAGCCGCTGCGTGGTGCTTGATGGGGCCCAGAAAGCCAAGGCACTCGTTCGCAGCCTCGATTCTTCTTTTTTCTTCACTAACAAGCCCGAGACAAGATCACAACCAAGATACGTAAACCGATTGCTCAGTCTCGCGAAGCACTAATATGCATATTCATGTAGACAACCCGAACTATTGGACGATCTGCAATATCGAATACCCCAATGGTGCCGATCTCTCAGAGCCTCAAAAAGGAATACATACCCACATCAAAGTTCGGTCCTACAGTACCTATCTAATCGCCTCCTGGGATACAAATATTCTGTGCTTTATAGGAGATGGTCATGACGTCGATATCGCCATGATGTCTCGGTGCTTAATGAATTGCGGACACTGTACGTCGAATAGCCATACTAAGCTAGAAGACAGCCGCGGCCAATCGGTACCAGCATAGATAGGTACAATACCGAATTCCCAGCGTTCAGTCGTTGCTAAATGTTAGGATATATACCACGCAGCCATATAGCTTATAAGTTACTTCCGTCCGTGTGGGCACGGTGCAACTTGAACTTGGGCTTAGGAAGTAGAGCCGAACTCGACTATGCAAGTTCGACTAGAAGCGCAAGCGCGTTTCTGACAAGTCGGCGGCACTCCCTACGCGTCTCCCTCCTCATTTTGATTCATCACTTCAGAGGGACATGCTATGACAGCCGACGGTAGGCCCGAGTACCCTCATGGTGGTTGGAATGGCGCTACCCGATACATTCTTTCCGCTATACGGAAGAGATTCCTTGCCTCTTCCCTCTGTGCTGTTTGTTCTTCCACCCCTCGTTGGCTTGGGCGGATGTGTAGCCACAACATGAATAATATTTGGCCCTTGATGTTACACCTTAGCGAATAGAACGCAAGATAATGCTGCATCACCCAATTTACTTCTTTTTCAATCCCGCCACCCAACGTACGGATGTGGGACTTCCATATCTACTAGGCATTAACAACTCCCCCGTAAGTCCGTTTGTCTTCCCGTACTAGAGTTGTTGTTTTTTATCTCGTGCCTAGTTGCATTCCGTTTCCCTAGTCTCTGACGTAGCGTACCGTTCGACTGGAACAGCATGAATAACATCTAAAATGCAAGACGGATCTCACACACAAGGTATTTGAGGTCTCCCTTGCTGTTATGCATTCTATACAAACATTACCTCTCTCTGTCTCTTAGGCGTTTCCAGGCTTAGACGCGAGTTAGGGAGCTGTGTCAATCCTTGATAAATACGGTATCCCTATGGTTAGGTGATCGCCCTACGTTGTGACCTCGGCCTATCTTTTTTTCTTCGTTGTATTATTTACTGAGCCGATCCTCGACTGTCAGGATCTGCAGACTCCGTTTTACTCTTTCGACGTATGCCTGTCTTGGTGGCACACCAACTTCTCCTCGACCTTACCTATAAACTGTGCATATCCGTCATAGGGACTCAGAATTGTATTTCGATCGTGATCGATCTTTCAGCAGTTGGGATCATGGAGCTCGCCAACCACCCGTATGAAGAAGGACTTGTCGTCAGCGGTGGAGGTGATCACTCAACAGACGTCATCGCACCAGGACCACAACAAAAGTTGAGCCTCACGAACAACAACTTCTCTTATCCTAGACCAGAAGAGCAACTACGTCGCCATGAGTCGAGCAATCGCCGATCATCGCTTACATCGAATGGCTCTATGCCGGGGATGACAGACTCATCCGACTCAGATACTTCATTTGACGAGGATTATAACACATCAGCAAGTGAACTCTGGGATAGCTTTTGGCCCGATAGTGCAACTAGTCCTGGAGAACAGTATCCCGTGCTCCTACGAGCTTCGCAGACACCGCATTGTCTTCCCAAGAGTTTCTCGAAACGTGAATCCGACGAGACGGATGATACAGCTCCTGTATCAAAGTCCGTGTCATCCTCCCAGGAGACCACAGGTTCATGCGAGACTCTTGCCACACAAGCATCGCCTCCACGCCCGGCAACGAGAAATGGCTCGCCTACGTATTCCATATACCCCAAGCCGGAGCCAAGTAGTATCTTGCGACTTCCACTCCCCCCACGGACTTCTTCGCTAGCTGCAGCGCCTCTCTCACCCCCTCGACGACACGTCCTGAAACCAGCGAAATCAACTGTGAACCTTAAGCCTAGCAAGTCGCATCACAACCTCCAGCCTAATAACACCATTCCTCCTATATCTAGGATGCCCATGGCCCCGGTGTCTGCTAACTCAGTCCCTGTATCGCCGGCCTACCCTCCGCCTCCGCCTCCAAGGACTCTACGCCCCACGTCGTCAGCCTTTAACTTACGGGATAAGAGTAGTGCATACAGCCGTATGCATCACAATGCTGTGGCACCCTTGTCGCCGCTCAGCTCGCCAGCAATGACACCAGAACCAGCATTTCAATCTATTTCACGACCAGAAGCTGAGCCTTACGTCTCAGTATTTGAGTTCGATTCTGACCAGGAGTCGTACATGGAGAGTAATAGTTTTACCAAGCGCATAGCCCGCGGGTTCCACAAGAAGAGCGCGAGCGAGAAACGTAGTAGTGGGCGACGCGGGAGCGACGACTCAGAAGCTCACGGCTCAGATAAGGAAAAGCGCAAACGTGGAGGTAGTTTGGGACGCATTCTAGGGCTGAAAAGCCGCTAGGCTTGCATACGCAGGAGGAAAAAGAAATCTAAAAAAAAAAAAAAAAAAAAAAAAAAAACTAAACTAACATCACTGTAATACTCACATACGTTCTTTCTTTTTTTTTTTTCTTGCATCTACTCAGGGGTTACCTGTGAGTAGCCTGGTTGCCCTTTCAATGCTCTCTATATGGGCACTCAATACGTTATTTCCTTTGTCATAATTCGCATTTCCTGGCTCCTACGAACTCGGACGAGGATGTTCACGAAGCACTACAACGGGCCGATGAGAAGCAAGGCGCATACGATTAACACGCTAAAAAAGGGGAGGGGCAATGAAGGGAGCATGAGAGGTACGATACTGGAGACTACGAATCTTTGTCACGCTACATATGTTAATTAGAGCATACAACTCGCTCGGGCGAGGCGGGGGCGCAACAAGAAGAAAAAAAAGGAGTCCAGAGGAAAACAGCTCATAGAGGTGGTTTGTACGGTCCTTTACTTCCCGGTATCGCTACGATAATGAATACGATGGCGCCAGCGACGGTGATGAAAAAGGGGGTACGATGGTGGTCTCGAGGACATTTCACCAACACAATCATGTCATTCCTTTTCTTTCGTCTACACACACTCACACACACACACACACGATCTACGAAGCTTGAGACCTTCTCTATCTCTATCTCTCTTTGTTTATTTACCTTTTATTATTATTACTCTGTGTACAATACTACGATTTTTTTACTTTCTAGCTACGGGAAGAATGTCTGAGACATTCAAATTTACTTTACCTTACTTTACCCTAACGTAACTATTTTACATATAAACCATCATAACGTTTACATGCTCATTTTTACCGTTTCTTGTCTGTTTAATAACCTGCCTCTGATTAGGGAATTTAAGTATTTGATTAACTAATTAGACCCGTCCCGCCGTATGGGAAGAGGAGTAAGACGTTAAATAAATCCTACGAGACAAGACATACATACGTTGGTAGCCAATGGTCTTGGTCTGGTCTTGGTCTCCGCATAAGCCGTTTCTTTTCTTCTCCAGATAAAACGCCTTGCTTACTTGATTTTGACACATGTAGGGCTTCAGACAAACTGCATATAGCGTATAGAACTAGTTCGAATAGATAGGTAGACATCATCTAAGTAATTACAAGTTATTGCGCACTTGGGGAAAGTAAATATTTACTTTGCTTAGCCTACCTACCTCACACATTAGGTTATTAATTGTATTATGAATACCTAAATGACTACATGACCTGATCAACACCTAGTAAACATAGGTACATATAAATATAACACATGCCAAAAGGCCGTTTCAATTTTTCATAATATATTACATATGAGGTATCCACATGGCACATGGCACATGGCACATGGCCTTATTTCCAATACCAAAAGAACTTAGTACAATCCCAGCACGACGGGCCAGGAAGGTAAACAACGATCCGAAAATGGAATTCAAACACTGCGGTCCCCACCATCAATCGACCGATTAAGACTATTTTGTCTGTTGGATCGAGCGAACTCAACCGCACCTTTGGAATTCGTTAGTGTTAGACCGGCCTAGATTCCCCTCTCCTTCTCTCTCTCTCTCTCTCTCTTTCGCTTTCTCATTCTCATTCTCATTCTCATTCTCGCACTCTTATTTCTCCCTTCTTTAAAAACAAAACCTCCCTACATAATTGCAGTAACTGACTTATCTATTTACCCCTCTATTGCAATGGATACAATGGATATAGTTGCTATTCATTGGTTACCTACCTACCTACCTATAGGTTCCTGTAGCCCTACCTAGGGTAACTATAGTAGTTGGGTGCTGGATGATATGTAGGGTTAGATTGTTGGTTCGTGTTACATATCAAGTTATCTTCACCAGTCGGGTCGGTTACTTTAACATATCCTGTCTCCATCCACCTTCAATACCTTAACCTAGATACTATGTCGCGTGGAGAGGTGCATATGTCAAAGGTCAGGTGGCTACCTAGGCCGGCTAGGTTAGGTAGTTATCTGTAGCTCGTTTCTAGATTTGAATCCATGTTGATCCAGACTTTCATAGAGTCGAATTATATTCGCATCTAGACTCTTGGGCCCATAGCCTCTAGTGTAATTACATAATACGCTATCGTCATGGACTCCCACACTATGTTTTGCTTGGTTGTTAACTAGCTGATATACGGAGATGACTATCGAATTGCAATTGAATAATATCGGTCTGCGGAGATTAAAGTAAACATTCTAGACACAACGTCCTCTTGCATACGTAATCGTCTACTATACGGAGTAATAATACTAGTAGTTTAGTCTTGGGAGACTTCATAACCTAGGTAGGTAGGTAGATAGATACGCGCATTCACAAATCACCGAGTCTAATAGAACGGAGCTAATTCTTGAGCCTCAAACTTCCCAGTTTCATCTTCACTCACTTATGCAATCTAAAAAAGGTATCGTGCAAAAGAGTAAGGTGTATCGATCTTACTTTCATTCTCATTCTCATCTTCGTATCAACCCTTTCCTTACTTCCCCAGACCTCATCATCCACCATTTTCGTCACGGCCAACTGAGCCGCCATCCATAATTTCTTTTTGTGAACCTGAACCATGAGCATAAACCCGTTAATCCATAAAACCGTAAGTCCGTTAGCCATAAACACCGCGTTATCCATGATCCCATTACTCCATACGATACATATGTTGTATCAATCTGTCGTCAAATCTGTTTGCTGAAGTGGTCGAAAACTCAAAACGAAAATGATAAATATATACAAGTCAAATGGTAAATATGTGATATGTAAAAAGTTGTTATCAACCTAGCGGTTGAATAGCGAACTGCTATTATGAGGTAGAGGAGCTGAAATGAGCTGTCCTCTAGCTCTTCGGTCGTACGCACGAAGCTTCTTCGGGTTGACCGTGTACTTGCTGTATCGCTTGACGCCGAGCCGTTCATCATCATTTCGGCCAGCGTTGAAAGCCCACCGACCCTGTCTATGCCAGTCCTTGCCAATGTCGAGCTTCCCGGCCAAGTCGTGAGACTCTAGCATCATATGCAAGTCAAATGCCTCATCCGTACGTAGCTGTTCATCGCAGCAGAAGCTTATGATCTCGGCGAGGCAAGTGACGGCGTGAGGGAGGTAGAACTGGCTCCTGTTGGGCACTAAGGAGATGAGCGCGCCCACGTACAGGAACAGAAGGGCAAGAATGATGCCAAACGCAGGAACATTGGGATACATGCGTGCCTCTCTGGAAGGAGGGGTAAGGGCCATGAACAATCCACCAGCTAAGACTGGTAGAAGGGCAAAAATCACAGATAGAAAAGACACAACGGCCACTCGCCAATGCTTGTTCCTTAAAGCCTTGTAAGTCGACTCTAGAGGAAGACATGTGGAGTAGTCTAGGAGAAGTGAAGTCTCTGCTCGCGAGCCCTCCGGGCGTGCAAGTTCGCCCCACGGTGTCAAGATCCGCAGTGTTAGATCTAGGGACTGGAACATGAGGAATAGCATGAGTCCAAGCAGCGAAGGAACGAATGAGTACAGGAAGTCTGCTGCCGAAAATGCGCCAGCGTCAGGAGCGGGGCTCAACTGAGGAAGGAAACCGTTGCGTATATCCGTTGAAGGGACGAACGAGACGATGATTAGAGCAAGCAGAAGAATTGAAGATGCGACCGCAAAGAAAGAGATCTGACCGTCCCGAAAGCACCACGGAAGGTAGCGGTAACGGATATTCGGGTCTAGGGTGGTTTGCTCGCCGGCTTCCAGGGGGGTTTCTTGTTGATTAGCCCATCCCGGGTTATCCATCTTCTCTGTCATGGTACCTTTTTCAGAGCCGGTTGAAACTCCGATGCCATACCAAGTTCCAACTTCCGGCGCTTCGGGGGAGAACCAAAATCCAAGTCTCTCAGCCGTCCCGGCCAATTTTTGCCACATGCTTTCCCTCGTCGTTGCTGTCTCAAGCCCGCGATATCGATGCAATGAGTTGCTTTGGGATATTAGAAAGATAATATCTGCCAAAGTTCGGAGAGCCCAGTGTCGCATCATTCCTGTTCTCCGCCGGTGCCAGAATACAAACATTACAACCAGCGCTAATAGAAAAGACACATATAGTGCCACCAATGTCCACGCTACACCTTGAACTGTTGCCCATTTCCAAGTCCCGTCCACGAAAATGACGGTGAAGAGACTGCTTTGGAGGGGGATAGTGAAATTTAAAAGCCAAACATTAAATATGGGTATCCAGATATTCCAGCTCCCGACAAGTTGGGGCCAGAGAAACGACTTGGGGTATAAAGGTAAAAAGACAGCATCTTGTCGTTCATTACGATTATCCGCGGCCATTTGCGAAAATGGTAAGACCCAGAAAGCCGCGGTGATGATACATTGTGCATAAATTAGGATAATCATTGCCAGTAGCTGCGGCAACATTCGGAAAAGGAAATACTGGCCGCCGTATATCGTACCGGCGTATGGCGTTAAGCCGTCGCGGCTCATGGAATAGACGGCGGAGAACACGAGACCCGCAATCATCAATAAGCATAGCGTTCCCAGAAGCACCAGCGATTGTGTTCGTAGGACCCAGGGCTTCAGCGTCAGGGGGGATTGCCACTTTAAAGCCTTTCCAATATTGTGTAATCCTGTCTCCGAATCGAGATTTAGATCCGACCGGGGCTGCCAATTATTCAAATCACGCGGCGGAGTAAGTTTTGCGTCCGGAGGCGGCTTTTCCAATTTTCGGCGCTCCTCTCTCCGAGATTTGAAGGCTTCATTTTCGGCGGTTATATCCGGAAGCACATCCCAAACAGGCTGTTTTTCTAATTCTGCTTGACGTGGATGTTCCGGCCACCCTTGACGTAAATCCTCTGCGGTGGTGCCTGGGGGTAGAGCAATAACACGAGGACCTGGAACTAAAGGCCACTGTTGGGGATCACTATTGCCTCTAGCTGCCTGTCGAGGCAATTGGATCGAGGGCGGTCTGAAAGGAGCGGGGACCGTGGTGGGTGTAAAATGATAGGGCGATTGGGGCGATTCATCACTACTCGAGGAAGGATACCCCGACGCTCCTCGATCTCGAGTGAGGGCATCTAGAGCATATTGAATGTAAGGACTGTCATCAACTCCAGGCGTAACGACACCGGCGGCTCTTGCCAGATCATCTTTAAAATCGTCTGCAGACGAGGCGTCTCGAAACATAGCTATGGCCGGATATTGCGGGCTCAGACGGGCATCCGGGCTTGGTATCAGCGAACGATCGGCATTCTCCGGTGCCGCTGGCGGAGGCCCGAAAAGTCGATCTGGACCGTAAATCTCCGATTCGGAGGATGCTGAAAGAGCGGAAGGCACTGACGGAGGGGTGGGCGCGTAAGGAACAACGGTCTGTTGCGAAGACGGAGGTGAGGGCTCTTGAGCGGCCGTGTTGGGCCCAGGTTGTGAATTGGGATTGCGAACGACGGTATCTTGCGACGTTGTTGTGGGAGGAGAGACGTCGGAATTGGGTATGTTGGCTCTATAAGAAGGATTCGGTCCTAAGAAAATCAGAGTAAGCTACCTGTTTGAAAGAAATGGAGAGAAATTGGTGCAAGAATATGGAATTGACATACGATTTGGATCGACGTAGTTGGAGCTGAAATTATTGGAGCTCATACTTGGTCCTGTCGGTTTGTCGTGCTAAAAGGCGACGGCGACAATTCCGTTTGGACAAGTTGACCAACTGTTTGTTTAGTAAGATAAGTAGCACGAGTTGGTGTTGATTAGGGTAGAGATAGACGGAAAAGCACATGAGGAGAGATAGAGAGTATGAAATATGGTTGGAGGTTGGGCTATCGCATCGTGCATATGGAGAGGCTGGTTTATGTGAGGTTGGGCAGCCCCCAGCCACCGCGGGATGAAGCCTATCACCACATGTGCAGATGAAACCGCGGTGGTTCTATAACTTGACCTAGGTATGTGAAATACACCGACGAATGCAAAGCCTCTGCTTACTATGAATTCATATTATCTCATCCTGTTTTTCCATAGCGAATTGTAACGTCTGGTGGACGATAACCTATGGATTTGACTGATAATGGACAATTGTTGATAGAGGAAATTCGATACCGCCAGCGAGGGGCAGTGGGTTGAGCAGGGGAATAAAGTGGAGACTGCCAACGAAGCTTGGACCTTTTTGAGAAGCTTGTGTGGGGTCCTTTTTGGCTTGGCAGCTTACTTGGCCAGCACTGACAACTCACATCTTCTTTTTCTTGCGTTTTATTGGCTCATGCCTCAATTCCATCTTCCAAGTTTTGCCTTCAGCTCCTCCAGCTAGCAGCAGCTCCTCCTTACGAATTGACGACAACCATTTGTGACGTTTATGTAGGTATTCAGTTATAACAACTCCAATTCAAAAGGGGTTAAGCTAATATTGTTCTAATTGGTTCTTTTACACTTTTAGAGTATCGACCGAAACTCATAGAATACCAGTTTACGCTCTAAATATTCACAAACCTTGCCGTCGGTGCTGTCATACCAAGAAAAGCCAAAGTCAGAATCAACAAAATAATAGAGACTTTACAGAAAATAATAAGGATTACGGTACCTATCAACTATCGAAATACGCAGGTACATGTCGTAGAATTCAATTACACCAGCCAAAACTGCGGATCACAATCTATTTTCGATAGGGCTGTAGAACATCTGCAAGCCACTCGCGCCACGGCAATGCAGAAATAATAAAGTCGCGTCGGACCTTAGCCAAACTCTTATTTCCACTTCAGCATATAGATGTAGCATTTATGGGTGGTGCTCATGGATTACCGACTCTGCGCTCACTTCTTTCACGATGAGAAACCTCTGATTAGGGGATAACCTATGATTGGTAGTCATCGATTTGCCTCCCTTAATATAGAACCCATGTGTCTAGGGAGTTTTAGGCTTACATCTTGCGGCAATCTAGGGGATTTCAAACAGAGGAGCGCCAAATAGCCATACCAAGAAGCTATGGTCCTACAGACATGCGAAAGTTTTGAGTATCTAAAGATGGGACGCTTACTGTTTGGACACATTGGGGCCTAAGAATTTCCCTCTTACTACATTATCTGTCTTCCCTTAAAATCGATGCAATTTCTCGCAGTAATGAACTCCGAAGACTTTGGTCGCAATATCATTGAGTGAAATTCCTTGTCAATCATGAAGTATGCTATCGGTGTTCCTCGCGAAATCTCGATCTCCGCTTGGATGGAATGGATGAGCGTGAAAAGATAGGGGTGCTTGGAGATGGACCTCCCTATGACCTCCTTATAGCTGGGCTCCCTGAGACAAGACGATTCCAATAGGGATGTCACAACACCGATAACATTAAATGTTTCAGAAAGATGCATCCTTCATAGCGAGAGATCACCGTGATATGGTATTCTACCCACCATATGTTGACTGGATCGACATTATAGGAGCGCCATGTTCCGGGGAAGACAGAAGCGCGTCAAATTTCTCCTTAGAATGTATTGAACTAACATAACACAACAGACACGTATATAACAGGCATCCGATCCCGAAATGTCGTGATTATGATATCTGCACCAAAGCTATTGGTAGGGAACCGAAGCATAGAGCAGAACCGAGGAAAACCCTTCGGTACAGAAATTGCAGTTTCACAAGCTCACCAGCCAGCCTACCGCCAAGATGTGGAACCAGGTCGTTCTCGTGGCTCTCATCCCGGCCATGATGGCCAAACCCATCTTGTAAGTCCCCCTCGTGCTCCTTGTGCTTCCTTGTCTAATACAACTAGGCCACGAGGAGATATGACTGGCGTGCAAGAGTCCCGTGAATCCCCGGCCTTCGATTCTGCCGTGCTTCGCAATAACACATTGACGGCTATTGCCAAGGCAATGGGCATGAAGGACTCGAATTTGGCCGAGGACGAGACATCGCAGGATGAGCAAACCGCTGAAATCGAGCGCCGACAGATTAGCCCCGAGCAGATAGCTGAACTCACTAACCATGCTGCCTCCACCATATTCAATGGAGCTTCTGCAGGCGTGATGTCGTGGGCAACTAGTGTTGGCAATGCTATGGCCACCGGCCATCCTGTTATACCGCGTGCCAGGAAAGGGGGAAAGGCGATGGCGAAGGCGAAGGTGGCCTCGACTCCCACTCCCACCCCCTCAGCTTCAACGTCTGGCACAGCTACCGCTTCGATTTCTGCTCACCCAACTGAATTCCAGAGCTGTGACTGTATCGCTAACTGTGCCAATGAAGATGGAAAGGCTACTCAGATGCAATGCATGAAGAAATGTTCCAATGATTGCGATGGGGACAATGACACGGAGAAGAAGAAGAAGGACAACGATCTTCTTGGCGGCCTTACAAAATCTCTCCTAGGAGGTCTCGGGGGAAGAAGTATCCCAGCGCCACCTCCACCTCCACCTCCTCATCGCGGATTCACTCACCCACGCCCAGCCAAGCCCGTCCACGCAGCTGTTGGCGCCGAGTTTGAGGACTTTGAAGCCTGCATGAAAAGCTGTAAGACTCATAACTGTCAGCACTCTGGAGTCGGTATCGACATTTCGCAGTGCGGCGACACCTCATGCGAAGATGCGTGCGCCCAGTACAAGTCGTCTAAGTCTTTTGGGGGCATCCAGAAGAGACGTTTCCGCCCAGTTGCCGACCGCGTCAAGGCGGACGCACCGCTCCCCAAACCTAAGAAGCCAGTAGCTGCTGCCAAGCACAGTACGTCTTTCGAACATTGTATGAAGAAATGTCAAACCCACAACTGCCAGCACTCCGAGGTCGGAATTTCTATCTCCCAGTGTGGTGACACGTCTTGCGAGGAGCAGTGCGCCAAGTTCAAGGAAGAGGGAGGAATGGTTATCACCAGGCAGCTTAGACAACCCGAAAATAATGGAGGCGTGCCTGCGGTTCCTGAGGTCCCTGCTGTTCCCGAAGTGCCTCCTACACCTCAGGTTCCGGCTGTCCCGGCCGTCCCAGAAGTACCCCCCACACCGGAGGTTCCAGCCGTTCCGGCCGTTCCAGCAGCTCCCGAAGTCAAGGGCGGACCTATCAAGGCTGCTACTCCTGCCCCAGCTCCAGCTCGTGCCAACCCGGGCGCACCAAACCATCACAGTCCTGCCCCGGTACACAAAAACGTTCCTGTTAAAGCTGCGGCGGAAGGAGGTGATTACGAAGCTTGCTTGAAGCAATGCAAGACGCACAACTGCCAGAAATCGGGCGTCGGCATTGACCTGGAGCAATGCGGCGACACCTCCTGTGTTGACGCCTGCGCTTCCCTTAAGCATTCAGCCCACGCCGCTGTTGGCAGCCATCAGACCAAAGTCCCTTATGCTCCTGGCCATCTCGCGGACCACCCCGGTCCCGACCCGCCCGTGGTCAAGACTGTTCCCGAGGCGAGTGCTCACGAGAGCAAGGAGTTCGAAGACTGCGTGAGGCAGTGCAAGACGCACAACTGCCAGAAGGCAAATATCGGGCTGGAGGTCTCGCAGTGTGGAGACACGTCATGCACTGAGTCTTGCGCCCATCTTAAGGAGGGCAAGGCCATGCACATTGTTGGTGCCCCTAGAGCTATGAACACGGCTGCTGAAGGGATGCGAAGTGCTACTGCAGCTGTTGCGCCCGCATTCACACCTATGCCCGTTCTTGCTGCTGCCTAAGGGCGCGGGATTAGTTGTACTTTAAACTTTGATCTCATCGTGTTAAGTGACACCTTTGCCTTCTATTCTAGAACGAAAATTGGAAAAAAGCAACGTGGGGCCCGATTAAGGCGACATTTGTACAAGCGTAGGGTAATAATAGGATTAATTATTCAGTGTATTCTTTGACGAGTAAACGACTCCGGATCAGATCATGTATCATTGGGGGTTTTCTCTATTCCGCCATCGTAGTGTTGGGGTTAATCTGGTGGAATCTCGTTTTATGTACCTTATTTCAGCTTAATCAGAACCTTTTTTTTTATCACTATTTCTTTTTATTTGGACCTCTCGACGTGAAGAGTATACTCGTCACCTCCACGCACGATTTACATGCTTAAGGACATCTCTGTAATCTTCGTTCGCACGTCTTATGACGCAATTCTAACCCGTAACATCTCTTCAGCCCTGCAGAGCCTCCTCAAGCGTCTTCCCCGTTAACCTCCTAAATACCTCTCCGTACCTCTCCGCCGTAGCCTTAAGCACACCCTCCGGGACCTCCACGCCCTCCTTCCCCTTAAACCCGTTTTCCGTAAGCCAGTTTCGTAGGAACTGCTTATCGAAGCTCTCCTGATCGCGTCCCGGCTCGTACTTATCCTTGGGCCACATGCGAGACGAGTCGGACGTCAAGACCTCGTCGACGAGAACGACGTCGTCGGTCGCTTCGTCGAGGCCGAACTCGAACTTGGTGTCGGCGATGATGATGCCCCGCTCGGAAGCGTACTCCTGCCCCGCGCGGAAGATCTTCAGCGCGAGGTCCTCGATGCGCGAGGCGTATTTCTCGCCGACGATGGTCGCCGCTTGCTCCCGCGAGATGTTCTCGTCGTGCTGGCCGAGCGGCGCCTTCGTGCTCGGCGTGTAGATGGGTCCGCCGGGAACAGCGTCGCACTCGCGCAGACCGGCGGCCAAAGGGTACCCGTGGACGGAGCCGTGGGCCTTGTACTCCTTCCACGCGCTGCCGGTGATGTACCCGCGGACAATAGCCTCGATGGGGAAGACCTTGAGCTTGCGGACCTGCATGCTTCGGTTCCGGATGACTTTTGCCTCGTCCGGGGATACGCCCGCGGGGACGTTGGTGGTGAGGAAGTGCGTCTTGAGCCCGGGGACTTTCTCCGACAGCACCTTGAACCAGTGGACGGACTGCAGGGTGAGCAGGGCGCCTTTGTTCGGCACGCCGTTCTTCATGACAACGTCGTACGCCGAGATGCGGTCCGTCGTGACGAATAGAAGCGTCTTGTCGTCGACCTCGTATAGGTCTCGGACCTTGCCCGTAGCGAGCTTGGGGAGTGACGTCAGAGTCACTTCTGTGAGGACGTTGTTGGAGGCCATATTTGCTCCTATTTCTTTTTCTTTTCTCGTCTTTTTTTGGCGCTAGATTTAGTTCCTTAAATATTTTCAAGACTTTTCTACAAGATTTGAATTATCGATGCGGCTCTTAATGCATACACGCTTAACGTACGATGATGTGGTGGTTGACTTTAAATCTTGTAAGTCGATAAAATGAGCGAATTGATTGGTGCGCTGTTTTCGTTCGTTACCCCAGACGAAGTTTTTTTTTTTTTTTTTTTCTCCTCGCAAAAGTTTTACTGGAACTACCTAACTTCCAATGTTACTAGATCGGAGCAAACCGGCGTCTTTACAAACTCACTTTGACTATGAAAATTTCACTTTACTTAACCGATTGAATATGAACCCCCCCCAATTGAACTTCATTCCGAAACTTTGCAGAGTATGAAATCAGACTCATTTCGACATTGGAAAATAAGTTGTTTGATGAACAAGATGAGATTATTATTCCCCTTCCCCTACACATGATTGTTGTTACATCCGTCGCAAACATGTGCAAGTACCTAGGTACCCCCCCCTTTAGGATACTATTCTGTAAGAATAAGAATAAAAGCCAACGTAGTAAAAGAGGTAAACAAGTAGAATATCAGATGCAGATATCAATGCATCGCTATAACACTCTATAACCAACAACTCCTGTAGTAGCTCTGTCGATATAAGTAGGGGGGCAACCATACCCCGAAATTATCGATGTTGGATCAAATGCTTTATACCATGTACCTACCTATGTGACAAACATTACCTGGCCATTCATCTCTACCTACCTAAGTTTAGAACGTTCGTAATCTCACTTGTGATAATGTCTTCCATTCTCAATAAGGTATTCTCATCCAACTCCCAAACCAAACCTTCCAATATACCCACCCAAGAAATCGATTCTCCTCGTGAATCGACTTCGACCTTTTCTAGTGAGAACCTAAAGTCTGAAAACCGCAAGAAACAAGAAAAACAGCGCAAAACAGAAGCAGAGTTAGTCAAGAGTGAGTACGAGATCCGCTTCCGATTGTAGGTCAGCAGTGGGTTTAACTAACACTGTTACCTTGTTTACTAGTTGCGCTGAAGAACTCAGTGAGAAACGAGATGTGAAGAGAGAGGAGGGACAATACTATATGCAGTTACTTTAACAACGGGTCTTGGATGCATTTCGTGCTATATTGTTGGACTCTGAATTATTGGGAGTATGGGTTTTGTACTATCATAAGAAGCAGAGTACTCTCTAAACTTCGGACCGTGCTGAAAGCCATACATGCTATAGGAATGAATGACTGCTTGCTTCATTATAACTCATATCTCCTCATAAGAACGTGGCATAAGGTTGTCAGGCTGCTGCTACGCGCCTTCAGTTCTTTTGTGCTGCGCACCAGATGGACCCGGCATCTCGGCTTTTAACAACGATTACGGCAATCAACTAGACCAACTTGATGGTGTCCTCGGGCGAATTGAACTATAATAATGGGCGGTGAAAACATCGTTAAACAAGAAACTGGAGGAGTAAGTGCCTACCTAGGTACCTACACAACCGAAAACTCCCTTTTGCCCGTAAGCGGCTGCTCCTCCTATGTCATCTGTATCACCTGCTCCTCATGCCCGGCTCATGATATGTAGGTTAATGCGATGATAAAGCTTGGCAATAATTAAGTCATTTCTTGATTTATTGTCTAAATCACATAACTTACTAATGTGCATACAATCTGACATGCATATATTGAGAAGCATTGGGTACTCACCCTCATATTCCCAGATGATATGGTTTTCGACGACCGGGTTAACTTATCACGTCATTTCGTCATCTTCATAGCAATCTTCTTATCCTTCACATACTTACCGAATGTACACCAATCAGCGCCTAGTTGCGATCCAAGACTCAAGATGTGATCCTACTCCAACGCTACGGAGACGGCCCGCGTAAATTGCAGGATAGTTCCTCGGTAGCAAGCCGCATATAGTCCGTTCTAGACCTACCAACCTCATCTAATCTATGGTTCGGATGTGAATCTTGAAAGTCACATGACATACTTGAATTCCAATGTATCTGGAATGGGTTGTTAAGTAAGGGATAGATTGTGATAGCCAGGTTACTAGGGTTTTCTATTGTCAATGCGCTTTCAGACTTGTAGATTAAACATAGGTAACCACTCTATGGATTCGATAGGTAGATTTAGCTAGGTACTTTCGTTGAGTAGAAGCCCATGTCTTTTGTTGAAGTAATTGATAAGAATAGTCTATATTATAACATTAGTCTAGTCAGGGTTACGAAGGAAATAGTTCACGAGACAAGGCCTCTGGATTTTACCACCTTGCTCTAACACATTCTATCATAGTTGATCCTCCCCCTGAAGGAACCCCTGCGATTCCGCATTATTATCGTCTTCTCGATATTGCTTCTCAACGACCAGCTGTCTCGACCTCCAATGCTTCGCTAGTAGTAGGAGAGATAGCCACATGACACAAACCAAACCGACTATTATCAGAGGTGTGCCGGGAAGGCTGCTATTAGATATATAAAGACCACTACATCCAATGTTAACTCAAGTTAGCAAGAAGAGAGAAGAGGGGATGACGTACAGAAGGATGTTAGTAGCTCCTCCAGCTACTACTATAAAGCCGATGTGTTTATGGTAACGTAGGAATACCGTCGGGGCGTGAGTCTTCACGAAAATTTGATGGTGTCTGAGACCAAGGACTATCTGGAGTAGCAATAGAGCGAATATTACCAACCCGATAGTTCCATGGGCCAGCAGACTCGCGTAACCCTTCTGGTTATACATATTAGACATGTAGGTCCCTCTTACTCTTCACGGATTAACGGGTGGTAGCGGACTTACATGGCGGAGGAAACCAGATTGGGTCAATCCCAAGGTAACCCCTAACAATACGCAGCCAGTAGCAAAAGGCTGGACACTGACGTGGACCAGGAACGAACACCTTTTGCCCAAGGCTACTGCGAGGATACCTATGGGATATAGGACTAGGAAAGAACCCATCATAAGGACGGCATGGCTAATGATCCAGGCGCTTGGAGCGGGATTCTCATTCTGCCCCGTGGTCTGCTTGACACTTGAGCTACGATCGCTGGTTACGTTTAGGGAAGCTCCGTTTAACACATCGTCGCTTTGCACTATAACGCTAATAAAGTCTTCCAGCTTATTAGCACATGTTTTCATTGGTACTCGACTTTGTCTAACGTACCGTATGCTGTATGCAGTTGTAGCTCAGCGTGAACATCGCTAGTTTGCATCTTTTGGTTGGTATTCGCGGACCATATCCAGCTCTCATCTGCAGACTGTTCATCGTCTAGTCGACAAGCGTGGCAAATTACTTCTGCTACATAGTAGCCGTCGCTAGTAAGGGACGTCTGGAGTAGCGAGAGCCGACTATGGAAGTCGGAGAGCGCTGGCGGGTAGTGTCCTCTGGACAGGCAAGATTTTAGCAGCCATCTTGATAGATACAGTAGTGGCGGATGTAATAAAAGGAGATTGTCACTTACGTAGTAGATCTCACGCTTACAGTGAGACCTGTATACTAGGGGTTAATATTAGTCGCACAAGTCCATCGCAGGGAGCCATTCATACCGTCGAGGGCGTCATTAGGGTAGAATAGAAACATGAGCGCCCCATCCATAGCATGCCCCCGCCCAAAGGCCGTCCATCCTAAACCTCTGGAGAATTTTCCAGAGAAGGCGAGATGGTATGATAAAGTGTCATGGCTCGCGGATGAAAAGCGCATGCAAATATCTATGCCTCGCAACTCGTCGAAATGGCATACTTGATCGAGTGATGCATAGCAGCACTGGACTAAAAGAGATATTAGGAAAGTAATTGATACGAGTTTAGGCGCCATGGATGAGCGTGCAATGGCGTATAATCTTGTCTTGTTGACGAGATATTCTAGGAAATGCAAAAGAGCAAAGTCAATACTGTGGGATAGTCTTCAGAGTCTGTATTACAACACACAAACCAACCCCATGGCTATCATAGGTATTTCGAGACGATAGGTTGCCTCCGATATTACCGTCATGAATAAAGGGCATGGCCAGACAGGCAGGCGGCGGGCCAATCACCATAAGGCGGACATGAGGAAGCTCTTCGCGTCTACTTGGACATCGCATCTGCGCCGATATGTTAAAAACCGAGGGTTATGATAGACAAAGCACTTACAACGATTTGCGGAAGCTTACGAAAGGATCTCCAACTTACCCTTGGTCTATGTAAAGTGTCTAATCGGCTTGACTTTTCACAGTCTTGCCCTTTACCATTGGTACCCAAGGTGATACCTTACATTAAGCTTCTCACCAACGGGAGTCGCCAAATAGCGGGGAATACTTGCGAAATTGGCACATATGCGGTAAGACACGACTTTACCCAAAAATTGTTTCAGGTGACGAGTATCGCGAGTGATTCGGTAGCGCTCGCGCTGCGTTCCTTTTTGCGGAAGGAGTGCGTTAGCCGACAAGGTGCGTTCCTAAGAGGTATGCAAGTAAGAGGCTAGGTACAGCAAAGCTTGCTTGTTTACTAACAGGTATGTACTCTTATGGCATGATACCTATGACTTGGCCACCAAAAATGTGAAATATTGCAAACCTATAGGAGATGCATACCTCATTCTTTCAATGCCGGCTTACGCCCGGTCAGCTTATACTTTAATGCTGTTAGATTTTGTTACACCAGATTTTCTTCATCGCTTACCTTAAAGGCTTAGTTAGACCTACCTTAGTTACCCAAACTCCATTGTTTTTGGTAGCAGTCTTGGAATCCGCGTAAAAGGACGTTGTGTAGCGTACGAACCAGCGTTGATCTTATGTTGGTGTGTATGCTATTGTGCGGCATGTGCGAATCAGGTTGCTGGACTTCAAAAGTTCCTTGAAACTTCAAAGTCTAGAATTCTCCCATGCCGATTACAAGCAATAGCCTATCTACGGCCCAACTGCGGAAGATTCTTAGTAGATGTGATAATGGGTGTGAAATTGGTGTAGAAGATAGCACGTGCTTATCGAATGCCTGTTCTTGTGGTCTAGGCAGCAAGGACGAGAATGAGATGTTTTTTGCCCAAATGTGGGCGGGCGTGAGGACCAGGAAGACGTAATGCAAGAGAATTTGGATGATCTGTGAGATCATGGGGTTCAATTATGTTGGATATTCTTGGTTACTGTAACTGTGAAGCTAACAGGTCCTCTTTTGATGTCTTCTGCTAGGAATGTCAATTTGCCTGCTGGTTCTAGTGAATTCGTACTTACTGTTGCGGATATTAGTATTTACTATCATTCATTATGTCGTTATATGAGAAGTTGAAGACTGTTGCCAGCGGCTGGTCTATTACTTCCAGCTATAGTCGTCTCAGTGAAGATACGCTGTTATCTTCTCCGGATTGCGAGAAGCAAAATATTGACTCTGTACCGCGCAATAAGAACAACCTTCTAGGCGCGATATGGACCGTATTATTCGTGGTTTGGACAGTTGCTGTTTTCTTAGTAGCATCGCATTTTCACAATCACATTGCGTGTATTCATGAAACAACAACTTGGTGTGAGTTTAATAATACAATATATTCGTTCTGTACTCATGATTCTGACCAGCTTCTAGCGCCGGCGATCGATGTCGTACGGTATAAAGATGTTCTTATCGAAGGTGATTTCCTAAAAGAATCACCTTATCGTGGTGCTGGAGAGAGTGTTGATAGAGCGTGGGATGAACTATGGATGGGTATTGCCTATCATTCTGTCTATTTTCGAGAATTACCAAAATCCTGACATATTTTAGTTGGCGGAGTGCCTATTCGCATTGATGATAGAGAGCTGGCTATTCTGCATAAGAGCGCTGGGCGACCATGGACTCGTATTCCTGAATCTCGAGGCGGAGGTATTGCAGGATATCCGGAAGTCTTTCATCAGCTACACTGCCTAGTAAGTACCCAAAGTCCTCCCAAAGCTTGACATAAGTGCTATCAACTCGAGCCCTCATTCATTATACTTACATACTTTCACTGTAATAAATAGAATATGCTCCGCATGGCCAGTTATCCCGAACTTTACGCCAATCACAGTCTTTTTGCCGATCATCCCCCAGAGACCACACGAGCTCATATCGGTAAGGCCTCTAAGCTTCACTTCGTCAAAGAGGATATATACTAATTCCGACCTCAGACCACTGTGTTGAAATCATAAGGATGCAGCTCCAATGTTCGGCAGAAATGACACCTGTTTTGACGGAAGACCTCCCTGGACGCAAGTTCCCGGCGGCGGATTTCAGAGTAACGCATAGATGCAAGAACTTTGACGAGTTGTTTGCGTGGACAAAGGAAAACATTTTGCACGGCGCAGGGAATTGGGATATTCCAAAATTTGGAGATCATTAGTTAGTAGAATAGTAGGATAACTACCTAAGGTACCTAACTATATTAAATAAACTGAAGTTTCTATCTACTCCTGAAGTATAAGTCTATTCTTTATGAGGTGAGAGTCATGGTTGTTGGAAAGTATGCGGAATATAGAACCTTCGGCATTGGGTAAGATCAAAGGCAGCCTTTAATTTGTGAGCTCTTAAAAATGAGTGACTATATCATAGCTAATAGACCGTTTTATACATCAGGAGGACTCGTAATGAAGACTTATTCTTGATGAATTATATGACCCCATGTGAGAGACGTGCAGTTAACTCGTAAGACATAGACCTCTTAGAAAAGAGAATACTTTCTCAGGTACACAATGCGTGAGTCGCCTTCTACAGCCAAGGCTTAGTCAAAGCAAACCTTAGTCTTCCAAATCAGCCTTGAATCGTCCGACTCATCGATCCAATACCCATTACTCCTGATCCTATTTTTATGACCATCGTGGCTGTGCATTGAAGAGTCGTGTCCCGATAGGGGTAGAGAGTGTTGAGGTCCCTCGGGAAACGCCCACATGTCTAAGGCATCCAAGCAATGCTTCATATGCCTGTAGTCAATATCGCGCGGGCACACATGCGACTTAGACTCTCGGGCTGTCCAGTAGCGTCTCAGTGCTACTACGCAATGTGCCATATGGAAGGTCTTATCGACTGGGACCTGTATGATCTCTGGGTCGCTGAGGAAAGCCGTCTGGAGATATTTCCCCTCGAGGCGGATGTTGTTGGCTTCGGGGTACCTCTCCTGGAACCAGTGTTGGTAGCGGAGCTCTTCGTCTGTCACAAGGTCCAGAGGAATCATGGCTTGGTCGTCGATACGGAGAAACCATTCTTGGTTGGGATTGGGATAACGTTCTTCCCACTCGGATACGTTGTGGTGATTAAATTGCAGTTGGTAGCGCGGCCCTCGACTTCCCTCGATGTTGTAGCGCTCCCAAATACCCTCTTTAGAGTGATATGGGGTCGAGTACAAAGCCAGAAAGGCAACGGCAGAGGCCACTAAGATGGCCAGAATTGTAAGGAGGACGACTAGGCAGCTTCTTCTACCCAGACATGAACTTATCCGATTCATGCCAACCCCAGGTAAACCAGGTGCTGACTGCTTCATGAACCGGAAGGTCTGTACATCCTGCACAGAAGCTGCTCCATCGCTTGTAGTTTTGAGTATAGAGAGGACCATGCACTTGGCAGGCGAGCCCTCGCTCATAAGCTTTGAATCTGCTAGTGAAAAGATACAGACTCCGTATGTTTTCGACTTGGTTATGGTGTAGCGGCAGAATTCAACGGCATCGGTTGCCTCCCACTCTGGATAAGGATATGATGAAGAGGTTAAGAACAAGATATAGGAGTTACTCCCAACATGAATTACGAATCTCTCTGCTTCACCATCGCCCTGGATCAAGTCTGATAAAAAGTTTGGTCCAGAGCAGACGCGAGAAGTTGAGGAATCATCGACATGAACTTGGAAATTATCCATTGGTAGCTTCGCTTTGGAGACTTGAGACTGTCTTTAGATTGAATGAAGAAGAGTAAGACCCGAGGGAAGTTTCTTCCCTCTCGGTTGATAGTTGGGAGAATTCTCTCTATACTCCCTAGGAGAACGAAGTGTCTAATTCGGCCAAACACACACTCTTTCAACTCCAGTTTGTTCGCCAACTTCCTAGTTAGAACAGAGTTTGTCGAAGAGGACCTTTCGATAGACCCCGGGTATTCCTTCACTGAATCATTCCACCAACTTGATAACCCTGCTGGCTGACATACATGATGCCCATGGTCTAGTCCTTTCCTACAACTCATAACCTTCCTTGTCTTCAGTCGGATGACATATACACCACCCCTAACGCCCCAAAAGCCGTCAACTTACAAACGGCCCTTAACTCGGTTAGTTTGATACTATTCTCTAGACAATCCGAGGTGGTCCGAGGGCGCCTCATCCTTGCATAGGTTAGGTTAGGTACCTACCAAGCTTTCCTGCAGCCCTCCTGCAGCTCTTCTGTAGCCTTCCGTCTGGGTTAGTTCTTCCTGCATAGACCGCACTGGTCCTCTCGGCTGAATTACTGTTTGCATGCGTTGGCTGTGTTTGTTGGATCACTACTATCTAGGTTAAGAGATAGGATATTGGCAAATGCGGTGTAAGTGACTGAGAACGTTGTGTGATTGGCGTGGCCCTAGCTAACGCAAGTCTATATCTTCTACTGGTTGCATAGAAAGGAAAAGGAGGATTGAAAGTTGGCGGGGTATTGGTTGGCTACCTTAGCCAGATGCATGCGGCAAAGTCTTACCTACCTGGGTAGAACGAGCTTTAATTGATACGCAAAGTTAGCATGCATACACAAAATAGGCCCCTACATGGGAAGAAACTCATAATTAGTCACCATTACGATGACCCGGGGATATGGAGGCGTCTCACATGCGACAACGTATGGAGAGTCGATGTAAGCGACGATCGGCATCATTCTCTAGAGTTGGTATCTCGTTACGACAGGAATAGAGGAGTCGGGTTAATCGCGCTATGCATGGTAAGAATGCCGTGTAAGTGCGGCCTTCGGCAACGCTGGTGAAAGGATCAAGTCGACATTGTGTCTGGTCAATCGAACCTCCTATACCCAGCCCCCTGTTTGTCTTGGAGCAGAAGACTTCGCGCAGATGGCTAAAGTAGATGGTATACGTGCAAGGCCGAATGACGGAATTGTTGAAAACCAGAATTGGTAGGAACAAGAGGTAGCTGGTTGGTAGATAGAGTTGAATCGTTGTGTATAAAATGAGGTTGATTCCTTGGTCAAAGGAGACAAGCAGACAACAATCATCAGGCATCCATAGTTGCGAACTCCTGAGTCAAACGAATCATTTTCACTGGAACCCTTAAGAAAACCCCTTTTAAATTGTTATTGCCCACTCGTTCGTCACCGATAGAAAATGAAGTTCGACCAGATCACAACTCTACTCATAACATTGAGTGCTCATGTTTACGCTTCTCCCGTACCTAAACTTCAAGGCGAGGCACTAGAGCGAGCTCTGGCTAAGCTCAATGCTCCTGAGCCATGGGAGAAGCGAAGCCCCCAACATGTTATTGATGGCTACGAGGATGTAACCCCTTCCTCTAGCAAGCGTAGCCCTCAACATGTCATTGACGGCTACGAGGAGGTTGCCTCTACAAACGGGAAGCGCAGCCCCCAGCATGTTATCGATGGATACGAAGAAGTTTCTTCTTCCCATGAGAAGCGTCACCCTCAACATGTTATCGATGGTTATGAGGATGTAGCTCCCTCGTCCAGCAAGCGTAGTCCACAGCACGTCATCGACGGCTACGAAGAAGTTGCTCCATCATCAGAAAAACGTAACCCTCAGCACGTAATTGACGGCTATGAAGAGACCTCATCCTCGTCCGATAAGCGCAGCCCCCAACATGTTATTGACGGCTACGAGGAGACTTCAACTACCTCTGAGAAGCGTAGCCCTCAGCATGTCATCGATGGCTACGAAGAGGTCTCGCCCTCGTCCAGCAAGCGTAGGCGCCAACATGTTATTGACGGATACGAAGAGGTCTCCCCCTCGACTGAGAAGCGAAGCCCTCAGCACGTCATCGACGGGTATGAGGAGGTAGCGCCTGCATCCGAGAAGCGCAACCCCCAACACGTTATTGACGGCTACGAGGAGGTCTCTCAGTCGTCCGAGTGAAGAGGTAGAGCCCACCTAGGTACATTTCGATAACAATCGAGCCTGTCGTTTCTTCTTCTTCTTCTACCTCGTATCCTCATAACGCAGAACTCGACTCCTCCGTATTCGGCTAGCCCAACTAGCCACTGGAGGTTGTTTAGGCCGGGGGAAATCAGAGTCGATCGCTACCTGTTGAGGTACTCACGATATCGCACATTCTCTTGGTGCCGGAGTGGTGGATATATTTCACGTGTCGTAGTCGTTGGTGGTAGTCAAGTTTATCTAGTACGGCCTCGTTAGGGGCCAGTATAACGCCGCGCAGACAATTAGTGCAAATCCAGACACAGAATAACACTCTTTTAAATCCTAAAGCGCTCACTAATTTCTCTATGATCTGAATGTGAAAAACCTGAGCCAATATATCTTGCACCGTGATATCCTCAAGTCCAACACCCGTCTCTTCTATTCAAGTCTATGATGCTAGGCGCACGCCCCCCGAGATTATTTATTATAATCATTTTCCTGCGAGAATAACGGGCATCTATTCGTCCCTAATATAAACCTACCTAAGTTATGTGAAGGAGTTGTAGATATGAAGCTGGATATGAAACATCTACATACGTAGGTAGGTACCTTATGCTCCCTAGAAGTCACCCCTTCACTTAATCAAAACGAATGCAGACAGGTACCTAGGTAGAATAGGAATTAATCATACAACAATCCATAACCCCCAAACTCCGTATATGCTATCTCATAGTTACTAGGTTCTTGGTATAATACTTGATATAATACATAATGGTATCTCTACTACAATCAACAAAAAGCCACCCCCTCTTTCTCCCCCTCATCTTTCCCTCTCCCTCTCCCTCTCCCTCTCCCTCTCCCTCCCCAGACTCAGAACAATGTCTCAATCAACATATCCTAATCTCACCAATCGTACACCTCCCCCCTTCGACCCGCTCCCGTATCTCCCGCCCCGTAACCCACTGCACATACGCCTCCCCTATCACCTGAAACCTCTTCTTCCCCCTATCTCCAACCCTCTCCTCTCCCAGTCCCTTCTCCCCACCACCACCACCATTTTCAAACCCTTCAACCTCCCTCAAAAGCAGTGGCGCGTCGCACCCTCCCACCACGGCCAGTACATCCCCCTCCCTCGCCGCGGCCGGCACCAGTCCAAAATGCCCTTCCCTCGTAACTACGAGCCTCCTCCACCCCAGCGCCCGCATCGCCTCCGTCAGCGCCTCCCGGTGCTTCACCGTCACCCTCAGCAGCCTCGGCCGCGCCCCCGCCGACTCCCGCATCCGCCGGCTCACGTCCGCCTTCCGCCCCAGGTCCCGCACCAGCCCGTCCAGCGTCCACCCCTCCGAGAACATCCGCATCCCCCGGTTCCGCCGGTAGAAGTCCTTGAGCCCGAAGATGTTGTTGTTGTCCAGCCCGTTGATCCCCGTGTCCCAGATCGTCCAGTGCATCACCGCCTTGACTAGCGACGGATTTTCCTCATCCTCGTCCTCGTTGCCGTTTTCGTCTTCGTCGCGATCATTACACCCCGCTTTATCCTTATTCTGATCCTTAGCCCCTTCCGTTTCAAAAATCCCCGTCAGCGTCCGCGCCAGCGCCTCGCGCGTCGCCTCGCGGTCCCCGTACGCGCTTCTCGGCGGCTCCCCCGCGCCGCTGCGGGGATACGACCTATCCGACTCCGTAGCGTGGCAAGCGCTCAGACACGCCACCGCGTCGAAAACGACTCCCTCGACAATAAGCACGTTGTCGTCCGTAATGCGCGGCAGCGGCGACGTCGGCGTTGTTGCAGACGCGAGGAGGCCGGGGGGGAGAAGAGATGGGGGGAGGGCGCGGTCGACGAACGGCTGCGCCGGGTTCCGCGGGCACGACCAGCAGATAACCCACGACGGCAGCCCGTGCTCGCAGCCGCGGTGCACGACGCGGTGCCCGCGCACGAACTTGGGCGCTCGGGGGCGCGAGAAGTTCCCGCTCTTGTAGTACTTCGTCCCGATCGCGGGGACGGGACTATTCACGAGTCTCAGACCGTTCACGTTGCCGCCCTCGAGCAGGCGTTTCGAGAACAGCGTAAACGTCTCGGGCGCCGTGCGGTTGTAGTCCGGGACGAGGTTCCGGATGGAACTCGCGATCTGCGGCAGACCGAGGATGCCGTAGACGCGGTCCCGCTCGTCGGTGGCGCTGGCCTCGCGGCTGAGGAGCAGGCAGTCGTACACGCCGTTATGCGCCGCCGACACGTCTATGTCGAAGAACTTCAGCGCCGTTATCGCGACGGGCCGCTCCCACAGCTTCTCCGAGATCCCGTACGTGTCTTCCGCCACGAAGTTCCATTTCTGCTGGGTCTTTTTCGCCCCTTTTGCGGCGCAGATCACGTACTGGCCTAGCGCATCGCCATCCGCCTTCATGACGTTTAAAGCGGTGAATATATCTTTTAGAAGAATGGAGCTGCTGCCGCAGAGAACAGGCGAGTTCCTGGACCCCAAGACAACTTCTTGGATGATCCAGAGCCTGCGCCAGTACGGCCTGGCAAGGAGATGGTAGATAGCGTTCAACACAGCTTTTCGTATGCGTAAGCTCGTATGCGCATGCTTCCATTGCATGAATGGTATGCGAACGACATAAAACTCGACATGCTTATACAATTTATCCAGAACATCCTCCTCTTCCGAATGCAGACTCATATACCGCAGCGCCAACGTAGCTAAGTCGCTACGATGCTCGTCAGGGCCTAGCCATATTACGACGTGCCACGCGGCCTGGTAAATGTCCTTCATTTTCGCGACCTGTGCAGATCGCTCATCCAGGTCTTCTTGGTTGATGCATAGTGCATCGACCCAGATGAAGAAGCCTTGTTGTATGCGGCTGTGATGCCGTAATTCTCGTAGCGCCCCCTCGAGATTAGCTGTTACTGATACAGGTACGCCATCGACAATGATATCGCGCCTGATAGATGGGTCACCCCAGACGTAAGATAAGGCGACGAAATCGCCCCAGGTGTATCGCCAGGGTAGACCGGCCTCTTCATCCTGACTGGGATCCCACGCGGGTGCCGTACGATCACCAACCTCTGGCGGGCTTTCCCTAAGACATTTGGGCCCTTTGAAGTAGGGCACTAGAGGTAGATTGGCCAACGGAGTCATACGCTCCACTAAGCTCTTTTCAAAGAGCGGGTTGAATCCTGTCGGTTGCGATGTTTTGGAGTCGCTGTTAACAGCGACGTCCACACTTACCGGCCAAATGCCATTAGATCCCTTCGTCGCACTCCTAGCATTTGTGACGAGATTTTCCTTCCCAAGCGCAACATGTACTATCTCGCAGTGTACAGGTCCCGCTGCGTGAATAGGATCATCCACTGGCGTGAGTAGTCGAATGACACGAATGTCATGCTGACCGAGTAACGGTTTATACTGTAATTTCTGCTGCATTTTCCTCCTCTCAAAGACCGTCAAGTCTCGAATAAGAAAGAAACACTAGAGGTAAACTTCGGTAACGATCCATTGTCGCGTTAGGAGATAAGTATATAAGAGGGACTCGTCAGCTCTCGCATAACGCAGTCGCGTTTCGTAACAAGGGCAGCATAAGTCTAGTATGGGTTGCAATCCCACTCTAGGCCAAAAGAAGTTGGCCTTATTGCGCATCGGACCGGGGCCGCTTTCAGCTACGTCTATTAATATGCCGGAGTTATATCCAAAAGTACACTCTAACCAATTTACTCCAATCTTTATTATAAAGATCTTCCAGAGTATAGACTATCTATTATGGTAGGTATGCATCTCCGACATCGAGCGCGTACATCCTTTCGTTATGTGTCTCGAGCTTGTCTTAAGTAAATCCCAAACTGCACAGAATGCTACTTCACCTCACACTAAGTTTAGCAATTTAAAGATTCGCTTTCAAACGCCTCGACTATTTCCAATTCAACTCTTTCCGTCTGATCTACTACCAACTTTAATAATATTTCAAGCGCCACATGATGGAATTCTTCACCTGATCATCAGAGCCCCGCCAGATTTGCAGACATACGGTGAGATTAATCATACCTTCCAACTTACCTAGTATTACTCTCCAAGGGCGATAGAGCCACTAAGGAGTGAAATATGAAGAATAGATAGAGCAGAAGCTGAGAGGGCTTAGGTAAGGAAAATAAAGTAGAGGTAGAGTATTAGTCCCCGAAGTAGAAGAACTATAACTTTAATAGAAGCACATTTACCTTTGTAGAAGTTATCGCATGAATGCATTCATAGCACACCCAAAGAGCCCCAGAAAGGTACCTACCAATACAATGGATGAAATAAGACTTTTAACGGGAACATAAGAGCAAAACATACGAAGAGGGTCGCTAGACTCCCAATAACACACGATAGCAAAAGGAAAAAGGGAATTATGAAAATGCAGGTAAATTCAAAAGAGCGACAACCTACTATGGCCGAGTCTGAGCTCAAGGCAGAAACTGATCAAAAACAAATATCCAAAACCAAAAACCTGAACGCCAAAACAGAACAGCATTAAACCAAAACAGCAAACTCAAACGCCAAAGTAAATCCAAACAGAACCAAAACCAAACCATTCCCCCATTGCAACACCGGAATACCCAGACACCCGTACTCCGGCGGTTTTGCAGTTCCCAGAAACGAACGATCTGTAGGTGAACAGGTAGGATAAGAGCGGAAATGAGTGCGAAAGGAATGGAAGGGGGCGTGTGAGACATAGAGGCGGAGGATGAAAAGGGAAAGGAGAGAGAGGGATGAGAGGAAAGGGAAAAGGTAGAGGGAAAAGAATGAGAGAACGCAAACGAGCGAATCTATCTATAGGAAATATGCGGGAATGTGCAATGACATATCCAAGAAAGAAGGTATATCCAAAACCTGAGTACATGGGCACTGCAAAACCGCCTCGCCAGATACCATTCGACCAAACACCCGACAAAACCCAAAAGCTATGCGAAATCAGGAGTGTTCAAAGAAATAACCAAGAAAACAAGCAGACTTACCGAGAGACTATGTTGTAAAAGAAAGCCAGGCATAAGCGAGGCCCGCACCGACAGCCGCCGCGGCGACACCAACACAAGCAAGAGATTTCCAGCCGAATCCAGATCCTCCCGATGGCACTTCCGAAGACTGGCGCTTCACCATAACAGCCGATGGGAGCTGGCGCTTGGCGCAGAAATGCTGAGAGGGAGACAGAGCAGAAGTAGAACCCGAGTGTGAAGTCCGAGAGGAAGCAGTACCAGAAGCAGGTGCCACAGCAGATGATGCACGGAGTCCTTGCATGATCTGCTTAATGTTACGAGCATACTCGTTGGCGACATCAGTGTTGTAAGAGCCATAGGAGTCTGGGTGAGCGTCCTCATCTTCGAAAGACTCGTCGTGAGTAGGCAGAACAACAGGAGATTCGGGAGCAGGAACGGGGGCGGGTGCAGCAGCAGCTTCAACAGCGGATGGTCCGCGAAGATCCCGCATGATCTGCTGAATGTTGCTAGCATAGTGGTTCGCTGCATCGGTGTTGTAAGACCCATAGGAGTTGATGCTAGTGTCCGGAATCCCAAAGACGTCATCTTCTGCGCGTGGGGCAAGGGTCCATTCGGCGGCGGGTTCAGCGGCGGGTTCAGCAGCAGGTGATCCGCGAAGATCACGCATAATCTGGTGAATGTTGCTGGCGTACTGCATCGCAACGTCGGTGTTGTAAGAGCCAAAGGAGTCTGGATCAGCAGCCGAGTTGTCCTGGGAACTATAGTGGATAGGTGACGCAGAAGTGGGAGCGGCAGCTGGGGAAGGTGTTCGAGGGGAAGATGCCCGAGGGGGAGGTGTTTGAACTGAAGCAGGAGCAGGAGCAGGAGCAGCAGTAGAAGGGCCGCGGAGACCTTGTAAGATCTGGTGAATGTTGCGAGCGTATTGGTTGGCGACGTCTGAGTTGTAAGAGGCAAAAGAACCCAAATCGGAATGAGCGGACGAATCCTCGTGGGCGTATTGTGCCTTTGCCCTCGCTACCATCTCCAACAGCTCCTTCTCCTCCTGTTCTTCTCTTTCTCTCTTCTCTCGCTGCTCTCTCTTTTCCTCTTTCTCGGCTTCCCACCGTTGGCGATAATTGTCGCTGTCGACGTAAAGTTGAAGAAGAGAAGACAGGCCGGACGAATTTGTAGGCTCTGAGGGGAGCTTGCAGGAAGGGTCCGAGGAATCCATAGGAATATAGACATCGGAAATGGATTCCGCAAGAGGGGACATGGGTGGCAGGTTGCGTTTCTTTTCTTCCCATTCCTTGCGCTCCTCCTCGCCTTCAATGAACATTCGAAGTACGTGTGGAGGCCAGGGACGACTGTCCACATTTACCCAGGAAGAGAACTCTGACGATGACGATGTAGACTGGTCTGGATGAACAGGGTTTGACCTAGGACGGTCTGAACGAGTGGACGCTTCTGAAAGGAATGATAATGCTGTATCGACTTCTTCGTAGCGAACGGTGTCAGCAGTAACATTGCTGTCGGGCTGCTGTCCTAAAATGTCCCTTTCCGCCTGCATCAACGCCTCAAGCTTCTCCCTGATATGTGGTGGAAGGGCGGCGAGCGGGTTGTGAATCGGCCAATCAGTGGTCTGGTATGTGACATCTTCAATCTCCCGGGATGGAGAGTCCCAATCAGACCAAGTCCAGTTGTGACGGTCGATCTCAGGCTTGAACATTCGTGGTGACCAGTGTAATGGCTTGTCGTTCAGGTCTGGGTTCTTGAAAGGAATGCGACCAAGAGGCGAGTTCTTAATGCTGGGCTCCGGCTTTACCTGGACATCGGCGCGTTTTCTTTTCTGCTCCTCTTGTTTCGCTAACCTGGCCGCATCCCGCTTTGCTTTTGACTGTCTAGCAAGTTCGGCTCTTCGTTCCGGCGCTTTTGGAATCCGGACAACGCGCATGCCGTTCTTCATCCGGGATGCTATACGCGTAGGACAATCAGCGTGGTAGGGGAAAGGGGCAAGGGCTATAGGTTAAACTGTGGGGGATTGGCTGATAGGGGGTAGAGGGATAAGGAGAAAGAACTCGATGGTAGCTAGAAGAGTCAAAGAAGGAATGATGATGGAATACTCACGCGTAACCGTATGACCACACCACTTTGCTGGAAGCAACATCTTAACTCTGTCACATCCGGGGCATAGCGATTTGGGCTTGGGGGGAGGGTTAGTTCCAGCGCGGGCACCCCGTCTCTGATCACGGGCACGCATGGAAACTAGGAATTTGGAAAGGGGAGAGAGTGGTGCATTGGGAGCGGGAGAGGAGAATGGTGAGACGATGGGGGAAGGGGGGACAGGTGTAGCGGGGAAAGGAGCAAGAGGGGAAAAAGGAGAGCGAATAGGAGTAAAGAGGGGAGTGCGGATAGGAGTGGGATTGTAAGGGATGGTAGGACTACCAGGAGTCATGGGCGACCAGGAGAAGTGAGGAAGAGGAGAAGGTGTTGTTGATGGAAAGGGAGGAGGGTTGATGTGGGACCTAGTTAACCCACGACTGAGAACAGCCGAAGCTCTGGAAGGAGTAACTGGGGGCATTGCAATGGTGTATGAGATGTCAAGTTATAGAGTTGTAGTGTTAGCGTTGTGTGTAGAGTTGTATGTAGAGTTGTATGGAAGTTGAGGTGTGAGATGAAGAGAAGTTGTTGATGGAAAGAAAGAACAAACTAGAGCTCGCGTCGAGAGACGCGCTTTATACTCGCGCGGTACGTATAGGTAACCTAGTATAGCTTAGTATAAACTTAATTATATCCTAATAGGGGGGGATCTCGTAAGCCATCTCCTAACTAATACTCCCTATAACCAATAGCAGCGTAGGGTGCTTTAGTATAAATCTGTTAGGGGCTTATACTGATATAAGAGACGCATCATTACTGCATATATACCTACATACTCGTATAGACAAGTTTAACGAGGAGAACGGCGCAAGTCGACGAGTACGGAATGAGTCTGTGAGATATTACATAAATAACTATATTATGATGATGAGATATATCGATTTAATCTTGATATGAAGCTATAGGACTAGAGAAGCATCATCCGTGAAGTGGCTGGCGAAATGGTCACCTGAGTGGTACTGGAGGATCGCGACAGGTATCTTCCGGAATCTTGGGCCAGATTGACACGCGATAACTTAGCAGTTCATGTCTATAACGACCTAAAGCTTTGTGGGGCACCTATATATTCAGGGCATTTTGATCCAAATGGCCATGAAACTTTATCGTGTGGGAATGTGCTTGTGGTAGACTACCATAGATAGGGGCTACTAGCGTGGAAGTCAACGATTATGGATGGCCTCCTTCAAGAGTCGAGCCCAGAAGAAGCGCAATGGTATACGCTACGATTCTAGAAACCAAGAGAATAATTATAGAAACGTGGCTACCACTCTTGATGATATCCACCAGTTACGTGAGTCCCGTTCAGCCGTATGGGCAATATCTTCCCAAGCCTGTCGGCCTGCTCTTAATACATTACACCGACGGCCCTTTCCAATATCAAAGTAATATACTAAATATGTACACATAGTTCTTAGCATGTATAAGGAAAGAGTACATTGAATAGGGGAAGGCTCAAGCGCGTTTCCCTTCCTTACCTACCTACCTAGGTACCTATCTGTTTACTCGCGTAAAATAAAGACGAATGCACCTATACACTGGCAAGACGTTCTACCGAACTCGAGACAACATTGTCCAATACTTTGAAACTTCACCCGACGCCTCGATCGGAATTCACTACGCCTATGATATATTATGAGCGACGACGACGGCTACACTATAGAGTCGCCAGGGATTTACTTCCTCGTAAAAGAGACGTATGGGGATTCCGGGATGATATTAACATTAGTACTCCTTAAAGGAGATATAGGTTTAGAATTTGGAGAGCCGAAGACAAGATAGAGAGGACGCGAAGTAGAACTAGTGCGCTTATTAGACTTGAAAAACTGTATTTAGAATTCGACGAAGATATTGCGGTATGTAGGCCAACACTAGTCCCTTCCGTAAGTCATCTACAATCAAGCCCGTTCCTCTTGGAGCCATTATTAATTTAATAAATGTTAGCAAGGATATCGATCCGTTGAACCTTCAGTCGTCTAAGACCTGAACCGAGTTCTTCTCCAGCTGGCGCCTTTCGAATCTAGCCTCCGCCGCCTGCCGCATAACGTCCTCAGAGTTCAGCTTGTCCGCCGCGGCCGTCGCCGTCTCCTTAATCAGAGTCCGAACCGCACTCATCAGTAACTTATACCATCCGTTGTGCGATTTGCAGCGCTTCTTCTCGCACATACCACGCGTCGCCGGATCCCCTTGAAATTCGGGATCGAGGGGAGTGTCGAGCTTCCCCGCCTTGAAGGTAGCTTGGCCTTCCGGGGTCTCCAACCATTCGGTAAACTGATAACGTACCGAGACGGTGTCGAGTCGCCAATCATAGCCACAGCTATCCTTGGCGAACTTGCCAGCTTCGATAGCAAGCTGCCGCCGATGGTTGGCCCAATCTATAAGCTGCATCATCTTCTTGTATTGCACGATCTCGTTACCTAGTGCGAGACGTTCGGCGGCAGAGTTCTTTAAGAAGGCTTGCTCCTCGTCACTAAGCACGCCTGGCTTGGTGGGGAGACCATTAGCCCAAAGACCCTCTACGTTGCCTAGATAAGAGGTCAGCATATCGAATACTAGGCGATAAGAATAAGGGATACAAGTCCTAGGCCACTTTCAACATACCAAAAGGTTGATCACCAAGTTTCCAACCACCCTTCTCGATAGTGCTGACAAGAAGGCCGACGAAGTCTTCTTGGGTAAGGACTTCAATAGCCTTTTCGGAAGCAGCTTTAGTTGGCAGTGTGTTGATCAAGGAGGTCCACCAGAGGTCGCAATGTTCGTTGCAGCAAAAAGCGCTTCTATCCTTAGGATTCTTGGTGTACAAACGGGCAGGAGTCTTGCAGCCTGCCAAGGAACAAGTCTTCTTGTACTTGGTATAGTTGAGCTTGCCATCTGTACAGTTAGGACAGACGAAGCGCTCAACCAGCTTCTCGCCAACCTCCTTATCGAGATTGACGCATTCTCCATGGAACCAGTCTTCACAGACATCACAACTTATCATCCATCTGTGGTCGTCCGGTCCACGGCAGATACAATAAGGTCCGTTATCAGTCTCATCATCAGAGCTTCCATCTTGGGCACCATTCGTGGGTCCAGTTGATGAGGGGTCCTTTTTAGAGGTCTTAGACTTTGGAATTCTGGTTTTTTTAGGGCCTTTCTTGGCTGCAGTGCCTTTCTTCTTCGATGCAGGCCTCATCTTGGTGGAGCCAACCTGGGATGAAGGAGGTGAAGAAGCTGGTTGGGTGTCATCTGGGTCTGGTTTAAATTGAGGTGTATTTGTTTGGCCCAAACGATCAGGTGAATTTGTTGCCCGGGAATGCGCATCACTGTTTCCATTGGCAACCTTGCCACCGAAGCCGTTGCCGAGATGCGAAAGATGCGTATTAGTCCCTTCCATCTCAACATCTTCACTGGACATTATATCCGCCGTTATGCGAGGATCCGCCATTGTGAAGAATATGACTGGTTAATTCCCAGCCTGTAATAGAAGAAACAGAAGTATAAAAAAAACTTAATAAAAAAAGAGAAATTATTAAGGAGGGAACTTGGACCACTGGTATAAGAGTGTAAATAACAGTATTATAACACTTTCTTCAGGGATCTCACTCATGAAGATTGACACCTCCAAATTTTGATGAGGCCAGCATTTTCTTTTGTGACGGAATTGAGTTTTTCACTTCAAAACGTGCTAGGGACGAAGCGACAAATAGCAAATTAACAATTGTCGGCTTTCAGAACAAGTTTGTCTAATATCAAAATGAGATGACAAAAAGGAATGCTGCAACTCGTCAACTCGTCAACACGGCATTCGACAAGGGGAAACCCGTAAGCAGGTCTTTGAGTGGAAGATGTACATGCAGACATGTAAACAGCCCCGATGCACGCACTAATTGATCTAATTGATGGCTGGTACCAGTTGGGGCAGTGTGGCGCTTGGACCACTGTTATCGATTCCATAACAGTGCCTGTATCCACACGGTACGGAAGTATGCAATAAGCCACAGTTGTTGGAAGCCACATTGCTGCCAAGAAATCAGGGGTAAGGAGGTAAGAGTTGCTCTCTCGAAGTTGTCGCTACAAGCATTCACTATTGAGTCCGAAAAACTCCTGATCTAATGGGCTTACTACTCATGTAGGTACATCATAAATCTAGAACTGCATATCATCACTTCGCTACTATGCTACTTGAATGATATATGATACTACCAAGTTTCTCTAAGCTTTGGACCAGCATATGTCCACTCCCTTTGCTTTTCGGACTCCCTTAACTAATGGTAATATAGGGAAGTTTAAGTTGCGAAACGGAAATCAAGGCTAGGTATTAACGGATCAGTTAAATGTTTCAAGACTGAAATCGAGGGAGAACTTACCGCTTATTGCCCTTGTCAGTTGTCGTCTTTCTATAATGCTCCTGTTGTTCTGGAGTCATGGCGTCCCATTTCTTCGCCTTCGAATTGTTCCTCCATCGATAGTAGTAGTACGTTCCCGGGTATTGTATTACCTGTAAATGGTTGAGTATTTTTACCTAAGGGAAAATGATACGAGAGTTCATGGCTAGGTAATAGAGGTAGTCACTTACACACATCCAGATGCAGATGACTAGCAAACCCTTGTTCGCCTTGAAGTATCGCGGCGAATCGCTAGGTTGATAGACTATAAAGGTCAGCGCTTACAATCTATCTGTCGCAATAAGAGGGTCAACTCACTGTTCGCGCCGATCATTCCACTGACTTGAACCCACATATTGTAGATTCTGCATAAATTAGTTTGAGCTGTGGTGATTTAGACGAAGGGTACTTGACTTACGCAGCAGAGACCGTTCTATTCTGGACGGATCCCGCATTCCTACTTGTCCAAGCAACTTGTATAGGATGGGTACTAGACTACGTCAGCTCTCGATCACGTCTCCCTTCCAGCGGGGTACTTACTATGGGAACGACAATAACACCGTCGCGATCGCAAAGTAAACCCAAGGATTAATTGGGTCCGGTAGGGCTATCAAGGCGGCAAAACAGGGTAACAGCCAAGCATCCTCCGCCATCGATACAAAACTTCTATTATTCACCAACTCGCTTATTGCAGTGATGGCTAACATGGTGATGCTGGAACAGACGATGTACGGAATCGAAAGTAAGTTGGTCTGGATGACGTTGAACCCCAGGCCTCGGAAGGAAAGCGTCAAGTATTGGTTGACGGGATATTTCGGTAGGCCGAACAATAGACCTAGGGCATACAGTGGCCACATATCGTAGTCCTTCGAACTTTCCCATATCTGTTTAAGGGAGAGGCCCTGTCGATTGTACATTCCTCCTTTCTGAGGGTCGTCTCGGATAACTAGGGGTGGGAGTTAGAGATATGGCACATCTATTTCTATATGCCTTCCCCAACTTACCTGAATTAACAATGATTTTCTCTTCTCTCTCAGTGAAGTACCCTTTAGGGTTCCACCAACTCTTCGTCTTAGCCGGAGATTGAGGCATGAGGAAGAAGGAAGCGAGTCCGACAGAAACTGCCATAGAGTTAGTGTCGAGGGCATCAGAAGGAGCATACGCCGGTCCTTACAAGTAACACAGCCCCTAATATCGTTAATTATAATCACATAAACCACGAATGCAAGGCACTTACTCAATGAGGAACAGCCACCGCCAGCCCTCGTACCCCAAGATACCGCGCATAGACAAAAGACCAACAGCAGCGAATCCGACACCAATATCGACTAAAGAAAAGATCAGAACAATGGTTTCAAGCCCCAGCTATAGCTGACCAACCTAATTGTGAAGACATCCAATACCAAGCTAGGCGGATGGGAAGCTAGAGGAGGAAAGTAAGTATACTCTTTGGTTCACATCAGCTCGGGGGGAGTTACATACCGATCTACCCGTGTAGAAATAGCTAAGGTAAAGGATTGTGTCCCTATCAACGAGTCAGCCCAGTCTTCGAATTTTAGCAAAGAGCAAAAACTTACGGGATGAATCCACCCTGGAAAGTTGCACTGATAGACGTATCAGCCCAAGTTCATATCACCAATAGCGATTTAACTCAACTTACATTAAGTACCTGGTGGCGAGAAAAGACGCTCTGCCCTTGAGGAAGAACTGCATGGCAGAAATGACGCTAAAAATACATATTTGAATGGGAATCCATAGATCGGGACCGATACTAGTAGTCAGGGTTAGTTGAGCCCCTTGAGAACGCCTACTGCCTTTGAAACTAACCGTTTGGAAATCAGTTGGGACGGGAGCTCAGCCACCAAGAACCCAACTCGCGAGATTGTTTGGCCAGTGTTCTATCGAGTATCAATATCATTAGCATCAGAGAATGGGACAGTAGCGCAAACTCACATAGTCAGCACGCGTGAGGCCCAAATCGACAAGCATGTTGTCCGAGACGGCGTTGGCGATGTTGTTCCGATCGATGTTCAGGGCAGCAAACATGATACACACCCAGACCTATAAAGTCAGCTTGGTTTCACCCCCCCTTTCGCATAAGACAAGAAGACTTACCATGATCTTCCAATCGACCTTTCGCCGCACTGCCCTCTCTTCCCTCCACGTCCAGCGGAAACTAGGATCAAATGCGGACCAATTCTCCCACTGGGGGTGGATGTAGAGTTTCTTGAATTCTTCCAAATTCTCGGAATCCCAGATACTAGGTTGCGTCGCGATCTTGGCCAAGTTAGCTACCGGTTTGATGCGTCAAGCATAGGTTAAGGTCTTTTACGAACCGCATCGAGGTCGTATTGTTCGGGCTTTGGCCCTTTCCGAATTCTTAAGAAACGTAAGATAGCATCGCCGAGAGCCGACTCCATCCGCTCAGTCTCTCTAGGTACCAGAGCTGCCGGAATCGGGGGCGGCAGGTCGACGGGAAGTTTATCGTCGGGGTGGCCGTGAGATTTTAAACTATCATGATCGGACGTCGCAGCAGACCCAGCACCCAAAGGCGCGGGAGCTGGTTGTTGGGGAGACATCTCGTCTATCTACTCGAAGGAGAATGATAGCTATCGCGCAACGAATCACTTCTTACGGATAACAAATCGAGTATATTAATAGGGAGCCGCAAATCTAGCAGATCTAACGTGTGCTACGTAGGACGAGTACGCTTCATCTATATATTCATTTACAAACCCACCCGCAGACGCGTTTGGACAGGGGGTTCCAGATACTCGGGCAGACAATCAAGGACCGAGACGCATTGCCTAGCGGCCATAGTGGAGGGCATTATAAGATAGCGCTCTAAGACGTGATATTCAAAGAGGGACTTCTGCATCCCCTATGATTTACATTTTTGGTCGAGTGCGTAGCAATACCCCGCTAAGAGGATGGCGACATCAACGAAATTATTGATAACCCAAGCTGGGAATACCCCGAGGAGATCCAAGAACGTGGTGAAAATTGATATATGCCCGCCAAGGAGTGTTGCGCAATTCGGATACCAGCGCACGCCATTCTCCACCATCGCTAACTGCGATGTCGTGCTTTTGTATTAAGCTTATTCTGTACGCCCATCCGAGATAATTTCTGGACTTGATTCGGGATACTTTCTATTCCTGGGTTTTTATATGTAAAGCATATGGGGTATTTTAATGCACTGATATAATTGTTTCTTGTTGTTTTTACGTTTAATCGTCAGTTAATTGTCCCCTTTTGCGGTAAATAAGTTACATAATATATGGTCAGGTGATTTCAGCTGTTTTACGTATTATTATCATAAAGTCAGAGCAATTATTTATTTGAAATGCATGCTAAACTTTTAATAAGTTATTCGATGCTCTTTGCGCGTAGTCTCAAGGGAGAGTGGTGTCGCTTAAAAAGGTTGAGCAAATCCCAATAACTATAGGCTCTTTCAAGCTTAGTTAACCGAAGGCATTGAGATATTTGTATTAACCATAAAAGAAAAGTATAACATAGAGACTCAGATAACCTCAGGTCTAGAATATCTCTCGCATGCTGAAAACTTGATTAGGGTTTCCTCATCCTTCGGGGTTGCCGAGCTTGTGAGTGATGAATCTAGGTATACTAGGTAAGTCTCGCTTGCTAAGAAGGTAGGAACTTTTGTGTATTAGAAGGTCTATTCGTTCAGAAAAACAACTAGATCCCGATAATAATATCATACGTCGCCTTCGCATTCTGGACGATATGCCAGTGGCGACCAAGACCATCTAGACACACCGTAGTGTTATACTACCTAGATTAACTCTAGGTACTTACAGTAACTACCTACTAAGGTATTTAATGTGACAGGAAATACTTGTTGGCTCTCACTACCGTGGTAAATCACTAGTCCGATATGTTATATCCTGTTCTAGCCTCACTGTCATGCTGCCAAGCGAAACTGCGAATAACGTGGAGGGACTAAACATGCTCTTGTCCTAGATATCCCATCTGGGATCGTGACAGATTTAGGGCTCACGTACCGAAGACTTTCTCTCTAATATGTAAATTCCCTGATATATCAAGTCCATCAGCCGTTCAAAGTTAAGACACGATAGGCATTGTGTGACAGGCGTTAGTAAAGATATTCAGCTGCGCAGGGGGCACCCCCCGAGAATATTCTGCGTAGAACGAAATATAGCAACTATTAAACAATGGATTAGATACTTATTATATCATGTCGCCTACTAGTCTAGCCATTACCTGCATCGCGCTTTAGGATGGAAGGGGGGCAGGACTCAGGGGTAAGACGCGCCATCCGCTCAGCTCCAGCTAAAGGCAAACAGCCTGGATTGGCCTGGCCTTTCAGACACATCCAAGTACCTGGACAAAAAGGCCGAAAATATTCAACAAGATATATACTAAAACCTGCACCTAAAGAGAATCATCGAATACCCCTCATCATCTAGACGACACTTAGTACATTTGACGTATAGACGGACCTTATCATCGAATATGCGGGCCAAAAAGTAAAGGGAGGACTTCAGCAGTGACGCTGATAGCAGTGCAAGCCATAAAAGCAGGATAGAATAGAAGGCCAAACATGACGAGTATTCGTTAAATCAGCTCATGCACAAATATCAACTACTCCAACATGTATATAAATTAGGATCTATGGTAGAGACTCACATGTTCCAAGTTGTTATCAGGAGAGAAGTAGGGAAGGAAGCGTAGCACACGATTACACCAACAGCACTAATTCTACATGTCACTAGTCCTCTTCCTATCCCAATCCCATACTAACAATAGACGTAAAATCGTAACGTATTAATTTAGGTGACTAGGGGTATATGGCAGTGATATAACATGACAGCTAGCTCATTAACTCCTTCGGCCGTTGACCAGGAGCAGTATAACGTCGTCAATCCCTCCGCCGCCAATCAAACCACCCTCTCTGTACAAATACAAGTCCGACCCATCAGACAGGTATCGGCGTATGGGTATATATAATTGGTCATATGAAAACCCTCATCGGGTCGTGGTATCTTGTATCCGCATCCGTCCCAAACGCCGCGTCATCCTGTCGCTCGTAGCGGATGTCATCTTTTTCTGTCGTTTATATACAACCCTCACCATATTTCTCCTTACCTTTTCATTCTCTTATAGAGCATAATTCTCGGTATGCAAGAATATTTCTTCAAGCATCGGGTCGCCCCAGATCTCGGCCTGCAGCCTCGCAACGGTCGTCGCAACGCCGACCCTCATACTAGGTGGTCCGCAGACGAAGACCGCCGTTCGTCTCCCTAATATTCCTCTCCCATCCGAGCCTCCTGTCGTCCACTCCCGCAGCATGTACCCTAGATCCGGCCGCCCATACTCGACGCTCCAGCCACCGTCAATTTGATGAGGCACCGGGAAGGCAAACCGCATCAGGCTCTTTTGGAACTCCGTTGGCGTTTCTGGGAATCCGAAATCGAATCCCGACGGAGGGCCAAATGTCGATGTAGGACGAGCTTGTGGTGCTGGAGCCGGAGGCAGATTCGTCGTGCGCAGGTGGGCAAACTCAGGCGGTCGAAGGACTGGCTCAGATGGTTCTCCAGAGATGTTTTCTGGGCTGGGAGCTGGCGGGAATCGCCGCGGGGAGGGTGGCGCGTAATTAAAATGCGGTTGCTTATCGGGGTGCGTCTGGAGTGGGGGAAAGTGAAATTCCCGCTTTGGTTTGTCTTCGGGGTACTCGCCCGCGGAGACCGCTACTGGCTGGTCTTGGTTTTCGGCATCGCTAAGATCCCGACCCTCGAGTCTGCGGAGCGATTCCTCCTGAGCTGAGAGACGATTTGAGGGTGGTGGGCCTTGCGGCGGAATATGATGTGGCTGCAAGTATTTCTGCTGAGGAAGGGCGGTGATTCTGTCTTCATCCTCTGCCCGCAGCTCGCGTTCGTATTCAGGGTTGCCTTGTGCTTCATCCCTGATTAGCTGGGAATTACGCTTCGAGGCAATACCCGCCACGAATCCATCTAATCTATCATGAAACATATTGCTAAGCGGCCGGGGCCCCCGCTCTCGAGGATGTGGGGTTCGAGATTGTCTCTTCGCCGCAGTAACGAAAAACTTGCAAGTCACACTCTCCGGCGGCGCAGAGTCTCGACAGATCCGCAACTCTTCTCGGAACCAATCCATGGCCTCAAGTCGTTTTAGAGCCCAGACAACCACTACTTTCTTAGTAATGGCCTTCCCATCTCGCATGCGCTTGATCAAGTTCAATAACTGCGACATTAACGCAGTCACTCCACTTCCACCGGCAATTAGAATGCACGTGTCGAACGCAGCGAGTTCTCGTCGCATACCTCCATATGGACCATCAAGATATGCCCGGTACGTGTGAAACGGACCCTTCTCAATCGCGGTTTCCAGCACTCTTCGCGTAAACCCTCCATAAGGTTTGAAGACTAGGGTACAGTCCCTGTACTGCTCGCCGTATTCCGAAGGAAAGTCATCGCTGCAGAGCGACGAGATAGTGAACGGATGGTTATCAAGAAGTGAGATTCCGGGCATCCGTAGATAGACGTACTGCCCGGGCTTCCATTTCATCTGTGTAGGAATCGTGATCTTGATGGCGTTCTCGGCCATGAGAGTGATAGCTGCCTCATCACCCACTAAGAACGACATCCGCCACGGCTTGACCCAGTTAAGTTTGAACACTCGGAAGAAATAGCATAGGACCCAGATAGCAATCGTGGCGTATAAATAGTCCCAAGACGCCAAATAGTTTTTCGTGTGCCAGAAGAGGCAGCCGAGATACACGAACCCGACCGGTACGTGGAGCGTAACGAAAACCTCGTAAGCCATTCTACGAATAAAAGGGAGCGAAGCAACACAGAGCCAAAGTAGTGGGACTAGGCATGCGATACCAGTGCCGTAAATAACACCGCTTCCTTCGGGAAATAGTTTCGAGAACACAGCCATACCGCCGTCGTCCCAGACAGGTTGGATATAGAATGGAATAGTATGCACAAGCACAAGGAACAGGCAAAGGTAGCCAGCCCATCTGTGAAACACATTAAGCCGCTCTGGTCCAATCCCTGTGATAAGCGTGAGCAAGTTCGCCTTCATGCTAGTCGCGACGATCCAAGGGGTCATGGCAACCGCAATCATACCCGCCCGGATTGCCACGGGAGGCGAGCCGAACTGTATACTATCCCAGTAGAGCGGTTGCTTAAGGAACACGTACAGCGACACGAATGCCAGGGCGATAAACCCAACGAACAAGACAGCAAGAGACGAAAATGTAAATCGGTGCTTCCTCCACACAATGTCCGGTATGGGCCGGTAGAAGACCCATCTGAAGAGGGCCAGCGCGTCCAGGACGGGACCGACGGCAGAGAAATCGGATTTCGGCTTGAAATCCCTCTTCTCTCCACCTCCGCCCTCCTCCGGGAAAAACTGCCGTCCGGTATGACCCGTGTGCATGGCTGTCGGCAGGGCATACTCGGGGTCGAGGCTGTACAGGTCCCGATAGTGTTGTTCCACCTCTTGCTTATATATCGCCTGTCGGATCTTATCTTGCCACCAATGCCATAGCCGTACCAACACCACCAGCGCCATCAGAGCCAGACTGAAGTAAGTCCATCCCAAGCCATATTTTCCCGACTTACTCCATGGATCGACAGTGTTTGCTTCTACTAGGCCGGGCGGGCTCGTTGCTGTTAACGGGATATATATCCTCTTCGCAAGTTCCGAAAGCGTTCTCGTCGCTCCCGCTATGGCTGATGCTGTTCCCTCGGCCATTGTTGGGATTGAGAGATGGGAAATGACGATAGGTTCACTGATATCACAACCCCCAATTCCTAATTGACCAAAGCACTCTAGACCTTCGGCTTACACGAGAAGTTTAATTCTCACCCACTTTATTCTTGGCTCCTCCTAATATCTTCTCTTGCTACATGGATAAGAACCGATAGATGCCTTTACATGCTGTCTGTTATCGATACTGGGTATAGTAGTGGGAATAAAATGAAACGAGTGAAGTCGTATTGTTTGCGCGTGATGAGGAATGCCAGATTCCCCAGTTCACAGAATTAAAAGAGACTGAAGGATAGCAATGGCAGCCATTGAATTAGACCGCGACGATCTGGGCAACGACGACGAAAGGGCAGCAAGGCAGTAAGGCGAAAAAAGAGATGCCGGGATCGACAATAGGGATGGGTACCCGGGGGAATGACAGGTAGGTATATATCAAATTAAGCCAGGATCGTGGTGACAAGACCAGCAAGGTGGGGAACTAATTCCGTTTTGGACAGATAAGTTCTGGTAAAGTGTATGCGAGCGGTGCCAATATGCAGCAATATGCAGCAAGGTTGTCAATCTTTTCCGTCACACAACTACCACATTAGGCCTGCGATCTCCTTGCAGCATGCCCAATAGGAGTTTTGCGAGATTGGCCTCGTGGGAAAGACGCCTGTACAGGCACGGCGGGGAGACCCAGCTTGGAACCCTTTTATGCCATCGGGTCATTCGATCCAGTCAATCAGGAACGAGAGACCTGGGAGCTTGGTGTGGATTACAATCGGTTGATGAACAGGGCCACCCAGCGGCTGGCCGTACCTCGATATTGGCTGCAATTAGTTGCAATCCTTCAAATGAGAGATTCTGTTCCCCGCAGACATGCACGAGCCTGCACGTTCCACGGAACAAGCGTGGGCGCTAGACTTTTGTACATTGTCGTCCAGGGGTCCACCTGTGTTGACCTCTTCTTATTAAGGAAAGATGAAGAAGTCAACTACCTGGCCGGCCTGGGTAGATGACGGGAGGATTTGCCGTGCCGGTACGTTGGCAAGGGTCCATTTTGTTCTGTGCTAAGTTGTGCATATGTACGCAGTATGTCGCATTCGCATCATGCAGATCCACGAGCTAGGCAAAGCTTCCGTACGTGATAAGCAGTCATAGCACAGGTAGTCCGCAAAAAAAGAGTTGTTGTATTTTTTTTTTTTTTTTTTTTGGTTTGTTGTAGAGACAACGAGGATTTTCCTTACTCCAAAAAAGATCAAGGGATGAATTCGATCGTGACTTCCAAATTTCCTAGGCAAAATCCAGGTAAGGTAGGAACATGTACTTCCTACTGCAAACGGTGTACTTTGTACCTAATCCCCGATCCCATTTCCCCTCCCCCAAAAGAAAAAAAAATGTCTCTTAAAGAGACGTTACACTAGTAAGGTAGGGATTGTAAGCGATAAGCTTTTTGTCGTCATTCGGCGGTTATTGTGCTCCGAATTTCCAAGTCGACCGATCAACCCGACAAACCCTTCTACAGCCACTGACGACAGTTAGACCATCTGGCCATCTGATAATGACCATGCGATAATTGCCATGCTAATTCCATCGACCGATGGGTGTCGAATCAGAAGCGGAAGCAGCTGTATTCCTTTAGGGCTCAGTAATATTAACAGGGAAATTAACTCTTGGGGTCTGGGGGTCCCTGGGGGGGCTTGGGATGACGAAGCAACGGGATTGGCGCAAAAAGCAAATAGGACTCGGCGCTTAATCGCTCTTCTTGATTTGCCGATATGCTTCACCACCCTACCTAAGGTATTCTCCATCTGAACTCCAAGAACTCAAGTACCTACCTACATGTAGTATCTACCTCTATGAGGTAGGTATGTAAGTGCCATGAATTAACCTGGAAGTTTAAACGTCCAAACAAACGGAAAAAAAAAATATATCTCTCCGGAACCAGAGCTTGTGATTGTGTGATAAACTTATAACTTGCAGCCATTTCGCCTTGCGTCCCGGGCTGCTGGAATATAAAGCGGCAATTCTCATCCAATACCATGGGCTGCATGGCGGCCCACCTCATTGGATACGATGACTACGTTTTCGGCATGCCGGGTTTCAATTATATAAGATCATGTGCAAACAAAACCGACTAGGTTAATAAAAATCCACGCAACCTCTTAAGCTAGATGGACGGAAGGCGCTCTTATGCTCCCGGCTTCATATAGCGGCATATAATTGTTTCAAAGATTGTACTGCATAGTAAGAAACAAGCATCATTTACTGTCACGTGTAAATCATTTCGGTTGTCTGGTATTCAGGTAGATACATGCCCAGGTAGATATATAATCTAACGCCTAATCAAAAGAGTAGTAGAGACAGGTATCCTATTATTTTACCAGAGGTAGTTTTGAATTGAAGTTGAACCACGTGTGTGTTGTATTGCTAACTATCTAACCTAATTCAAGAGTTCGAATGATATAAGTATATAGTTCGTGGCTGCTTAAAATTTTTGTTATCTTCTGCCATGCAACGTTTCTTGCTATTGTTATGCGACTATGTTGTAACATCTTTCTGACGGAGTTGGGGCTTTCTTCAAAGGCTCGCAAGTCTCTTCGGAATAGTTGCAAATTTCCAGCATACTGGTTGTTTGTCCCGGAATCTTGGCTTGGCCTGGTAATTGCCATGATAACATCTTTAGGATCGTCAAGGTCATGCATGTCCTAGCTCTCGCTTCGGTTGCTTACTTCAATAAGTCGGAAGTTGCTTGTGTATCTTTATTAGATTACTGGATTAATATCGTCACTTTGTCGATCTTTCGCCAATCGCGAGCAAGCCAGTCTCGACGTTGCTGTTAAGTAAACTCTCGAGTCCATAGTCCAACAGACTTTCAATTGTATATTCGTCGCTCGATGGGTTTCGCAAGTTACGACACAAATGGCATCAAAAAGATGGCGCTGCAGTATTATTGTCCGTTGTACATTTATCATGAGAAATGGATAAAAGGAATAGGCCCCGTGCACCCGGACAGCAGCACATGTTGAAATAGATGTAAGTAATTGGTAGTTGTTACTAAAACTATCTGCCCTGGGCTGTTACTTCGTAAGAAGAAGATTTTTTTTTTCTTTTTTCTTTTTTCCTTGTCTGAACAGGCCGGACTGATGTATCCGCCTCTTGATGGGACTTATTGAAGAATCAGTTGCTGAGATTGCTTGTTGCTAACGTGTTGCTGGTATGAATAGGCTTAATGATGGATATTTGTTATTATTAGTTTAGTCTGTCGACACAATATTTAACTTGTTGTGAAGCGGTAAAACAAGCCTGAAGACGGCTAAGACTGCAGACATGAGTTCTATCGATCTTCAATAATACGCAGACCGTTAGGCACCTTATTTTGCCGTGATGTTATTCGGGACTTTTATGCTGATTGTTTTCTTTAAAATCATGCGAGTATCAGCTGTATTTACCAATCTTTTTTTTCTCGGGTATGTTGCGCCATCAGCTCATGTCCGAAGGATGTTCTAAGGCCAGAGTCAAATCATTTAGGTAATATAGTCCCGGGAAAGATTAATGACTTCTTTGTAAATATCCTAGATGGAGAAGGACTGGAGAGGCCGGCGGTAAATATCCGGTGGTGTGATAAGTCGAAGATTTAATTCAGCACGGACAACCCACGCCAAAGAGTACCAGACATTTTCGATGACTGTAGTCGTAAGCTCAAATCTGCAAGCGTTGTCCCCTCCGGCTTCTTGTTTCTTAGTTGGATGAAATATAGGTAGAACCGTAGTGCTTTCTCTTCGTAGAAATAAAGCAAGTGCAGTACAAATACGGCTAGAAGACCTAGGAAGATACAAGTTAGATTGGGCCTTTGAAGAATGGTAGCAGCGAAGGAGAGACAGAGTTGTCGAACCCAGGGCGTGCACCGATTGCAGAAGTGACAAAAAAGCTCACAAATGTGAACCGTAGATAAAGGTGACATGAGTATGGATAAGAGGGAAAAGGTATAAGAGAGGAGAACCAGCACCAGTGAGATGAGTGCGGCAAGACAGAATAAAGCAGAACAAGGTAAGAAGAGATATACGAGAATAGAACAGATAAAATGAAGACTTACCACCTCGTACTGTCGTCAAGTCGATAGACTCGAATGGATAACCGCAATACTTAAGGTCTTTGACAGAAGAACAGCAGTAATAAGTATTATAAGGTGGGGTGGGAATATCCTTTTATACTGTGTGTAGGCATCAATTTGCTTTGGGGGGCAGGTGAAAGCTGGTAAGGGTAATATGATAGGGTCTTTGTGGTCAAAGTTGAAATTATGAGTATGTGACGGCCCCCATTGAAAATAAGGATATGGTATGTAGGGTTGGACTTGGTTGTCAAATAGGTTGCTCGAAGCCCAAGGTGTGCGATTAAGATTAGAGCTGCTGGAGTTAGGTGAATATAGGCGTTATTTAGAAGTTTGCCATATTAATAAAGGGTTGTATGAAGATGGAAGTGGGAGAAAGAAAGTTCCATTGCTGGGGGAGGCCGAGTATTTAAATAGAAAACGGCGATGAGTCCAGAGATCATTCTAAAACTTTTACCGCTCTTAACGGGGCAACTGCTGCTTAGGGCAACAATGAAAGGAGAAGGAGCGAGGTAACCACGGGGCAACGGCAAGGCAGCCACGGAATAGTAGTGGGTAGTTTCCTTAGGCGTCGCCTGCTGTATCATAGGAAAGAACCTGTGGAAACAACTTTCAATTTATAAATTTACTGGAAGGCGCGTTACCACAAGTCCTCATAGCGCACCTTCTTTGCCGAGGGCTTGAATAACTTGTCCGGAGGAAGTGCCTATGCACTATTAGGAGGTACCTATCTATTGTGATCTAGGTACCTTAATACTTAGAAACATCTACCTAAGAATTTATTGCTATGATGGTCTAATTCACCACGGAAGTTACATTGAGTTCCAATAACCTAAGATATTATCGTCTTAACCTTTAGACACCAAAGTGGCATTAGCTCCTTAATGACTTTCAACGTATGCGCTTCTATATAACATAGTACTTTCTTTTGCCCTGATAGTAAGCTTATGGATTTTCATTTGCGCGAACTTGCCGCTCAGATGTCACTGTGCATAGATGTGCCTTAAGTCACCTTTGAATTTGATCAGTATTTTATTCTATTCAACCAAATCAATGTTAAGCATTGTTTCCTGAAAGGACAGTTCCGAACCGTAAGATGACAAGTGTGTTATTATGCCAGGAACCATCAGCCCAAGTAATGCTGGAAATGGGCACAGCTGGTTATGTTTGTTCTTGAGTTCCTCACTGGTAAGGCTTTGACTTTTTCGATACTATCAATTTAAAGTCGTGTTAACTTTTTGTATAAGCAATCTGGAAAAGAGGCTACTAAGTACACAGTCCAGGCTGCCGAATAAAATACCTACCCAATGTGATCGTTTGATATAAAGCCAATGACCTAGAAGCTCCATTTAGTACTAGAATAGGGTCTCCTGATTAAGTCCCGGCATCTACATGGCGTCAAGCCTGGTAAGACTCGAAACTTGCGGCATATAGTTTTGATTGGTCTTTGACCACACATGTTAGCCTTGACTGATTATTGGTACAGGAATAAATTACAACCTGCAATTTTTATGTAGGACCGACTAGTCTAGGACATTAATAGTGTTTATTTTTATAAATGTTGATTAAGAGAAGGATCGTGTCCTGATCCGGCAAGGGTTTAGAACAGGTAATCTATCCAATAATCCGATAATAACTTGTGAAGAAAGTACATAGATATTGCCTGTTAGGTGTTTTCCGTCTTGTAGGCTACCTATATCATGAGGGAACCCAAAAGGTTGGGTATTAAAAAATGAAGACATCGTTTTTATACCTAGGCGCGCAGCTAATGACCAGGTAGCGGAGATAGTACCTAGGATCCTACCCACACCACGACAACGGAGTTAGACGATGTCGCTTTTACTCCGTATTATATACCTACCTGGGTCGTTATTGAAGTAGTGAATGTCCAGCCTCTACTGCCTCCCTTTAACCAAGGTTCTGTATGATGGCGACTTTGTAATACGCTTGCTGACAAGCCCCTTAAACCGCAACCTTTCCTAAAGAGGAAAATGGTCACCACGATTTAGTCAGCTTTCGAACATCATGGGAGGTATCATGGAAAAGTATAAGTATGACGAAGAGGCCTAGAGGAACTCATTAAGCAATCAGTAGTTTAATTCAATACCATCCTCTAGAACACACCTATCAGGATTTAGAATTATGGCTTTCGTACCTACAACGAACTCGGAGATCCGAGAATGGCTTCTTAGAGTAAGTCAGTCCCTTCTAAGAACAAGATACACTAAAGCTAATTGCCACTTAGTTTCATGCATCAAATGATTCTCTCGATGTATCGAGGTTAGAAGACATATACACCAAAGATGCGAAAGTGCAGTTTGGCAATATGCCCCTTTTTGACGGATTAGATGGGCTACGTAACTTCTTCGAGGGAACCTGGGCAAGACTAGAGATGATGCATCACGAAATTGAAAGCTTCGGTAAGACCTGATCGAAAACACCCTCTGTTACTAAATAATATACAAGTACCTACCTTAGCTAACAACTTGGCGCGGTAGACATGGTAGATAACAAGATTTATCAGCCATGCCACATAACATGGAAAGTCAAGAATGACCCGGAAAAAGAGACAATCACGGTTCCGGCTTTCGCTTTCGTCTGCCTGGAGATGTCTGGGGAGAATAAGGGGCTTGTGAAGCAAGCTGCGTACTATATGGATGGTTCTCCTTTAATGGCAGCACTTCAAAGGTCTTCGTAGGATTGATAACTAGCAGAAGTAAGAAGTAAGAAGTACTATGTATCTGGAGCAATTAAAACTTTATCTTATCGGAATATTACACAAAAAGTTGTAGCCTTACGGGTTAATGATTATTGATTGGCCATGACTTCATCTGTTCCACTTTATAAACCAGGGCCCCGGAAGGCTGCGTTGGGTCCATCTCAAATTTCAAACCCTCCGTCCAAAGACAGCTACATCGTGATATCTGCAAAGCAGTGGTGAATTCTAAACCATTGGTTTTGGCCATTTAGTTCGGAGCTTAAGCCTGGCTCCCTAATATATACCATGGCGACTTCAAATTCCTTGACATTGTCAAGCGCGACCTTTGCAAAGCTCTCCCCGCATCCATTCCTCCTCGCAAATCTCCAGCCTTCAGACCCATCGACACCGTCTTCGCGTACAAACGGGCGACAGCCACGACAGGCACGCCCTTACAGCGTCAACAACTCATCTCTGTCCCATGCGCACGGAAGCGCCGTGGTCCGCTCCGGAGACACAACTGTGATCTGCGGTGTACGCGGCGAAACCCTTCTCACATCTCAGATCCCGAATTACCGTGCACCGCAAGCCGATAATATTGTAATTGGCGACGAACTGCGAGACTACGATCTGCTGGTGCCGAATGTCGAACTAGCGACCGGCTGCGCACCCAATTTTCTACCAGGCGTTCCCCCGACTACGCTTGCGCAGACACTAAGCACGCGCCTCTTCTCCCTATTACATAGCTCTAAGCTCTTAACTGCGGAAGATCTACGAATATACCATGATGGTGCTGCGACACAAGGTGAAGGAGATACCGAAGAAGAAGATTCCGGCGAAACAACGAGGGAAGTTAAGGCATACTGGGTACTGTACATTGACGTGCTATTCGTTTCCTTCGACGGCAACCCCTTCGACGTGGCTTGGGCCGCAATTATAGCTGCTCTACGAGACACAAAGCTCCCCTACGCATATTGGGATGTTGACCGAGAGTTGGTGCTATGCAAGCGACCAACTGAAAAGGAGCCAAGGCCATTAAACTTGCGCAGGTTACCAGTGGCTTGCACAGCAGCCGTGTTTACAGCAAGAGAGAGGCAGAAGAAAGGTAGTGGTCAGTATTGGATCCTAGTGGACCCGGACAGATTGGAGGAAAGCTTGTGCAATGAGACGGTGACAATGGTAGTTGATAATACGGAGGGGGAAACGAAGGTCTTGACGATATCTAAGAGTGGTGGAACGGTTGTTGGTCCCGCTCTTATGAGAGAGTTTGCCAATGTAGCTGCGACGCGGTGGAATGAGTTCCGTTCTGCCTTACAATAGGAGTCACTTGATACCCAAATCTGGAATGAATACCAAACTGCTACGAAAATATTCTAAACTAAGCGTGAGCGAAACTACTATTTCATGTAACGGGTTATAGTTGCTGGTCATTAACAAAAAGGTATTAATCGAGGCTATCGTAAAAAAAACAGCTACTGAGATAAAATGTATCAACCCTTCGAACCATCCTATCAGACGATATTCCAGGATAGTAGATACGGGACGAGATATTGGTCTGCCGCCCATTAAAGCGAATAACCTACTGAAAGGTTATTCTATTGCCAGTATCGTGGCGCTTAGAAGGAGTAGAACGCTGAATACTGGCGAGCGGGTGGTTGTTTAAAAAAGAAGAAAAAAAAATACGACCAAAAAATCCAAAGCCAATTTTTAGTGAAGCCAAGATGTGGGTCTAAGATGTGTCGGATCCTCGGTCTTAGTCATCTTCCGTGAATAATTAGCTTGGGCTCCACTCTCATGGAAAGCTCCATTTTCTCAACTACAAATTTTCGAGAAGCAAAAACCCTGCTTGACTTATTTCCTCTTTTTCTTCCTTCCCTTCCGTCATGGAATCCTTGGGAGACGAGCCATGGGACGTGGTGATCTGCGGTACGGGATTGCAGCAGTCGCTACTGGCTCTGTAAGCAAATTTCCTCTCTCTTTCTTCCTAGGATAATGACAATCTATGTAAAATTGTTGTTCGGGAGCTTCGTCTGACTGACCTAGTCTTACCTCCGCCAATATGAAGAGCTCTCTCGCGGTCAAATAAACGCATACTTCATCTCGACCCCAATGACTACTACGGCGAGCATGAGGCTGCTTTTAGTCTTCAAGAGGCGGACTCCTGGGCTGCGACGCACGCTGGGCGATCTACGGAAGAAGATTCGAGCGTAGACAAACAAAAGCCTATCTTCAAGAACGCAAGCGCATGGAAACATCCAGATGCGGCGGATCTCGGCTTATCCTTTCCTCGAGCATACTCGCTAGCATTAGCGCCTCAGATCATCCACACGCGCTCGAAGTTATTAGAGCAGCTCGTGTCGTCGCGGGCATACAGGCAAGTCGAGTTCCTCGCAGTCGGTTCGTTCTTCGTCTTCGACGAGGAGGCAACCGACAGTAGCTCGAAGCTAGCTCGAATACCTAGTAGTCGAGAAGATGTGTTCGCTACGAAAGCTATTCCGGTCAAGTCCAAACGGTATCTGATGAAGTTCCTCAAGTTCGTTATAGACTACGACTCGGAGGAGCAGAGGCCCGTTTGGCAAGGCCAAGAGCAGAAGCTGCTGTCGGAATTCCTGGCTAGTGAATTCAAGTTGGACGAGAATCTACAGAAGTATATCCTTGCTTTAACGTTGAGTCTGGACGGCCGCATTACAGTAGCAGATGGCCTAGCTACGATCCATCGACACCTCACTTCCATGGGCCTCTTCGGCCCTGGCTTTTGTGCCGTGTACCCTAAATGGGGCGGCTCTTCAGAGATCGCGCAGGTGGCGTGTCGTGCTGGAGCAGTAGGAGGTGGCATATACATGCTTGACACTAAAGCAAACGTCGGCGATAGCTCGGATGGCCACGAGATCTCTCTCGAGCTATCGAACGGAATATCAGTCCGCACAACAAAGCTGGTCACATCGCAACAGGATGCTCTTCCCGGTGCGCAGACCATCACGCGGCTTATCGCTGTAGTTAACTCGCCTCTTAAACCCTTGTTTGAGACCGTGATAGAAGGCGCCCCAACACCAGTTGTTGCAGTCGTAGCCTTCCCGGGTCAAACAAAAGAGGACAGTCCTATCTACGCGTTTGTGCATTCCAGCGAAACAGGAGAATGCCCTGTCGGTCAGAGTAAGCCCACCTCCTTTTCTATTTATTCTTTTGCATTATTTTCTATTGGTGTTATGATGATCCAACATAACGAATACTTATCTACATTGTCCGAGCTTCGCGCTGAGGAAAAATAACCTCTGACAAACTGATCGCACCAACTCTTCTTATATTTATTATTACAACATGCAATGCTAGGCGAACCCTTGCTAACCGTCATTTCTGTGATATAGGTGTAATATACTTAACCACTCTTGCAAGTCCTCGGTCTGCACAGCGGCTAGAGTCTGCTCTAGACGATCTTCTCGCCGCTGCCACACCTGAAGGTAGTCCGGCGCCTGTATCCCTGTACAAGCTACAGTACGAGCAGACCGTCAGCGCGCGAGAACCCTCAGTCACAACCCGCGAGGAGACTCGCACCTTCGCATTCCCGTCTCCCTCTCTAAGCCTTACCTTCGACGACGGGTGTCTAGGCCCCGTCAAAGACGCCTGGAAACTGGTTATGGGCGGTACGGCCTCGGAAACCGAGTACATGGTTTTCCAGGATCGCGAGGGCGTGGGCGATGATGACGACGTTTATGATTTATGATTAGATACCTGTCTGGTACCCTTAAGCGTGTGTAACCTTCATCACCTAGTCAATTAATCACCAGAATTCTGAAGTGATGAATGAATATTAGGACTAATGGGTTGTCCCTTACTACATTAGTTGAGCCTGTCGTATCTGTGCTGGTAACAAAGCTACCTAGCTATTCCTTAACGTACATGCATCGACAAAGTGTACATAATGCAAATTATGGAGCCCGAGCTTTTTCTTCTATCACCATGGCCACTTCGTGTGGTACTATGATTCCAGATCGAATGCTCTGGTCGGTATTCATTATCCATCGAACCTCGTAAACTAGCTTAAAGCCAACATGTACTCTTTTCGAGCAATATACATACACCACACAAATTCCTTTCTTTTTCTGTATCCTCGCTAGCATAGATGTTTGGCTCCTAGCGATGGTATGGGTGTTAGCAGGATACGGAGACGGGTTGATGACTGCTGTTTCAGTATCGGGACGCACTTACAATGCCTAGCCTCAGCAGAGATCTTATCATCGCCATAGTAGATGCCTCAGTACCTAGACTTAAGGTATGCCAAGCGTAATAGAAAACATACGCCAATGACCGAACCGAAGCAACGAGCCTGGATATTATATGCGTGCGACTCCAGTCTTTCTCCATTCACACTTCAGCATCAGCAGTATCAGCCAGCTTAGCGCCGACCCAGATACTACCGAAGGGTACATTAGGCTCTCCGTCCTGCTGGACTTCTAGATTGCCTTTCGTCGCCAGGCAGAGCGTGTGGTAGAAAGCGTGCGCAGCTGTCGCACGCGGAGTTTCACGGGGGACGAACACGTCATCGAAGGCGATCCATTTGCGGTTCTCGTCAAAATCCTCGTCTTGGAGATGTTCACCATTCTCGCGGATCGCCGAGCCCACGAACGAGAGGAAATTCGCTCCTTCGATATCGAGAGCCGGCCACGCGTCTTTTTTCTGTTCACCTTCTTCCTCGCCATCATCCACCAGCTGCAAGCCGTCGAATGAGTCATCCTGAGAATGGAGGCCGCCTAAATCGAAGCCGTCGTCACCAAACATCGGATCATCACTAAAGCGCATGAGATCCTGAATATTACCGCGATTTCCTAGGGGACTAGATGGGATGCGACCTTTTTGCGCGGAGCCACGGATAGATGAGCCCGGTACGGCAGATGAGCCCCGGTTCCAGGGCATACGCAAGGCGGAAGACAGATGGTCAGACATGGGCGCCTGAGCATCTCGGCCAACTTCAGGGCTGTTAACTATTTGTGCGTCCTGGTCGAAGACGTAATCATCTTCCAGACCACGACCCTGCTGGTCAGCTTCGCTATCTAGTCGCGGTCTAACTCGGCGGCCATCCTGGTCATCCTCTTGGATAGATTCGGTTACAGATGGGCGTCTACGTTTACCGCGGAGTTGCTCGGGTATTCCAAGTCCGGTAAGAGCAGTAAATAGAGAATCTCCTGAGAAGTCAATTGCCAGCGGGTGGGCCATTCCAGGGACGCCCAAGTTCTGTCCGATGTTTCCTAAACCAAGGCCGAATGTAAGAAGCATAGCGTTCGCCTTTGTTTGCGCTGCTCCAGTCCGACCCTTCCGGCCGCCACAATTCACCAAGTATTCCTCTTGCCAGTCTCTCATGATATTTCTTGATAGTTGTGTTTCTTCGTCCGCAATCGCACCGCGGGCTTTCTTCTTTCTTCGAGAAGGTGCTCGATGAGGTTGGTCATCCAAGAATGCACCATGTTCATCTTGGGGTTTCTCGGGGACACCCCCTATTTCCGATTGCGCTGCTTCCATCATAGCAATATCGCCTTCGCCGTCGATATGATGCTGGTTTTGTTGCACGGGATGATTCTCATCTTCCATTGGCGGTAGAGGCGGCAGTTCTAGGTCATCCTGAAGGGCAGCTGACTCATTTAGCTCGATGATATTTCCGTCCTCGTCTATCTCCATCCCCCAGTCACCCGCCCCTGCGAATTCATCCTCCTGGTTGATGATGAGTTGAGCTGCTTCTGGTTTCTGTGAGGATGAAAGGCCTTGAAGACCAAAAGGGGATCCTTGAGGGCCGGGGGAATCTGAATGATGCAGATCAAATTGTATGTTGAAGCTCATATCTTGGCTCGAGCCTGAAAGGAGGGTATTGTCAAAAGGGGACATCTGGGAAGATGTCTTATTGTTCGCTTGACTATTCGCTACCAACGCGTCAAGATCGAACTGGGGAAGGCGCATGTCTGGGACAAAGTCGGGATCATTCATGATTAAAATATTCTCTGGCCTGGCGGAGAATCAGTAAGTCACAACTAACTTCTTATGCCTACCATATAGTACCGTGAGCGCCTTAAATTCTTACCTTGCTTGTCCTGCGTCTGGATCGAGCTGGTTTGAACCAAATTTGGTGAAGAAGACGTGCATATGCGCCTGGATCTTCTGTAGGTCGGAAAGCATATAGGAGCATTGCTGATTATAAACTCGTGATACTCCGTACAGAAGATGGCCCTGAAGGCGCAAGGCAACTGGCGCGCCTGGCTCGATAATCTTTCCACAAGCCTTCTGCACATCAACTTCTTGTATTGCCTTTCGAGTCACCTTCCTAGTACTTGAACGATTCCCAACTGTCGCGATGAGCCTTCCGAGCGTTAGTCGAGTCAACATATCGTTTATCGACACAGTAGACAAGAGGCTCCTAGGAAGAACACTACAAACGAGAACCAACTTACCATATCGTCGCAACGCCATATTGGCGGCTTGTGAGAACTATGGCACGGCGTAAGTTATATATCTGGTATACAAGTTTGATAAGAAGGTGGGACTTACTCTCGTGGCTGTAAAACATCGTGAAAAGGGGTTAGGGGGGTTGACGCGTCATGCGGTTCGTATCTAATGGATGCAATGAAGAAACTGCCTTATTACCGGTTATACGATAGGCCAATAGGACCCCAATAATGTTAACGTTCATCTATTCTCGGCGGGTAAAAGTTTGTAGGAATCGTAATAATGCTGAGGGCATTTTGGGGGATAGGGGATGAAGATGGATGTGGGGAGACACTGAGTTGTTTCTGAGTTGTCAGTTGTAGAAGCTTTTCCAAGAAAATACAAGGCACACGTAATGACCGCATTCTAAATCTCAAAATCTTAGGGGATGTTCGTTGAGGAAGTCGCGTTGGACTTGCATAGGACACCTAGGTCCAGCAGCGCCTTCTGTATGGCTACTAGTTCAGTGGCGTCGATTCCCTGCGAGGCACCTAACCCAACGCACCTGCCTTTACACGTTGCATTACCTATATGTGCATATAGGTCCATTAATACGTGTATGTACCTGCATGTATTTTCGAAGGAGTCATAGGGCTGTTAATAATTTTTCAATGCCCCTGTCCATGAGGCTCAATGTTCCGGTGCATTCCATATCACCTATCACGTTAGGTACCTAGGTACCTGGTTGTTTGCACACTTTCATTAATCATTCCGGCTTATATTCCAGATATTTGCTATTACTTTAATTACCTCTTACCTATATCAGCCAGTTCAATAAGCATCTTAACTGGTGATCATAGTTATATACATGGATATTTTCTATTATATGTCGTTTGTATGAATCAGGGCGAGACTGTTATATGTGAATGCTATATATACGTTACTCGTTCCCGTACGCCCTGTTTTCTCTCTCGCTTAAGTATGGTGTCAGCTCAGTTATGTCCTCGGGATTCGCAGCATAGAGACGTTCTACATACTTCTCTATATCCAAGTATGCATATTCCTAGAGTTCTATACCCAAGTACTAAGTTTCCATTTGTTAAAAACGGGATGTACTTCCCCCAACTATAAGGAATACTAGCTAACGTTACGTTTAGAACTCGAACTATAACTCATTACGATACTCATCACAACTGATATCGCTAGCTAAGCATTGCTATAAGCTTATAACGCTAGTGTCGTTATTTATCGTTCTTAGTATCAACACTAAGAAGCGAGTAACATAACGTAAAGGGATTGTTACATGATACTTTTAAGTTGAGATTTCAAGTTGGGGTTATCTTTTTTAGGTCGGGTATTCCCGAGATCTGATAAAGGATCCTCGTACGATGAAAGACTTCGATTGAGGCATATTCCAACCTGTAATCCGTCTATGGGCAAGCGCCATTCCAATACCGTACATTCATGAGGCATTTCAAAGCCAATACCCAATGATTGAAACAATATGGCCATTATGTTATCCAGATTATCCAATCACAGGCCTTAGTGGTGACGAAGATCTACGACTTCTACGACTTGCATTTGCCAAGACGCCACTAACATCTCGAGTTAGGAAGCGTTCTAGAATTCATCAGGGTTCACGGGCCTCGCCCCTCCTCAGTTATTAACTCGATAATCTTATCCTCTTTGCTTTTATAATCTACCTAACCCTATATAATAGGAAAGTCCAGAAATCACTCCTTCTCTCTGTCATGTTTGCCCATCCCGATTACCGCCTGTGCCCGGTTGCGGTGAATTGAGAGATAAGTTGAACGCCCAACTAAATAGTTGACGCACATGATATCTCGGCTCGTCATCCCCACCAGGAAGACCCTGAAAATCCCTTTAGGTCAATTTTGTATTGGAGCAACCGAAATTACTCTTGAAGCTAAATGAAAATCAGTTATTCATAACTAACCTAACCTATATTACGTTGATACGATATAGCCGACGAGGGATCTCTTGCGATGGATCCTCTCATCGCCTCTGAGCTCGCAAAAAGCGCTGATGGTATTCCCTTCCGCGCTAAGAAAAATCATGTCCACAGTACCTGGGCAAAGACCTTCTTGTCGCGGCCAGAACTCTACTTCCAGCCCGAGACACTGCCTGAAATTGAGAAAATAGTAAGGCTTGCACACAAATGTGGCCGCCGCATCACTACCACTGGATGCGGCCATTCTCCCAGCTCGCTGACTTGCACTTCATCATGGCTGGTAAATCTCGACAAGTATAATCGCATACTGTCCGTAAATACGGCTACCGGCGTCGTGGTCATGGAGTCGGGCATAAGATTATACGCGCTTTGCGAAGAGCTCGAGAAGTATGGCCTTGCCATGCCGAACCTTGGCAGTATTAACCAACAATCTATCGCTGGTGCTATATCTACTGGTACTCATGGGTCGAGTCTTAAGCATGGCTTGATGTCTGAGGACGTTATATCTTTGCGCGTAACAGTCGCAGACGGCACCACTAGGTTTTGCTCTCCGCAAGATGACCCTGAGCTATTCCGGGCAGCCCTCCTTTCTTTAGGCGCGCTTGGCATCATAACTGAAGTCGCGTTCCAAGCCGTACCCGAATTCACGCTACGGTGGAAGCAGACTATTGATGCCGATGTCAAGATGTTTAATGCGTGGGAAAGGGATCTCTGGACACAAACCGAGTTCGTTAGGGTTTGGTGGTATCCTTATACTCGACGCGCTGTGGTATGGACTGCGGAGAAGACGGATGAACCGCTGATAGATCCGAAAGTATCGTACTACGATAACACGCTCGGCTACTACGTTTATCACAACTTGCTCTATGTCTCTCAGTTCTTTCCCCGAGTTCTCCCGTGGGTCGAGTGGTTCGTTTTTGGCATGCAATACGGGTTCCGGAACGGCACAACCAGCGGTGCCGTCCAACCAAGCCGCAAAGCACTGTTGATGAACTGCCTATATTCGCAGTTTGTGAACGAATGGGCCATCCCCCTTCATAGGGGTCCCGAGGCTCTTCGACGGTTGAGCAGTTGGCTCAATCAGCTTCCCCCTTCAGATCCAGACTACGTACCCCATAACATCCCTTTCTCGGCCGAGGGACTCTACGTACATGCGCCAGTCGAGGTGCGAGTGTCCGATACATCACCCTCTAACCCGACGTCCCGCATTCTCAATTCAAGACCGTACCTCGACCCTACTGTTGAGGATAGCCCAACGCTCTACCTCAACGCTACCCTCTACAGGCCTTATTATAGCGATCCGCCGTGCCGGGATCGTTACTACGAGGCTTTCGAGTGGCTTATGCGGGATCTAGAGGGGCGACCACACTGGGCGAAGAACTTCGAGACAGATGGTGCGGAGATTGAAACCAGGTATGGAGAGAACCTGGACCAGTGGCGGAAGGTTAGGGAAAGTGTGGATCCAGACGGCGTGTTCGCCGGCGCATGGCATCGGCGATACGTGCTCGGGCTTGGGCCCCTTCTCCCAAACGAGGAGGGAGAAATTAGGCGGGAGAAAAGTAGGCACGGAGGCGTGATCTTCGAAGGTGCCATTGGAGCCCCTCGGTAGTGACGGGTTTTTGCATTGCTTGGTTTCGTGCTCTTTGTCTTTCGGGTGTGGATGTGCTCACTTATTTGGGAAGCAAACTTACCATTCGCCTGTGAGATCAAATGAGGCCTATCTCCCAATATAATGTATGTTCCTCCTAGCATCTGTTATAGTCATACTCTCAGAGAGGTGCGCCTATTCTTTGGAGGAACCAATGCTCGAGTTAACTGAGAAGAAGCCGCGAATGCTTTCTCCTTCTCAAGTTTCTTGATAGTTGTTAGAGACTTAGGTCATTAACTTACCAAACAAGGCTCTGCACAATAAATACTCGATGATTTATTTTACGCACGATAATTAAGCACAGGTGACTGTCGAGAAGCTCACCATCGGCCTCAGGCCAAATACGTCTAGCTTTACCTCATCTCGATGAAAGTTCCATCAAACACGGATTTTTCAAAAACTTTCTCCCCGAATAGGTTCAATTTGTTGTCACTCGAGTATACATTATATTATATACATAGGTAGTCAGGTGTGGATGTAGGGGCAATTCCTGACTTGGCCACTGAGTATTTTGGACCGCGATTTGTCAACGACCCCAATGATGAACACAGGCGCATAATCCTTGTAGCATCATAGTCGTTTTCGTCTAACCCAACTGAGTTGTTTAATGATGTAACTTGAGGGAAGAAACGGTGCTTCAAGAGTCATTGAAAGTTACCGCTAGTCACATAGAAAGATCTAACTGAATATGATAGTGGCGTTCCCGCTGAACTAGTTATATGGCCCGGCTATGCGGACAGCGAGTTAGAAAAGCTGGCATAGCTCGTGTTTTAATATTCTCAACGTGAAAATGGGCAGAGAAACTTGCCCCCTCCTTTGACTGTAGAGGCACATCTACTCCATTACACTGTCGGTCTCTATCAGCTTACAAGAGTACCGTCCGTGACTTTACGTATGTCCCTTTCGACCTCAGGCAGTATGAGAACACGATGAGGATCGATGAGACGGTACCCCTTGGACCGTACGACGTATTCCTTCTAGCTTGCTGCACTTATAGCTAATGCTGCACTGTCAGGTTGTTATAGGCGAAAGGTATACTCAAGGAGAGAAGATGCGCGGGAGCGGCATCGAAGTATGCCGCGAGATTATCTCACACTTGCGGCTTAGAACGAAATGCCTCAAGGCACGCCCCTTTGGAGAGTATGGGTGTGGCGGGATTCCTCCTAGGATACATGTGATTGATAGCTTGTAATTCGTGGATGTTCTTCGTGGATATTCTGCGAGAATATTTCGTCGGAAAACATTCCCGCGTAGTCAATCTATCCCCGTCGCGCATTCTACATCGGTTTATGGGAGCGACCAAACACAATATAAAGGTAAGGGTCTGACCATATTGCTTATCACACATACGATACGTATGTCAGCAGTTTAGAGTTAATACTATGCAGGGCTTCACTTGGCAACGTGTAGAGATGGAGTGGTATGTTGGCCTCAAGCATCTACCCGGACATGAAGTAACACAGACGGGCTCTTGCGTTAGAGACTTCGTGGTTCATGGGGGGCGGCAGGTATGTATAAGAGCCGAAATACGCATATACACTATATACAAACTTGCTCTGGCGGCCGACTTATGCATACATACTTACACACATACATAATAATTACCTTATGAAGAACTATCACAATCCACCATTTAGAACTGGAATTGATTCCTTATTACTTTCTGTCACGTCTCACGCGTCCTATATCTATTACGTGAGGCATGTAAGCACCAGCATTGATGCACCGCATTCGATGTAGGTTACGACGTGCATCCTACCTACACCGCTAAACCGGTAGAGACCCTAAACGATCTGTTCCCGAAGCAGCGGGCTACCTAGATTAGGTTTGTTTTTTCCAGGTGGTTAGACGCAGGAACAGGAACAAGCGGATCTGGAAAACCCACGTGAAAAACCCAGAAGTGAGGCTAATTAGGTGCAGATAGCCGGATGACGTTGCCCCCTAGGTAGTGAGTGGGAAACGTGGAACTGATGCGTTGCACTAACAAGTTAGGCGTTTGTTTGGTTGGGATGGGTAGGGCGAGGCGGTAGGCAACATAAATGTGAGTGCTGCTGATGATGATGCCGGTGGCTGTGTGAGAGTTTGAAGTTTAGGACTGCAAACAGAATAGGACGTTGTTCCATTACCTAGTTTGCTATATAGTATACTTGACCAGGAAGATTGGAATGCGGATGAATATGGGGAAAATAGCGTGTGTAAGTCTCAGATGATCCGGAAATAGATACAGGAAGATTTGGTCTTGAAACGCCTCACACATGGGAGCGGGATGCTACCCACTCAATTCTCGCACGGTCCTCTTTGCAGACCCGGATGGGGATAAGGCCATTTGTCATATGTAAAATAAAATACGCTTATGGAAGAAGCAGGCAGAAAGTTGTACTCAGGCACAGCATAGCTTCGATGGGGCCAAGTCCATTCATATTGGCTATTTTCATAGTGAGACAACGTGCTGGCGGATTGCCTCTCCCGTCGTGGTGCCTGAATAATAAAATTGATTGCGTGCAGCGGGCTACTACCCAACGTCCCGTCTGACTGCGCGGTTGATTGGGTGAAAGAGGAATCGGAGAGAGACCATGGGGGCCGTCACTGTGACTTGGTGGTATGATTTTCGAGCCTTGTCCCTGTCAAATATATCGAATAAGATACTGAATAGTGGCGGCTGGGCGGCCATGAATATTCAAAATAGACAGTCTTTGCTGCAAACAGGAGTGACGAAATTCCCCGCCGAAATAAGAGAGACATGAAGATGCGCAATTCAAGGGAACGCACAGACGCATCTGATGTCTGATGATCAGGCGGATAAAGATGCTTCACAAACCGGGCTAGAATCATGCGTCTTTGGCCAGATCTCTTAGTTTGAAGTTCGAGTCGAGGCTCGCCCGGTTGTCTTGAAGGGTGGTAGAGCTACTGGAGGACCCGCCGCCCCGGATGGTTGTTGTTAGATTGTACCGCAAACATTTGCGAGGTACCTCTACTTTCACCTTTATCTCCTGAAGATCGGTTGTGAGTGGAAGCTTACCTCGTACTAACTAGTATTAAGTGTTATCTGCAAGAAGAGACCAAGTCGATAAGGCTACCTCGCTAAATTTGTCGTATCGAAAAGCAGATGGTCTCATCCTGCCCCTCATCTGCAGCCAATTCCAGTGGTATTTGTCATTCTTAATATGTAAATTGACGGCCAGCGGCGTGGAGGTGGAAACACGAAGTGAGGAGCATCGGACAAGAACCGAATTTGTAGTGTAAAAGTGTAAAAGTGTAAGCGCTGAAGAAACGCGACAGGGGTCGATACGATGGACAATCCCAGAGATCTCTCTTCATTCCGAGAACCAACCGCAAGCGTTCCAAAATGCTCTAAGCCTACCGTGGATGAGGGGGCCGATTAGCTTCTGGACGGTCCTGGAAAGGATCCGCTCGGGTGGAAAAATAGCAAGACCTTTCAGGCTTTCTGCTTGGCCAAGGGTCTTTATTCTTTTTAGTACGGAGCCTGCCGAGTCAGTTGAAACGCCGTGTGCCCTGTTCAAATCGGCCGCGCCACGGTGAGATTCCCATACACTGTGTAGATATCGATCATCTGCAGTGATTTCGTTAGGAAAGATAACTCCGTCAACGTGTAGTAGCGGGGTCCAAACTGTGTGTAATAGTAGTACTACTACTACTGCGATCCAAATTTGGGATTACTGTGTATTTGACGAAATCTTGGAAGTAAACAAAACCCACGACCCTTTGGGACGACGATGACGACGATGGGGTAAGAAAAAAAAAAAACAAGGTTTCGTCATAAACTCAATTGAACATAGTTGCGCTTTTTCGATAAGAAAATTGAACTAGTGCAATAGCAGTCAGCGGCCTAATTTGTACCTGGGCAGCAATACATAAGGTACAAGCCATAAAGTGCTTCATATTCTAAGGTAATACTAGGTAGTTTGCAGAAAGACAATGACGACATAGCTTGCATTATATTCAAATGTTCTTATGACAACGTGCATAATTACTTAAGATGGGACACACCTATTTAGATTCCAGGTTTTTATCTCCACCATGAACCGAGAGAGGCCATGAGGTAAGCCACGCGCGATGCGTAATGCGCACATGCCCTATCCGCTCCGATAAGTTGTTCCGTTTGTTCAATGCGTACCTAGCTGCACCTACCTAACTTAACAACGATCTCCAGGAGTTCAATTGCAACTTCCTAATGTTCGTTCGCTCGATCTTTTCCAAGGTCTTACTAAAGGTCGACCTAGTAAGGTGGTGGCGGCCGCAGCAGTAGCCTACCATTTACTACCATTTGTACAAATCTAACTTACCACCTGTACCACCTATACTTATCCTAATTCTTCCTAATTCAAAACTTGCGCTCGTTAATCAATCATTCCACCACAACTTCAACTGCCACTACTACTACTACTACTACCAACTTCCACCACCACCAACACCACCACCTCCTCGCGTCCCATAACCTGTACAATCAACACCAATAAATCTCGCAGTTCGCGTCTAGCGCTGGTCCTAGATTGCTTAGCTGTATTTTCCTCAACTTATTTGATAGACCCTTTTTTTTTTTTTTTGCTTTTACTCTTTGCTGGAATTTAATTGAAAACCCTCTTATTTTATTTCCATAGAGGGGTGTTTAAGGTCTATTTTACTATCTCGCGAACAAAGAAAACGAAGACGAACAATTCAGACTAACATAAGGTGCCCTACCTATGATCGCGGGTGACACCCTCCCAAAAGGTACAGTTTACTTTATACTTGTACAGCTACTTGGGTACCCCTGGACAATACGGCCGCCACCTTGGTTCTGCTTTAGGCTGGTGGTAACCCCCTGCCCACTTACATGGATAGGCCAAGTTGGGTGCTTTTCGCAAGCGCCTAGGCCTGTCATTGATTCCTATCATCTCCGCAGCTGCCACCAGCACATGGGAGACTTGCATGCTCCTCACATCGCTCTAAACGCTAATCTCCAATTCCTTCTATTCACTCACTGCCTCGCCGAGTCCGCCGAGAGACTTCACATCTTCTCTTCTATACCTCCAGCTCACTAACAGCCCAGTTGTCGAGTGTCTGGCTGGATAAATCACCTTTCGCTTTTGCGACTGTTGAGACATCGTGCTAATTAAAGAAATTCCAGTCTCAACTACGTATCTACGCATATACGCATATACCCATACATCCTATTCTTTGCCGATGGTCACTTGGTCTTAGGTTCTACGACATAGGTCTCACCATAACCCCAATAATAGCACGATCTCGGCTCCATGAACAGTTCTTTCACCTTCGGAACCCTATCTTAAATCTTCGAAATCAATCTTATTATTCCGCCTTTATCACTTTAATATTTATTCGTTCCACAAACCACATTAGAGGCCTGCGGCGTTTTCTGGACCTCCCGGTCCCCCAGCCGTCAAGCTGGAGTCGTAAGTTCTATTTGCTTTCCGCCGCGCATAATAATACTACTCGAATCGCAAAGCTTCAAACCACCAGAGTCGCTTCTGAGTTATTCTACTGCGATCACTCGAAACCGACAATATCAAATTCATAACCCGCACTTACTCGTATACGATACTAATATATGACTTGGATCAGCTTCGTCCACGTCGCCGCCTGGTCGCAGCACCGGAGCCAAAGCCCCGGTCCGCAGCGTACCTTTGGCCATCTTCGATCGCTCTCGAGCATGTCTCCGTCCGCTTTCTCCCGGTCGAGATCTCCGGCTAAATCCCAGTCTTCATCGAACATTGCCGCCGAAATGATGGTGCCGCCGCTCCACTCCAATTCTCTTCACGTACCCGAACCCAGGAGGATGGCATCGCAAAGTTCTCTCATGGAGGATCAGGACCATAGCACTATACCCGACCCCCGAACGCGCGCCGGGTCTGTTGCAAGTAGTAATCTTCACCCCGATCTGGACCAGGAAGTCGCCACATTAAGTACCAAACTCATTAACGCGATTAATCATCAAACTAGTCTCGACGACACTCTTTCGGCAACAAGACAGGAGTTAGAGGCTTCCCGAGAACGAGTTAGAGAACTAGAGGCGCTAGTAGCACGACAACAGGAAACGCTATCTGGAGATGTTTGGGTTAAACGTAAAAATGTTGAAAGCGAAAAGAGTAAATTACTCGCGCGCATTGTTGAAGAGAAGAGGCTACGAGCTGAAGTCGAGAAGGACAAGAAGAAAATCGAGCAGGAGCTGGAGACATTAACAGTTTCTTTATTTGAAGAAGCTAACAGGATGGTTATTACAGCCAAGGAGGATGCTAAGAAAGAGCAGGATGCCCTTCAACGGAAAAACGAGCAATTAAAGGCACAGTTAGCAGACACTGAAAGCCTTTTAAGGTCGCAGCAAGAGCAGCTAGCGGAGCTCAAACTTGTCATGGAGCAAATGTCGATCGAGCGCGATGATCATAGTGGCACCGCGCCATCGTCTCCTGGATTTAGCAAGTTCGAATCGAGAGACGACGATACTCAAATATCCGAAGGCGGCCCACACTCTGTCGCTGAGCAGCTTGTTCCTACATACCCGACAAATCTACCACACCTTATACACCCAGTTTTAAGAACCGATTTACATGCTTACGATGATTTCGTATCGCTAATACAGACGTCGAAGAGAGCATCTAATAGTCGTACCTCGTCAGGATCCTATAGTGGACTGAATCCTCTTCTCGGGCTTACTTCTAGACATACCTCAGCCCCGTCTAATTCATCAACAGCCTCTTTATCTACATTTGAAGCACCGAGCTCTAACACTTCCCCGCAAACACCGAACACGCCCGCGTCGGTCCTTAGCGCAGGGTCTGCCGCTTCTTCTGCCCCTTTACCACCCCTGAAGGATACCAAATTTTACAAGAGGGTCCTAGCTGAGGATATTGAGCCCACTTTACGCCTTGACACGGCACCGGGCCTTTCCTGGCTTGCGCGTCGTTCTGTTCTAAGCGCTATGACTGAAGGATCTCTTGTCGTAGAACCAGTTCCTACGAATTCTCCATTCCAATCTATCAGCAAACCCCAATTTTATCCTTGCTCGCTTTGCGGTGAGGCTCGTAAGGACGAGCCACACTTGCGAAATCATCGTTTCCGGACGAGCGAGTCGGATTCTGCCCAAAGATATCCTCTTTGCAAATACTGCCTTGATCGTGTGAGGTCAACTTGTGACTTCCTTGGATTCTTACGTATGGTAAAAGACGGACATTGGCGTGCAGAGGATCCAGAGTCGGAGCGGGCTGCTTGGGAAGAGAGTGTCCGGCTGCGGGACCAAATGTTCTGGAGCCGTATAGGAGGCGGCGTCGTCCCAGTCATTAGCCATGTGCATTCTAGCAGCGTCGAAGAGCCGTCCACTCGGAATAGCCAGGATGTGAACAGGACTTCGATCGACGAGAACAAGAATGAGGCCGTAACAATTATCACACCCGACGAATCCGAGTCGACTCCGAAGCCGCCCGAGCTGAATCAAGATGATCAGAAGCCGGAACAGGTCACTGTCAATTCCGAAGACCAGGGTGCTGGTAGCGCTGGAGACTCGATTGAACACCTGGAGCTTACGGATGTAGACACGGGAAAAAGCCAACAACTTTCACTCACAATACCTGACGCTTCTTTGCTAGAAGCGTCCGAATGATCCCCGACGCAACAACAATTATATCAACCTAATATCTCATTTCCTTTTGTTACGCTTAAAAGTTCATTCTTCAGACATGGCATCATTTTCGCGCGTACATATTTCTCAGCGCTTGGCCTTGAACCGTTGTGTACAATACTTACATTAGTCATTAGAGTCAGCTGAGGGTGACGACCCGAGGAAAAGGGGTCGTGGTACTGGCTAGCATTGGTGCATTTAGCGGGGTGGCGTTTTTTTTCTGGGAGTTTGACTGTTTTGTCTGCATCGGGGCAAGTACGAGTAGATTAGAGCTTCCAGGCTCGGGGGGGAATTCGCCTCAAGGGACTTTGGATAAGGATTGGAACCGGAGCTGTAAGGCTATCATATGGACGTGATACCACTAGCTCAAGGGAATGGGCTCGCAGGTGCTTTGGGTCGGGGATTGTCGACGGAGACGACGCAAAGAGGGCCCGAAGTTCGAATTATATAATATGATGGTTAGCAATATATATTGCACTGAAATGCTATTGCATGATAAGTCCTAATGTTTGGTATCTAATGAGTATATAAGATAATTCTCCAAGTAAATAGTTCACTGTTATTAAGTATACCTTCCATGTATGTAACTACGTCGAGACGCGACCTCCAATAACTATACCTAATATTTAAGTAGTTAGTTACAAGTAACTAACATATCCTACATTACGTAGGTAGGTATATTCATGAATGTAATATTATAAACCAGCACAATTATTTCCATATTCTATCCATTCCAGTAGTTCCACACTCTGTGGGCCTATAGTTAATATAACTGAAAGCCTGGTATATTTAGAAAACCTCCGATTTAAAATGAAGCCGCGTATATATAATTTCCACTGCCCGTTCAGTTGTCCGCGTCTTCTTTCAAAGGAACTTGGAACTTACAACTTGGTGATTTATTTATCCCTTGCCCAGGGTTAACAATCTGCTAGAACCAACATTCTAGACGGATGTAGCCAACTGCTTGGTGATAGGAATATTAAGCTTAAAATAAATCATGGTTAGTACTTTGCTATGGGACCCTTAGTAGTAGATGTGTTGCCGTGACAAGTGTCAAATTATAGGGCAGGGAATCCGGCTCTGGTAGCGTAGCATTGATCAGCCCGGGGCCCCAGAATACTTAATGTGGCTGGGGTCAATCATCGACAGGCATACTGTAAGGCCTATCATAATGATGAAGTCTGATTATTTAATGAGAATAATAAGCTGTAAAGCGCAAGAGGTCCAGAACTCTGACAAAGTACGGGTTACATAGCGGACCGGAATGCTAAAGTCTTGGCTGCCTCCCGATACGGTGCCAGATTTATTATTTTATAACTACCTACCTTATACCTTATACCCTATTTGTACAATACGGTTATAACTAATACATATATAGGCATATATAGGCATCTATAGGCAATTACCTAACCGACGTACATGTATGGATGGATGGGATGTACCTGCCTTGCATACAACATACATATACCCAAGGCAACCGCGAACTACGTTTGTCGGATCCAAAGTCAAAGCGTCTACATTTGCATGAGAAGGACAACATGTACCTACCTAATATAATATATTAGTAGCTGGAGGTATGATAGGTACATAGGTACCTAACATAGTAATCCACCATTTTTTTTTCTCAGCTTCTCTCTTCCCGAACCTCCTTTTCCCTTCCCACCGCACGGGACTGAACCACCGCGTTGCAACGCTGGCCTTACCCGGGCTCGCTTACGTATCTTTAAGGAGCTGGGACTAGACTGAGCTAGGTTAGGACAGTCGATGGGATGGTAATTACCGTATCAGAGATGGCCTATACCTTACCTACTACCTTCGAATACCTCTGGCCTTCTCTCTATATCAAGAGATCGACCGGGGGTTGATAAATCCCATCCCGTAAGGCTCCATGGGACCAGCCATCTTCTATCGTTATTTTACCGCTTAAATCAACTCTTCTTTACCTTTTTATAACATTTCTGGCCTTTTAATCGAATACGACGTGATACCAAAATACCAAAATACCAAAATACCAAAATAGACCTAACCCAACTACCGTTGTATACAACCCGTCATCTTCAACTATTCTCTCATTGAGTAATATAATTAATATAACTACAAATAACTACAATATGCAATATATCTAATCCACCACAACCAAAGCGTCGGGTCTAACAACGAAAAAACTACCTAACCTTAGGTAGTTATAAGACTAGAGGCTAGGACTAACTACCTCTGACGCCGCGGCCGCTTTTCCTTGGGATGGATAAAACTACCTGTTATTAGTTACATCGCGGGACCCGATTCCTAATTTCGGGATCATTGTGTGACTTTAGATTCGGCCTGCCCAAGACGCTAAACGGTCCCCCCCGTCTCACCAAGCTCCGTAATGGCCATGGTACCGGATTCCGAGATTAAACCTACTTCTTCGTCTCCGCAACCGACTACGCCTATTGGGCCCGCCAATCCTGATCCGAAAGCTGCGCCGCCGATCAAGCGGCGAGCTCCCATCGCATGCCGAAGGTATCGTGTCTCGCCCTTAGAGATACCCTTGGAAGTAGTGACGTTATCGCTAAAAGTAGGATCCTTATTTAGATGCCGCCGGATGCGCAGCAAGTGTATTCACGACAAGGCACCCCCGTGCAAGTCTTGTATAGAAGCGAATGTGCCTGAAGAATGGTAGTCCTATCTCAAGTTTCCCCTCATGGCTGTTCAAGCTTACACATAATACCAGCGTCTTTCCTACCCGCGGAGACTCAGACCAAGATCGACAGTTTAGACATCCACGTCAGAGAGCCGATAAGAAAGCCAGGAGTGATGCCAGAGTCAAGAATGAATTGTCTACTTCCCCTAGTCTGCCTCGAAATTCATTCGCCGACTACAAACCCCCTAAGCCTGAGAATGAGTGGGAACTACTCCCGGGGGTTGATACCGTCGTGGATGGCATCAATACTTTTACCAGAAATTATTTCCAACTAGGTTTCATTCCGAAGAAGATGTTCCCTAAACACGTCAAAGAAAACCCTTCATCCGTCAACGTATTTCTACTGCTAAGCATTCTTGCTATTTCTGCTAGGTTCAATAAGACTATGATAGAAACCTATGGCGACGGCCTCACAGCGGTAACCGAATTTATGCACAAGGCGCAATGCTTAGCGATTCATGAGCTATATAAACAGCCCACTCTTGAAAGATGTCAGGCCTTCTACGTGTTAAGCATCGCCGAACAAGGAAGCGGGAAATCGAATACAAGCTACGTAAGATGACCCTAAGAGAACAGTGAAAAGTCTCTTTAATTCTAACTGCTAGAAGATCAGCGCAGGTATTGCTTTTAGGATGGCTGCCCTGATGCGACTCCATCGAGAAGAGGCCTATAGTCCCATCACAGAACAATCGCCTTTGGCGCACCGAGTTAGGGCAGAGTCCGCCAGACGCACATTCGTGAGTCGATGGCCCCAAATTATTCCAATACGACATGACAGCGTTTTATCCTCAATATGTTCCAGACTATACAGTGGCTAATCTAACGGATGCCTTTTGAGCCTATAGTGGATGTTACATAGTATGTTAAATCCAAATACTGACTGATATCTCCTTTCCTCTAACCGGATAGTTAGGCCAAGACAATCTTCATTCCGGTCCATATAAGCCATTGTCACTTGACCCTAGCGACATCACGGCTCTTCTACCCAGTGATGAAAAAGAATTTGACACTGGTAAAATCCCTGAGCAACGTGCGGCTCTCGACGGCACACCACCCGCTCTCCAAGATCCAAGCCTCACCACACTTAAGCCGAGGTCCCTATTTGCATCACTAATGCAAGTTCACAACCTATGGGGGATCATTGCCCGGCGACTTCTTTTCAACAGAAAGTGTGGCCGTCCAAACGACAGTTCTAGTGAGTACGCCAGGCTGAACCGAAAACTCCTGGAGTTTGAACAAGGTCTCCCGAGTGAGCACACCTTTAACAGAATCCTGTTGAGTGGTTACAAAAACTTCGCAGAAGATTTAGTATGTAAATAGTCCTCCCACTTTATCTCGAGCGCATTAATGACAGTAGTATTAGGCTTATCTTGGAATGACTGGCTGTCTCCGGCTCTGTCATATCGTTCTTCGCAAAGAGTATATGGAAGAGTAAGTCGATATCGTTAACTTTTGAACTATGTTAACAATGTTAACATGAGAATTAGCATGATTCGCCATGCTCAAGGGAACCCTGCGCATCCTGATGTTGCGTTTTACAAAAGCATGGCACAGGAGCTATTCTTCAACGTCAGGAAATTATATTCTCAGATCGAAGCTCATTATGAACCCGGGATCGAAGTAGAGAGGGTTGGTTCTCAAATGGCTGTAAGTGAAATCGATAGCTCTTATAACAGGTAGGTACGTAGGCATTTGCTAAATCTCACAGGGTTTCATTATTTATGGCTGTGGGCTCCTAGCGTCTTATTTGTGCAAGTTCCCTCAATGTAAGCTCGCCCTTTTCTAACATAGCTACCTGAACAAGCCGTCAATAGAGGAAGTTATATACTAAGTATAGTCAGTGGATGTCCACCAGGCAGGGAAAAGCATTGAAAGCATACAAGCGGAAGGTCGCGCTATGTATACTCACATTGTGGCCATCTTAAGAGAATGTCAGAAAGCGTGGCCCCTGGCTGAGACCTGGTGTAACGGTTTGGAGAAATGGTACCAGGACCCGAATCCTAAGAGGATATCGTTCCAGGCCGGCACTATGACTGACGGAGTAAGTAGCGCGACAAGGAATATGATAGCGGTTAACTAACTTGTTCTACAGAAGGAGCCTCAACCCTACGCCCTTACTGTTATGCACCCTCGCACAACTACGAGCTATGTTCAGTCTGAATCTGTACAGCTTGGCCGGATACGTTCTACGCCACCCACACCATATGCAGACGAACGAGAGCAGCTTACGACTAGGGAAGACCCTGAACCCCAGCGACTGGCGCCGTTACAGCAAACGCAACCCGGCTTCGCACAAACAGTGTACCTCCCGCCCTTATCACAGACATCATACGGAACACATCAGCAATCAGCTTCACCGCAACCACTGCACCCACAGAGTTACCCCCAGCAAATCTATCCAGGTTCTGGACTCGATGTGCTTGCCGACGCGTCCCATCAAATGCCTACCCCAACACCTACGACAATGGACCCTTATCAGCACCAACCTGCTGCTTATTACGCCGAGTACCCACCGGCGACAGCACTTAACGACGGCTTTGATAGTAACTTACAGATGCTTGTTGACGGCGCCGGGGGGCACTGGCCGCCAACGGACCCTGCGGGCCTGATGTACAGCGCATATGATATTCCAAGTTATCTTCCACAGCCTTAACATACCTTGCCACCTGACGTACACCGGAATGGCCTTACCACATGGGCCCAGGAGAGACAAGTATTTGACGACTTATCGAAAATTCGGGATGGTCACAATCCAGTGGATGCGGCCAATGAGGTGTCAATACTACGACGTGATATGACGAAATTGGTTCCGAAGAGTTCATGACACTTTTATAACTATATACTTCTATACCCACGCTGTACTTAACCAATAACGGGAGTTTGTTTTCGCATCGGATTTGGATTTGAATTTGTATTTGGATTTAGGAAGGAAAAGGGAATAGGAGGACGAGCTTATTCAATACTTTCGATACTGTACGTATGCATGGGTGCTAGGACGGTATTTGGGAAAAGAATGGATTGCCTACATAAACTATGTTTATACTAACTACCTAGGTATATATACGATCTTCGCAGAATTAGGCGTATGCTATATATTGTTCGATCCTATTATAAATGTCCAAGATAGTCTTGTCGTTAGAGATTAGAACATGACAACATTGATATAGTTCTATGGGTGTTTAATATTTATAATGAGTATTTGGGGACGGGATAACAGGGGCTTATTACTACAAGACGGTCTCTTAGGCTAGGTACCTATTAATTACTTTTACCGATATATGTTTCTGGATACATAGGTAGCTGTCCAGTGTGTAGTCCAGGATGACGAAGTTAAACAGAGGCGGGGGCGGGTGTTTCTTATTCATCTGATAAAGGGGTAACTAACTACCTAAAATAAGCCAAAGTCGTTGAAATCGCTATTACCATGTGCCATGCGCACTGTTTGTTTACGAGGAAATAAACCGATGCCAGGTACGTATTTATATCGTTCTACTGACTTAGCACAGCAAGACACCTACCTAGGTACCTATCTTAAGGCGTTGAAAAAGCGTTAGTTGTTGCTTGACTTGACATCGTTATACATTATATACCTAGGTAAGTGGCCACTTCCATAGGATAACTTGTTCCTATTCCATCTCTCAAACACAACGTAAAACCTCGTAGCTACGCCTAAGAGCAATAAGCATTGAGGTATTAAGTAAACCCCCCTCCCCCGAAAACACAGCGTTAAAACGATACACTTGCAACATGACCAGAGTACCTGTTATATACTAAACCCAACCCTCGTTCTTGAACCTCCCGTTTCCTTATTACGATACACGATGAACATTCGTGATATGAGAATAATTCATCCGGAACCACTTACGTCTAATAACCCTAGAGCATCGAAGCGTAATTATTATTTATGAATTAAATGAACCTCACGGGAACAATATCAGTATCCACAGGATAATCACTTCCAGCGCTACCACCACCACCCTACATGATCTACACAACATATCTCAAGCCTAAACTACAGTCACAGCGACATTCATTCGATTCAAGACAATAATACCGTGGGTAGAGACAGCCTTTATTGGTTAGATATCAGCACTGCACTACCGCTACTGAGTCATGCCATGCCATGCTCATCGCAAACTCTCTTCGCGTTGGGGGGGATAGTATGAAGCGAGCGAGTCTCGAAGCCGGACTTAAAGCCCAGTCCAGTCCGGTTGTATCGTAATAAACCCGACCTTAAACCCTGCTACGACGCTCGCCCGCCTGGGCCGGCGTGACGAAAAGCTTCAACCCTTCGTGAATCTTGTGCGGGCGTCCGGGTGATGATAGAATCGAGTATAACACCTCGTCCTAGTAAAGCAAGCCCCGAATCCCTTGACGCCGCCGGTAAAACTTCCAATCAGGCCTTTTTCCATAAAATGTCTATTCACTTGAAGTAGACTAGAAAAATACCTCGGCGGAGTTGTGCTAGGCCTTAATGCCCTTCGCATGACATAACAACGTCCTCTCTCTATCTTTTGCTTTCGCACCTCGCCTTTCCTTACATGACTTCGTGGCCCCAAACCCAGAGTAAAGGGGCGTACATGACGTGATCTTCTCTCTAAAAGGGACTAGACATATCTCCGTTATGGCTTTGCAGTCCAAACCGAAGGAAAACTCAGCAAATTGTGTTGGTGTATGGGGTAGGTGTGTGTTGTGACAGGGGGGGTTCCATAGTGAATTCGGTAAACAAGGGGGTATTGGATTACTAGGGGTAAAGGGGAACAGGGGATCTATATACACATGGCATTTATTTGGTGCAGGGGGGTCGGGTAGGGAAATTCTGATGCTGGGTTCCCCTCCGAACTTTGTATACAAGGCCAGACCTGAGCCGGGCTTGCTCGTCGGGAGGATCAAGTGTGGTGACGCGTGGCAGTGCATTGATGAATGGGGTGGGATGGGGTAGACAATAACTCAAACGACTCCATTGTCGAGGCTCAAGTTTGTTGCATGATAGCCTGGGAGCCGCCCAGTTGTCGCTTGACTTGCTCTCGGGCCCAGCGGGCTGTGTCGATCGTGCGAGGCTGGAATTCCCTGTTGGTCTTGGTCTCCTTGATCATAGCAGTGATCCAGTCTTGTCTGAATGCTTCAGCAAGCTCGCCGTTAGGGAATGCATCGGCCAGATCGCTAAGTTACTAGTTAGCACTTGAGCTCAAGGCGAAAGTTAGGTCTGTACTTACCCAATAACTCCCATAGACGATCGCATTAGAGACTCGCTGCGGTTCATATCTTGAGATATGATGTTCAGCAGCTGGAAGATAGACTGCACATAGGGTTGTAGAGCTGCGGCTTTGGGATTGTTAGTATTGACATACAAAACCGTCTAGGGAAAACAACTCACTCTTGCCGCTCAGCTTCATGGCACCAATAATGCCACCCCAAGCGTCCATAATACCTTCCCGTAGGGATATGACGTAGTCGTAAAGTTCATAGGAACCGTCGGGTGCCGCCGTTACGGTCGCGGCTTGTTGCAGGACCTGGGCAACAACCGAAAGGTAGGTCTCAAAATGCCCGCCGATAGCATTGGCAATATCGCCAAAGCATTGAAGGATGGCGGGCTTGAATTGGTTTGAGAGGGTTGTACTCTGCACCTGATTTGTTAGACGTATCGTTCAATATATGATTAAATGTATAGGTGATAGATTTCAAGCAGAAATGGGGAAATATGAGAAAAGACAAACCCTGAGATTGTTCAAGAGATAGTTCATGAAATTATCGCAGTACGGCTGGCTGCGCTCGCCCATGGATCGAGTTATGTCACTGACCAACCCAATGGCCATGGAGCAGAGACTGGGCTCCTCCTGGTTTCCGAGTGCGTTATACAGGAACGGCGTGAAAGCATCCATGTACTTGACGAAATCCTCTTCCATCGCGTTCGCTAACCCGCTAATCGTGGCGAAAATCGACTCGGGGACGCTGGACTTGGCGCCAGCTGTGCTGAGGATCTGAAGCGAGACCTGCATGATCCTGTCTCCCTGAGGAGATATTTCCTTCTCTAGTCGCTGGATAATCGACTGTAGGACAGTACTCAAGCTCGTCTGCATCTCTTCCAACGCAATCTTGTCTTCTATGCTGACAACCTGGTTCTGAAGGGGGATAGTCTCTTCCAGTCGCTTGATGATCACATCGGAGAGTTGGGCAATAGCCGGGAAACTCTCTGCCGCGGCATGCTGGACGAAAGTGCTTAGAACCTCGTAAGAGGTGGTTCGAACGGAAGTCTCTATGTTAGGTTGCGATGTGACGGCTAGAAGGTTCTGAACACTCTGGTTAAAGTGAGGCGTAATGGGGTTGGAAGGCGCGTCGAAGTCTCCAGAGAAGCGTTCTGCCAAGTTCATCAAAGCCCAGCAGCAAGACGCTGCCATCTTAACATCATGGACGCCTGCGAAGAGAGATCGAATCAGGGGGTCCAGATGCGTGTTAGGATCAATAGCTTGCGAGCAAGCATCCGTAATGCGGCCGAGGGCGTAAGCAGTTGAATCCTTGACGAAAGTAGAGCTGTCCTCCATCATACTAATCAGGATAGGCAAGGCTTGCTTGACGATAGGCTCGAGGACCTTTTCCTCGGGACCTTCCATGATTGCTCCGAAAGCAGCAACTGCGGCTTCTCGGTAATGCCAGTCCTCGGATCGAAGGTGCTGCTCGACAAACTGAATAACTGGCTGGATGATCGCCGCTCCAACCGCTTGGGCATAAAGCTGAAGACATTGGTACGCAGCTCGCGACAGGTTGTACTCATCATCTGTGGCATCTTCGTCTTGCTTTGTGAGAAGTTGTAGCAGAGCAGGCACAACTTCGCCAGTCGCAACTCGGGCGAAGTTATAGAAGGGGCGCATCTGATCAGCACTATCGACCTACACGAGTTTTGTTGGTCAGTTTACAAATTCCATGTGGGCCATGGAGACATACCTGTGCGTTATCCTCTTCAATATTTATCTCCTCTTCACACACAGTACTCCAGAACTCCACAGCAAGCTTTGCAACGTCCTCGTCCTCGTTCTTCATGCCTAAGATCGTTAGACCGAAAAGGGCCTTCTCCATGTAGTAGCGCATGTTCTCGTAGTAGAGACCCATTATGCGGTTAAGGCAGCCGAAGGCGCCTTGCTGTATGCGCGGATCATCGGCTTGGGTGGCCTCGCAAACAACCTGCATAATGTAGTTCCTCTCGCCCTCGTGCTTGAAGTTGTTACCAACGAATTCGAGAGAGTCGCCAAGTGCGGATATGGCAGAGAAGCGAACTTCTGCGTTCGTCTCTTCCTTGCGCGCACCTTGGACGACGGCGGTAAGGATGGCATTAGAGTGTCCGATCAGGGCAGTTCGAAGCTCGGGGTCCTGGCTTTCGCAGATATAGCCTATACAGGTCAACGAAGCTTGCTTCTGATGAGGCGCACCCGCGCTAACATTTTGAACCAGGACCTGCAGAAGATCTGGCCATTGGTTCCTAGGAAGTTCGATAGTGGCGATAGCGGCGATAACCTGAGCAGATGCTTGACCGGCTTGCGCGTTGCTAGAGGAGAGTGTCTGGATAGCGAGTTCCTTTACTCGAGTCTTCGTCTCTTGATCCGTCTGTTGCAGCCATTTCATCTGTAATTCATGTTGTCGGGAAAATTCGCGGGCACTGAATGCGTTCTTCAAGGCCAGACCCGCTGCCACTCTGATGTTGCCTTGGGCATTCTCGTCTGCCAATGACTGGACTAGGGTCGCCAAATACAGGGGCTAAAAGTAGAAATAATAGGTCAGCTATGGTCGATCATCTCATTAATTAACCAACGATAGAAACTTACGAAGTTGTTTTCGGCAGCTTGGGTAAGCTGTTGCTCTGCACTAGTTCGCGTAGCCGCGTCTATATAGAGAGGGGTGAAGGATTAGTATAGAGCTCAATTTTAAAGAGGAAAAAAATAATAATAATATGACGTGTAGGTACGAGCACGCGAGGCGCTCAACCATCACAGCGACCAGTATCTAGAAAATACAAATACATACCTGGTGAGAGAGAGTTGTTGAGAACAGTGTTGATATCACTGTTGTCAGCCATGTTTTCTGCGCGACTGACCTTTTCCCTCGTGTTTTTCAAGTTGATCCCAATATGTTAGATGTTCAGTCTTTGGGGGGGTTGTTTTTTTAGTATTAGTCGTTCGGTAGAATTTATGAATGGGGGGTACTATTCAGTCGGGGGTAAGATGACGAAAAAGCCGAAATGAGGCTGATAGGCGGTGTAAAAAAGGTCAAGGAAAGCAGAAGAAGACCGTTTGGGTTCTATTAAGGCTAGTCCGAGACTGCGAAGGGAGGTATTGTCAAGTTGTTGAGTTGAAAGGAAAGTTTTTGGGAGAAAAAGGCGAAAAAGATCAGAATTGCAGAAGCAGCCGGTGGACAGTTGGAGTGCACCAGTAGCGACCTTTTTTTTTTCTGGCTCCCTAAACAAACCTAACGAGGTAGGCGGAATGATGCAGCGGGTCCCTTTTTTATTTTATTTTGTTGACACTCACGACCGGCAACACCTGCAACAACCTGCAACAACCTGTAACCCCCCAGAAGAAGTACTAGGGTAACTTAGGTAGATGCCTTAACTAATATGTGGTGAATCTGATAGAATAACCCACTAATGCGTAGAGGGAGGGGCTAGTAATGTCCGTCGTCCTTACTGCTTTGTTTTTTAAGATAAAGGGAAAGGAAAGTCATGTAGGTTAGGTGAGTACAGTGCAGGTAAGTACGTTGGACCTCAAAAGAAGGTAGGCAGGCAGGTACCTAGCTTATGTATGTAGAGAAGAAATGAATGGATGCAGGTGCCTATGCAGACCTATTGAATGCAAGCTTGTACGCCAAGTGGTACATAGAGAAATTTGAGTCAGTTAAGTAAGAACCTTCTATTCTTTTCTTAATAAAATAGGCCCAAGGGTCATAAGTTCAAAAGGTTAGACGAAAAAAAGAGGTGTGCACAGTTCAAAGAAAAATAACGGTGAGCCACTTCTCAATGTACGTAAATACTAAGTACCTATATTCAAGTTGTATATTACCTGTCATAACTGCATTGGAGATACATGTAATGTAATAGAGAATAGGTAAGCGACCTGACTTGAAATGAATAGGTACCTACATGTTATGTACCAGACATATTGTACGTGGAACCTTCTCTAGGGCAGTAGCACCGTACCTATCGTACGTACATACGCTCCTGCATCCTAAAATTTTATATGGGATATCAGGCATGTAATTCGCCAAAGCGGAGAGCATTGACTCCAGCTACGACCCAAGGTACAATGCAGAAGCTCCATTCACAAGTACTTGTCCTTACCAGGTTACCTTGTATATACACTCATAAATTCTCAATTCTGAGCGACTGCCTCATATGTCCTCTAGAGAATGGAAGTACCTCTTTTAAAAGTTCACCTGATGTATCTAGTAGGTACCACACGTAACATCACCTACTGGATGTAAGTACTCAATTAATCTTCTAAACCAATCGATCCCATTTTGTGGCGTTAGGCAAGTACCTGGGAGCGTTGAATCAGTTCACATGTTAGGTTTTGCGAAATCGGAATGCGGATTGTCAGTTCTTCCCGCAGCTCTTCCCCGCATTCGTCCCAGTCCCAGCGTCCAGTCAGCCCAGTCAAGTCAGTGCCCAGTGCCCAGTCAAGGGTTCGGGAAGTTCGTCCCTTGCTGACCATGTGAACTACACCTTACAGCCCTAGACTCTATTGATGTTCACAATTCCCACACAATCCTTCAAAAAAGGGGGAAGTGGGGGATAAAGTACATGTAATCAGCCGCACAAGTCCAACATCATCGTACCTGTTGCAGATCTCACGTATGAGGTACTTTTTTTTTTTTTATAGATATATTTTGTATTCACTTTAAATCAACGCTCCTCACTTTGTATTCATCCCCACGTACTATGTCAGCCCTTTTTATACCAATGCAAGTGTGAGAAGAATGACCCCTTGTCAAACTTCAACCCGAGTTCGAGCGCCTCGTTTCAATGCGGACACACTTAAAAACCAGTTTGATGGACCATATGCTTTTTAAAATGCTTTTTCTTTTTTGATTCTCTCATATCCCCATCCCCGTAGATGATCAACCAGAACAATTTACATACCATTTGCTTTGGCTTCTAAGGCCTGAACCGTCTCTGATGGGGCGTCACTTCCGTTTACATGATTGTTGTAGTCGAGCTTCAGCTCTTGGCTGACGCGTCGCGGCGACGCATGTTTTATCAGGACGGGACTTCCCGGTCGGCTAAGGATGAACTATTTGGAGAATTCTGTTAGAACATCATCAAAATTGATCGACCTATTCAGAACACTTACGTTGCTAGCTGCACTCAGGAGAGCTATAAGAGAGCTCTGTACCACATCTTCATGTATTCCAACACCCCAAACTTTCTGTGATGTGCCAGCGGCCGTGCATTCTATGTACGTGGCTGCTTTGACTTCTCGGCCGCCGCCTATAGCGTGCTCCTTGTAGTCGGCTACATCTAGGTCAATGCCTACGCCTTTCAGAGCGTTTGCTAGAGACGAAATAGGACCATTACCACGGCCCCGAAGCTGGTATTCTCTGCCGTCAATAGCGACGATACCTTCAAAAACGCGGGCCAGGTTTTTAGTGTCTTGTGTGGTACCCGGCGCTGGTGGGGCCGGGGACGATGATCGATCAAACGAGATGGAGTAGTCGATGATATTGAATCGAGGGTGCTCCTGGAGGAAATATGTCCGCTCGAAGAGATCAGTGATCTCAGCTGACAGAAGTTCTCTGCCTAACTCGTCTGCCCTCTTCTGCACTACCTTGCTGAATGCGATTTGTAGGCCACGAGGAAGATCAAGCTGGAGCTTGCGCAGGATGATCCAAGCAGCTCCACCCTTGCCGCTCTGCGAATTGACACGGATGATAGCCTCGTATGTGCGGCCAATATCCTGCGGGTCGAGGGGAAGATACGGCATCTGCCACTGATCCTCGTATGACTTGCCCTCCTGCTCCCGCTGCATAAAACCCTTCTTGATGGCATCCTGGTGAGAACCACTGAAGGCACATACGACGAGAGATCCACCATACGGTGCCCTAGGGTGGACAGGGATCTTATTGCAAATCTCCACAGTATCGACAACGCGGTTCAGATCGGAAAAGTCGATTTTGGGGTGGATACCTTGGGTGTAGAGGTTCAAGGCTAAGGTGACTAGATCAACATTTCCCGTTCGCTCACCGTTTCCGAAGAGACATCCCTCCACACGATCAGCTCCGGCCATCTGTGCCAGCTCGGCAGCAGCAACGGCACAGCCCCTATCATTGTGCGGGTGTAAAGAGACACAAATCTTCTCTCGCTCACTAATGTTAGTGCAGAAATACTCGATTTGGTCAGCGTAGACGTTCGGCGTCGACATCTCGACAGTTGCGGGAAGATTGAAGATGATAGGGTTCTCGACTGTGGGCTCCCATGCGGCTTTGACAGCTTCGCAGATCCGAATTACGAACTCTGGGCTAGTGTCTGAGAAGGTCTCGGGGCTGAACTCAAAAGCCCACTCCGTGCCAGCTTGTTCCGGGTCATCTTTGGTAATTGAGCGAGCATACTTGGTGCATGCTACGGCCCTCTCAATGCTCTCTTCTTCAGTGAATCCAAACACGATACGTCGGAAGCATTCGCTCGTTGCGAGGTAAATGTGTAGGAGAGCCTTCTTAGAGCCTTTAAGGGAGTCAACAGTGCGGCGGATGAGATCTTCGCGGCACGGTGCTAAAACTTGCAGCCATACATCGTCAGGTACGGCTCCAGGGGTCTCGACTAAGCGCCTCGTAAAGTCGAAATCGGTTTGCGACGCAGAAGGGAAGGATACTTCGATCTCCTTGTAACCAAGGTCGACTAACATCTTGAAGAATCTCCATTTTTCGTCACCATTCTATATAATATACTGTCAGATCATATTCGTAGGAACCAGAAATACCGGCACGCAAACCATTGGGTCGACCAGACTCTGATTGCCATCTCTCAAGTCGGTTGCCAGCCATCTCGGCGCCTTGTCGATGGTTTTAGAGGGCCATTGGCGATTAGGGAGATTTAGAGGCGCGAACTTCTTGTATTTTTTGGAGGGATCCTTAAGCCTGTGCGACGAAATTTGTCTCAGCCTCGAAGCTCTGTTCATGGATGGGCCCTGACGGGAGAATCCTAATATTATATTGTCGGGCGTCTTTGGTGCTACTTACATCGGCATGGTGATGGTGGGACCACTGGTTGGTGGTGGCAGCGCAACGCGGGGAGGCTTCGCTAAGGAATAAGTCCAAGTGTATCACGATACGATATAGCAAGGAATAGAAGAAAATTAAAGTTGAAAAGTAGGGGACTTTTTTGAAAGATGTTTTTAACTATTCTCTTAAAGTTTAAACTTCCATTGCCTTCACCCCAAATTGAAGAAGAAGGAAAAACGTCAAACGCCTTATGAGTCAGAAATTCAATTCATCGATCTACTTTCGGCTACTTAAGGTTCTTTAATAAAAATTTCGTCAGTGCCGTCTGCGGAACCCAAGTCTCCAGTCTACAAAGTCTTTGAGAGAAGAAGGTGGGGTTCGATTTCCCTTTTTTTTTTCTCTGCTCTTGCTCTACTGGAAGTACATATGTACTATGTGCCTCTTCTCTATGCAAGGTAACCCCGCAGGTAGGCGAACTTCACCCCTGTAGCTGCATTTTACTATACCTGCGTAACGGAATTAGACCCTTCCTTTTTCTTTTTTTGCGTTGCGCCATGTTGCATATATTGAGGGGCAAAACTAACGGCTTATGTATACCTCTACCTAGGCACCCTATATAGAAGGGGGGCAACCTATTGGGGGGGATTGTAGGCCCCTATGCTTCCGTGTTTAGTGGAACATGACAAGCCTATTCTATTTCACAGCTTAAAAGCCATCCCACCATGAAACTTTCCGTCCACTCAAACAACACCAAGTCTTTCCTTAAGCATGACATGGGAGAGATGTCGTGACATATGCTACTGCACGTCTACTATATGCAGAATCACTTTTTCACTTTTTTCCTAGCAAGGTCTCGCTCACGTATAATCTAGATTGGTAAATGACTGCATTTCTTTACAAATCGGTGCACTTTAATTCGAACATAGGAAACGAGGGGGACACGAGCGGCGTCTTCATATGACTTGATCTGAACTTTTGACTTTTGACTTCTGACTTAATCTTTCTTCTATAAACAAACCGCTACCTTTTTTTTTTTTGTGATACATATAAAAACGGCAGCTCACGAACGTAGGTACAGGATGGCCTTAGCTTATTTAGTCTAGCCTAAAAGGCACATCTTCACTTATTAGGGGGCGCCCATCGTAGAGATAATATGCTAAGGTAGGCCAATAAGTTTCATTCTTTTTAATGAAAAAAAAAAAAAAAAAAAACCTCCTTAGTTATTTGACAAAGCACTAAAATGCCGTCTTAATTTCAGATTCCCCCCTAACGCCCTTGCTATGGATTGGATGCAAAAAGAGAACTCTCTCTCTCTCCCCACTTACGCACTTCTTTCTGTACTGTTCCTAGACTACCAGGGCCTTGATCCTCGTGATGCAGTGCATTTCAGGGGCTGTTACCTGGTAGCCACCAAAGGATTTCATCCGATCCGATGACGGCCTCGTTCACGATGACTCCATGGTCCAGAATACGGACTGCATCGAAAAACGGCCCGAGTAATTCTGATGACTCCCCGTCTACCATGTAAAACTCTCCTCCACAAAGTCGACAACGGAGCTTTCGTCCTGAACGTTGCGGACCGCTTGTCGCACGTCATCAGCTAGGGAACCAGGGCCACATACTGTGACACACATCGCTCCGACCTGCTCCTCGACTTCTTTCTTGAGCAGGGTAAGGATGTTGGGTCGTCCCGGAAACATCTGGACTGTGCTGGAAGCCGAAATAATCTCCTTTGTGTTCTTTGGTCGTGTAACGAACAACCGGACGTTAAGGATTTCTCGCCTCCTAGGCATGCGTAGTATCTCGTCCATCCACGGTCGCACCCATGTTAGCGACTCGGTGTCGCGTATTATCCATACTAGTGTTACTCGCCTCGTCGCAATTGTACCCTCATCGAAGCCTTCGATCAACGGCTTGAGGTACGAGAGTTGGTGGGTAATACCGGTCGAGCCGGCAAATAGCACAGCGTGGCCGTACGAGTCAAGTGAGTGGTGGCCAGCGTAGGGGCCTTCTAAGGCGGCCCTGATCCGAATGGAAGGAGATCCCTCCTTAAGTGCTTTTTCATAGAGCTTCCGGGTGAAACCCGTGTGGGCACCAATGAGAAAAGAAACAGAGGTGGCGCCTCTCCTTGGTAATTCGCTGTCGGGTTTTTCTCCAAGAGCGTCGGCTTCGGCCTGATGTTCGACCCAGGCGACAGAGAAGGGGTGGTTCTCCCACGGATTGATTCCCATGAAGCGCAAATACGCGTGCGTTCCCGGTTGGATATCAACGTGACGAGGCAAATACATCGTAACGCGAGTGCATTCACCAGGTAGAGGTTCTACAACGGCCTCTGTGAAACCTTTTCCTTTTGCCCAGTTGTTATAGGCTAGGCGGAACATGCGAGCCAGTCGTTCCGTTCCCCATAATATAAAAATTGTTATCACCCACGAGAGCTGGGGAAGACCACCGGGAAGAGTCGCCGTCACACAGTGGATCCAGGTCATGACAAAGACGATAAAAGCTAAGACGATATGGAACGAGAGGAACGTCTCATAGAAAGCGTGTCGTACTGGCGAGAGGGAGAGGAAAAGTAAGATAACGAGGGCTATCGTTCCGGCAAAACCAGAAGCTAGGAAGGTGTCATGAACCAGTCGGAAATTCATACCGTCGTATCCGTCGGCAGCGGCCGCGACAACAGCCCACGCAATCGTATGTATAACTGCCTCTATCACGACCATGCGACCCATCCATCGGTGAAGAAGATTGTAGGTATCGAAGCTGACTCTTAGCAATCCGATGAGGGGGTTGTTACGACCTGCCATGATAATGAGAGGGACCATATTGACGAGAGATAACATGCCGGAACGCCCTCGGATCTCAGCAGCCAAAGCATATCGATTTTCTTGAAACCAGTCCTCGTGGCATAGGTAAGCCAGGTTGCTTATCAAGTAGACGCCTAGAATAACGGAATGAAGTCGCGACGGTAGGGTTCCTATAGTAATCGCGGTGGATATCTTGATCTCTCGGTTGTGTCGTTTCTTCCATAGAGGGGCGTAGATAAGATGTCTCTTCAACGACGGCATCCAACTCCACTGGGACCTCTTCCAATAAGTTTGCTTGTCCCCCGGCGTCGCCATGGCCGAGACGTGACGTAACTTGGTCCATCCTATCTCAATAAATCGGATAGCAAGTACTATAAGCGCGATGATACCCAGTGTCCACCATAGCATATCCTTAAACAGCAGGTTACCAGGCTGATCGACGCCATTCAGTGAAGTAGAAAAGGGGGCTATAGTTGAGCCCGGAGGAGTTGTTTCGGTTTCCGTAGGTGTATCTGTATCTCGGAGTGCGAGTATTGCAGTTGGTGTAAGTGATCCGAAGGCGGTGATCCGCCTACGGTCTATTAGCGGCATAATGCTATTTTTTAGATACCGACTTGCGGTATGTATGTATGTATGTATGTATGTGACGTGTATTCGCGATCTGCGTTGCAAAAAAATAAAATAAAAAAAGAATATTGATATTATTTCTTCGAGAAAGTAGCTGTGTGAAACAGGCGGGGCCGAGGGATAGACAAGATCTATAATAGATAAAGGAGATTTTACCCCGTAATCCAGAAGCCTCGAGGGCAAAAGCGTTATTGATGTAAGATCTTATGAATGCATTGTTCCATGGAACGACTAAGGGGTTATGAGCGAATGTTGGTGTAAGTCTTTGTAGTAGGCAGAAGTTTCGTCCGTTTGTCCTTTTTGTCTTGGTCTATCTTGGTCGCGGTAAGAGCGCGCTTGTCGCTAATTTTGCTGAGGACTTGATATTAAACAAAGCCGTGGTTTAGAAAGACAAGTAGGTATGGCGATAGAGTCTTGTTCCCTTTGTTGCCGTAACGGACGCTAACCTTGACAAACGGAATATCAGGCCGGTAGCCGAGAAGTCGATTTATTCCAGGTAAGGAGTGTGTGGGGTATAGTTGGCAATATGTTCGTCGTGATATATTGCTTACCCAAGTTTTGAACGATCGTGATTGTCCGGTTAGATGAAGTTAATGTGATGATGTGTTTAGCAATGTGGGTTGGTTTCCGGTAAAAAGGTTGTAAGGGTTATGAGGACGAGAGTGAATGTACGGGTAGTGGAGGTAGTGTAGTGAGTGTAGTGAGTGGTAGTGAGTGTAGTGAGCGTACGAAGCAGGGAGGGTTAAGTCCGGAAATTACAAGTAAAATTTAGCTATGCACGGTCTGCTTCTAGAAATAGTTTCTTGAACGAGTGGATAAAAAGAGAAAAGTGTGGTTGTGAAAATGAAAAATGAAGTTGTAAAGACTGGGAATAAGTGTATGACTTTTGTTTTTTTTCCCAAGGCCCAAGGGTTTTACAACAAACAACAAACGCTTGATGGACAAGCTTCCAAGGTTCGCACTTGGTGCCGGTTGTCAAACAACTATAACAGCCACTAGAATTAATCACCTAAAAGAGAAAACTGCTGAGGTCGGGTTCGTCAATAGTTGAATAGAAAATACTGGGAACACATGGCGATCATTAAGAGCAGATCATCGAGTTTATGCAAGGTCCGACATCATCGGCCTTACTTGACTTACACCCCCCGAACTGGGCCGATTTTCATTATTTTACGCAGTATTCGTAGTTCGTTATAAAAAAAAAAAAAATCATAACTTGGCTAGAACCCTTAACTCACGCTAGAATTGTACAACTGGTAAAAATCCAGAACGTCGGAAACTTAGCAGTTGCCTTTTCGATGTACCTGATCCAGTCCAGCCAGTTCGTCAAGTTGCTGGTGTCGTGTTTTCAAAGATCTCAGACGCCGGTTGGCGAAATAGTTAAGCTTGGTATGTCCGTGGTTTCCTAGCTGCCGTGGTACGAACTCAATGATTCGTCCACAGGCGCTTGACGCTCCGCCTTACTTCTCCACTTACCCGAAAAATTTCAGGTACAGGGGCTGCGGTCGTATCTGATAGGGTCAGGGGTTTTTGAGTTTAACTTTCTAGGATACACCGGAAAGTCCCAGTGCTGCCAGTATCCTAATGCGACCCAGCGGTCAATAAAACGAATTGTTTGATTGGTTGGATGTTTACTTCAGGAGGCCTAGGACATTCCTTGCTTCCAAGCTTGCTGAAAAGCACGACTTCAGGGGCAAGAGGGGCTGTGAAGGCCCAAGGGCCCTCCCTATCTGTTCTTCCCCACTAACGCTAATTCCAGCTAGGTTAGGCTGAACTTGGCTTTTAACAAATTCACCAATAGGAGAAGAAATTGGAACCTGTTTGATGGATTTACCCAGATTGTACATGACATCAGCAACTTCGTATCTGGTTGCGAATTTTAGAATGCGCCTCCGACCCTCACAAGCACGAGAACGTGTCGTATATTGAGACATTGATGCTTTTTCTCCGCCTGTCCCTCGGTCCGTTCTTAAAAGCATTTATTCCTCCGAGTCCCAAATGCCCGCATCGGTGACCTCGGGACGTTGCTCTCCTCTTTAAGGTTGTCGGATGATGATCGTACGACCCTCGAGAAACAAGTTTCTAGGAGCCTATCATCTATGGTTCATATAATTCTGAATAGCATCTGAAATCGGTAGTCACCCGTCGCTGACTATACACATCGAGTAATCGGAGAGCATATTCCAGAGCAGCGAATGACTTTTCGCCTACTCCTTTAAAGCACCCTTGTCCGTCGTACGATCTATAACAAACATACCTAAGGTACCTGCGCCGAACGTAATAACCTACTAAACCTAGAGAACTCCATGTGCTACGTTAATCTTTGGTGCTTATTATGCTGTGTAAATAGTGGCTTTCCGATCAATGAGTATGACGACACGACGCTCCCGCACGGGGTCTCCCGACGTGTTATCCTGGGCGCTGACGGATGAACAAGCATGGCCTTGGAACAGCAAAAATAAGGCCGAAGCTGTAAAAGAAGTTGCAGCTATGTCCTGCATGCAGCTGAATGTATCAACTATACCTTGCTCGTGGTTACAGAGCCGAATACTACATGTACGCATATTTGCTAATCTTTTGTCAGGGTCGCAAACCGCGCGCTTCGTGTAAATACCAGCAATGCGGTAGCGAGCTGTCATGTTTCTTCATCTACCTAAGATATATACGTAAGGCATATAACTGCAGCATCTCCTACTTAACATGTATGCCTCATGTAGAGACTTGAGAATTATACTTAAAGTAAAGGCTGTACTTCTCCTTGGCGTTGACAGCCTCATCGTTTTTCTCTTGGATGTGTTCTATCTTAACAGGGTTAATATTTGATAACCTTCATCTCCCAAGATGCCTCCCTTTTAATAAGTAATCTCTCCCGCCATCCTATTTATTCGCGAGGGAGTTGAACTATCTCCCTTCCTAAGTTTTGCTTTTTTAATCCACGCATACCTAAGGTAATCTTGGTCAACTATGTTTGTTCCTTGATTTCAGCTTTTACCATATTACATTTTATCTAACGATGCTGTCCGAGTTTGGATATTAATTTATGTGGGACTCGCGCTTCCCGAATACCTTAGGTAATTATTCGAGAATCGTCGGTTTTATGATGCCCAAAGCTGTTGTATTATCTCAAGTAACTTTTTATACAATTGACTCTGGGTTAAAAGACACGGATTCATGAATAACATGTCTTATGAAATTTTATATGCACGTTAAGTATATACCCGCAAAAAGAGGTGGGGCTGTCTACCGCGAGTCAACGCGCCGTTACTACCTTGTATTCACAAGTATGGACCTTAGGTAGGAAATAGCCTTCCTTACACGAGAAGAATTGAAAACATCGGAAGGCGCATATTGATCTCAATTGATTCATCTCGACGTATTCTCTTTTAGTATGGTTTCATCATCATCATCTCTACATTTTCAAGCTTACAACCCCCCCAGAAAACTCAGTCTTTTTCCTCATGAGCTTAACTTTGCAAGTGATGGCCGTTTGTAGACGGAAGACATCTACAAAAACCAAGCTCTTCACAATAAGCTCAAGATAATCGATATTGGGACGTTCTATTAGCAAGAAATAAATTCAAACCAAACGGCAGCATTATGTCTCGCTTTCTCAACCCGGCCAAAATTGGCCTCCTCGCGTTAATCGAACTATACACGAAAAAGACAGTCCCTACAGACTCGATCGTAGATGTTCTGTCCTTCATAACTTCTCACATAATCGACAGTGACGCTCAAGCCTCGTCTTCCACTCCTAAGGGCAGATGGAAGCGAGCTGAGACAACTGTCAGCCTAGTCATCTCTATTGCAGACTTTGAGAAGGTCTTGGCACCGCATACTGCCGCCTCTGGTATGCCCGGGCGGAGTTTGTGGTATGTCTTCCTGGATAGACTTTGGAAGATCGATTCTCTTGATTCCTTACATGAGTTCTTTGACCATTGCTCGGCTCTGTTAGCAAAGACCAGGGATGAACTCCGTCATGATGCCGAAATGGGAATTCCAGCTCCAGCTCCCGAAGTCATATTGCTCTCCCGCAACTCGCCATTCGGCGCATTCGTGCGTAGGTCCCAACTAGAATTCACAAGATTACGTTTTCACGATGCGTTTGAACTTTGGAAAGACTTCGTCAAATATCGTCAGGTTACGGCGACCTATTACCGAAAAAAGACGCCTTCTTTTCAGAGGCTCAGTTTTGATAATGTCCTCCTAACCGGTGAGAATGACTGGGGTTCAGGGGTGGAGGCCATTGCTTCCGTGACCTACGGAGATATGCTTAGAGATGACCCAACTTCGACCTTACCCGTTAGCACTGACGATATCGAGAAACTCCTGGAGTTCCAGATCGAGCAGATGCAAAAGTACGGCAACAGAGTACCCTTGGAGATACAACACCAATTTCACGACCTGTTAAACGACAGTTTCATGATACCAAGTCTATCTCACTACCTAAGTTACTTAGATGCATGGAGAGCAGGAGATTACTCTACCTCATTCGATTATTTGCATCGTTATTTTGACTACACAATGCAGAATAGGGATAGATCTTTCTATCAGTACGCGCTAATGAACCTAGCAGTACTCCAAGCCGACTTCGGGTGCTACAAGGAAGCAATTTCAGCAATGCTAGAAACTGTCTCCACTGCCAGGGAGAACCGAGATATGACGTGTCTGAATTTCGCCCTTAACTGGCTTTTTCATTTTGGCAGGGCGCATCCCGAGATAACCAAGGAGCTGGAATCAAATAGTATGCTAGGTACTGGTAAGGAGTCCCTAGCTTTCCTTAGAAGCAGAGCAAAGGAGACAGGTATGTGGACCTTGTGGAGTTCTACTCTTATGAGCGAGGCAAAGATGAGCCTCTCGAATGGCGAAAGCGTAGCCACGGCGATCGAGCATCTCGTCAGAAGCTCCCAAATTCTAGTCGAACGCAACATGAAGAATATGGTTGGTTCTCAACTATCGATCAACATAGCATTATGGGACAGGTTAGGGATCGCCTACTTATCGGTAGCTACCTGCGAAATATTTATTCGGTGTCATGCTCGTAACTCGATATTCGATGACGAGCTAAAGGTGACGAGTCGCCAAGCTTCGATGCTGACCCTCAAGGGGAAGTATGATGAGGCACTTGAAATATTAGAAGGCATGGATGCCAATTCGCTCCGAGCTTGGAAGCCAAGTCAATACTGGCACAAATTTCGTGGTATAATAAAACTGAGAAGAGATCTCCATCGGAATAATCTAGATGGAGCTGAGTTACTACTCTCCCAGCTCCTTCAGTCTAAGAATGACGACCTCGAACCCGACCTTGCCTTTGTAGTTGACAGCCTTCATGTCGAATGCCTTGTTCGTAGAGGCAATCTCGACCAAGCCTTTTTAAAAGTAGAGAAAATGATATCGGAACTCCGAGACGAGAACAGGGATATTGCACTACGAGTCCGTTTACTCCTTCTCAAGGCCGAGCTTCTTGACAAGTGTGGTCGTCCGCAGAAGGGGTTCACCATTGCTGTGCGGGCAGCCAATGTCGCCTGGCGAGCCCGTCTTATCCCCTATCTTTGGCCATCAATCGGGGCTATTGCGAACATCTTGACATCGCTTGGTGAATTCGAACCAGCCATCCAACTTCTGAATGCGATCCTGCCGCGCACTTTCGAGTGTGAGAACGCTATAATGACAGCAAAACTCTACTCGTATCTCGGCGACGCTAATATGGGCATGGCAGGCAAGATGCCGCCAAAATCTATCAAGAGAAGAGAGTTCATGACGAAGGCGTTGGAAGCGATTGAGAAGGCATTCAATCATTATTCGAGCATAGAGGATATCGATAAGCAGTGCGAGATGATGGCTAAGAAAGCTACGATTATGAAAGTCTCCGGGGACAATGTACTAGCAAACGACTACGCGGCAGCATACTTAGCGATCCGCAGAGACGCTGAGCGAATGACGATATGAAAGATGACGATGACTTAGACTAGTTACGGCATAATGATTAAATCGACAATTAACATCTTTCTGATGCGACTGGAAGTTTTCTACACGAGAGCGACCCCAAGAAGTGACCTTTCTAAGAGGGTTCATGGCTAAAATAAACGTACATAGCTTGAGTGACTGTAGGTTTGTCTTTACGCCAAACTGTCTAAAATAGAGCAAGAAGTAGACCTCAAGTTATTAGGGAAAAAGTTAATTAAGGCTAAAAGGGGTTAATATTAACAATATACTACAGAGCCGACTATTTATATCTCCCCAAGGGGGGAGGGAAAGTTGGGGGTAGCTGATCCGCCCGAGATTAGACGCTGCTTATCACCAGGCGTAGCGACGAGCAACCACCTCACTGGTGGGGATGGAGTTCATTGCTCGTGGATAGGCACGCTGCACATACGCGGATCCAGCGTGTCACCACGTTTTCGTTTGTCATTTGGATATTTTGCTTGCAGTGGCCTACACAGGTTCCTTTCTCTCGGACCTCGTCGCATAGTACAGCCTTGCGTTGACCGTGGCCGACGGGGTGGTCCCCGTACTTGCACCATGCTATTGTCCAGATTAGCTTGCACATGTTGGCTATGTGGGAGATGGTATATGAGGTGCGGGAACGTCGGTGTCGGTGTCTGGTCTAAGGTTATGTGCCGGTTTGTCCCTAGTACCTAGATCTGGCATGGCGGTGGTGCTCTTCCGGGCTGGAGGAGATATTAATAATGTCTCTAATAATGCTAATATACCTCAATAGATCTCGTTGGATTTAGAGAAACGTTAGGAGACGAAACTCTATAGGCTATCGCTTGGTATCTCCCTGGAGTCACGATGGAAGCGGATCGCGGAATAAGTGAATATAGAGGCGTATAAACCGCGGTGACTCGGCTTAATTACAATGGCCTACGTTATCTAGGTTTGTTTATGCTAGCGTTACTATTATACGATTCTCTTGTAAGGTGGAGATTGTGCTAGGTTTGGCTTTGGATTTGTACTTGGACAAGAGATCGTTCTACTCTTTTCCTTTGTCACTACTATGAGGATAGTTCGTGATAGAGTTGACTTGTAATTCCTATCCTTCTGTCACTACTCATTTTACATAACCCTAAGATAGTGAGAGATTTCTTCTTCTTATATTTACACATATGCGTATTGCTGCACTAATTGCCCTTTCTTCGAAGCCCCCTTTTGGCGTCAGTAGTTATATATTTATCTTCGAGCATAGTCTTTCCGCGACTATGGACATCTCCGTTCGTCGAGTTTAATTCGTGTGGGAGGTAGTAGTACTTCCTTGTCTACGACAACGGAATAAGCTCATATCACTTCCAATGCACAACTATTGTAAGGTTGTAGATTTCCAACATAATGGACACTCGAGGGTCATTTATCGGCCCAGCTAATATGCCGCCCATGCTTGTCCTTCAACTGTCCCTCTCTGTTGACGTGCGGTTCTTCGTGCTCCTCTCCCTCGCTCATATTGTTCGTAGCCCATATCCTCTCGATGCACAGGTCAAACGGGCCCGGCACCCGGTCGGTCAAGCCGACACCTATGGACTTGACCTTCTGGCGGAGGATCTCGGTCTGCGGCTCGACGACGAAGCCGTGGTTCGTCCGCACGAAGTCGTTCCACTTGATGAGGACGGTCTCCCACTCGCCGGGGCGCTTGGCGAATAGGCGGTGCTGGTGCAGATCGGTGGGGACGAGCGAGTCCGTCTGGACGTTGACGAAGTAGCTCCGGCCGTCGGACTTTATGCGCATGCCGAGGTACGTGTACATGTCGATGTTCCAGAGGGCGCGGCCGAAGATGGTAGGGGGCCTATCGAGGGTCCTCCAGGCGGCGTACCCGGAGCGCTGGACCTCGGGCCTGTGGGGGGGCAGCGCGGTCGATATGCTGCCGTGGAAGCGCGCGTAGCCGTGCGGGTTGTCGCCCGGGGAAGGCGGGATCCAGTCCAGCGCGGCCTTGGAGAACCCGCCGATGTCGACGTCGGACATCACCTTGCACTCCTCGAGGGACTCGGGGTTGTGGAAGTCATGGAGCGGGAGAGGGCCCGAGGGGCCTTTTATGCCTTCGAGCTTGAGCGCTGCGATGCCATATGTATATATTAGCAATTGGACGGGTTATATGCGATTGAATGCTAAGTACGAGAGATACGCACCTATATTAGAGAGGCGCTTGAATTCGTCGATGCTCCGGCCGAAGAATCCCTTGCCCAGACAAGCCGTAGTGGCGCGCATTTTTAACTATGGAATAAGTTACGCCGATATTAAAAAAAAAAAAAAAGGTTACCTTAGGTTTGGGTAATGTTTTTAGAGTTAATTAGGAGAAAATGAGATGAGCCCAAAAGGCTCGGACATCAGCTTTGACATCAGCAGCAGGAATTCTAGGTCTGCAATGAAGCCATCGAACTGGGAGCTTGTTGCGGGAGCGATACGATAGTTAGTTACTTTTTAGTAAGAAGTTTGAAGCTTTCGTCACTGAAAAGCTGCTAGGTGCATTATTTGGTGGGGGAATTGCTATAAGCTAGAATTCCATCTAGGGAAGCTTTGATATGCATGTAAACCGTAGCCTTCCAGGTGAGTCTGGTGCAGGTGCTGCCTGTCAAAACGCCTAAGCCGCTCTCGCCGCGCGTTATTGTGGCGATCAGTCGCTTCAAGAACCCCACAACCTGGAAGTACATGGTCGGATAAATTTCGGAATGCTTATGATAGGGAGTTGGAGTCCAAGGACCCATGTCCCTTTCTATGCTTATCGAATGGTTCCAGGTTCCAAGACAAGCTTCTACAGCTTCCAAGAGCCTAAGCTGCGTCAGCCCTCTTTGAATTATGAATCTTTTTTTGGATTAACTAACACTCCACCAAGTTTGCTTTTGCCGTTGTTGGGAGTCGTGATTGCGAGGACGCTGACGTTGTTACGAGTCAGGCATCGAAATTTTTTAAAGACTTGTTATATTATTATTAAACACGTGCTGGAACTTACCAATTCATCAGATCCGCGTCGTTTGTTCTTCTATACTAATATTACCTCCTGAAGATCAGGTGGGCGGGATGCGCTGCATTTGACAGTGGTTCATCCTAACTCCTAATCGATTCACTTGTCTAAACCTGCGACAATAGTCAATTTGCTAGTAGTAGAGAGCAAACAACAAGCAGCAATTCAATCAACATGGCTACAATTCGTAGTCTGGATCATTCGAAGTGCGTGTCTTCCCTCCCCCCTTTCCAGATTCCATCCCCGCGAAGCGCAATGTAGATTAGCCATTCGCCATTCGCGCTTATCACCATCACAAATATGGACTTTACCGTCGGTTCTATCATAGCTGCTAACCACCTAGATTATAGATCCGAAGCCGAACTTGCCATCAACATCAGGAAAGCCACCAGCCCCGAGGAGACAGCGCCGAAACGAAAACATGTACGAAGTGCCATCGTTTATACATGGGACCACAAGTCCTCCCAGTCCTTCTGGGCTGGTATGAAGGTGTACGTTGTTAGGCCTAGGACCAGCGTATAGGTGTAGGAGCTGATTAGAGATATATTTAGGCAGCCTATTCTTGCCGATGAGGTGCAAACGTTCAAGGCCCTGATTACGATCCATAGGGTTTTGCAAGAGGGACACCCCCAGACCTTGAGGGAGGCTATGGCAAATCGACCTTGGATCGATAGTCTCAACAGAGGTCTAGCCGGCGAGGGTGTCCGAGGTTACGGACCCCTAATTCGAGAATACGTCTATTTCCTCCTAGCGAAACTCTCTTTCCACCAGCAGCACCCCGAGTTCAACGGCACGTTCGAGTACGAGGAATACGTTAGCTTGAAGGCGATTAATGATCCCAACGAGGGTTACGAGACTATTACCGACCTTATGTCGCTGCAGGACAAGATCGAACAATTCCAGAAGTTGATCTTTTCGCATTTCCGAAATGTTGGGAACAACGAGTGTAGAATTTCGGCCATTGTTCCTCTGGTGCAAGAAAGTTATGGAATTTACAAATTCATCACAAGCATGCTAAGAGCCATGCATTCAAGTATGGCAACCACAGGATCCCCCCCAATCGTATTCTTGACTAACGTCGCATAGCAACGGGTGATAATGATGCGTTAGAACCCCTAAGGCAGCGTTACGATGCGCAACACTACCGATTAGTCAAGTTCTATTACGAATGCTCTAATTTGCGTTACTTGACCAGTTTAATTACGATCCCGAAACTACCGCAAGACCCACCCAACTTGCTAGCAGAAGACGAAAACTCCCCTGCATTACCTGCCCGACCGAAGCAGGAGATCGAGCGTCAACCGACCCCTGTTCGCCAGCCGAAGTCCGAGGAACCCGATGAGATCGCCGAGTTCTGGCAGGGTGAGATTGATCGGCAGAATAGGGAGTACGAGGAACAGCAAAGGGTATTACAAGAGCGTCAAGCAGCAGCCCTACGTGCCCAACAAGAAGCGCAAATGCAGGCTCAGCGAGACTTTGAAGAGCAGCAAAGGCTTTTGGCAGAGCAACAACGTAGAGAACAAGAAGCACTACTAGCCCAACAAGCCCAATGGCAGACGCAAGGACGACTAGCCGAGCTCGAGCAAGAGAACTTGAACGCAAGGGCCCAATATGAGCGCGATCAACTAATGCTGCAACAATATGACCAACGTGTAAAGGCACTCGAGGGCGAGTTAGCCCAGATCCAGAACAACTTTGGTCAACAAATAAACAGCAAGGATGACCAAATCCGTGCCCTACAAGAGCAGGTCAACACATGGCGAACTAAATATGAGGCCTTAGCGAAGCTCTACTCGCAGCTACGTCACGAACATCTCGACCTGCTACAGAAATTCAAGACCGTTCAGCTAAAGGCGGCATCAGCCCAAGAAGCAATTGAAAAGCGCGAGAAGCTAGAGCGCGAGATCAAGACGAAGAACCTAGAACTGGCAGATATGATTCGGGAACGAGACCGAGCACTCCACGAGAAGGATAGATTGAGTGGCAGCAACAAGGATGAGGTTGAGAAGCTAAAGCGCGAACTCCGCATGGCGAACGACAGGGCCGACAACCTCGAGCGAAGCAAAGGCAACGAGCTGTCTACTATGCTCTCCAAGTATAACAGGGAGATGGCAGATTTGGAAGAAGCTCTGCGAACCAAGTCGCGTGCCTTGGAGGAAGCGCAGGCTAAGCTTCGAGATGGAAGCTCAGACCTTGAGCAATTGCTCCGTGAGAAGGAGGAAGAACTTGAGGTTTACAAGGCTGGCATGGACCAGACCTTGATCGAGTTGAACGAGCTCAAGCAAAACCAAGGCGACACCGATCATGCGTTGGACGGCCAAATTGATGCTCTCATAATGGCGAATCTTGATAAGATTAACGACATTATCGACTCAGTACTGCAATCAGGTGTAGTTCGAGTAGATGATGCGCTCTACGAATTGGATTCAACGATGCAGGCTGGTAACCAGAATGCTTCGCCGACATATGTGCTATCCCAGGTTGAAAAGGCCGTGGCAAGCGCTTCTGAATTTGCTACTGCTTTCAGCAATTTCATCGCCGATGGTCCCAACGCCACTCATGCGGAATTAATTAAGGCGACTAACACCTTCGCGGGGGCTATTGCAGATGTGTGCAGCAACACGAAGGGTTTGAATCGACTCGCTTCCGACGAAAAGAAGTCTGATCAGCTCATCAACGGCGCTCGCGCTGCTGCCCAGTCTACCGTCAAGCATTTCCGTAGCCTTCAAAGCTTTAGATTGGAAGGCATGGATCCTCTACAGAAGACTGACGTTCTTGTCAACGGTAGCAGCGATGTCCGCCTAAACCTCCAGAGATTGACCAACCTGGTGGAAACCTTCGCTCCCTCCGACCGAATAGCAAATAACAAGGGCGATATAGGCGATCTGGTCGACGCAGAACTTAGCAAGGCGGCAGATGCCATCGCTGCAGCGGCCGCCCGCCTTGCGAAGCTCAAGAACAAGCCCCGCGACGGGTACTCTACCTACGAGCTCAAGGTTCACGACTCGATCCTTGATGCAGCGACAGCGGTCACCAATGCTATTGCCCAGCTGATCAAAGCTGCTACCATCACACAGCAAGAAATTGTCCAGGCAGGCCGTGGAAGTTCGTCGAGGACAGCCTTCTACAAGAAGAACAACCGATGGACCGAGGGTCTCATCTCGGCTGCGAAGGCCGTGGCTACGTCTACCAACACGCTCATCGAGACGGCAGACGGTGTCCTATCAGGCCGCAACAGCCCCGAGCAGCTTATCGTCGCTTCGAACGACGTAGCCGCCTCGACAGCTCAGCTTGTGGCTGCTAGCCGTGTCAAGGCCGGCTTCATGAGTAAGAGCCAGGAGAACCTCGAACAAGCCAGCAAGGCTGTGGGCGCCGCGTGCAGAGCACTCGTACGCCAGGTACAGAACATGATCAAGGACCGAAACCAGGAGGACGAGGGTGTGGATTACGCCAAGCTCAACCCGCACGAATTCAAGGTTCGGGAGATGGAGCAACAGGTAAGCTTCAATAATGATAAAATCTATTTGCGAATTCTCTACGCAGTTGCTAACCACGGACGTGATTACAGGTGGAGATTCTGCAACTTGAGAACGCGTTGGCTGCTGCGCGACATAGGTTAGGTGAGATGCGCAAGATTTCGTACCAGGAAGAGTAAAGCGGGAAGCGGGAGGAAGAGCGAGAGCGAGAGCAGATTCAGGGGAAGAGGGGAGGAGAGGCCTATACCCCCGATAGTTGTCAGTTGTTAGCTGGGTTATCCACGTTATCTTCTTTTACTGTGTTTGGCGTGTGAATTCTTGTTGTTCTTTTCCCCTACCTTACAAGCAAGCAAGCCGGATGTTGTAGAGCAGTGAGCAAGCAGCATTCCGAGGCGGAACTGGGCCCGATGGAACGTGGACTTGTACAAAAATTGCTAGGCACCCCCGCGTGAGGTTAGTTGAGGCTGGCGGGCTGCGATCTAATTAGCTTTAGGTAATTTGATCAATGGCGATTGAATTTTAATATTGAAGACTTCAAATCTTGTGTCCAGTGTGCTACTGTTGTTGTTTGTTGTTGTCGAGGAGAGGAAGACAAAGACGGAATAAGGGGTTAACTAAGGGTAATGTTAGGTAAGATTGTTGTGGAGAGTTGAAGGTGAATGAAGATACTAGGTGGTGTAGAAGTTATTCAGATGGGAGGGAAATTTGATATTATTTTCTAATGATTTGAGAAGTTATAAATATGGTGGAAGTGAGGGGAGAGTGGGGAGAGTATCTGTATATGAGTGTTAAGGGGTTGTATATTAACCGCCATTCTCGAGGTTATTTGAGTGTGTTTTTTAAGCACATAGCTTTACTTTAGTACGTACCTACCTAGGTACCTTAGTAGTAGTATATTTCAACCATGATACAACTGAACATGTATAGATAGTATAAGGTTTGTATAACTACAGGTTAGTACCTAGGTAGTTAACTGACCATTTGTGGTGTTCATACTTGTTTTATTTTCTTTAATAACCACCTGCCCATACCCGCAAACACATATATATTCAAAGCTACCTAGGTAATCTGTTGTTTGAGAGCAGGTAGTTTCGACGTATAATCCCTTCAACGGTATTAATATAAAGCTTTAAGCTTTAGGTCTTATTCTTCTCCTATCCTATTCCAGTAAATGTTTAACCGTCCTTGCGTTCTTTACGAAACCGAAAGATTCTTAAACATCAAATCGGAAAGGACATTAGTAGGTATGCTTGCAGTAGAAATCTGGTTAACCCCTTCGAATTATTTACAAGTCTAAACTATATTTATTTAGGTAGGCATACCACTAGGTATACCCCTAGGTATATATGTATTGGAAACTTTTAATAGGTTGGTATTTTCTCCCCATCGCTTTTGCCCCAAAATGGAGAGACTTAGCTTCCTTGTATACCTTGTATAAGGGATAGAAAGACTTACGGTCGATACAAAGTTAGTGAGACGGCTTAGAGGTTATAATGTCATAATGGCTTCGTATCGGTGTTTCCCCTTACAACATCAGCTTGTAGTAGATAAGGTGGGTACCTACTAAACTTTGCTGACGCTTAACTCTTATTAGCGAAGTAGTGACTGCCGTATAAAGAGTGTTATGTAGTAAGTACTACCTAGATCTCTTTCCTAAAGGCCTCAGTTATACCTACGCTCTTCCCCCCGAAACGTACGTATATCCGTAGCACCGCCCCTTTACCTGCCGGATACAATTCATATATCCAGATTCCTACGCGGCAACACCTTCCGCTTCTTAGGCAAACAAAGAACATTTGTAAACCTTAAGCGGTCCTTCCATTCGTACTTACTACCTACACTAATAACTTTGGAAAGTGCCTTAGCAATAAACAGGCAGCTGTAACCGCAACCAGGCGACCAGGTTGCAACTATAAAAGGAGTTCGTCTCCCGGAACAGATTTGTTTATTTTTCTTTCTTCCTCTTACATCAATCAAAGAAAATCCAAGTCGACAAAAACTGCAACTACTAAGATTTAACAATACAATACCTCACTCATTACAACCCCTACTCTTATATGTTGGACAAATCACAAGCTACCCCGGAGGCCTTCCTTCAAAATTGCGGCCCCTATTTCTCTCAAGACATGCCGTCTCTTCATACGTACACATCAACATATACATATTGTACCACGGCTGGGTACCTAGGTCCTACGTGCCTAATTGTTCTAACACGCGACACCTACGGAAATGCTGGAGAAGAATGAACACTGTCCCTCTCGCGGTTTTTCTTCCAGACGCCTGACCAGAGAACTGTAATACGCTATTATCATTATACACGTGATCTATTCCTCGACGGTACACTTCCTAAAATACGAAGGACGGGGCTTCACAGCTTCAAGGCTCAAAGACTAGAGTATCTATCGCATCTAATTGGGCGCGTCTTCTCCGCGCCACAAGCACTCGCCGCTCGATGAACCTCTATTCTCTTTGTAACCGACCCAGCACCACTACTCAGACAAAAAAATACACGGCGCGGCCCTCGGTGTTTCTCACCACAGGATGTCGGCACCGCATATGGCTGCTTCGCTTCCTAGGCACATACAACGCAGGCACGCAACGCCTGGTTCCCTCCTGGGCGGAACATAACGCACCTGCGGGTAGTAACTCCATGTCCGGTGCATGCTTCCCTGCGCCCCATTCCGTGTAGCTGCGTGTCCGTTCAAGACCGCGTGAGACTGGAATACACAAGAGTTTTGGCTCCCTTGCGAGATACTCGGTAAGCGATATCTCCAACTATCATATCCTTGGTGCGCCTTTGTCGTTTTGTCTCTGTTGCAATTGTCAGAGCTGGTGTTACAATACGGGACGTGGCACATCTCCTGATACCATTCCATGCTGGTGACATTGGTAGCTCCACTGCACCCCGCTGTATACTCGGGCGGTAGGTTGAGGGGGCTTGCTGTTAGGATTCTGGGTGAGACATCGAGAACGGGGGATGCCTTCGACATCTATACCTGTTATGGTTGCTGGGGATATTTGCCAATGCCGCACATTTCTGGGGTTGGGGTTCTTGCATTGTACTGACACTGGGTTGGCGAAGTCAATATTGTTTTAGCTATGGCACATTGTCGAGATAAATGGAGAAGATATTGACCGAATGTTTAAGGGAACCTTAATAATTGTGTTATAACTGCTGGCGAGATAGGGAAATCAATGCGGGTTCTTATAGAGATGACGATAACTGATTTGTATTAACTGACTTTCATATGAGTGTCTCTCCTGCTAAGCGGACTATGCGCGTTGGGACACATCCAGATATTGCCCCCGACACAGCAGAGGGAAGGGAGCATGAAAAACACGAACGCCTGCTCAAACCATGGTAGAAATAGAAGCCTAATAAAGGAAAAACTAGTATCACATCTATCTATGTCATCCGGTTTGCGACCCGTTCCAGTCGCTACTCCATATAAATGTTGGGCAACGCCACTGAGTCCCCTTCTCTTTCTCGCCTGATGGCCCGATAGGTCGAGGACAGACGAAGAAAGACCTCCCTAAAGTGCAAGTTAGATCTTTGTCTTCTGTAGTAGTACCCAGAGATACCGTATCAGAAAGAAAATAAAAGTCTCGTGTAAAGGAATCTTACCTCGATTGACACCGGATTTCTTCGTCACGAAGCTAACGCAATCTTCTCCGTGTTCGCACTTCGGTAGGACTCTCTTGCCTAGTAACTTGGACCAGGACTCCTTGGACTCGATAGGGTCGAATACCCTATCCGAGCTAGCTGGTTCGGCATCGTCTTTTGTTGGTGCTTCTTCTGTGTTATTCTTTGAATCTTGTGGCGTCTCGACTTCTGGAGTATCGTTGGGTTCGCTACTAGGTTTGGGGTCCTTTGTTTCTGCGACTGTAACTGCGCTCGGACTCGAAGTGGCGGTGGTAGTTTTAGGTTTGAAGAAGCCCCTGAGGCTGCTTTGGCCTTTGGACGAGGACGGTTCTTTGGTTAGGGTAGCTTTTGTTTTCTTTTGCGGCCGGCTGGTTGCTGATGATGATGCCGTACTGGAAGATGTACGTTTAAGAGTGCTGGGTTGTGATTTTGCCGGAGAAGACATCGAAGGTACTGATTCTGATTGCGAAGCAGGAACATCAGAGGCTTCTTCGTCTTTTGATGTCTCGATTTTGGCGACAGTACTACTACTACTGCTGCTGGAGCTTTCCGGCGGTTCGTTGATCGGTGCTAGAACCGGCTTTGGAGGGGCCGGTTTCTTGGAGAACATATCCTTGATGCTCCGCCGGCGGTCAAATTCGGGAATGAGCTTGGCTGATAGTGGTAAAAGGTCTTTCGTCGTCCATTCTCGAAGCCGAACTCCGTCCTTAAACACCCCCGGGGGGTTCATGATATCCCTAAGATGAACTTCTTTCCCGTCGATGTTGACTACGTCCTTGAGGGTCGCATAGACTGGACAGTGGTCGGAGCCCATCAAACCCTCCTGGATATTGGAGTCCATGAACCAATCCTTCATGTTGTCGCTGCACAAGACGTAGTCTATTCGGCTGCCGACGTTGGCAGGACGAGTATTCTTCTTAGTGTCCCAGCAAGTGAACATGCCCTCCCGAGTAGGATGGAAGAGACGACCGAGGTCCCAAAGCACCGGCTTTTCTCTGTTCTCGTCCCTCTCACCCAGCACGTTTCCCCCAAACACGAGCTGATTGAAGAGACGGCGCGAATGAGTGGAGAAGAACTCTTCGACGGTAACGCCTTCTTTTCTCAACCGGTCGAAAAGATTGGCAGTATCAATGGAAGCCCCGACAACGTTGAGATCGCCGGTCAGAACAACTCTCTTTCCCATAGCTACGAGGTTACGAATCCGAACGTCTAACGCGTCGAGGTAGCCTAGCCTGAAATCGTCTCGGGTGCCGTCGCTGTTCGCCGGGCTGTAAGTTCCAATTAAAACAAAAGCGGGAAACTCGAGTATGACGCAGCGTCCCTCGGAGTCGAGAGTCGTATCGTCTATCTGGCCTATAAGCTGGCCCGGCTTTGGGTAGCCCCCTATTTGCTGATCCGGGGGGAGATCTCGAAACTTGGTTGACGAATTCGGCGGACATAGGACCCCAGTGATGCCTTCTTCTGCTCTGATGGGCATACAGACCGAGTTCCGGGTATAAATGGCTACACCAGCATAACCTTCTCTTCATGTTAGATAAGCTCATTAGATGTAGCTGGCTGTGAGTTTGCGCGCGCACCTTTCTTGTGCTTAGGCAGGCTGAAGAAGACGTCCCAGCCTGGTACCAAGACCATGTCATCCTGAAGGTCTTTGCGCTGGATCTTGGTTTCCTGCATTACGACTATGTCGGCCTCGAGGATATCGAACATGGCCTCGAAAGTCCTCTTTTCCCTCCATGGCTGGTATCCAAACGGATTCCTGTTTGAGCCGGGGTTAGAGGTGAGATAACTATGTGATATATAGCATTATAGTTACGTACCGAATGCCGTTCACTATAAGCGGTGTTAGTGAGATTAGACGGGGATAAAATAAAAAGATGTAGTCGTAGTAGGAGATACGAACCGTTCCATGAAGTAATGCGTATACCCATGATGTCAAGGACGCGTTTGTCAAGTTACAAATTCAAAGTTTTTTTTTTTTTTTCTCTCTAATAAATCTCAAAGTGCATCCCCAAACCATTCATCATCTGCCTTTTCCCTTATCAACTACCACCATTGTCGGTTTGTTGCTTTGATGGCGAAGATTGTGGGGCATGAACATCCACCTTATTAAGTACCTAAAGGTAACTAGTAGAAAGTAGTTTGTATGTGGTTTTGGTTAAAGTGTAGATTCACTGAGAAAAGATCACTTAGTTAGTGGAAGGAGATTTAAAACACAAAAAACAGTGCATTGCTTCCAGTTATCGAAGAGAGAATTAAACGTCCCTTCCTAAGTTGACAATGCCTAGGTAATAAAATGATTGATCGAATGTTCTTCTTCACTACGAATACCGTATCTAGGTTGGTTTTGTAAGCACTCCAATTAGAGCTTTGCATACCGCTAGAAGTCGCGATGTTCTAGGTCCCGGGAACCCGTCACACGCCTCCCAGACGCCACACCAAATTGACCCGAAGTCCCGTGACATTCGTCATGGCACAGCAACCCGTCATCGAAAAAAAGCCATTGGGTGGGTACGGGTGAGTCAAGCCATAATCCCCGCGGATTTACCGAGGCGAAGCTTGCATTGAAGCTTCTAAGCTTTTCTTACCGGGGGGGGGGGGTTATGTACCTATGTTAGGTAAGGTTCCATGTTGCTCCGGGTGCTGTAATCCAATCAGAGGTGAGCTCATATTCTACAATTGACGATTGGAATCAGACCACCACCAAATCCAACAATTAAACCTGACAAAGCCGACGTAACAAGACAACTCTCCCCTCTAAAAAGTAACGAAATCGAATTTTTTTTTTTAAAAAAAAAAAATAATAATAGCAACAATCAAGATGGTTTTCCAGCGACAGCTACTCCGCGCGACGCCGCGCCTCGCCACTCAGCTGCGTGCCGCCAACTCGACGCCCGTCTTCCGCTCCGCTCTGCAGCGCCGTATGGCCTCGACCGAGAACGCCTTCATCAAGGAGCGACAGGCCGTCAAGGAGCACGCCGCTGCCACCACCGGTGAGTGTCTACTATGGCGCATTTACCGGATCGTATTCGAGAATTGGATTTGCTGACCTTCATCTCGCAGAGCTCTGGCGCAAGATCTCCATCTAGTAAGACCCCCCCATCCCACTAGCTATGACGGCAATCTATTTCGTCACCTCCAACGATACGCATACATATACATACCCAGCCCTTCCAATATATACACTATGATATATCATCGTGCATATATATATATATATATATCCTCTACACGAACCGTTGCACGACTCTCTATAACAGACAGCTAACAAAATACCTCAACGCAGCGTCGTCATCCCCTCCCTCGTCCTCGCCGCCGCCAACGCCTACAAGCTATGGAACGAGCACTGGGAGCACTGGGAGCACCTGCCACCTCTAGAGGAGCGCGTCGAGTACCCCTACCAGAATATCCGCACCAAGAACTTCCCCTGGGGCGACGGCGACAAGACCCTCTTGTACGTCCTTCCCTTTCTTTCTTTCTTCTCTCCCTCTTCTCTTCTTTCCTTCTCCTCTTCTTTACTTGCTGACTTGATAAACAGCTGGAACGACAAGGTCAACTACCACAACAAGGACAAGACTACCTAAGCACCCCTCCCTATGTTGTCCTAATCGCCGGGTATGGAATGACTTAAATCGTGGGAAAGGATGGGTGTGGAATTGGTCTAGAGTACGTCGTCCTTGATGGGAGACAGAGACAGAGACAGAGACTGCGTATCTTCGCACCGTTGTAGATATATGCCATTCCTTTTGTTCTCAATCACCCCCCAGAAAAGAAAAAAAGAAAACAGATCACTCGTCATACCTTGACAATGCATATATACTACTACCTCATATTATTATTAACCTGCCTAACTTCCATGCCCTCTACGTGACACATGTTAACACTAGCCTTGTATTCTTGCAGGTAATTTGTCTTGCTGCTGTCTTATATCTATTATCAAAACCTAAGCTCCCACACGAGAGAAAACTCATGCTACCACTAGCAAGCACGAGAAGTACGATACGTCAAAGTAGACAAGTAGCTAGTATTTTCTACGCGAGCTAAAAACTACAGCAGAATAGGTATCTAAGGGGGTGTTAAAACAAACAAAAGCACCATAACCTCGACGCCTAGCCAGCCTTATCCAACCAAACCAGACCATCCATCCATCCATCCCTACCTTCCCTCAATCGATGGATATATATATATATATATAGGTACTCAAGGATCAGTACCAGGATCCTTAAACCAAACCCCTCTAAAATATTTCTAAGTGTACAGACTTGGCCCGGCTCGACTCGTCTTCAATGTAACGGTCTAGCGTGACGATATGTAGGTAGGTAATAGCAATACCCGTAACTGCGCAGTCCGTGCCGGCTAGGCGACATGTCATGGTAGTTGACCGACATTGCCTATTGGACTGCCTAGATGCCGTATACATTGCATGCGAGTGTGCATGTGGCAAGCATCAATCATCACACCTCTCAGCCTCATTTAACCGTCGTGGCATTCGCAGTGCCGTGTGTACCAACGACGTGAGCGTCGTCAGAAGACGTTGTAAACTCGAGCTCAGGCTCAGGCTCAGGCTCAGGCCCTTCCACCCAATTCGTATACCCATCTTCATCTTCGTCTTCATCCCCTTGCCGCTCTTCTTCATGCTTCGCATATCTCCTAGGAGGTAATTCCGGAGGCGGGGTATGCGTCCGTAAAGACGTCCTATCCTCGTCGTCCACTTCCATCTGGATCAAGTCTTCGCTTTCGCCTTCCACGTCCTCGTGCATATCGCCGTTCAACTCCTCCGCGTCCTCCACCCATGGCTGAACGTACGCGGGCGAAGACATGGCATCGTCGTGATCGCCAATCTGGAACGACGGACTATTCGGCTCCGAATCCGCCGGCGCCGCAACGACGAGAACGTTATCTTCGTTGTTGGATTCGTGGCCAGCGACGTGGATCTGCGAAATACGCCTGCGCCTCGATGGTAGCGGAGGTGGCGGTACCGGTCGCCGCTCTAATTTGTTCGCGTCGTGTAAATCGCCAGTGCTCTGTCTTGCTAAGGACGGCGGGGGGGCAATAGGCTTCCGCTTGGGCATGATAGTCATCGGGGACGTTTTCTTCCCGGGTCCAGGCAGAGGCGTGCCTGGTGGTGGTAATGGTTGCCCACGTCCCATAGGCTGATTTAGATCTATCGGAGGATCAGAAAGCTTGCGTCCGTGAGCGCTACCGTTCCTGTCCGTCTGTCTTTGTATTGCGTTTAAGCCCCATCTCTTCGCTGTTGCAGCAGCGTTAGACACGGCGGCGAGAGTATTTCGCTTGCCCTCCGACGTCCCGTTCGTAGAAGCTGCCGGTGAAGAGGTATTTTCTCTCCGTGTAAAGAAACCCCTGCCTATCGACCCAGTGCCACTCTTCACCGAGTTTCTGCTGCTAGATGGCGCGGGGCTGGGAGGCACATTGTCACTCTCGGCGCTTCCTGTGGAGGAGGCGGTATGGCATCTAGCCGGCGCTGTAGGAGTATTCTCATCCTCCTGCCCTTCACGGATAACGTCAGATGACGAACTTGAAGAACCATTAATCCCTTGTGAGTTTGACGATGTTTTCCCTGGTGAACCAATTGGTGTATGAGCCGGTGATGTGTTTTTAGACCTAGCAGAAAGATGTGCCATTGCACTAAATGCATCATCACGGTCCGGGGGACTTGTCGAAGGCCTGAAAGTTTCGGCGTGTATGGGATTAGTGTCGACGATGGGGCTAGACGTCGAGATGGACCCTGATCGAACGGTGTGCAACACCTCTGTCGCAGAACTTCGTGGGCTCTTTGCTTCGAAAGCTGTCGTTGAGGCGGATGGACTCTGGCCACCATCGCTCTGTAAGCTCTTTTTTGTATTGAGCCTTCTACCCCAGAATCCTTGTGGTTGAGCTGCTGTCTGGGCTGCTTCTATGATGGGAACGCTATGGCTCTTCTCTAACGAAGGTTGTTCAGGGGTTGTATCCGTATTTGTCTCCTCGATGTGACTGACTTCGTCTACATCCCCGTGTTGAGCTGCAACAGCTTCCGTATTGGGCGAAGTCTCAACTGCGTCATCGCCTTCGAATATACCTCCACGCCATTGTTTATGTTCGGTATTGAAGAACGGAATATCGTCCCAAAATGGTGCTACTAGCGTCTCGGCCACGACCTCCTTGATTCTGTTTTCGATCTGCCGGAGGATGACTGTGTATGTAATCTGCCTCGAACTTACAATAGGCTCGATTGTCATCTCCATCTTGGGCATGGACTGGAATGAGAACCATATACGATTGCTAGGGGGTGGCTTTATCTTGAAGAAAGCGTGTCCCTCCAGCTTCTTCAAGACTACAGCAAGTACAAGATTGACCTCTCTCACCTTGAACCGAGGGCCTAGATCGATACGCGCCGTAGCGGCAACCTCTAATCTGAATTTGCCGTTGTACTTAACATCGGCTTCCATTCCGCATTCTCCCTCTACACTAAGGTCCTTGAGCCGCGGATTCATAAAATACGGCGCCGAATCTCCTGTGTCGATGTTCTGGATCGTGATGCTGTTAAGAAAAGACGGTCGATTGACACGTGATATTTTCTTCGTGATCCTCTCCCTAATAAAATATTCGATATCCTTGGTCTTGTAAACTCCGAGGAATATCCTCCCTATTAAAGCATTGAGCCATCTTGTCTGCAAATGATCTTCGGAGGAATGTAGCTTTTGAACCAGCGATATTATGTTCTTGACCTCAAATCTCTGGGGCTTGGGGACCGGGTTTTGGCCAGTAAAGGTCTGCTCTTGATTCCTTAGTAGAGCAAAGTAGAAATCTTCCTTGGCGGAGCAGTTTTCAGAGAAGAGATAGAACGGCTTCGATACTTGTGCGTCTCGAGTCAAATCTTTCCCATCCGTCTTTCTGCTCAAGCGCAATGCATTTCGCTTAATGAACAACTCGCCTTCGGGGGTAGGATCTCCTCCAGAGTATATGCTAACATCGTGGTGGGCTAAAGAAATAACGTGGCGGACTTCGAGCTGCTCGTCGTCGTCGAATAGCATGAGGTGCCCGTGTCTGTGTCATGGATGAAATATTAGCCACCTTATCCCCATGCTCCACGTTAAAGATGGCTAAATAAGCATACCTCAGTACAACATAGAAGACATTGCCTGCCTTCTTGGGTCGTTGACTAACACCTTTATTGTCATCTAACGGGTTAGGGGTAGGCTTCCTGTCGAATATGCTTCTGTACATAGACTGATATACACTCTGGCTCGGCGCAGCGACGGTGGTCGATCCGACGGGAGTAGAACGCTCTATCGGTTTGGCATTGATGCCCATCGGGGTGTATTCACGACATACAGCGAAATATCCCGCCGCCGTATCAGATTCAGCGAGGAGTCGTTGTTTCGATTCTTCCTTCTGAGCCTCGCGGAGGGCTGTCGTATCGTCGCCAGGCTGAACGATGCTGTTGGGGTCATTGCTGTCATCTTCTTTCGTGTTTCCATCGCGAGTGGGAAATGTAAGATGCGCATGAAGCAGTACAACTGCTATAATCAGAGGAATAAAAGTGACACCACCAAAGAGGTAGGTCAGTAAAAAACCAGTCCAGCTCATGCCCATAACTCCGGTTTACAACAACAGCCAGCAAAGTGCGGATCTGCTAACCTTTGCGGCGGCCGAATTTCGTGGACCATGGATAATTTATTGATTTATATTTTTAACCTTTGTCTTTTGTCTTTTCAAAAGAGGTCACAAGTAAAAAAATGAATAGGTTTAGTTAATGATTACCTTAGGTACATTTGTAGATGTGTACGCAAGGTAAGTGGATTTTTAGAAATGGTGAATGACGATAAGGCCACACATTAAGAGAGCTGCTACATGTAGGTAGGTAAGCTGCGCCAGCTTCGCTAGGTTTATAGGTGCTACGTCTTAGGTCCTGTAAGTTCTAAAACTCTGGGTACGAGGTTCGCACGCCCAGCTGAGCTATTGCATGCAAGTGGAAAGGTTAATAACGGAACCAAGCGGTCCAATAGCCTCTAATTTGTCTTGGCTGTGGGACGTCACAGGTTGCTGACTTTCAGCCGAAAGAGCCACGTGGGGCGTTTGTAAGTTCGCGGGGCAGACTTCGATGTTCCGATAGCGCCTGATAAAGTCCTAACAATCACTTGTAGCTTTTAAATGGAGCCCCTTTAATCACAATGAAGCACAGCTACTATTTGAACTTTCACATACACTAAAAACATAATATATTCAAACAGAGTAATTACAATAGTATAATTTTATAACGTTTCGTAAATGTATCTTTAATTATACTGCGTGAATTCATCTCATGTCAAAGCCCCCAAGTATCATTAAGACTTATTCTGGGTAATACTAACGTACCTCCTTAAAGACTCGATCCCTCGTCTCCTATTCATCGCACCCCCTATTCTAAAACGCCATACAATGCATAAGGTAGGCAAGTAACTATCCCAACAAAGGTATACAACTGGAATCGTCGGAGTAATTCCAAAGTCATAGCATAGCATAACTCCCCTTTCTCCTACCCCCTACCAAACCAACTCCTCCATCTCAACCTCTTCCTCATCCAGAAGCTGCTTCACAGCCGGCTCTATAACGCTCTTCTCCGCCCTATACCGCGCCACCTGCTTCATCCGCGTATAGAACACGGGGCAGTCCTTACTATCGCAAGGCACGCTATCCAGCGGCGTAAGACCCGCGCAGCTCTGGCATATCTTCGTCACGTCCGTCAACTTCGTCTCCTCCCGATTAAGCTGCGCCTGCAGCTTGAGCAGCGACGCCGGCGCGTTTCGCCGGCATCTCGCGCACACAGAGTATTCCTCCGTCTTGACCTTGCAACCGCAGACTAGACAGGCCGCAGCTTTCATGTATGATTCTAGTGTCTTTTTAACGAACAGGTTCTTCCCGCCGCCGTAAGATGTTGCTGGGTCCACGCGCCGAATTCGTTGCACCTTGGGCATCTCATCGTACCACTGCCGCACGTTCGCCCCGACGAGGTTAAAGATGCGTTCGAGCGGCGGGATTAAATTCTTGGAGATGTAGTATTCCGAGTCTAGCTGAAGATGAGGGTTCGTTAATAGGTCCTCAGGGGCCACGCAGCGGTCGATAAGGCGCGCTCCAGGGGCTCCCGAGACGACAACGTAAGGCACCCGCTCGCCGTACTGAGGTTCTGCTCTCGCATCTTCAAGCATTTTCCTCGTGCTGATCAAGGCGCCTGGTGGCGGCGGTCCCTTGTCGCTGTAGGTTCCTAGCTTAACCTCCCTTGCGAAACAGAAATCTTGCATCGACACAGCCCCACGCATGATCTTTTCGCATTGCTTCTGAAAATAAGATTTAACCTGACTGAGGTCGGCTGTCTCAAAGAGGATCTTGAGCGCCTTTTCCTCTATCATTTGTTCCGCGGGCGTTCCATCTCTCCTGACCGTCTCGATACCTTTGGCGTCAAAGTCGGGCTTAGCCTGGTCCTTGCTCTCGTACTTGTAACCGACGTAACGCTTCTTTGCAAGCAAAACACACGGGTGGTACACCTTCTCAAACTTGAGCTTCACCGGTCGGGGATTCATGTCCGTGACTGCTTTGGCAATTTCGTTGCCAATGTCGAAGGCTTCGTCTCTAGTCCTTCCAGGTAGATAAATGAATAAACTATCGGTATCGCCGTAGACGACTTCGGCTTTCCACTTCTCTACTGAATGTATCAGGGCGATAGCTCTCTCGAGAGTCTCACGCCCGGTTTGCACAATGCTATCCGCAATTTCAGAGCATGGCATACGACCCGAGAAAGATGCTGAGGTATATCCATACGTGACGTTTGCTAGTAACTTTAAAGCGAGTTGCCTATTGTTGAGAAGCTTCTGTAGCGTTTTGTCGTCCTTGTCCTGCTTCATGCCGCTTTTTACCATCACTCGCGTCTCCAAAATCTCTGTCAACATCTTTGCTAGTAAGGACTTTCTGACCTCTGCCTTGCAGTACATCATGCCGTTGGGGGATATATTGATATGGTCTTTGAGCAATTCCAAAAGCCTCTCTTGCCGCTGATAATCCGTGAACCCCATCTTGTTCGTGCCGCGCCAATTGACAATGCGGCCAAGAAAAGTCGAGTAACAGTAATTATATGCGATCATGACACTAGGATATAGACTCTGGAAGTCGAGGACAACCAACGGGCTATTGTAGAATGCGCTTTGAGGTTCCATGACGAGAGGGAGACACTCAAGCGCATTTTGATTCCCCACTTGCTTTCTGTCGGGAGAAACCAGCACGAAGTTTTCAGGTTTTGCAATTCTGAACATAATCGACTCTACTTTGAACTGGGATCCGCGAGAGAAAACGGAGAAGAAATCGACACCGAGAAGCCGTGCTTGTTCACTCGTACGGGGGATGAGCTCGTTCGCTTCCAAAATCTCCATGTCAAGCTTTGTTCGGCTTAGATAGTATCGAAGAAGCTTGCTCAGATCGTGATGTCTCCCTCCGACGTACCATTCCGTTAAGGTCTGCCAAGGATAATGCGGTATTCGTCGATGTAGCAGATGCCATACTACATTTTCCATCGTGTATTGAAGGAGGTTGAGTTCTGACCTCATAGCACGCCATATGTTGACCATATGCCTACCTGTGACTCGAATTGTCGAAGTAGTGTTGAAGCCCCATCGATCTGCTTCTTTCCCAAACCGTCCGAAAGACTGACTTTTCATCCGCGAGAATTCGTCACATAAATTGTAGTCGTATTTTAGTCTTGCTCGTTCGATCAAGTACCCCCACGAACTACCATGTACCTCATATCCAGTAAGGATATCCGGGTCATGCGTCCTGACGATCTCAACCATCCTCACCATTAAGTCAAGTTCTGACGATTCCTCAATGACTTCAGTCGGAATTGGACATTGCTTCTGCATTCTTCGTGCCAAGGAGCCGTCTTCAGAGAGAACAATAACACCGGATCGTATTGATTGTGATGCATTATCACCAGTAGCAAAGTTCTCATCTGACTTGGAACACCAAAAAATACATTGGACCTCATCCTCTTCCGGATTTGGAAAAAACTTGCCTCTCGTGTTGACATGTATCTCCAAGCTCATCGTACTCATGTACTGTGCTTCATGCTGGACGCTTGTAGACTTCTTTTTCTGGGAATACTTGAAGTTATGTTTGTTCCTTGGAGTAGGCCCGTCAATTTGTGATAGGTATGGTTTGAGCTCGGGATCACGAAGCTTTATAACGGGCTCCTGGGAATTACTTGCCATCTCTTGGGTTTTTGTCCACCAAGCCTGTACTTCTTCAAAACTAGGCGGAGGCTCTGCAATTTCCCAGCTCTTTAGCGAGCATTCCTGGCGTAGTTTCTGATACACCTGCTCCTCTCTTTCGAAATCACGAGGTACATCTGGTTTAATGCCAAAGTTGGCCGGAGATTCCCCTGTTGGGTCAAAGTCGGGAAGATAGGGTAGAGTATTACCTTCGAGACGGAATTCCTGGCCAGCATACTCACGAACTCTCTGCGGCACGTCCTTCTCGTTGCTATAGAACGCATCTTGGTATATGACGTGAGGACGATCTAAAGATTCCATAGTAGATAGGACCTCTGCCGTCGAGGGTGGGGATTGACCGAAAATAAAGAATTGGGCTCGAGGCCGAGGGGTACATCCGATATCGATAATTTTCCTAGGATCCTTTCCTCTGGTGCTCTTCGGTGTAGAAGTATCAGACTCTGATTTATCTGTATGCAAAATCGAGCTTTTGGAAGTATCATCCGTCGGGGTCCAGGGGCTAAATCTGACATGCTTCTCAAACTCGCCATTTTCACTTTTCTGGGAGTTTGTTTGTTGGCTTAGTCGGAGTTTAGTGCTTGGGTCATTGGGATTTTTAACTACTGGAAAATTCAGTACGTGGTTTCCGGACCTTTTGGAATTTTTCTTTAAGCTTGACTGAATGGCTTGTGTAGATGTTCCTCGCCCGTCTGGTCCAGTTGAGACCCTTGGATTCGCTGTTGGTTCATCTGTAATGCTCGCCTTATCCACAGCCAGAGTAGAAGCAAACCCTACACGCCGATGCTTTGACTCTTTTTCTTGGTGAAAAGGTGAGTGCGCGCGCTTTGTAGCTCTTTTAGGTAGGGTATGTTGCATATCTTGAGGAGCTTTGCTCACCAATCCCTGCTCCTTTGCAATATCTAACAGCACTTCCCCGACAGGGATGCGTTGCCTATTCCTGGTACGCAAACAACTCACGTAAATCCCATTGATTAGCAACTCGGAGCGATTCTCCTTTTCTGAATCCGCACTCGAGCTTATCGGGTTGAGGGAGTTAAGTGATTTAATTTTGCCGGTATCTTCACGTATTGCCGTGTTTGCTTTTGCTGATTTTAATTTCTTGATATTAGGATCTTTACTCCTCAACGCATTAAGTCCACGAGCCACGTCCTCGTCTGAATCATCCGAAAAGGTACCATCTTCGTCCAAGGCAATATCAAGGATACGCTTGTCGTCCACAATGATACTGCTAGTAGGGTTATCATCACCTTCGAACTGTTGACTTGCTATGCCCAACGCAGATCCTAGGTTATCGGGATACAGATCCTCAACAGATTGCAGTAAAGTCTTGACATTAGATCCTAAGGGTATGTCTTTTACGAATGTATCAAAAGTAACCTCTCCCCCATTACTCTGCTCGTATTCTTGTTGTATTAACCCTTGGATCTGGTCTCTGTATTCCTCCTCGTGAACCCATCCGGATGGTTGTGAGTTACGCGGGTCTGCAGACATGGAAACCAAAGCTTCTGGAGGGAAAGGGCTGCTTCCTGGTGTTCGACCGAGCATCCTTCTTTTACGACGCTTCGTCTCATCTTTCCACAGACCCGCCATACTGTGGACAAGTTTCAAATCGGAAGGTAGGGGGTGTTTCCTCTCAACGAAGTCATGATGAAGCTGCCTCCCCTTGATCTCATGCCGATTAAGGATGTCCTGAACACATATATCGACTTCTATCGAGCAATGGCTGGCACGAGGGAGGTCTGGATCCTCAGTGATGAAAGATTTCGAGACTGATTGGCTATGCCATAGATGAGGCAATTCCAAATCATCTTCGTACGCGGGCACCGGGGCCCTGAAGGAGACCTTTTGAGATTCAATGTACCCGCATCCGTAAAGGTTATAGTCGGTCATAAATTGCAGCAAATATTGCAAGTGCGCTTCAAAAGGCTGGAACTTCCGCTTCATAATGACACCCTGTTGGAGTAATTCGATAAGTCGAGTCATGACCTGGGGGTTAAGCATATAGATTTTCAGATAGAATCGGTACCCGACGTGGAACCCGTAGAACGGAATTCCTTTGACGAGGGTGATCCTCGCCACATATTTACTCTTCGCATCATGAGCATTGCGACGGTAACTCACGGCCAAGGCATGGTCGATGGAGAGATGGAGGCGATATATATAAGCACCCACTAAGATACTGAATTAGAACCATGATTTTACAAGACTTCTATGCATCTTACCGTCATCAGGAAGCAAACTCCCATTATACTCGATGTATAAGTATGGGAATGCGCCGTGTATATGAGCGCATACTTTCTGGCCTGTTTCGGTCGAACCGAATACCCTGATGACCGGAACTCTGGGCTCCTTGTTCAATTGAGACGGATGAACATCATTTCGAAGCTGGGGGTCATAAATCGTAGGGATGGCTTGATAATGGTCTATGCAGTTCAGCCGCACGCGGAAGACGTCCATGGCGATTTGTACTGTACGTCATAGCGTCTGTGCGATTTGAAGATGCATGGAAAATCCAAAGCACCTCGTAGGAATTCAGTCCAAATTCATTGATTAGGTATGTATAGGAAAAGGAAAGGAAAGGGTCGTTAGATATCGATTTTAGGTGTTTTGTTCTAATATTCAATAGCGCGAGTCCCCATTAAGAGACGGACGCGTTAATTGAAATCAATTAGTTCAAACCGCGACGCGCTGTCAGGTGTCGTAGAACTGACGTTAGGCCCTTAATAAGTGCATATACAGCCTATTAAAAAAATGATGTACCTACCTAGGCATGTAGATTAGATAATCCAAGTTCATCAATCAACATATCTTGTTTTCCGCGCCCCAAACCCAGCCACCTCTTTGGATTCTTTATTCTAGCCACAACTTCGATAAGAAGATACAAAGATTGTGTTATCAAAGGTTCATACTCGATCATCAAAGTATTTTTAACTTATAGATTTTAATACACCCTCAGCCCCTTTCGAGACTCCTCTTCCTTCAAATCGCCTCTAATCGTAGCACATTACACACATTAAGACACCCCCAACAGTATGCCACCTCCACCGCCGCCGCCCTCGCGGCGGAACGACTCTAAGGCGTCAGCCGCCTCGAAAGAAGAAAACATCTACATCCCGTCCTTCATCAGCAAGCGGCCGTTCTACGCGGGTGAAGAAGGCGACGCGACCGACTACCTCGAACATCAGCGTCTGCACAAGACCAAGGACGACCAGTCGAAATGGTACGACCGCGGGAAGAAGCTCGGCCCCGCCGCGACCAAGTACCGCAAGGGCGCGTGCGAGAACTGCGGCGCCATGACGCACAAGGCGAAGGACTGCCTCAACCGCCCGCGCGCGAAAGGCGCCAAGTGGACGGGAAAAGATATACAGGCCGACGAGGTCATCCAGGACGTCGAGCTCGGCTGGGACGCCAAGCGGGACCGGTGGAACGGCTACGATCCCAAGGAGTACCGCCGCGTGGTGGAGCGGTACAACCACATGGACGAGCTGCGCAGCCAGTTATCCGGGGGGAAAGGCAAAGAAGACGGCGACGGCGACGGGGAAGAGGACGGTAAAGATGCGGGCGAGAAGTACGCCGAAGAGTCGGACATGGGCCGACACCAGAGCACCGCGACGCGACAACTGCGAATACGAGAGGACACGGCCAAATACCTGCTAAACCTAGACTTGGAGTCGGCCAAGTACGACCCCAAGACCCGCACCATGGTCGACGCCGGCGCCACCGCCGACAAAGCCGCCCAGCTGTTCGCCGAGGAGGGCTTCCTGCGGGCCTCGGGCGACGCCGCCGAGTTCGAGAAGGCGCAGAAGTACGCGTGGGAGAAACAAGAAAAGAGCGGCGACACGAGCCAGCACCTGCAGGCGAACCCCACGGCGGGCGAGTTCTACCGGAAGAAGGAGAGGGAAGAAGCCGAGCGCAAGCGCGCCGAGAAGATCAAGGCCCTACAGGAGAAGTACGGCGGTGACCAGCACATCATGCCGGCCGCCCTGCGCGATGCCGCCGTCACCGAGTCCGAGCAGTTCGTCGAGTACGACGAGTCTGGGCTGATCAAGGGCGCACCAAGGTTGTCGGCCAAGTCCAAGTATGCGGAGGACGTCCACGTCAACAATCACACTTCGGTCTGGGGAAGTTGGTGGTCCAACTTCAAATGGGGCTACGCGTGCTGTCACTCTTTTATCAAGAACAGCTACTGCACAGGCGAGGAGGGTAAGCAGGCTTGGGAAGCGGCTGAGAAGCAAAGGACGGGAGTCGATCTAATCCAAGAAGCGCCTACTCAAGAGGAAGAAACGGATAAGAAGGAGGAAGCCGAACCAGCACAACAAGCAAGTAAGAAGCGTACGGTGGAAGAGATGATGGGTGGCATTTCGGAAGCCGAATTAGATGAGTATCGGAGAAAACGTACGGCAGCAGACGATCCTATGGCAAAGTTCTTGGGGAACGATGAATTAGTTCGATAGTATCGTCCATATCACACAAGCAATATTAATACATTTTGAAAGAGGCAAAAGCAGTGGGGATCACATAGAGCATTAATTTATCAAACGGTCGTGAAAGTTCTTCATGCATTCCGTTTCCCCTGGCCTAACGCCGTTGAGGGTATGACCTTGAAATAGGTAATTTCATACGCCCATAATGTAATCCGTTTTTCCCACCGGCAAACTATCCACGTAAACTCATGGACTGCGATGCATTTACTCTTCCTCTTCCTCTTCCTCGCCGTCGTCCTTCTTCTCGGCGGCCTTAGCCTTCTTTCTCCGGACACGGCCGGGACGCCCGCCACCAAACGGCGAGGTCAAAGAGAAGTCGATGTGCTTCTGAGAGTCGAGACGAACGATGAAAGAGGGAACGTTGACGATCTGCTTGCCGACGCGGATATGGCGCTGACGGATGAGGACACGGGCGTGGTGGATGGACTTGGCAAGACCAAGCTTGTAGACGCAAGTCTGCAGACGGCGCTCCAAGAAATCTTCAACCTTAAGGGCAAGCACGTAATCGAGCTTCATGCGGGACTCGTCGAGCACACCGACACGGACAAGACGGCGAATTAGGGCATTGCCTTCGAATAGACGCTTAGGGTCCTTCTCGTCGAGGGTAAGAAGCTGACTACAATATTGAATTTGGATTAGCATTAGAAAGCTCTAATATATTGCGTATAAATGCGCTAAATGTGAAAATGATATAGATATATGAACTTACCGGGCAGCACGACGAATCTTGGAAAGGGTGAGCTGGACACGCCAGACTTCACGCTTGTTTCGAAGACCGTACTCTCCAACGAGCTTCAACTCGGAATCACTATATAAAGGCGACCAATGTCAGTTTTCCTCGTTCACAATCGACTTAAGCCGAGACAAGCTCTAGCTCAGTGGCCGGTGATTACTGACAGACGGGCGGCCTCGAAAGGGCGACGGGGGACCTTTGCGGTCTTGGAGTAAGACAGAGGCGCCATGGCTGCGACTCAATTGTCTTGATGAGTTTGGTGGTTTGGGGAAGGGGGGAAAAGGAATGAAGAAAATTGAGGTTGTCGTAGGATTTCTCAAAGTTTAGAAAACCGAATGGGAAAAAAAAAGAATGGGCAGTTAAGAAAAAGAAGTGGGTTTGTGGAATGGAGTAGGGCAAGAAGTGGGGCTGATGCCTGATATAAACTTCGAAGCAAGTACAATCAATGGTTAGGAAGTTACCCCTCGCTTAATCTACGGTCAAACCTTTCCTAGTGAGTGGTTAGCGCGTAAAAAGTGTAAAGTCCACAACCGCTCACAAGCCCCGAAAAAAATATCCTAAGCGAATTTCTCGAGAGCCGACATCAACGAAGAGAGAGAAATCAATCAACCTCCATCACCACTCTACATTTCTCTCACCACACGACAATACCGGCAAGATGGGTCACGCCGCAGGTCTCCGCGCTGGCACTCGAGTACGTTTGAATTAAATAATTGGAAATCTATAAAGAAATTGAGGGAATTGTCACTAACACACACGACAGTATGCCTTCTCTCGAAACTTCCGAGAGAAGGGTGCGATCCGCCTTTCTACATACCTACAACAGTACAAGTACGCATCGAAACTCGCGAATGTCGATTTGAGGATGAATTATTGACAATTGGATTAGGGTCGGCGATATCGTTGACATCAAGGCCAATGGTGCTGTTCAGAAGGGGTAAGGCAAAACAAAAAAAAAAAACCCCCAATCCCACCAGCAAGATGCGATCCGACCGGAATTTGGAAGCGAAAAGCTGCGAACTCGGGGTAAAGGATGCGGGTGATTCAAGAACACAGGGCTAACTTGGAGGTTAATAAAATAGTATGCCTCACAAGGTCTACCACGGCAAGACCGGCGTCATCTACAACGTGACCAAGTCGGCCGTCGGCGTCATCATCTACAAGAAGGTCAAGCACCGGTACATCGAGAAGCGAATCAACGTCCGCATCGAGCACATCAGCCGATCGCGATCAAGAGAGGACTTCCTCAAGCGCGTCAAGCAGAACGCCGAGCTCAAGAAGAAGGCCAAGGCCGAGGGCACCACCGTCACCGTCAAGCGACAAGCCGCCCTGCCCCGCGACGCCCGAACGGTGTCCACGAAGGACAACCACCCCGAGACGGTGGCTCCCATCGCGTACGAGACGACCATCTAAAAAGGATAGAAATGTAATGATGGTAGTTAGCGGTGCGTGGGTGGTTGTGATGGGTGTTTCTGGGTTCTCTGCCGGTTGCTCTTTTCTCTCATTGCATTAGGGGTTTTTCGCGGCCTGGAATCTCGATCTTCTGTGCATGGCAAGGCATGGATGGACATAGGCAATGCCTAGGAATGACAAAAAAAAAATATACCAAATGCCAACGACGCTTCCCGAATTCGTGACACGGTGCAATGTTCAATGTTCCCCTTCACTTTGACTTAATATGATAATGTCTTGAGACAGGCCACTGAGCGTTAGATGTATCCTCACTAGAAAACCTAAGGTTTTGAAGCAGGATAACTAGTCGCTTTCTAACCTTACGGTCCTGGTCCTCTTAGCAGCTTAGCGGGTATTTCAACGTCCTTTTTGGCAATGTCTCCTAGGCGATAACATCTCATCGTAAACTCACACTCGTACTCACGAAGCTCATGAAGCTCATGAATTTCCCTTAGTAGGGTATCCCTCCAATCCCTAAATCCATACTTTCAACACCAAGCTCAAATTTTAAGTCCAGTATACGCAAAGTAGTATTTTCCTATAATATTCATGGACTCCTTTATCTTATCCCCTACTTCTACCTTGTTCTAATATATATCTCCCCCTCTCCTGACCTGTCTACCCTTCATTACCACCGCTCTCATCTTAAACCTTTATCCGCGTCGATTATGCTCATAGCTATGGTCCCCCTCCAATTCAACCACCTCCCTCTCCCTATGACAGCCTTGAGGCGCAGCAAGCGGCCGCAAGTTTCCGTATTGACATGCTACTTGCTGCTGCTGCTGCTGCTGCTGCTGCTGCAACTGTAACTGTACTCGTGGAGCCACCAGCATATCCCATTCATTCATTGCGACCCGGCATTCCCTCGCGGCCCAGGGACGGCTGATTAGTTCCGTCAGGCTCGCAACTAGACTCTTTCTTTTGCGGCTGCCAGGGCAAGTACAACATCCGGTGTTATTGAGGTCTTCTGGCATGGCGAGGAAAAGGCCACGCTGCTTGACACTGTATAGTTCTGCCGGGAGGGTCGTTGCGGCGGCGGTGACGACGACTTGTAGTGGGGGGTTTTGGTAGTGGTTATTATAGCACATTATGATGGAAATCCCGTGTTGCTGTCGGATTGGTGTAAATAAGTTCGGGGGAATTGGTAGATGTGAGGCTGGCGAGACTCGATTAGGTCGGCTTCAGTTCGCTTTCTTGATATAGTCAAGAATAGTAACGCGTACGGCTCTGGATTATACTTGAAATGATTCTAAGCAGATATTTCTATCCCAAACCTCTTGTGACAGCATACCTCCCCAAACAGGAATCCTAAGCAAAGCCGTCTATGGAGACCTAAGTCTATTTATCCAATTCTATCCCACCTCAAGTCCATCTCCCTCCCGCCCTTCCATCGCCGTATATATCCTCGCTACGAGAGAAGCTCCCCAGTAAGCCGGACATACCTCACCTCCATCGCCACTATATCCGCTAGACAAGACAATATCGTTCGTTCTTTCACTAACTCCCCTCCCCTCCCCTCTTTGCAATCCCCCGCCACTGTCAGACCCCCATATGGCCTTACTCGACGATGAACTTTGATCCGAGATGGGCTTCTATTGGGCAGCTACTCCCAAAAACTGGGCAATTGCTCGGCCGAGGAGCAGCCTGGCGTGAGATCCAGGTGTCATATACGATACCACGTCGTAAGTACGACTTTTCCTTCGGTACCCTAGTCCTCAGCCGAGCAGCGAGGTAGCCTTGCGAGACGAGCCGCACGCGGCGATCGGATCTCGCGCCTTGGAACGCCCCGTGTACCTAACCCAATTATCATATCCCGGCGTAGCTACTAGGTATATCTCAGGGGCGGGAAAGCAGTAATCGCATATTTAATCCGGGATCCCCTATTTTTAGACATTTTCTGTTTCGTCGCTCGTCTTTATTTCTTCGGATTGAGAGTAAGAGTTCTCCCGGTATTGTGTATAAAGAGAAAGGGAAGAGCGGGGATGGGGGGCCATGTTGCATTGAGAATCGGCCGGCGGTACACTGAGCCACAGTCATATATCAAATACCATTGCTTGCAAGACATTTATGTCTATACATGCCTGCTGCTGTCTTTTTCGCCCGAAGATGTCTCCTTGATCGACTCAGCTTACAAGGAGGCGCGCGCATGTTTGGATATCTTGTCTCGAGCTTCTTTTACGATACGATCTATATACGAAGGAGAGATCTGTCGTTGCGCCGGTTGTTTAATTTGGAATGTGTTATCGCGGAACGGTGGATGTAACTGGACTATTATTATTACATCGTTACATTACAAGGCTGTGAAGCTTGGAGACTGCCGCGCACTACCACACATTGACTTCGTAATTTGAGACGCCCCTACGGTTTGTATACCCCGCTGCTAAGATCCATGTTTGTAAGATACGACTCCGAATTCAATATTCTTCGAAATAGCTTATAGGGGCAATCATACTGTTATAACCCGTTTTTGAGAGGTATCCGTCTTGGAATATCTTGGGCCAGTCCAGATTCTGTCCTCTTAAGTATAAATTATATAAAGGGGCTATTAGACTTATACACATCTATGTAGATACAGAGAAAAAAAGGAGTTTGCATTTCACCATGTATTTATAAGAAACGTAAGATAAGTACCAGACTATTATCGGTCTCAATAATCGCAATCCAAGAGAATGTTCTGATTACTATTTAGTAGCTGGTAGCATTAGGGTCGGTGGTTGGCATTGATGGGATGATAAATTATGAATAGGGATGTCGTTCCTCACTTGGCCCCTATATCTACCAAATACAAAGTTAACGTATTGGAATATAATTCTCTATTACAAGTAGACTGAAAGCCAAAGCGCTTCTCCTGAATGCTAAATGATACTTGCTACTTGCAAATAATAAGGTATCTATGAATAGCAACAACAAACGAAAATATGCACTGACAAGACATGAGTATACGAGCACAGACACACACCATACTAACATGCTCATGTACAAAACTTTCTTTTCTTCGTTCTCACTAGTATTGCTTCGCTTAATTGCGCAGAAGGCAAAAAATGCTTACGTGCTTCTGATTGCATGTAGCTACTATTCCATATATCATAGACCAGCCGCAAACGAAGTCCAGTATCAGACATAACTCCTATACATCCAGAGAATTTTAAAAGGGTTGGCCTTTCCTTGCATCGCCATAACCCTGATGCCATCGCGTCTCCAAGTTCCCATCCAATCAATGGCGGTAGAGACTGGTCTTCAGACGTTTGCCTCGAGGCTTTAGAAAAAGCACTACCTTATAACCTCTTTTGATCTACCTGATCCGTGAAAAACACGTGACTAAATTAGAGGTCCGTAAATGATAACGGAGAATTTCCGTCCATCATTCTTAATATGTTGTTCAAGGAAATCCGCCTTCATAACGCCGACGATGGGTAAAATATGAGTTGAATAAGTCTCATGTCGAATAGAAAGTTTCCTGTGCGTGAGGGTATATCGGGATAAAGGTTAGGAAAAGAGATGTCGACCGTAAAGTCAGATTGTGAATGCCTGAACAGCATGTGTTGGGGTTAAGAAACCGCAAAAGGTTTCTATATGATTGAATGCGTCTTAAAGCCACCATGAGCTAGCTCTTACGCACTCCGTAGCTCATCGAACAGAAAAAAAATCGAATGCAAGTTTCTATAAACCTGGGTATGCACTTCCAGGAATCATGCCTCCTCTCCCGGCAGCTCCCCCGCGTGTCGTTGGTAGCTGAAAGTCAGGGTTACTATTAAGAACATTCACTTCATTTCGGCCAACCGGCTTCCGTGGTGGCATCTGCTGGTTATATCCGTGACCGGGAGGTGGGTTCCAGCGAGGGTTTATACCCCTTTGAGAAATAGAAGTAAATCCCGACTGTTCGGATATTGCTGGACTCATAGGCTGAGGGGGTACATCGTCATAACTTGGCCCATCCTGGGGCGGCAGTTGCAGTTGTGGAGGTTGCGGTTTGGAAGCTGGCTCTTCGAAACGAGGATCTACGTCTTCGTAATAATCACCCTTGCTGGCGGTTGCTGGTTGAGGCTGCGGCTGCGGTTGTGGTTGCGGAGGTGGAGGCGTCCCACTGCTAAGTTCTTGAGGGGGGCGGGAAGGGATCTGAAGAGGAGCAGGGACCTGTGACGGCCGCTCAGGTCTTTGCCAGCCCTGGCGAGGAGGGACATATTGACTAGGCATGATGTTAGCGCTATAACTACCTTATTAATCATTTAACTAACCCTTCTTGGCTATATCTGCTCCCTTCACTCATAAAAGTGTCGTGGCGGTTTGGGGAGGACGTCCTTGCTTGTTGTAGGGCTAACATGCCGGCTACGTCCGCGTCGCTATCCCTAAGTTGATTATTGAACTGGCCGAAGCCTTGAGGTGGGTGAGCAGGGCTTCCCGTAGAAGCATCCATTTCTACCGCTTGACCTACTGGCCGTTCATGCGCATCATCAATACCAGGCATTGGAGGAGGGGATTCAGCCCGGGGTAGGTCACTGATACGATCGGGATTGTATGCTTGGTAGTTACCCCCTTCGACCATACCGGCCGGGATACTCGGTACGGGTGGCTCAACTTCATAGGAGTTCATTGCTCCCGCCGGAGATCCTTGCCGTCCCGGTCCATAATCACCATATGTGCCAGCTGGAGATGGTCTTCGATCATATGGTCCACTGCCTGGATAAGTCGGCGGGGGTGTTCTTCCACCTCTCATATCACCCGGACCGTAGCCTCTACGGGGACCGTAACCTCCTCGCCCATTTGGTGGAGGTCCGTAACCACCGCGGCCGGGACCATAGCCACCTCTGCCATTCGGTGGTGGCGGGCCGTATCCACCTCTTCCACCAGGTGGACCGTAAGGAGCACCGTAGCCACCTCTTCCATAGCCACCCCGTCCCCTATAACCAGCTGGAGGGCCACCGCGACCCCTTGCATTCATACGCTCGAAAGATGGACCCCGTCGCATTTTGTACCCATCTTGGGCCTGCTCTATCGGATTACCATACTGGTCTCTCGGCATGGAGTTGCTAGAGCCTGTCCGTTGTGGCACATTGTACGTGGTACCTGTCATGCTCGTATCGGTAGGAGCATGATTTGGGGACCTATCAGAAGGAGTTCTGGCCGTTAAAGGTATACGTTCATCGCTGCTGCGGTCATCCTTCTTCTCGAACGAAGCAAATCCGGCTACCTTATCGCTGGGTCCGTTTGCTCCACTCACAACAGGGACAGTAGGCTGTCGTGAAATAGTCGTGGGAGATGCCACTTCTTGTTGGGCCTGACGGTTGTAGTAATTCTCTCCACTCATCTCGGCATTCTCTGCGATTCGCCTCTTTCTTGCCTTTCTATTAACCAGGGTGCGTCGCATAGCGCACGAAATAATAAAACTCATGAATACAAGAATCGTAGCGGCCAAGACGATATAAGAGCCCCAAGCCATATGGGGAACAAAAAGTAGCACATCGATTAAAAAGGCAAGGAGGCATACTAAAAATGTAATGATGCCGAAGATAAATAGTAGTAACAAATAACGTGACGAATGAGAAGGGGAATGAAGGTGGGCGACAATGGCAAGTACCAGCATCACCAAAGTAAGAAGACAGGCAACGGGATGAACCACGAGGATAGCGGAAAGAGTTGTCCGCGTCGTAGAAGGTAAGTCGAACGTAGCCGAGTCCGTAGGAGAGTAGATTTTTGCTAGAAATAGGTTAGAATTATAATTCAAGCTTTCGTCAATGAAAGACCAATTTTAAGGTGGACATACATGTATCATATCCAATCTCTATTGGGCTACATTTACCGTCTGCTTCACAATATCCGAAGACCCCAAAGTTGACGCCTTTATATGTACCTAAAGGAATCGCTTTAATAATAGGGGTCGACAGGACGGCGAGCAGAAGCATGGCGAATGCTGCGAAGAGCAGCACCGTCAATGGTGTAGCCGGTCGCAACATGATGACGGCTCAGCAGCGCGCCGACTCAAATGAGCCGCGACGCTTTAAGTAATCTCTTGCGTTCAATCGAAATCGGGTCCGGTATTCGAGTTAACTTTGGGTCTTAAAGGTAACAATGCGATTGTGCATACGAAGGCGGGCAATTGAAGTGGTTCGATATCGATGTTGGCGACATGTAGATCGATGGGTTTCCGGATCTAATTTTTTTTTTTTGTAGTTCCTCGCTCCGTCAATATCGACTCTATTCGCTGCGCACAACCTCCAAGACCGTTCCAAATGACCGATGTGTACACTCTTTCTACGAAGGATTATCGACTCCCTCCTCTTTGATTCTCTCCTCTTCCGTTGTTTGTGACTTGTCAACCTAGCACGCTTTCCAGAAACGAGTGACTGAGGGCGATTATGATAAAAATCAATCAAAACCAAGTGGCGCGGATATGTTACGCCGAGGTGGTGGCAGTGCCAGTGGTGACGGGTTGTTGAAGATCGAAAAAGGTCGACTTAGAAAGGGAAATGGAGTTTGATTGGAAGGAGAGCGCCTGATGAGATTTGTTTGGGCGGGCGGCACGGCAAGCGTGACTGTATCTAGCGTACCTTCTTGACTTGCGGGTTGGTTGAACAAAGGGGACTTTCGCGCAATTTGGTGGACCTTGAACCCATGTAACTCTACCAACTCTACCTACCTAGGGTATGTACCTAACCAACTGCAGGTCATGGTCTAGATTAGTGGGGCACCTGCATGGTCGATTAGGAGAGTGGCTTAGCTTGCTTTTGCATGCTTTAGCATCTTTAGCACGCTTAGCACGCTTCCCACGCTTCCACTGATCTCTCTTTGTCCGCTTTGCTCTTGCGTATTCCCCTACAAACTCCCCCCTGGCTCCTCTGACTTCCCTGACTTCCCTACGTTTTAACGTCTGGACAGTGGGGTTTTAATCGTACCTGTCTAGCGGGTTCATAGGGAATTAGCGCCAGGGCTAGTCGGGATTAGTTCTAACGGGGCCGAACAAGCAACTGGGACAAGGCCTTAAAAAGTCTTAGCTGCTTGGTGGAAGAGTTCTCTTAATTATACGATCTACCCAATACGGCTAACTTTAATGCAGGCTTTAATCTTCCCTCACTTCCCTCAACTTCCCTTGGAAAAAGAATGGAAATGTCCGTCTAACGTCTAACTTGTTATAGAGCATCATTCCGGACAGATTGGACCTGAAATCTTCGTCACTGCTACATAACAGGCCACACGTGCATCACCGAGTTCTACAGTAGCGCAAGTCCGTACTGCATATGCTGCGTATATGCTGCGTAGTAACTCGGCGTAACATCCCGGGAGCGATTCAGCTCCACTGCAAACATCGCCTTATCACAATGATTATTTGATATTTGATAGGTATTCGATATTTAATGCTAACAAAGAAAGCCATCCGAAGTATCTCCATATAGTGAGACATGATTGTTAGGGTTAGCCGAGTCCACGACCTCACTATTTCTTATTATTAGTTAATAGCTTAAAGCCGTGAGTTATAATAAGCTTTTCTTTATCCCGTGTGGTTCGTATTAATACCAACTATTAAGCCTTCACGGGATTTCCCAGCTAGGCTAAGCATGTATTAATAGGTACCTAGGTACATGAGCTATCGTTCCATCCTCCCCCCTCATGATTTACAACACTTACACGACGCAGTGTATTGTAGCACCAAAGAGCGAATTCCGCCTTACTATTGCATCGAGCTACGAAGACAGCCCCGTTTCGGTGTCTCTTTTCTGAAGAGTTTAGGTACGTCGGAATAAGGCTTTCTTCTAAGCGGCTCTCGTCTCTGCACGTTCGATTGATGGGATTGCGATGAGCTGGCAGCTTATCCGTAACTTAGAAAGCCGAGCTGCTGCAGATTTCCAGATAGGCTAAACTTGGTATTGCGGGAATTGCCGTTGGCATATTCTTGGTATCTTGGTATCTTGGGTCAATCACATCACATTCAAATGAATATCCTGATATTCGGGGAAACGCTCGACCGGACGAGGATATGATATATCACTTAGTTATACCAAGACTTACGTCATGGCCTCCTTTACTCGTCTAGGAGGTACGTACATAAGCTACAAAGGTCCTGATATCCGACTCAGCAGAATTCCCGAGAAGGATCATGGAGTCGAATGCTAAAAAAAAAAAAAAAAAAAAAAAAAAAAAGAAAAGAAAAGAAAAGAAAGTCAATATTTGAAAGCCATTGTCAGGTAGATACGTTATGTAACACCGTTATCTCATTTCGGTGGTTCCATTGATTAACATGCAAACATGGCTTAAAAAAGAAGGTCGGTGAGCTAGTAAGAATCCGGTCAAGTAGTACGTCAAGTACATCCAAAAGTAACTTGATTTCGACTATTCCTTCCAGGTTTTTGTGATTACTAGGTATGTAGTCCACCAATTATAGAACCTGGTTGGATTTAATCTTGGATATCTGGGTTCAAACGAATATCATGGTGGACATATCAGGTACCTACCTACTTCTATTTCATAATGTCTACTTAATAATCTCCTCATCCCACTCCGTATCAGCAGAGCAAACATCCCGATAAATTTTGCATACGAACGTTGGACTTCTAGAAACACGGTTTGTCGCTTCTGAGAAGCGAGTTAGAAAGATCTGCACCATCTCATCATAGCCCGGTTGCTCATTGCGAATCACGGATTTTCCAAAGTTTATTACCTTGTCGATCACAAGCCACAAGCCACATGCGTATATCTGCTACATCGGCACCTTAAGTAAATCAACTTCGATCGTACAAGTCAGCCAACCAACCAGCTCCTACAAGTTGACTTTAGCCTTACATATGTAGATTTTGGCTCCCTAGAGGGAACGAATTCGTTCTGGGCTTAATCCATTAGGAACACTCGAATCATATTTACACTAACACAATAATTAGGTAATTAATAGAGTATCGCTAGATTAGTTTGCTAGTATAAGTATAATATATACCTAACTATCCATACATATACATCTTCAATAAAGGCTCGTCACCAACTTTTAAGGTAGGATACATAGGATTGGATGAATGCGATTCTGATTTTCCCTTGAACTAGTGCAAAAGACGTGGTATGCGTTTCATCATGCGTCAGTTTTCTCAAACTCATCGGATCCTAGACCAAACGCATGATCTACGCGTAGTGTAGGCTTCTGATGCAGAGCCTCAGATTACAGGGATAGTCTTCAAGCGGGTCGGGAGTTAAGGTGAAACGTGATTCTCATCTTTTTCACCACGAAAAGGATTTCGTGGGTCCTGACTGCTTGACTAGGTACTTTACTTATATAAGGTACACAGATCTGCCTAGAGAATTCCACCAGTTGGTGTTGAGATCCTACTTATTCAATTGCTGGAAATAAGGCGTGTAAGTCAGTATTAAGCATGAAGCTCTACGTAAACCATGGAATTGGAAAATAGTATTAGAAAAAAAAAGGGTCATTTACACCTAACTTCAATCAAGGAACACGGAATGCTTCAAGTAGAAATGAGGATTACCTATCTCAAAGCTCTGGATTCTACACTAATTAATCTAGACTTTATTGAGGTCGGGTTCCGTCTTTGGCGACTAATGGAACCGGCCTTGACGGCCGTAAGACCCGGATATGCAAGCGGGGGTGGTCAAAGCTGTTTGTACCTAAGTATACTTACATTTACATCTTATGGTACATACCTTAGTACCTACTTCGTGTGGTATGTGATAAAAACCTTCGAATAAAAGATGGCAAGGCTTCTTTATCTTAAGCATTCACAAAGTATTAATTTAGTAATCGTCTCTAATAGCTCAGGCTTAGCAAAATAATATCCCCATTTTTTGTCGATTGTTTCTTCAATATACCGACGGAGACCGGACTTGTATCGACCGGTTCGGTGCCGGCGGAGATAAGATTTTTGAGATAAGAATAATTATATCTATCGTCATTGATCTCGGCTTACGGAATCAGTGCAGCCTAGGGTCCGTAACTACTTTTTTTTTTTTTTTTTTTTTTCCCCTTTTGGTCCTTACCCATACGTAGCAAAACTACAATCTTGGAGGAATCCGATAAAAAAAATAGAAATACAACTATATGTACTGTAAGAGGTTGGAAGCTTGTCTTCCGCCTCTGAACTTTGCTACGTGCTGTAGCTAACATGTTCCGTAACGGAGTAGCGAAGCTCTACACTCGCCAAGCCATCCTCCGACAGAGAATCGAGGCGTATAATGTAGCTCATGCGACCCGAGTATTAGTCCGTCGACGTCTTCCGAGCCATGCGCGGGGCTTACACCAGGCCCGCTCGATACAAACGCACTCCTCCTTCGAGCCTCTGCGCCCTCCCTCGCCCTCGTCGTTAGGCAAGCCCCAAGCGGCGCGAGACTTCAAGCGGAGCCGAAAATGGGGCCGGCGGCTACTCATTTTCTCCGCCGTAACCGGCACGATATACGTTATCGATAACCAGGCGTTCGCCGCGGGCATCAGACGGTCCCTGCGCACCTTCGCCACGGGCCTCTGGGTCGCGCTCGACTACAAGATCAACTTCCGCGCCGAGCCGCTCACCGGCGGCACCATCGAGGACCTGCACATGCGCAGCGCCGAGAGGCTCTTTAATTTGCTGCGCGCCAACGGCGGGCTCTACCTCAAGATCGGCCAGGCGATCGCCATGCAGAGCGCCGTCATGCCGCCCGAGTTCCAGAAGATGTTCTCGCGGATGTTCGACGACGCGCCGCAGGACGAGTGGAAAGACGTCGAGAAGGTCGTCCGGAAGGACTTTGGAAAAAGCGTCGAAGAGGTCTTTGGCGTTAGCTTTACCGGCGAAGAGGGTAAGGGGCTGATGGAGCGCAGGGCGAGGGCTAGCGCGAGTGTTGCTCAGGTGCATTGGGCCAGGCTCCCGGACGGAAGGGAGGTTGCGATTAAGCTACAGAAACCCGAGATTGCCAAGCAAGTAGGATGGGATCTCTGGGCTTTCAAGTAAGTCGATTGGGTTGGCAGCTAGGTCACCTTATTGTAAGCGACTAACCGTTATGGCAGAGTCGTAATGCGGATCTACACGTGGTGGTTTGACCTTCCTTTGTATAGCTTGGTGCCGTTTATCACCGAACGGTTAATGCTCGAGACGGATTTTGAAGAGGAAGCTAAGAACTCGGAAATGATGCGAAGTCTCGTCAACTCGGAGCCCAGTCTGAAAGGCAGAGTGTATATCCCCCAAGTCTACTCGGAATTCACCACGAAGAGAGTCCTAGTGACGGAGTGGATCGAAGGCGTCCGTCTCTGGGACAAAGAAGCAACGCGCGGTCGTTGGTTGGGAGGCTCTGGCGTTGGATCTCCCGGAGTCCTAGGCGCTCGGTTGCAGTTCAGCCCGTCGGATATGGCGGATGCTCGGCGGGAGCTACGCTTACATCCCCTGAGGGAAAATCTGAAGCCCGACAGAGAGACCTGGAGAGGACGGAACGGCAAAGGCGGACTTGGTTTATCGAGTAAGGAGGTTATGACTACGATGGTGGATTTGTTCTCGGCTCGGTACGTATAAAAAAGGTCTCGCCCTGTATTCTCCTATATTCTGCCCCTATCCACATTTTATCTCTTATTTTATGTATATGCTAATTAGTTGGTAGTGAGTATCATTACTTTATGCCGTCTCTATACCATCTTTATATGGATAACACCGGACAGGCGATGATTGGGGATATTATAGAAAACTAACATGTTCCAGAGATATTCAAATGGGGTGTCGTACACTGCGATCCGCATCCCGGAAACATTTTCATAAGACGGCTACCGTCAGGAAAGGCCGAATTGGTTCTTATAGACCATGGACTTTACGTATACATGACTCCTAAATTCCGGCACCAATACGCATTACTCTGGAAATCGCTTTTGACCTTCGATAACAAGACAATAGCAGAAGTCACAGAACAGTGGGGTATTAAGGCACCCGATCTATTTGCGAGCGCGACGCTGTTGCGTCCTTATGAAGGAGGCGATCAGACGACTAGGAGCAAAATAATGAAGCAGCTTGAGGGAAAGACGCCGTCGGAGCGACACTATGAGGCCCAACGAATGATGAAGCAGGGAATTCGTGATGTACTATCAGACGAGCAAAAGTGGCCACAGGAGCTCGTTTTTATCGGTCGAAATATGCGTATCGTTCAGGTGAGCTCTGCATTCCGTACCGTCCCTTAATAACTACGTAAACTTAGATTACTCATCTCATTAGGGCAACAACCAATTTATGGGATCACCCGTCAATCGTGTTAAGATAATGGGCAACTGGGCGAGTCGGAGCTTATTCCAAGACCCGAATCTACCCTTCAGAGAGCGCATGTTCAACGCGTGGAATCACCTCATATTTAAGTCCGTCTTATTTGCGACAGATATAGCATTCTACGCCTTTAAAGTCCGCCAATGGTTAGGATTAGGAGGTGGCATGGAGGATGAAGTTGAGGCCAGAATGAGAGAGATGGCCAAAGATTACGGTGTTGAGCTGCAGCAGGTACGTTGATACTACGTTAATACCCCGAACATTTTAATCTTGAGCAATCTTTAAAGCTACTTTATTCACTGTTGCTAACCCCTTAGCAGTAAGTGGGATTTTCTTTCCGAAATATTTTCCGACAACGATTCCACGTGGAACCGATATGTATTATCTAAAGGCAAGGTTTAGAAGCTAACGCAGCATGTTTTTGACACATTAGTGAGGTCTTCGAGGGTTGAGGTCTAGATCTAGATCTAGAGTTGAGGTATTACCTCAGAAAACACAAGACTCTGTAGAACATTAAAAGTAATAGATGGGGGCTAGACGGCTGGCATATACATAGAGCATCAAGCCGACTTGTATTATAGGTGGAGACGGGAACCCCCCTTAAAAAGACTACTTACACCTCTTGAATTTCTTTTCGGAGCGATCTGCAGATGTTGTGTAAGATAAGAAGAGGTGGGTAGCTGATATATCTGACGCTGACCACCCGGTTGACATGAGGGAATGGTTGGATGATATATACTGAATTATATATGTGAAGTATACCAAGTATTATGACGAAGTCCTCTATTGCTTTACGAGTTTTATACCCTTTCCATTTATTATACTTAGGTCGTTATTGTATGGGTTGAATCAAGTTTTGGTTAAGACGGTTACCAGCTTATCTTGCTTGGATTGCTTAAGTAAAGGTGAACTCTGAACGGGACGCGGCATAACACTTGCATTAAAGTCCACGACTAGTTTTAGTCGTAACGAGTAAGGTATATTGAAATAGATGCACGCAGCCGAGACACGGTGGTTACTGTCCACAAAATCGCTGCAGGGCATCAAAGCTACCTACTAACTTAGTGCACCTTATGTAACGATAGCTGGTTGAACGTGCACGTGGAGAAGAAGAGCCCACTTGATTTTCCCACGCGAACGCTGTTAGTCATGTTTTAGCTGCTCAGATAGGTAACCGCCGGCGGGGTTGTTTGCTTTATGAAGGATAGTACGTAATAATTATCAGGGACATCCATAGGTACCTGTTTGGCCTTGTCGAGAATTCACTTGCCAACGTGAAGCTATAACTACTATAAATATAGCTGTTTTCCGCCTTATGTGCACCGGTAACAGGAAATATTGTAGTGTATGAATGACTGAACTCATTCCATGAGGTGGATATATTCTAAGCTTATCTCTTCATGCTGTAAGTGATTACATTATATGTGTACTGGATATGAGTGAGTGGACTTTATTCATGGGGGAAAGCACAATTAGAGGTATGGAATTCGTACGCGTTATCTCGTACGTGGATATCCAATTCAATTTCGGGACGTCTAACTGATTAAGGTAGGTAAATGTACCCCAAGGAAGACCCGCCCTATCCAGCCAGGCAATCGGGATATTTGCTTGTGTCACTTGGGTAGCGACGACCAACCGTGACTAGCCTTGCTTGGTTGCGCCGATTGGACCAATCAGGAATAGACTTCGACCCTGAAACCCGTCCAGTTCTAGCGTGGCAGCAGCGTGGATAATGCTGATGGGGTTGCTTTATGGGGCACTTCCCCTTTTCATCCCAGATTGGCAAATCCTAGATTGGGCAATAGAAACACAATTTGGGGTTAGCAGCTCATCTCATCTGCTTTCGTGATGCTTGACAACGTCGTTTTTTTGATTTTTTTTCGCGTCGTTCTTATTCAATTTTTTTTTTCTCTTTCGTCTTGACAATGTGTGCGACATACGACACTTGTTAATTCGTGTTACGCATGAAGATCTGACTCCGTTCCATTCCTTCTAAAAAAAAAAAAAAAAAAAAACAACATCGGATATCCAACATTGTTTTTTTTTTTTTATACACATCATGCATTGACGCTTTACGCATCCCAATATTCCCCCGGAATCCTAAAGGTCGGTTGATCTTTTAACGACAATCCCCATTAAATCGTGTACTGTACGCAACACAGACCACATAAGTCCCGACACAAGAAAATCAGACCCTTTTTTTTTTTTTTTTCTAATCTGCATCGACCAAACAGCCCCATCTTTGCAGCCCGTTAAACGCCCTCCCCCATTTTCCACCCAAGATCTTTTATTCCAGCGCGCCCATCGCGAACTGACCACATCGTGCGATTCGACGCTCGTTTACATTCGTTCAGGTTAGTGAATTTTTCTTTTCTTTCGTTTGGTGATTTTGTTACCGCCCGCGTCGCATTTCGTTTATTTCCGTTATGGTGTTTCAATTCGACTTCATGAGCTATAAACGGTTCGCATAGCTTTAACCGTGCATTACATTTACATACATACAACTTCGAAAGCTATTGCGCCCTCCTCCCGCAGGTCGGTAGATCACAAGAACAACAAGTTTCAATTGGTTCATTACCCCCCTTCAGCAAAATCCCTTCTTCCTACCTACTCTACTTTTACGTAGTATCTTTGAAGAAGGTACCAATTGAAGCAACAATCCGGTCTATGCCCGCCTCCGCTGTCGCGCCACTCGACATCAAGTAGAAAGCGAGGTGGAGAGCTTGAAGCTCGTTGGTCGATTACTATTGCAGAGCTCCCCTTGGGTTTCCTTTCCCTAAAGCCACAAAGCCCCAAAGCCAAAGTATCTTTAGTCTGAAGGTGCTCATCTCCTTATTGCGCGAGGCTTTTTGCGAATAATATGAGCAGCATATCCGACGAATTGTTATTACCATCAGTTCAATCGCCATTGAATTGCGACCCACTTGTTTACATTTACAAGGACCTGGATTTGAATTAATTTCGTCGCGAGACGACTTCAACACATAGCTGACCCCTTTGATATTTGTTTTTCTAGGTCTTTTCGATTTACTCTGCGTTCAGCGTTCGCCCTCTTGGTTTCGCCCATTTACATTTTACGACTATACCCGGTAGTATAAGTCATTCGAGTTGAGATATACCTCTGAATCAGCTCTTTTCAAGTACATTTCTTGCAGTATTCCAATTCATATTGGAAATAAGGGACCGGATCAGACGCCAGATATACACGCGCATATCCCTAAACTTTCATTCACCTCGAATTCACCTACCTTTAGTACAAAGCAGGATCTCTCTGCGACAGTAAGATCGAACATAGGATAAGAGGATACCTTTTCCCCAAATCGCAACATCTTTTCAGTCGCCCACTCGACATAATTACGAGTACACCTTTGCCTATACCCCTCACCAGGAAACCGGTCTTTCTAAGCTTAGACAGAAGGAGACCTTGACCTTGTAGTCAAAACCTACTCTTGAACTGTAAATTGCCCAGCAAAGTACAATTTCTTCCGCTTCTCACTGCGAAGGTACCTATCACAGGTAGACGTTTCTAAATCGCAGTTGTTGTTTCATCGTTATTCGAATCTTAGATCGCCCTTGCAATCTAAGTGCGAATAGCCTTGAGTTGGTGCTAGCAAGGATAGCAAACTATGAGCGAACCGCCTCGTCGATCTAGCTTCGGGATGTTGCTTCGACGTAGTAAATCGGGTGATTTAGGTAAGGGGGGTAGGAAGCACCATAAGGAGGTGCCGCAACGGGAAAGCGTTCCTAAATCCCCCCCTCGTCTACCTGCTCTCTACAATGGTGCTCAACCCCCCGAACCACTCGAGAGCTTTGGAGGCGATACTCGCCCAGACTCTATCGCGATCGTTTCTGGAAAAGTCGACCATTCATTTCACCACTACCCTCCCAGGGCATCTATCGACCCCGGCCGTCCTTCGATGTCTTCTGTTGCTAGTCCTCCCGTACCTCCTGTTCCCACCGGATATTACGTGGACCCCTACGCCCGTACTGAAAGTATGACGCACCGTGGCCGATATAGCTATGCCAGTAGTGCTGTTAGCACTATCAACAGCCCTAGAAGGGTTCGTAGAAGGAAGGATCCTACTCCTTTCAAGTATGTTTCCCTTCTTCATTTGTTTCCTCGGCATTGATACTTACGATGTACCTACAGCATTCTGATTATGGGCACCCGTGGCTCCGGGAAGACCTCATTCCTCGAATTCCTCAAAACTTCTTTGGCCCTGCCAGAGAAGAAACGATCTCAACGCTCGACCGAGATTGAACAAGAGGTCACCGCCAATGCAACTCCTTCGGGTAACTTTATTCCACACTACCTCGAGAGCGAAATCGACGGTGAACGTATTGGGTTGACTCTATGGGACTCGGAGGGTCTCGAGAAAAACGTGGTAGATTTGCAACTGAGAGAAATGTCAACCTTCTTGGAGAGCAAATTCGAGGAGACTTTTGCTGAAGAGATGAAGGTGATCCGATCACCCGGCGTTCAGGATACGCACATCCACGCAGTTTTCCTCGTCCTAGATCCTGCTCGTCTGGACCGGAATATAGCTGCAGCGAAGGCTGCCTCGGCCAACGGCCACAACGGGAAGTACGAACGAGAAATGGGCCGTGTAGTGGGCGGCCTGGATGAAGATCTTGATTTACAGGTCATGCGAACTCTCCAGGCCAAGACCACGGTAATCCCAGTCATATCAAAAGCCGACACGATAACGACTGCTCACATGGCCGTTCTCAAGAAGACCGTCTGGGCTAGCCTTAAGAAGGCAAATTTTGATCCACTCGAAGCACTAGGTCTCGATGACGAAGATGATACCACGCCGGATTCTAGCAGAATCGACGAGGCCGACGAGGAGGATCTCGAAGAAGGCGAGCAGGCGGTTGAGTCTGCAGATTCCGGAGAAGAAAAGCAAGACGAGGATGAATCTGCAGTCGTAGAGGACGATAGCGCTGAAGCGGAGGGTGAAGAGCTTCCTATCCAAGGTAGAGTTTCGCCAGCTTCGAAACGCCGCTCGAACACCTCTATTCGCCGGCCTAAGTCATCTGAGGGAGAGGCAACTGATGAACTTCCATTCTTGCCAATGTCTATAATCAGCCCCGATATCTACGAGCCTGGTGTTATTGGTCGCAAATTCCCTTGGGGTTTTGCGGACCCGTACAACGAAGAACATTGTGACTTCATTAAACTGAAGGACGCTGTCTTCGGCGAGTGGCGTGGTGAGCTGCGCGAAGTGAGTAGAGAGCAATGGTATGAGGGATGGAGAACTAGCCGTCTCAAGCAGAGACAACCTTCGAGCCGACGTCGATGAGAAGGAATGGCGGATGATTTTAGTGGATGAGACGTTTTTCTACGTGGTAGTGGGTCTTTGACCTTTTTATGTCTTGGTGTCGTCATAGCATACCCCCTTTTTTCTGATATTTTCTTTTCTTTTTCATATACCACGATATTGTATTCTCCGGCCAGCCGGAGCGACGCAGGAAAAAGGGCTCCGCGGGCGTTGATTCTGGGCTCGGGCTACTAGAAAACTTTTTTTCCTTTTCAGGCTCGATTCGACAACTCAAGGGGCCTCGGCTCCCCAACCACATTTTCATCACATCACATTACGGTGCTACGTCCACCGATTTCAATTCCTTTGTACGAAACGTTTCTTCACGCAGCTAGGTATTTTACTAGGCTCCAGTTACTACTATTACTCTGATCAAGGCAGTTGCTGGCACGCAATGGAGAAAGAACAGACTTTTATGTTATCACGTCGCGCCGTTTGTGTGTTTTTTCTTGGAAGTCACATCACATATTTCTTGACCAGTGTTGTTTAATACCTACCTGTCTATAGGTATACAAATGTTAGGAAATTCTTCTCTTGTCCTTTTTTTGCTGGTGCGTCCTATTTATTATTAGTATTTGTTCTGCTTTTCGGCTTGCGAAAATGCTTTTTCGGATATCCCCCACATACAATTGACGAAGCCCCTCGCGTATTGGAGCTGCGGAAAGGAAAGGCGGATAGGCAGACTGAGCGGGTCAGTTGGAGGTTTCGTGTGTGTTTGTTAGTTCTAGCTACTCTTAACTAGGCAGTTGGAGGTTCTTTTAGCGTCTCTGATTTTGGTCATCGAGAAGAATGAATACTCCTATGTATGATCGAGAACTAGGAGACGGGATAAGGTGGTAGTGAGAATTAACTGGCAAAGTAAGCAAGCGAGCGACCAGGTGCTTATATTCTTCGCACCAGGGGCTGAGGAGAAGAAGAGGAGCCGGCCTTTATTACGAGATTACACAGTTCGGTAGGCTATGCCATGTGGCTGAGTAGGAAGGGAGAGCGAAGAAAGAGAAAACCTAGTGGACGAGAGACGTATTTTAACTGCTCGAAATTTTTATTCACGTTCTTATTAGGTCATGCTGTGCTGTTTTTGCGACTTTGGCTTAAACTGTTGGCTTAAGAAGTGCTTTTGTGAGATGCGTTGCATGAGAGTAAATAAATTGACTATGAGGATCTTTACCCATGAGGATTGGCTACTCGAGTATGATTGCTGGCCGATTCTGTCTAGGGTATTTTTTTTTTATGAAAAAGGGACGTAAAGCTTTATATTTAATAAGGACAGAAAACAGAGCAGCTAAGTCGAGACCTCTCTGGCTATTTATTCCATTACAGGTACTGTTTTGGTAACGCCATCATAGTAACCCCCTTTTTGCCTTTCCTACCCGTTCTCCGCATTCGCTCCAACTTCTCCTTGTCGTTAACTCGTGGTCAATCAACACCGTATCTTTTTTTTCTTCTCGTTATAAGCATAAGGAAAAGCGTCATCGTCGGTTGCTATTGGATTGTAGAAGGGAAAGATATACACGGAAGTAGATGATGGATGGGGCCGGAGGAACTTGCATATACAATGTGGCTTACGCCAGCTAGAGTATATTATGATCAGAATGAGTAGGTGAACAGTACCTCGTACGTAATACCCAGAATGGATGGACATACATTTATTGATATATGCATCGACGTACAAGAGAATTTACCAATACAAAAATTTCCCTATCGAAAATCCACGTAGTTCGCGGTATCATGGGGTAGACGAGGAAGCGAAATCATTTTGACAGGCCTTATCAAACACGCCGTAATTGCAAACGCACAAAACATAATACACAGAAGCCTTTACACATTCATGTGGCCATGTAAGGTACACACCTTCCTATGTGATACGTACGATCTTCATAGGCTAGAATTAAAGGCTGAGAAAATCAGGAGGCTATCCCTGACCAAGAACTAGGAGAAGAAAAAAAAAACCGCAAGGGCATGAAATCATCGAGTGCCAAAGCAACTGCGTACATACAAAGCTCAGCGCTGCCATTTCATTAGAGAAGAAGATTTCCATCCTGATACAACCGGTCAACGCCCATTACTGTCCTGTAGACGTGATGCACGCGTGCGAGCGCCATGTTCTGATCCAAAAACTACCCCTGCGGTGCGGTGTTCCTATGCCTTCGAGATCCTTGAAGAAGAATACAGGCAAACTAGTGATTATCCTCGAAAATTCCTTGGCAGACCGGCATCGTCAATCTCTTCTTTAATTTCTTCTTTTCTTATACGTAGCCTTTCAACCGCCTAGGCTGTACGTCCAGCTCTTTAATAATAACCCTACTTGCATCTCTTTTCTCTTAGATAAGCCAAGTTCTTGACTTGGATATAGTGTAAAGCCTCGACCAACTTCAGCGATTTGTAACGTCCGCGATGGGATCTAGTGCTGGCCGCCATTCGTGAGTGGGTTCTCTTGCGGTAGTCCCTGGTTTCTGTCCAAAGACTGATACAATACGCTTAGGAGCGATTCAGCGTGCTCGCGTGTAGATATCGTATTTGCGTCCTCAACCGAGATATGACGCCCGTCAACGTCACTATCAGGCTTAGGCTTTGGATTACCTTGGGATACTTGCGACTTGGAGCTAAGTGAGCGAGTTATATCGCGGGTGTTCTTTTCATGGATCGCCGCTCTCAAGTTCTTGCTGATCATATAATTTCCGTTGTAGAAATCTCGATGAAGCTTAGATTTATGAGCTGCTTGAAACTCGGGCGTTTGTTGCCATGATAGCTTATTCTTCATCCGATTTTCCTTCTCCTCCTCTTCTTTAATACGCTTCTCTACCCAATCCTCAGCCACCGGCTGTGTATCAAAGTTGAAGTCGGCGGGAAGTCCCTTCGGAAAGAACCTTTTGGCTTCTTCATACGTGAGCGTGTCAACCATCCTGGTACTATTGCCGCTATCTTTGCTCATAAGCGGGGCGGGGGCGTGAGAAGAGGAGAAAGCTTCACTCTTGTACGAAGGAGGTTGCTGCATAGGCTGCTGGGACTGGAAGGATGGCAAAGGCTGATGACGAGGAGGGCCGTCGTAAAAGGTATCAAACTCGCGAGATTTCTCAAAGGTTTTCTGTAGCGAATTTGAGCCTCCGTTGAGGTTCGAGGGTTGGAAGTGACGTTGTCCGGGAGGGCCCGCAGTTAGGGGTTGAGGAGCCCCCGGTCCCTTCGATAAGACAGCCGGGTAGGAGCCGTGATCTCGGGTAGTAGTCGCCGTACCGCCCATATGAGGAAGACTAAGATGCTGAGTAGTGTTGCGCCCGTCGAACCTATCGGACTGAAGCAAGCTCTCAACGCCAACCGGGTCCGATCGAATATTTCTGGGACCAAAGCCGGGGGGGATATTCAAGCCACTGGTGGTCTGCGTGATGGAATCAGAGACTTGATGGTGAGGCGCTGAAGGAGCGTGCCTAGCTCTGGTGAGGACCTTCTGTGCGGCTTTCTGCATAGGATTAGGATACGATGCCAAGTTCGTAAGCGTCTTAGTTGACATGGTATTGAGGGTTATGTTGCTATCTCCTCCTCCTTCTTCTACATCTTCGTGCTCGTGAGTATTACCTCCGTTGCCATGGTGGTTGTTTGCTTCACCCTGTTTGTGGAGGGTAGCAACACCGTTGACAGATAGGTGCGAAATAGCCGAAGTAATCTGCTGAGACATATCGACAGAAGGCGTGGAGGAATACTGCCCCTTGAACTCGGCGATTCGCTTGGGAACAGGGCTGCTGGAGGGGCCAGGGTTGTCGAGATGTCGAGGATGATCCAGATGCAAAGGATGATCCTGAGGCAGAAGACGAGTAGGCTGGGCGGGACTGACAGCACGATCAAAATTCTGCTGCAAAGGTGAATAATGGTGGGAGTGAGAATACGGATGTGCAGTGCCAAAAGCGTTCAAAGAATCGTCCGAGTAAGTTTCGAGCATGGACATAGGCATAGGCATACCAGACCGGAGTGCTCGACCACGACGTGCCGGAGGCTGCAGCGGCATTGACTGCGGGTGCCAAACGGAGCCAACAGTTGTGTATTGTCGCTGCGATGAGCTTGGCTGATCTGGCTGCTGAGACAAGTGCGTCTCCATGGTGACTGGCTGATAAGACAACAGTAGGCTGTTGTCTACGATTCTTCCGGTATCGGCTGAGAAAGAGAGTAGGATAGAACAAGAGAGGAGGAAAGAAACGGGAGATGACGATGACGATGACGATGACGATGATGTTGGTTTTGATAGTGGAAATAATGATGGGTATGAGAATAAAGTAGAAGAAGAGGTGATGCCTACTTTTCTCAATCTCCTAGTGATGAACTAGAAAGCATAAACAGGTACCTGTCTTGTCAGGCTGATGGCTGATTGTGGTTTCCGAGATGATAATTTGGTGTTATACGTGGGGTTGGTGCTAGGTAACGGTGTTGGGTTTGTTCAATGTTTAATGTTCAATGTTTAGTGTTTAGTGTTTAATGTTGGCTAGAGAATGACTAGAGAATTTGAAGTTTAGAGGTTACCTAAAATAAGATGAGTGCAGGCAGGAACTACAGAACTGCACCTTGGGCAGTAGGCATGGGCCTTGGTTGGAATTCTGGCAACTGTGGTAGCTGTAGGAACTTACAGCAGAGATAGGTATGCTGCTTCCTTCCCCTCTTAATTGAGTTTAATTAGTGGTAGACCCATGCGAGATGAAGCCTATAGAAGGGGACGGAAGGAAGTTCTCACGAAAGCCCGAATAGGAAAGAACGGTCGAAGTCAGGGGTTTGGGGGAAGTTGTGAACTTCAAGCTTGCTTGTCTATCCTTGTCCATTAGGCCTTGATCTTCTTCTTTTTGCTTGTAACCCCTGCAACCCTGAAGTCTAAAGAGAATTCAGTTCATATTATTCTCAAGTGAAGGGAAAAAAAAAAAAAAAACTATTTTAGCACAAACAACTTAACGATGCCTATTCAACTTCGCCCAACTTTGTGAACTGCAAGTCAGCAACCCTTGACTTCAGATGGAACAACCTATCACGATGTCCTCTGGCCACACCGCACAATATCTCAAGTACACCCTGATTGTGGCCTATTACTTGTATCTCATATACCTCTAGGATTCCTGCACCTATAAGCCTACCTAGGTAGGATAATCGGATCGATGGTGCTCGAGACAAACTCAGCATTAGAATGTTGTTCGACTCTGATGCCAAGCTAATCCTTAAATGACCAAGAATACTAACAATGGCGCCCCATTAGAACGTAGCTCTTTCACTTATTTGAGGTTGCTCTCAGTTTATTATTAATACCTGTTACCCACACCTCGAATTGTCATAAGAGGGCCTCTAGACCTAGCCGACTTCGAGCGGGTGACTAAACAACGCAAACCGCACTTTTCTCACCCGATAACCCATCAATGACACCGCTATTAAAGCTAGGGATATAGTGAATATCAGATGAATATTGGATGAATATCGACTTCGATGTATGTCCAGGTACTTATAAAGGTCGACCCTTGATATGTTCGCTATTTTTCGTTCTAATATCAGAGGCCTGGAACGAGCCTCCAACTTCGGCGAAAACATGCATGCCAGAAGGAAAGTTTGTTACTTATTCACATGCCCCAGGAAGGAATTCCGATTTGATCGTGTTTTATCGCCAGATCCAATACGGCCCGGTTCCCGAATTTGACAACTTGTTAGTTTTCGTATTACGGTGCCCCCTAAAGCGCCCATAAAACAAGACGAACTCTTTGCCGGTCCATATCTAGTAACCGAGAAACAAGATATTTCGCATTCGGGAAACCCTTTTATGTCCAGTCTGCCCAGTGCACTGCGAATTTATTCTGGGCCAATACTTTCGGCTTAACGACCTGTACAACTCCGATGATGCTCCATGGAAGCAATATTTCTTGACTCAAGGGTCAACGATGAACTTCTGATCTTGCTAAAGTTAGGCCGAGTTGACTAATCGAGGTATGATTATGCGCTTCAATGACGAACCGAAATAGACACCACAAGCTTTTGTATGCCGTCTAGATTCATTCGGTGGCAAGCATGAGAACCATCGCCCCATTCTCTGCGACCTCTTTGTAGGGGGAGTAGTGTTACCCCAACTCTTGCCTGCGCAATATTGCCTCGCCTCGCCTCGAAAGTCTTGGATCGTGGCCCATTAGATTCCTACATTAGCTCCAACTCTGGGATGACGCCGCGTGTGAACTAGGTTCTAAGAATATCTCACCAAGTGCGTTTCTTCAAAAATGCGAACAGGTAGAATAAGCCCGTATCAGCAAGGCACGTGATGATCTTCATACAGATTCCTCGGCGAAGCGTTATGTATGCCATTGAACGGCAATCAACTATTGTACTGGCTAATATGATGTAGACGCGCCACGAGTTTCCTAGTCACATTACGGAGGTCGCCTCGATGTAACACGACTCATAAGAACAAGGCCGAACGTAACCCAGATGGGATACAATACATTTACGGTGCCATTAGATTTAGGGTACGTTGGGTATTGTCTACTACGCAAAGAGTCAATTAGTATTGCACATTACGTCCTGCGATACGTGTTAAGCTTATCGTTTCTGGGAAAGCTGACGAACAGCAGAAAACTTGGCTGTTTCATTTCCTCGTCAGCACTGGAGAAGTTGAACCTGCCAAGGGGTCCAGATAAGAGTTTGTAGACGCTCTAGGTCTATCCTGCTATTTTCGGGATGCTTGCAACTGCATGGTGCTCGAAAAAAAAAAGGAGACTAGGGTTTGTTCTCTTCTCATTATCAACTGTCGGGGTGAGAAACGGTGGCTGTGGAGGATCGAGACCTTCCAATCCTCGTCCTATACCGCCTCAGCTGCAGACACCGTCAGCAGTTTGGGGGGTGTCTAGTGGAAACACTGTCTAACGTCAGTGCGTGTAATGTGCTACTATAGAAGTAGAGGTTATCTGTTTCTGGTGGAAAAGTTGATCCCACGACAATGATTGGCTACGAAGAATATGCAACGGCGGTACAATCACGCATATCAACTAGTGTATGCCTGTTGTTGAACGGCCTACACAACCCGGCGGAAGCGCAGCTGACGACCGAAGTACACTGGTCCCCTGGGTCTCGGAGGGGTGTAAGAAGCATATGTAAGTCAAAAAAAGGTATGAAGGATTCGAAGAACTAGCAAAAGCCGAAAAATTTGCGGGAGGAACCCAGTTATGACATGCTTTAATCAGGAAGATCTTCTATTAGGTTAGTAGCCCCCCAGAGTTCTTTTGTTACCACTGAAGATTGCCTAGGTAACTAACTACTACCTTGGTTACCTACCTGTTATATGGTTCTCTGGTTATTTTTCTACCCAATGGGAAACAAGGCATTCAATTAAATGCAAGAAGGGTCAGAAGAAAAGGTAGGGCCATTAATCTAAGATTTTCCTCTCGAGACGAACACTCGTTTGTCAACCTTTTTGTTGTAGTTTGGGGTTGTCGAATCACCACCGAATGTTCTAGGAACGCGGGTGGCGTGGGATATGCAGGTGGTATATTTTAAAGTCAACAGCGCCTTTTGGACATGCCCTCTAGGACGAGTTGGGTACGGGGCAATCCACCCTTCCCGTCTGTGGAGATGGAATAGGTGATTCCTATTTGCCACATCAACCGAAGGAATATCGCATATTGCCAAAATTAGTAAGACGGTCTCCTCTTATTTCTGTGGCCCCAAAAGACGCAAAAAGGCATGAGGATACATATTCCCCGTTGCTTGTTGCTTTCAAATATCCCTCGACCGCATTTCCACCGGAGGCCGAAGCCAGGGACACACAAAGGCCCATGATGAGACTTGCTCTGTTCTCGCCTACGTACTTAACTTTGCCTGATATCAAGAATAACCTGACCTTCTGATCTGCTGTGCTGCGTACTTGTGTCAATCCCAAGCACGCTACGCAGATCTGGTAGATTAGCAAGCCTCCCCTGTGTTCGGGAACGGCCAAGCCAAAAGAGAGACACCCCTGGACCTTGTGTTAACCCCCCGTTACTTGAACCATCCATCAGCAGCTTTCCTGGACGTATTACTGGGAGCCCCGAGTAATAACACCATCGAGCCGCCGGTCTCGCCGTGCAAGCTTCTTTCCACTTCCTCTACACTTGTTCGCAAAGTCTACACACTCCTATCTCGTATACCACATAGTAGATATCCCACGATCAAGTCTTTTCAAGTCAGAAAATGGACTTCTCGCACCCCTTCTACGGTGGAGCTCATCCCTATCACTTTATCGGGATTCCTCCCTTGACCCCGTCTCATTCCAACTCAGCCGCATCCGACGAGTTCAACAACCACTCTCCACATGTTAGTGTATCCTGTGCCGTTGCTTTTTGTTTCAGTTTTTAGTGTAGGGAAATATTGCCTTGCCTAGAAAATGAAGCGCTGATCTCTCCGTGTCAACCAGGATGTTTACGATGGCTTCCAGAACAGTGACCAGTTCCAGCAGAACTTTGAGCCGTATGCCCAATTCAATCAGCAGCCCCAGGCCTTCCCCGGCCCTCCCGGCCCGCCTACACCGCCGACACATCCGATCCGCGGCCAGAGCGGCCAGAACCATTCTCATGTGAATAGTGTTTCGGGTGTCAAGAGCAGTCCAGCCGATATACTACCTATGGCCAAGCCGGACCCCGACGCAAACAGACAGACGGCGTCCAATTCGGACGACGACGACCTGACGCCTGCCCAATCTCGCCGAAAGGCTCAAAACCGGGCCGCGTGAGTAACCCCCCCGGGATTTAGGATTGGAGGGACGGTTCCAGCATGTGATATATGAATATCGAGAGACGCTTGGCGATTGACTAACATTGGGCCGATCTCTAGTCAGCGCGCATTCCGAGAACGCAAGGAACGGCATGTTAAAGACCTTGAAGCGAAGCTAGCTAGCTTGGAAGCACAGCAGCATCAGACGGCCAGCGAAAACGAAAAGTTGAAACGCGACCTGCAGAAGATGAGTACCGAGAACGAGATTCTGCGTGCCACGTCCAACGTCCACGCCCAGAACGGTTCCCTGTCGCCCCCCGCCCCGACGACCACAGGGCCAATGCAGTACAACCCCACGGACTTCTACTCGGACCTCCTTCAGAACCACACCAACAAGACGCCGAGTCACCGCATAGTGGAGTCTGGCGGCGAGCGTCTCTTGGCTGCGGGCGCCACTTGGGATTATATTATTAATCACGAATTATTTAAGCAGGGTAGGGTCGATGTCGGCGACGTGAGTCTACGGCTTAAATCCCAGGCCAAATGTGACGGACAAGGACCAGTCTTTGAGGAGCGTGTCATTCTTCAGGCTATTGTAGAGAGCGTAGCGAGCGGTAGTGACGAGCTAATATGAGCGACTGCGCTCTTCGAATCGGACACGAAGAGGCCGACGGAGGGGATGGCATAGAGCTTTAGCACGACAGTAAGATTTGCCGTGTCTGAAATGAATTGCTATTTCCCGGATCGGCAAAGAGAAGTGAAGTATATGAGACAACGATGGCGTACCGGGTACCGGGTATCACAGAAAAAGAATTGATCTCGGTTCTGTAAATTGGCGAATGGTGGGTAGCGTACGGGGGATCGATGAATGGACGAGTATATTTACGACTATAGCGCTTGGAACCTACTTCGGGGTACATGCCTTCAGTATAGTAGCCGGTACTGCTACTTGCTTCCTGAATCGGGGCGATCTACGGAAGGGAAGCTAAAGAACAAGCACCGGAAAGGAACCTCGCAAGGAAAGAATAGGACTGTGCGGAGGGGAATGACATAGAGAGGATGACACCAAACTCAAACATGGTCGGGGAGTTTCTGGCCGGAAGGTTATTTATTATTATTATCGTTATCGTTATTATTATTATTGTTAAGGGTGGTGGGGGTGAAGGTGAATACTTTTATTTTTCTATTATAAAAACCAGGAAGTCAATGTAAGAGGAACGGATACAAAGAGGAGAGATGATATAATGGTTCCAACAATCGGCTCCCAAAGTATGTTTTTTCTTCTTCTGTCTTGTACTGTACCGCTTACTCGTCTGGCTTTATATTCCATCTTATCTGGTGTTCCAACAGTTAGGCGGCTGGTTGGTTGTGCTTATATACCTATATATACCATATACATACATAGGTACCCCTATGACTATATTATCTATCTATCTACCTCTCTCATACAGTTTCTGTGGAGATGTTGATGGAATTTGAGATGGGATATCGGTTATCTGGTTTTCTTCCCAACCCCCCTCCCCCCCCCCTTTTTTTTTTTTTTTTTTTTGTATAGGTAGGTTTCTATTCTATACTGTCTGTCTCAGTAGGGAGGGGGGGTTAAATTACTTATCTCGAGGGTAGAATAGAATGGAAATCTGACTTATTTTTGGGGATTCCCGTAGTTATATGAAAAGAAACAAAAGTGGACTTGACTTGGTGTATTGTATTGTATATTGGCTCGATAAAATCTAACAGGTACCTACCTCGATAGGGGGTTTTCGGGTTATGTGTTTCATATTAAGCAGGTAGATTTATATTATATAAAGGGGGGGGTCGGATTGTTATAATACTTTTACGATATGGAAAATGTAGGTAATGTAATGATGCATGAGGCGCCTCGAATAACTTGATATTTCTCTCTTCATAGATAAGACATACTTGTAGATGTATAGGTAGGTAGGCATATATTAAGAATGGAGGCCGGGTTATCCGCCCTGATGATGGGGAGAGGCAAGACTTTGCGTTTCGTACGATCAACAGATAAGAAGTGTTGAAAGATACTTTGATAGAGGATCCTCAACTCACTTGAAACCCCTCAAATCAACAATCAGAGGCAGCATGTAGTATTCTTAAGGGTTAGAACCGAATTAATAACATCTAAACTCTCATTTCCTATTACTACATTCCTCCTCCCCTCCTCCCCCTTCCTTCTATCCTTCATATGGGTATATCAAACCCTGTAAATACCTAGGTAGGTAAATATAATACATAAAACCGCTCATTACAAGAAACATAACTAGTCGTAGGTAGTAGTATAACAAACAGAGTGGAGTTGTACAGACATAAAAAGACGCCCAGCACTTGGTCATCATTCATCATTATCTCGGACGTATATTCCCCTTGCCTTGCAAACCACTCCCGTCCCTCGTTCCCTTAGCTCCCATTAGATTAGGTACCTATTCATAACCCTTTCTAGCCAAGCAAACTTGAAAACGCCCAGCTTATATATATATATATCTTCCACCTTGCCAAATAAACAGAGCGACCGCCCGCTCCTTAATTCAGAGAAGAGAGCCCCTACGACCAGAGCATCCCACATCTCATCCCCTAATGTGATGGTATATGCCTCCTTCCGCTCATTCAACTTAGTTTACTTTCTTCCCATTAGTATGTTCGGCCACCTCAACATACGGGTGCTTGATCGTAAGACACCAGATATCCAAGTAATCGCAAATCGTAACGATCACATCGACCACAAAAGATCCGTACACGCCAATCGCGACGCCCAGCATGCAGAACATGAAGGCAACCTGGTACACGCCGTCTCCAAGGGCGCTGGGCCAGCCCGAGGCCCAGCCGAAGTGGGACTGGAGGATGGGACCGAGGGAGTCGACGACGCCGTAAGCCAGGGGCAGAGCTAGCACATTCCAGTACGGGAAGGGGAGCTTCACGAGGTGCGCGGTGATGACCTGACCGACGCTGTATGCGTTTACGAAACCGGTGAAGAGGGCGAATGGCACGAGATGCTGAGTGCGGATCACGGGCTGCAAGTACAAGTACGCAATGACGAGGGCCCAGATGCTGCCGAACGGTAGCAAGCCAAGCAGGGCCCAACGACTGCGGTCACCACGGGCGCGACGCGCACGGATGACGTTGCGTGCGCTCTCGACCGTGTTGAAAACCATGACAACAGCGCCCTGGACCATGTACCACTGTGTGAAAGACAGCTTATACAGATACTCAGGTATGCCGAGGGTCTTGGGGACATGTAGTGTCTCAAGCATTGACTGCTGCCAGAACGAAGCGCCGCCCATATATCCGGTCAATGCGTACACGAACACGATGATCAGGATGCCTTCGACGGGGCCGTTAACGATGCCCAGGGTGAGGGTTCCGGTGTGGTATTCCTCCCACGTCTGGACGTAGAAAGTCTGGAGGGCTATTGGGATTGCTTGTTAACAACTACCGCTGGATACAAGATACAAAGACTTGGGAGTTGTGGTGTTACGTACAAGCAAAGAGCGTGGCGACCGTGTACCAGCTCTGCCCCATGTTCTGCGAGGCAGCGAAGATGAGACATTCGAGAGAGGTATTAAGGGCGTCGACGCCATGGTCAAAAAGCTCGCCGAGGGGACCGCTTTGTCTCGTGCGTCGTCTGAAAGATGCCAAGTTAGCTACCTAAATCTATAGTGTATATAGTGTGGCAGTAGCTTTAGTAGCTTCAGTTTGCCTGTGAAACGTACGCTTGTGCTCCGTCTACCGCATCGAAAGTCTGATAGAGAAATAGGCCTATAGCCCACGAGTAGTAGACCCATGACGGGCAGTCTTGGTCGAGAGTCGGATTATACCATAGCAGCGTAAAGAAGTTGGCAACGATGAACATGAAACCCGTCAACGTTATGAGGTTCGGGGCCATGGACATGGGGAAGCACTTGATGACGACATTGCTGTAGAACGGCTTCAGGATGTACTTGGACGTCAATGAGTGATCGACGCCCGAGTACTTATACGCCTTTAAATTCGGCAGGAATTCCTGGCGTACGTAAACCATCTCGACCGACGATGCCGCTATTCGTTCTAATTAAGAAAATAGAAATCGGTCTTTTTTTTTTTTTTTTTTTTTTTTTTTTTTTTTTAAGAACAAATTGCTTAATTCCTTGTATTTAACAACGGATTGGCTTCTAGTTCGGATGCCGGATGCAAAGGAGGGAAGCAACTGGTGTAACAAAAACGCTTCGACGAGGACGGGACGATTAAACGTCCCCCTTTATTTGAAAAGAAACGTCGTCGAAGGTCGAAGATCAAAGACGAACTAATTTGTCTAGTGGTGTAGGTCTTCCGTGAATTAGTGTGTAAAGGTAAGTAGTAATATTATGTATACCTAATGTAGCAAAGGAAAAATAAGAAAAAGTGAGTTGTCTCGTAGGGCATAGAAATAAAAAGATGGAGAAAACGTCATTGTGTGCATCCAATATCCATGACCCATTTTCTAAGCTAAGACCTTAAGGTTCAAACTTACACGGTAGGTACCTAGTTAGCTCTAACACCAATTCAATTAACGCGAATTGACAAGAGATAACAGCAGGGTTCGCGTCTCATGTGCAACGTGTAAAGTATTAAGTACAGAGGTACTTGTATACCTCTTCTGGATGTACATCATAAATGTAAATAAGTACTCCAATAGGGGATCGAGGGGTTAGAGGATCTACTCAATAGGGTAGAATCCATGTAACTTGATTGCCTGTACCTAGGTAAATAAATATATTCGAGAATGCATCAAGTTAATAGCAAAGGTCACCCTTAGTCAAAAGCTTATTATACTGTTTGATTCATCGTACCCCAGGTCCTCGAGTTCAACCTCTTAGGTTCGTTCTGGCACTCAAGAGGCTCCTATAAATTCTTTCTTCACTCTTCCTATAGACACGCATGACTCGGCCCCCCTAATAATCATCATCTAGGATCGCACAAGTCCTACTGCTTCGCCCCCCTTTCCTCGATTCTCTAGTAATATGCATAAGGTACCCTCAAACCCGAAAGGACATCGCTCGTCATTTTTTTGCAGAAACGCCTTTCCAGAAACCATCATTATTACGCGACGGACGCCACTACCATAGCAGCAACATTCTCCTCCTCGCTGCGTACTATAATCTTCGTTGTCACTCCTGATTTCGACGAGTACGCCATCCTGACGTTTGCTACCACCCTTCCACCGTTGACCGTCTTGCCCAAGAGCTTGAGTTGATGTGTCGTCTGGTTGACCGGGACATCCGTACCTTCCAGTGGTTGTAATGAGAGTGCCTTGATAAGTTGCTCCGTAGCATCTGGCGCTTCATGTTAGTCATAGCTTCGTCAAAAAGAGCGGAATATAGACACGTACCCGCGATGCTGCTTACTCCAGACAACTGCATTGTCTCCTCTGCTTCCTCGCCAGCTGCGCCCACTTGTTCCCATACGTGGTTGAAGTTTCCTGCGAATGTGGGTATCACGTAATCGCTACCAGAAAGATCGAAGTCTGAGACTTCATACTCATCTTCGTAGCCAGTCTCCTCAGGCTCGTTGGTAGTAGGGTCGATCTCCTTACTTGTGAACTTGAGTATGTTAGAGAAGGTAGCGGTCGGCAGAGATCCCTCGCCGTTCGCTTTCTTGAACGCCACGTATATCTTTCCGGGCTCGTCCGTTGGAAGCTTCTCTGCCTGGATAATGAAGACTTCCTCCAGTTCTTCTTCGTCAGATGGTGTTGCTACCACCGACACATTTTCGAGGACCGTAGCTGGAAGTGTGTTCTTAACTTCGTACTGGAGTACAATATACTCCTTGAAGATGTGCTTAACGACTGTTACGACATATTCAGTCTCGGCTTCGGTCAGCTCAACAACAGAAGATGACTTGAGAACGCTGCCAAATTCCTTCATCTCCGGAATCGACATAAGTTCTTGAGCATACTTCTGAGCGGCAGCTGCTGCCGAGGCTTGCGCCTCTGCGCCAGTCGGGGCTGCCTTTGTGGGACCAGTCTTTGGAGGCTTCAGAGATGGTGTGGTGGCCGTAAGCTTCTTCGTGCGGTCCTCGGCATCTGCTTGCTCCCGAGTAACAACCGGGATCTGGCTGATGTCGAACGGAGTTTCGAAGGTTGACTTATCATCCGATGTCACATACATGACAAGCTGGTGTTCAAAGTAAGGTAGTGAGAACATATTTTCTGTAGTTCTAATTAGTATTTCAAACCATTTGTAAGAAGTAGTAAATGTACTTACCGTTCTTGATGAAGCGTTCACCCAAGTCATCCTCCTCATGCATCAACCTCAGATTGAGCGCAGCACGGTCACGGACTTCATCATCCACGTCGTCCAAGCACCTAGTCAACAGAACGTCGACGCTACGCTTGACTTCGGGGTCCTTCTGACCCACACCAAACTTGGCTAGGGCGGTTACGGCCGCCGCTCTTACAATGGCGTTTTCGAGAACCACACGGTTGTAGATATATCGGATGTATTTGGTAGGCTGAGAAGTCTTGGGTCCTTCTAAACCCAGTAGGTGAAGAATGCGAACAGCCAATTTCGTGAACTCGCAGTCCTCGATAAACTCGCAAAGGTGAGCGAGTGCATCTTCCTTGGAATCCGGCACAAACTTAATCAGGTCGAACATGCTTTCCACAACAGCCCGCTTGAACTCGTAACCGCCCTCGTCGCGTAGGATGCCGCTCAAGAAAGAAAGCATACCGGCTTGTTTGCTAGGGAACTTGAGGCATAGGGTTCGGATGGCTTCGACGATAGTGATCTTGAACTCGTCCGTGATTTCGGACATGAACCCAGAGATTTGCTTCATCAACCTGTCCACGCTTGCTTCATTGCCAGTCTTGAGTAGTGTAGTAATAGCGAACGTAGCGATCGATCGGTTACTATTGGAGATGAGCGCCTCGATATCGGGGTTGCAAACGTTGACGGCTTGCGGTTTGAATGACGCAAAGTTGTGTAGAATTCGGAGGGCGGCGAATTTGGTTACGGCACGAGGCGAGGAGAGGAACAGCTGCAGAACGTGAACAGCTTGGGTGACTTCGGCGTCTGTAACATCTCTCATATCACAGATTGCCTTGGCCGCTTCGAAGTTAACCATTTCGCTCTTATGCCTTAACCACCCGTCTAGCAGCTGCATCATAGGCTTCCTGAGCGATTGGTCTTCCTCGGCCAATTGCGCGGCTAGCCTGACCAGCATCACTATAGCGGCAGGGCTTTTGACAGCACCGGCGGCGCCAAACTGCTGCACCATCTTCACCAGAGCCATCCTATCGTGAGATCGTATCTGGTATAGGAGACCAATGGCGTGGTATTGGGTCATGGTGGAGTTATTAACAGGTAATGAAGCAGAGGAGGACGAAAAGCCAAGGGAGAAGCCACCCGAGGACTTGGTCGAGGCAGCGGCCTCCTGAGTTTCGGACTGCCATCTTCGAACGACGTCCTTAGCGATTGGCAGGAGGTGATAGGAAGATACGAGGGCGGCGGAGGATACTGAAGGGTTCTTGTCGACTATCGCTGTTTTCATTACACGTTCGATCGATTGAACGGTTGTTGCCTGTAAGGCATCAGCAAGGGGAAGTAAGGAAGCTAGGATTACGCATTAGGCTCACGTCGATGATGCGACACAGGGCTCGTATAGCATTCGGTCTGTAGATTGCATCGGTGCTACCACCAGTATCTTTCATTATAGTACTCGTTACCATAATAATATCTTCGGCGGAGTTGGCGATCTCCTTGATAATCAGATGGACCATCTGTCGCAAGCTGGCATCCTTGTTTTGGAATAGCTTCGAGATACCGAAGAAGAGAGTGGTGGCTTCGTTCGTCGGGAACTTCTCGCCAGTATATAGGAGGAGGGCAATCTTTGTTAGGAGAATGCGACATCTTCGTGGTTGAATTGGTGAACTATTAAACAATCGAGCTTGGAGATATTTAGCTTCGGGTGTACCACATAGACCAGACAGACCATGTAAATAGACTGTATGGTGGAATGGACAATTCAAGGGGAGAGACCCTGGGATTTAAACACTGAATTGAATTGAATTGAATTGTACTTACCTTCTTGGAAAACTTGAGTTCGGTCAACCTTGACCAAGCCGAGGTCGGCATCTTCATCTTTCTTGCCGTAGCTCATGTTGGGCGGTGAGACGGCTATGTTGAAGGGGAAAGTTGAAGATAATCGCGGGTCTTTGGTGTAGTGCTTAATTCACACATAATTTCGGGCCAGCAACATTTCCCCCAAGCCCTTCAAAGGAGCGACGTTGCAACTGCTCCCAGTTTAAGCCACGTGATTCAAACTGTACCAAGCCACAGTTTTGGTACGTACCTCCTTATCTGGGCACTGTGGAACCTCTTTTGTATGTACATAAGTACTCGCATCCATATTGTAAAGAGCCGTTGGAGTGAGACTGAATTATAAAAGATCAATCACATTTCTAATTGTTTATTCTAGTTACTGGGTATGATTTTTTTATATTCCAGAATCTTGCCAACTAGTGGCCTCGCGGCTTGCTCTCTATCAGTTTCATGACGTTATCCGCATATCCTTCAGTACCACCGTATTTAGCTATAACCTCTTGGATATCTACCGCCAAGGGCGAGATCCTTTTCCTACCGATCAAACCGATATTCCTTGTGCTTGGTATCCTAAGCATCTCGGTTTCTATCTCCCAGCCACAGTCTTTTGCTATGTTTTTTATCCATTCAACCAATGACGAGTATGCAGACGGAGATTTGCCCTGCGCTTTCGGCGCCGGAGCCCGAAATCTTGCACCAGTAAGGTCATGACTACAACATGGTATCATGATGAACAGACAATTTGATATAGTGGCAAGTATCGGTGTCCACGGTGTCAGCTCGTCTGCATGATTAGATATGATAAAAGTGCCTTCGGGGAATAAACCGTCGTGTATAAGATTAGTATTATCTACATTGTAGATATTTTCACTATCCGTATCCTCCCTATCTAGATGGTGGTCGACCACAGAAGGTAGTAGGACATGCTGCCGGAGACTCTCCTGACGCTCGGGCCCATCACTAATCATTTCGGAATATTGCTCCCATGATTTGCGTTTTCGGGCGTCAAATCCCCAACCCGAGTATCCTTCTTTTCGAAGGAGGTACACGAGAAGCCCATTGCCGCAGCCAATATCGACGAACCCAGGGAATTGGGAATCTTTGTACATCTGAGCCCATAACTCAATGAGGAATGCTGCAATAGCCAGGTCTTCAAACACGTGCTTAGAAGGATCTGTCACTTCGGCCCAAGTGTTAATAAGCTGGCGAGCGTAACTCTGCTTTAACCTAGTATATGTATTCTGCACAGATATCTGAGGGACGATAGTGTCGTGATGAACCCGCTTAGTATACCCCTTTTTCGTTCCTTCGCCATGCTTATGGAGCACTGACAGAAGATTAAGGGCCGTCCCCACCAACTTTGGTGAACGATCTTCATCGTTAAAGAAATGGTAATGGATAGACACAGAACCCTCATTGTGTTCGGGGCTCCATTCGTGGAGAAATGCTATGCCTTGCACCTTGGGATGATAGAATGGCATGTCATCAGGAGATGAGACGTGGGGTTTGTAAATAACCATAGACCTTTCCACATTCCCTGCTCCACTGCCATGATAGATTAAGCATGTCTGATCTAGAGGCTCATCTCTTCTAGTATTTCTAGGAATAAGCTTTCGTACCAGGGCTTTATCAAGGTGCATATCTTCAAAGTAGAGAATGCTTGGCCGTGTGACCGCGGGGTCAATAGTTGTATCTTTTTGACATGGATCCCGCTCAACCAAGATATCAGCCCGGAACAGCCAGCTGGAATTGATATTCGGATTGCGAATCAAGTTCATCATAACTTTTAAAAAGATTTGCGAGTCGAACTCACAGCTCTTTTGAAACAAGGGAGTCCATCTTGAACCAGATGAGTCTTTAATTAGACTCGGAGAACCATCGGGAAGCTCTTGCGCTTCAAAGACCATTGCGAAATTGAAATTGATATGATGGTGAGGGCCTTGTAGGTATATGTGTGGAATATTGTATTACCTGCAGAGCATTTGAAATCGGGACATGGATAGGTCGATCGACAAGACACAGGCTGACATAAGTAGAGGGTTGTCCACTCGAATTGACCAACGGTGAGACTGATGTTCTAGATGTTCGCCTTTCAGGAGGGCCACATGCAGATGCGCAGGGGGGGTCAGCTGCTAAGAAGGGTAGGTATCCTCGTGGTTGTGTAGGTTCGCATAGTTTATGAGTTGTGAGCGTTGGAATATTGGGGATAAAATGGTCTAGGCGATGTAGATACCCAATGTATTATGTTACTATGAGGTATGTATGTGTTGAGTGGATAGGTACCTGAGTAGGGTCGCTTATCACATCTCTTTCGGTGTTCAAGATTTTTGAGTGAAATTGAAAGTTCTTAACGGATAATAATGTCTTAATCTGGATTCACTGCTGTGGCACATGTCCGCACATTAGGTGCTAGTGGTTGTCGATTATGTGTGGCAGCTGTGTGACATGTGCGTGCTGCATTTTCCCGGCATTTACAACTTCCCGGTGACCGCAAAATGCTGGAAATTGTTGAAATTGTCCATTAAGCAGGGAATTAAACTTTGGTACCTGGGAAAAAGAAAGCACTACAGGTACATGTAGGTATGTACATACCTAAAGTTGGATTAGGTACTTTGGTACTTTCGCTCACTCCGCGAATTTCGAACTTTCTCGCTGGGTGGTTCCCCCATAGCTGCCAAGTTATCTGAGTTCTGATAAGGCCCCAAGGGCCGCTATTTCCATGGGTAGCACGAATGTTCTACCCTTACGCAAGAACAGTAGGGGTTAGGTAGGTTCGACCGCCCCCAGCCGTGGCTCCCAGCCTGCCAGGTGCAGGGGGGACCCACTCACCCCTTGCCGATTCGCTAGTGGCCCGCTAATCGATGTTGCCCCTCCATTCACTGCCACTTGCTAGTTGCGGCCTTTCTCGTCTTTCCTCTCTTCTACAAATTGAGCCTTAGCCACCCATCAAGAACAAAAACAACAACGTCAACATTTAATCCATCTCTTAATCTCACCAAACGCAATCGAGTGCATCGCATCTTTTGCCCCTCCGATAAAAACCCACACAGGACACTACTCCTTAGGATATCTACACCTTTTAGCGAGGCCACTAATATAGTCGTCTGTCGCTTCACCGAGTTCATCTCCACAAACCCTTTTCCCCAAGTCACCCCGTAAACTCGAGTTTATGTCAATCGAAAACCTCAAGACCTATGGTATGTACAATATCTTCCTTCATCGCGGGATGATTCTAGGGGTATGGAGAAAGTTACCGATGTACCTACCTACATAGGTATCGATATCGCTGATGTCTCCATCGCCTTGCTATCTATCCTGTTGATACCTTTGTTTATACACCTCCTTTTTCGCGTCATAGGCTAACCAAATATCCAAACAGACCCCTTCGCCGAAGCCGATGAGGATACAGGTGAATCCAAGCAGGCACAGAATTACATCCATATCCGCATTCAACGTACGTGTACACAGCTCCGATGCACCTCACATGTCATCAGCTCGCGCCTCATTCCTCACCCCTTTACTCCCCCCCACTCTAAAATATGCGATATTAAAAAAAGCGGTATACTAACTTTTATCTTATCAGAGCGGAATGGACGTAAAACCTTGACCACAGTCCAGGGTCTTCCGAAGAAATTCGACCAGAAGAAAATCCTGAAGGTCATCAAGAAGAAGTTCGGTATGCTTATTCCCCGCTTTTTATGTATAACCCCTTTATGTTTGTTCATCATACTAATCCTACCCTCGCATTAGCTTGCAATGGCACCATCGTGAACGACACCGAAATGGGTGAAGTCATCCAGTTGCAGGGCGACCAGCGCAAGGATGTACAGGAGTTCCTCGTCGACAAGAAAGAGGGTCTAGAGCTTGATCCCAAGACCATTAAGGTCCACGGTTTCTAAGCCAGTCATGTCCACCAATCTTCCGTAACGCCTAGCTATCGAGTGAGATGCGCAAGTCGATGGTCAGCCTTGCATGGGTTACAAATTCCCGGCCGTCGCGCGGTAACCCGCTCACTGTGCCGAGGGCTGCATTATTGATGGAGGCGTTTACGGAATGGTTAGGACATGATACCCCTTGTTGACTTCTAATGAGGCTTCTGGCTTTTGGTATTGATAGGGCTAGGCAGATGCCAGCCCGAGGAACGTATTATTCGATGCTTTTTTTAATGGAGGCGTGGTATTATGGATGGCCTGGACTTGCAGGACACTCTCGTTCCCGGTTCTGCGATAATGCTATTATCAATCAATCAGAACTATCTCCAGAATATGCTATTCGTGATTTTTAATGTGATATGATTGTGCTGAATTTTAAAATTCCAAGACCTAAGTTTGCTAATCGAACCTATTCATTTCAATATAGGCTCTGATGGAATAGATCAAGTCCTTAATCTTAAAGCGTGCTAGGCAATATTCGTCTTGAAAAATTGGGCTACTTGATATTTCTCGTGAACCTGTTCTCTATAAGGCCTATGTATACTATGTTTTCGAGGTAAGTTATTATGCTGTCATTTTTAGTGGGCTGCTATCGGTCGAGCAATCTGACTTTTTGTGATTTATCTTCAAGCCATCTATCCAGCCAAACGTATTTAACTTAAATAAATCCTTCACCAACCAGACTCGCGGCAATATCACCGCTCTACCTCTTTTTTACGCTCGCTTTACGTCTAGTCCTGTATAGGTAAACAATCAAATCCCATATAGTTTTGGGGGCCAAGACGCAAAGCTACGTTACGAAAAGAAAAAAGAAAAAAGAAATGAAGGGGAGGGATCCGATGACGACGACGACGCTGCCGCCTAGTTTCGCGCGGCGAAAAGCGCGGATCCTGGACCAGCTGGGGCGTCCGGAAGAAGAATACGTGGACGCGTCGCCGAAGGGGACGGTGGACGCGGGGATCCGGGAGTTGATCGGGGAGGTTAATGCGCTGGAAGGGTTCGTGACGACGAGTAGTTGCGCGGGGAGGGCGAGTGTTTTTCTGGAGGGGAGTAAGAAGATCGCTACGACTGGAGAGGAAGTAGAAGAGGACGAGGCTAGGAAGCTGGCGGGTGTAGGTGGGAAGGGGGGCGGCGGGGCTTGGTTATTCGTGTCTCATGACCCGGTGCCGGAGGATGGGGGAGATGTGATGGAGATGTTGGGACTGAAGAGGGGGTCTGGGGAGGGGGATGGTGAGGCTGGGGAAAGACTGGGAGGTGGTGATGATGATGATGATGATGATGATGACGACGACGATGCTGTGCGGGATATTGCTGCTGCGAGACTTGTTCACTTCAAGTTTGAGCCTATGGTAAGTGGTACCTCGTGACCTTCGACCTTCGTTCTTCGTTGGCGGTTCAAGATCTGCTGTACACCGCTGCTATGACGGTTTTATGACATGCGGATATGGAGTCGTTGTTACTGGGGCAGTGGGACGTTGCAACAACTTACCTAGGCTCACCGTATTATAGATTCTCCACGTCTTGACCGCTTCACCAGAACACGCACAGCTGCTCCTCCGGTGCGGTCTACAAGCCGGATTCAGGGAGAGTGGTGCCGTGAGCTTGACCCCGGCTGCCGGAGAGCAACATGCTACCCCGATGGTCGCCATCCGGTCTATGGGTCTTACTTTCGAGTCTCTGATCGGATACCAGTCCGACGGTGACAAGATACACTGTACCGTGTCGTCAGCTTATCTACGAACGCTGATCCGTATAACCAACGACCGTTTTATAGAAAATACGAAAAGGATCAATAGGTTTCGGGCAGCCCTCGCGGAAGCTACCAAGCCGGTAAACGAGGGCGAGAACGGGTGGGAAGACGCACAAGTTCGGCGGGAGAGGAAGAGAGCGGAGGGGTTGAAGAGGAAGGAGGAACTACGGAAGCAGAAGCAAGATAGTAGTGGTTTTGGAGCTGTGGAAGACTCGACTTTAGAAGTTGCTTTAAATACAGACTTCACATGAATCGAAAACTCTCAATATAGCATAAACATAAACACAATGCACAGCAATGTATGGGCTTGCAAAAAAGAACTAAGTGCTATCCATCTTTTTCTATACAGCTCTGCTTTCCCTGGGCGCTCCCTAAAATGCTTATGCTATAAAGTGTCGAGTTATTGTTACAACAGAGTATCTATCGTAGGTATTAGGGCGATTTGAAGGGGGGCATTTTTCGAAGAAGGGACTTTTCCCTTTTTTCCCCTTTCCGCTTTCCCTTTTCCCCTTTCTCTTCGTCTTCTTCTACCCTTGTATTCTCTGGTATTGTTCTCCTACAAGTAGAGAGGAAAGACAGATCCCCCATTCACGAAACGACCTTATCCACCCACCCCTTCTCGAGCTTCCTGACCTCCTCCTTGAAAGCCTCGACCTCGCGCCAGCAGTCGAGCGGGCGGCGGTCGTTCTCGAGCAGGCAGCGCACGACGTTGCCGCGGGCCTGCTCGACGGTGTCCGGGAGCGGGCGCAGCTGCTTCCGCTTCTCGAGGCGCGCCCTCAGCGCCTCTACCTCCTTCGACACGGTCTGCCGGCTGAGCTGCTTGTCGTCCTCGCTGGCCCCGCTCTCCGCGAGTTCCGCGATCTTGTCCTGCGCCGCCTTGAGCGCCTCCGCTTCCTGCGCTTCGAGCTTCTTGAGCTCGGAGGCTACGCGCGCTTGTATGGCTAGCTCGAGGGTCTGCGCGCGAGTGGTGTCGGTCTGGTGCGGACGGAGTGGTTAGTTAAATAGACTTGTAAGTGTTGGGCCTTTGGTGGGGGAGGAAATGGAAATAGAAAAGAGGTAGGTGGAAAAGGAAGGGGAGTCGTATGCTCACTTCGCTACTCGACTGGAGGGTTTCGATTACATCGTGCGAGATGCCTACGGGCGAAGATCTAAGAACGGCCGAAAGGGTGCCAAGTTAGTCGAGACATGCTTGTGAACAGATGATAATATGATGTATGATTCCACTCAAAAGATGAGAAAAAGCGTCGACGAGAANAAAAAAAAAAAAAAAAAAAAAAAAAAAAAACTTACGCCTTCCAGACATGTGAGGATTGACTCGCCTCCGGCTTAGACGAGCTCGAGCCCATGGTTGTCGGCTTCGTCAGTGGGTTTTGTTGCTCTAGGATCTGCCTTTCTGCTACTAGGTACTACTTGCACGAAATAAATCCCGAGCTCTCTCTCTCTCTTCTTCCGATGATGCTGCTGCTGCCGAAAAATGTCTACGGTGCGAATTGAGAGATTTACGAATAATATACGGTGATTATTACTGTGACGTTTACGATAAGATCTTGGACTTAGGCACGTGATAGTTTACATAAATAAAAGGTACGTAGTCTGCATAGGCAATGCATAGCATAATGCTAGATACCTTATGTAGATGCTGTCTAGGTTAGTTACCTAGGTACCTTATTACGTACGCCTTCTTTTTCAACTGGTATATTTGGAGTTTGTCTTAAACCACAGGGTTGGCCAGGATTTTGGTGTATCATTTCATTCCATTATGGAACACGCATTGTACGCGGACTAAAGTTATCCTAAAATGCGAAAGGAGATACGTGCGATATACTCTTGAAATGGGTATTCCGTAAGCTCAATTAAGCCCTCGGTTTGACTCTAACCTCAAAGCCCACGGGCCTCAGGTTAAACCAACCGTCTTGTTCCAACGTATAATTCGAATCAACACTTTCAAAATCTATCTCCTTGATTAACATAGCCAGCACAATCATATTAAACTGCCAGGCCCAATGCTTCCCGATACACACCCTCTTCCCGTTTCCATACCACTTCTTGACCCCTGAGGGAAGATCATCGAATGCTTTGCCCATCATCCTCTCGGGCCTGAAGACAAGCGGCTTCTCAAATACCGTCGGGTCCCTATTGACTCCCGCTAGAACGATGATCATAGGTTGGTTGTGTGCGACTTGGTACTTCCCACCGGCTAGTTGTACAGGTGCCTTACTGTCGCTGGGGATAGGCTCGATATTGAAACCAGGAGCTGCGAATGAGAGTCTGAGGGATTCGCGCACGATACCTTCAATGTACTTGAGCTGTGTCAAGTGTTCGAACTTGAACTCACCATTGCCGATTACGGTGTCTAATTCCTGCCGTGCTTCGGTCACGACATGCGGGTTCTTCAGGAGGAAGTATATGGCAGTACTGAGTAATGCTGGCGCCGTGCTGCTACCAATTGGCATGCTTACTATCTCATCGATGATTTGCGAGTCGGTTAGAGATGTGCCAGTTTCCGGGTCCGTGGCGTTCAATAGTATCGCAAGTAGGTCCTGCCGGTCTGTCGGATTGGCTTTGCGGTAGTTCACCAGTTCTTGCGCATACATACGCATCGTATCCGCCGCCTTGGTGAATTTCCCACCGTAAAACAGCCAATTCATAAACTTGGGACGGTTAGGTCTCTTCATCGCTTCCGATGTCGAGTCTTCCATTCCCTTTATCATCGGATGCTCCGGCCCGGAGAGGCAATTTAACTTCTTCCCAAAGAGAGTCAATGTCGTCACCTCGAGGTTCAATCTGTTCAGCTCACCGATAGCTGACACCTTGTTGTCTATGCCTAGCCCTTTCCACTTCGCTATAATCTCGGTGGTGGTGTCTCTCATCTCAGTGAAATGTTCTGCAACTGAGTGAGGACTGAGCTTCGGAGCGATGATACGGTGTGCGATACCCCAGCTCGCCTCGTTGTCGAACGCCGTGAACAGAGCGTCATGTACAGCGTATCGTATCTCGACTATCGGACCACCGACGTATTTACGGAACCGCTTCTCGTCGCATAACTCCTCCGCGATGGCCGCCCCGGCTACGAAGACAACAGTATGACCCAGAACTTTGATCTGAAATATCTCTCCGTACTTCTCTGCTAGCTCCCTCAACGAATTCCACGTATTGTTGGTGTCAACATCGAAGATGTTTCCTAGAAGGGGCACACCGGGAGGCTGTGGAATTGGGACTGACATAATGCCTATTGCTTAACTAGAAGAGAAGATGGAGAAAGGAGACTGCCCACCTGTTACAACCTATTAATAATATGGGAACCAACGACATACGAATATCTAGGTGTGCCTTCTACGTCACAAGCGCTCTATCTAGTATCCTGTACTATTTCTTCTTCCGACAACTCATCGCGCAGCGGTTTATGTTGAGTAACGGTTCACGGTACCGCCATTTTTAATTTGTCCAAACATGGACACGGTGAGCCCATTTCCAATAGAATCAGCCCAATTTCCCCCTCTTTTCTTTCTCATACTCTTCCACTTATCGATCCAGAGATAGGTATCTGAAGGCTGGAGAACCGCCGCTCCTAACGCGTAAGTTGGTATTCTGAATATGTGCTCTTATTTTCTACTTTCTTTTTTTGGTGTCCCTTTGTTGGGCGGGTGGAATGTCTTACCATTCATTGATCGACTTTGGAAAAGGAGACTATCGTTGTGGCTTGCGCAAAACTGCCGATCCCGAGGGAGACTCGCACACTATCGGACAGAGCTGCAGGCCACTTGCATTAATTATAATATCGCGCTTGAGAAGAATGAGCTGCAGGTAGCCTATCATAGGTGGCTTATTCTAATTATTGGGAGTGGTTGGTCTTCGGAGTATTTACGAGCGCATTAGCTCCGTCTCGGTATTGATTTCTTTTTCAGCTGGTGAGTATAATCGAGCGGCGCATGAAACTTTAGGTTGCATTGAATTAAGTAATTAGAATTTCAAGTATGAAATATTCAAGATTGATATGATGACCGCTATAAACGCAGCATACATAGGTAGGTAGGTATTTTTGGTTGGTTGTTTTCATATGTAAGATGGTGAGTATGAATATATCTAAAGTTTGATCATCTACTAGTCATATTTGTATATTAAAAGATCTAATGTTTATCGAGGATTCCTAAAACCCATAGATTATACGGGCTCATCTGTCCGTGGTCCCATCACCGTGCTTTAAACTATATTTACAATTGTTGATCCTGAGTGTTGAGTTATGTGACTGTCACTTAGAGATTACCTGCTACCTAAAAAGACTTTTAATTATCATTGAATAGCAACCCACTACTTCGTTATTCGCTACCTCAGGTGCGAGATTCATTGTTTCTTGCGGCTTGAAAATATAGGTGCTACTTCCCTAGAGTTTGAGTCTTCCCGTTCTGTATGCGCATCTCGACGGGCCTCTTACAACTATGCTTCATTGACATGATATGATGAGATTTTTCTTTAGCGTGAAGAACCTTTGTATCCACTCTGATGAATAGGGGTTAAATGAGCACCCTCAGCTCTCGATAGTAAGAGTGGAGCGTCAAGAGGTTCTTCGTCATATACGCACATATATTCTCATGAGTCTGCTGGTAGTTTGGTATACCGACTTAGGACCCTAGGCTGGATTTCCTGAACAGTGAGTATAGGAAAAGTGGCGGTATCGGGAGAGTAAATTTACTCCAAATTCCTCACTCAAACTCTTCTGAAGGGGCTATTAAGATGTTGAGAGGTCTTTGAAAAGGGATGATGTCACTTTTAATTAAGAGAAGATAAATAGGTAGTCACTTTATGGAGAAACTAATAGTATAGGTGAAATGCAACACGCTCAGATACAATCGACTTTTACCTATCCATCTAGTGTAGCAAGTCTCAGTTCAATATAGTTGAGCTTGAAAGGTCCATGGCCTTCATGCCCGGAATAAACCCGTTGGGAGTGTGGTCAGCAATCTGACCTCCCCGAGCACAGACTAACCAATCATTTCCAAGCGGACCTAACATTCCTATAAGAATCAGGTTTCACTGTAGAAGGGAGCTTATTAAGAAGAACGTATAGAGCTTTTTTGCGAAGCGGTAGAGTGGAATCCATACTATTCCTAGTTCTGTGGGAGTCGATCACTATTATATTACTGTGTATAGAGTGTGTGAAGAAACTTATCTCTTCGCCATTATAACCATGTACCGTCTATACTATACGAATCTATTCTATTGGAAATAAGAAGCAAGGCCTGACTACTAGGCTCACTCAGCGATGAGGATTTGCCCACTCTGAGATTCACTTAATTTGGTAAAGCGTATCACGTTCTGATTGGTCTGAGGAGACTACAGCCATGTAGGGATACAGCTAGGTATGGACTATGCCATTCTTAACGAGTCTGATTTATAGACGCATTAGCTATAGCTTGGGGTAGTGGACATGGCTGTATAGGTGCCGACGACCCCGCTCTTTGCAAGTACATAATTCTCCTACTTGTATCCTTGGGTAGATCTGTGACTTATGTACGTAAGAATCGATACACAAGGGTCAAAGCTAAGACCTATATACTCTTGGAGGCTTCTTTCCGTTGGTTTAACCTCCAGGCCACAATTATTATCTAGCTCGCAGATTTCCCAGCAGTCTCCCAATCTGTCCAATCAAGTCCCCAGTAAATGCTCCCTGATCTGATTGTGTTGCGGGCCTAGTCCGATGAAGTTGCAGCGTGCAGTGTGATTCTAGAATCCTCTTATGGACATATCAAGTGAATGGTAGTAATGTAGGTTTTAGTGCAACGGGACGTTGGTTCTGAATGGTGACTTATGATGTTAATATAGGGGAGAACCAATCATCACAGTTCTGCAACGATATGCGGTCATCACAACATATTTTAGCACTGAGTCCCCCCGCTCAGTGTCCAGAGGAAGGTTAATTTGTCGCAAAGCTCTACGTTCACCCATGCCAATGTTAACTGACATGTGATAAGGTAAAGGGGAAGGGGTAAGGGGGGTATCTGTGTGTGTTGAGCAATATAAGGGGCAAATGGGTCTTTGATAACCATTTCTCCTAGAAGATTTTGCTATACAGAGTGGAACATAGAATGAGCTACAATGGAGGCCAAGGCTACCTCCATATCTAATACGCTCTTTTCATTGCCATTACCTCTGACGGTTGCTTCGTTACTTGTCTTCGGTATTGTATCCCGTCTCTTATGGAATGGATTCAGGAAAGACCTGCGTGATATTCCGGGACCAAAGGTCGCCGCGTATACAGGTCTTTGGCGCTGGCTTGATGTGCGGAGCGGTCAAGCTCATAAGACTCACATTAAGCTACATCGAAAGTACGGCTCGCTCGTTCGTATTGGACCGAACCATGTCTCTATCTCAGACCCACGTGAGATAAACCATATCTATGGGCCGAAGTCCAAGTATATCAAGGTATGTCGTGATGCTACTTCAAACATGGATATCACCACTCCGAAATCTCAAACATGATGGGCCGAAGTGAGATACTAAGCGATGCTATAGACTGGCTTTTACCATCCAATCCAATCTGTTATGTGGGAAGGCGAAGCCGTACCACACTTGTTTACGACGATAGACCCGACCTTCCATCGAGAGTCGAAAAAGCTTCTTACCAACGCTTACAGCCCGACATCACTCCTCGCCTACGAGCCCGCCATAGATGAATGCGTAAATCTATTATTATATAAGATTGATGGGCTTGTAAGCGAGGGGAAGCCAATCGACCTTGGCTCATGGATGTCATACTACACATTTGATGTTATTGGCCAATTGTCATTCTCGAAGATGTTTGGATTCCTTGAGAAGGGTACCGACGTGGATGGGATACTAGAGACTATCGATGCTGTTCTGGTAAGTATCGCCCTTGGCAGCTACAGCACACCTACCTGCTATCTTACTTACGCAGAATAAAGGAATATATTAGCCAGTGTGGACAAATTCCTGAAATGCACAAGTTTCTGCTGGGAAATCCGCTTCTCCCTGGAGGATCGATGAACCAGATTGTCGATTTTGCACTGAAAGCCGTTAATGACGTAGCTGGGCGGGATATAGCCCTGAGGAAGGGTGGAAAGATTAATAATTCGGATATCGAGAGTAAAGGCGATATGTTAACGAAGTGGTACGCTATAAACCAGAATGGCTCCAAGTACATGGCTACCAAGAATCTTGTCACGCATTTGAGTGCGAATGTGTACGGGGGTTCTGACACTACGTCTATCGCGCTGCGGTCTATATTCTACTACTTGGGGAAGAATATGGTCAAGATGCGGAAATTGGTGAAGGATATTGACGATGCGGCGGCTGCTGGAAAACTCAGCCAGCCGGTCTCATTCAAAGAGGCTAATACGCACCTACCGTACCTAAACGCGGTTATTAAAGAGGCCATGCGCATCCATCCGTCGGCCGGCCTTATCTACGAGCGATTCGTCCCGGCTGGTGGCGACACTATCTGCGGAAAACATATTGCCGAAGGAACTGTCGTCGGAATCAACCCTTGGGTCACGCAGTATGACCCTGAAGTATTCCCGGATCCAGAGAGCTTTATCCCAGAGCGGTGGCTCGACTCGACCGAGGAGCAGCTGAAGCAGATGGAGCAGTCGTTCTTTAATTTCAGCGCGGGTTCGCGTACCTGCATTGGGAGGCATATCGCCATGATAGAGATATCGAAGATGGTACCGGAGTTATTACGTAGGTTTGACGTGTCTCTGACGTACCCCGACCGCGAGTGGAAGGTTAGAAATGTGTGGCTTGTGAAGCAAACGGGGGTGATTTGCAATATAACGAAGAGATCGTGAATCGGATATTATGTTGTCGGATCTTTTCCAAAGAAGAGGCCGAGGTATGTAGGTAGGTAGGTACTTTATACGAATAGCTACCTCCTACCTACCTACCTTATGTCATAACTACATTGAAACACATCTCATCTACTGGTATGAATACACTATGGTTTCACACAGAATGCGTGGCTTGAGAAAAGATCTGCAAGGAATTTATTGCCGAGCTGCCGATCAAAACATGAAATTTGTCTCACATTACGGCGTCTGAACGCCACATCCGCGATGTCAAATATGACCGGCGAAGAATCTGCAATTATGAACCTGGTAACTACCCGACCTACCTGACCTACCTGAGGATATCTTATCTTATGGTGCTTCTCTAGTTCTGGTGTATGAAGGTGTATGGAGGCGTGTGGTAGAACCGACCCGGTCGTCGGTCGTAAGTAAGGCATGGGAAGCGACGGTTTTAGTTTCATGAAACTTATCCTTCGTCAATTATGCACTATTATAGTATAGGTTACCTAGGTAACTATAGACGAGTGGCGTATTGTATCCATTCTACTGTCCAAGTCGTATGTTTGAGGCGCGGTTTTTGCGAACCAGCTGAACCGCCTTGATATTGCTGAAACTTAAGATCTAGAGCTTACCATATTCACTTGTGACTCTAACCTCTAACCTCTAAGCCTTTGCACATCTCCGTATCGCTAGGTAGTTACTCTATCCGTTTACTTGAGTAGACGTATGGGACTAAATGTTCTGCCTCTTCACCTGCCCTGCTATTGTTCTCGTTTATTCCGAGAGAAAGGCCGAACTAATTTATAGGAACATCAATATAGCGACATTGTTTCAAAGTTACACCATAGTAAATCATCTTGGGAGCATCAGAATTTGAATTTCTTTTTTTCTGATTGATGTTCTTTCTCAAAGCTTGCTAAGCACTTAGAATAGTGACATGGATGGAATCGAGTAAAGCTTTAATAATGGTCTAAGCACTAGGACGCTCGGGATAGCCACCGTGATACTCGATTCTTTAACGGCTTGTCTTGAGAAGGTTAGCTGATGGGTAGAACTACTGCTAATCTACGTGGACATCATCATGTGAAAACGCCGCAAGCTTGGTGGCTGGCATATTTTGGAGATATCTTAGTCAGAGTCAATAGTAATACACTAAACGTAAGAAGAGGAAGATATCGTGACCTCCACAACTCCATATTTCCTTTGGTCTCGGGCGAACAAAATCAATACCCCGAAACTTGGCAGTTCTGTGTCCGAGACATCTAGGTATCGCATGTGCAAAAAACTCGGTTATGAGTTCATATACCGACCCTGGAGAGCCGCGAATATGTGTAACCCACCGGCTAAGTTACGAATCCAAAAATAGTAGTCGGCTAGACGTTCAAAGAGAAGGCCCGTTAGCATTTCCCTTACGTCGGATTTTGAATTATCCACACAGCCTATAAAGACTGGCCTGGTAGAAACGTCGACGGCATATATTCTCATTATGAAAACCTCCGTCCGCGTAAGCTTCCCAGGGAACTATCTGATCTGAATTACAACGCGGTGCACCGTTTTTGGTCGGCACACCCAAGCCACCCAAGCTGATCCTGTTACTAGGTCCACTATAATGGAAGAGTGTGACTTTGCTGTAATAGGTGCTGGTAAGTAACATAGCTTTCCTGTTGTCTCTTCATAGGACTATTCAGAGAAAACCCCCCCCTTTTAATAGATCTAACCGGATGATTCAAGGATTCCAAGGGCTTGCTGTTGCGAAACAGCTCCATTGCACGCAGCCTGACCGTAGCCTGATAATATTAGATGGCCAATCTAGTTTGGGTGGCAAATGGGCCAAGGATATGATCTTCCCAGGCCTTAAGAGCAATAATCTCCTAGGGACCTATGAATACCCCGACTTCCCCATGAGTACGGATAGGTTTGGTGTCAAGCCGGGACAGCATATTCCTGCGGAAGTAATTTACACTTACCTCGAAGCGTATGCTGAAGAGTTCGGTATCAAGAAATTCATCAGGCTGGGAACTAGAGTTGTTACCGCAGAGCACCAAGACACTGAAGACGGCGGATGGATTCTGACGATCAAAAAATGGAACCAACAAGAGACGACTAGGATTTTTGCTCACAAGCTTGTTGTTGCTACTGGATTATTATCGGAGCCTTTTATGCCAAAATTCAACGGACAGGAACAATTCGGCGGGAAAATATTTCACAGCAAGGACTTCCCGAAAAACATGGATACCCTGAAGGCGAAGTCCGTTACTGTCTTTGGGGCTGGAAAGGCGGGTTGGGATGCTGTGTACCAATACGCCTCAGCTGGCGTCAAGGTAAACTGGGTCATTCGATGTAGGTTTGTCTGTTTGCTCATGATAATGAAAACGCTGGATATGAGCTAAGGAAAGGAAAGCAAGCGGTCATGGACCGGTCTGGATGGCGCCTCCATACGTAACACCGTTCAAGAGGTGGATTGAGAAACTGGCGAGTAAGTAAGGCCTATGATGCGCTCTCTCAATATTCTATCTTACACCGTCAAGTCGTATGCTTAGGTTAATGACTTCTTCCAGATACCCGTTGTCTTACATGGTTCAGCCCGTGCATCTGGGGTGATGCTGATGGGTATTGGGCTATCCGGTATTTCTACCACCGGACCGCAATTGGTCGCTTTCTCGTGGATCGCTTTTGGAATACACTCAGCCAGGACGTCATTACGCTGAATAAACTCGATTCTCACCCAGACACAGCCAAGTTAAAACCTTGGCTTCCTGTCATGTTCTCAGGATGCACCTATAGCATTCTAAACTACGAGCAAGACTTTTTCGAGCTTGTCAAGAGTGACAGGGTCAATATCTATATCGGCGAGATCGCCAAGTTAAGTTTGGGAAAAGTTCACCTCGCTGATGGAACTGAATTCCACTCCGATGTATTCCTAGCGAATACAGGCTGGACGCATGCTCCACCCATGAAGTTCCTCCCGGAAGGGATCGAAAAGGAGCTAGGGGTCCCTCACGAGATTGCGGGAAACGCGCCCGAACATGACTTAGCAAACAATCACACGTTTCTGGAACGGGCCGATAAAGAGAGTCTGGAGCGCTTTCCAAGACTTAGGATACAGCCCGTCTGGAACAAGAATTTCGTCCCCTTTACAGAGCAAAAGGGGATCAGGGCCGATGAGAAATCTCGTACGCCCCTTACCCCCTATATGCTATATCGCTTTCTCGTCCCTGCGTCTCCTCGTTTTCTCCGCCCCCGGGATGTGGCATTTATAGGCTGCCAAACAAACTTCAGCAACATTACCACTGCCCATCTCACAGGGCTGTGGGTCAGCGCATACTTCTCAGGGAAATTGACAAGGGATCCTGCAAAGGTTGTGGACGACATATATGAGTTGAAGAAGCTGCAATACGAGACTGTATTACACAACAGGTTCGGCAAGTGGCGGCATCCTACCGAGTGGGGGAACAAGGGCCCTAATTTTATATTCGATGCTGTTCCTTACTTCGACTTGCTTCAGAAAGACCTTGGGTTAAACCCGTTTCGAAAGGAAAATGCTCTGAAGGAGATGTATGAGCCGTACGGGCCGGAGGATTATCGTTATATCAATGAAGAGTGGTTACGAAAGCAGGCGTTGCCGAAGGACACAGGTGGGCTTTCCGATTGATCCCGCCTGGGTTCTTCTGGAGTTGGGATTTTGGCGTTCTGGCGTCTTTTTAGAAGCAGTAAAATCTTTGGGGTGATTAATGGAGTCCTAGAGGCTTAGACGGAAATATAGAAACACCTTGGACAAAGTGCTCTATAAGTATTTATCTCGCTCAGCAGGCCAGCCAATGTTTCCTTCGGCGTCAAACTCCGTTGGGGTTATAGCCTTAAGGATAGCGCCGGCTACATTGTCCCATTGGTTCAAGTCTACATCATATGCACCTCGATAATGGTGAATATTAGAACTCAGCTTGTCGTACGTCTCTTGGCCACATTTATCAATATCCCGATATTTCATCTCGTTACCCGAAGCATTGAACTCTCGAAATAATGTAACTAGAGGATTGGTTAGGGAATGCTCCCCCGTAGAGTTGTTGTCTGGACGGTTCTTAACAAATATGCAATTTGTTTAATTAGCTATAAACCCTAATGCGGAACTACGGAAGGTAGTTGTTATATAGTACTGATATCCTTTTGTCCCATGTTTTTGGCTTTAGCTGCCACAGGATGAGATGAAGATCATGGGGTTATGGGTTTCCGATCCATGGAGCGCTCACCGTTTCGATATTATACATGTCATATAATTATAGGGCAGTGTAGTGTTTAGTTTGAATCAGACCTTCTAAGGCTTTATTCTTATTCATATGATTGTATCATGCTGAAACTCCATGTCGATATATAAATAACAGCTGCGAACACGTGTTAATCATTGGATTGCTTTCATACAGCACATAAAGAAAGGGGTTAAAGGTGAGGTTATTTTGACGCAACACTAGCCAACGTAATAATAATCGTAAAACCGCGAGAATGAGCACCTTCACACTTCGCTGCACTACTTTAGGTACCTGTTATTTTAATCTACGGGAAAGCTACGTAGTGTGGGCTATCTCTGTTGTTTCGTCTTTACTCAGTTATCTATTCCACAGAATATCTCTCCTTTTGTACCAGAACCCCTACACTATCAACCCTGACCTGCTCCGTCCAAAATCTAACTTCAACCCCAAACTCCGTAGTGTCTGGTCCCAGAAGTGCAGTCGTGCTATTAGTCCAATCCTTCAAAACCGTCGTCCCGTCGGCGCCATACCATAGAATCGTATAAGCTTCCTCGTGCGGGTTTGGCACTTGTCTGAGCTTCGCGAGGGGGAGCAAGTTAAGAGTGGCGTTTGTCGAGCCACCCGGCTGAGCTTCCTGTGTGATGTTATCAATCAGTTTGAGTCGTCCAAGCAGGGATAGCCATAGTCCTTCTATGCAAGCGTCGCAGAAATTTGCCGAATACGTATCACGCATGAGGCAAAGATCGTTTGTCGGCCTATACGAGGTAACGTTCTTGTAGGAGAATCTGGGGAGATCGAACGTATTAGTGAAAACCGTGGTTTGAATATGGCGAACTGAAAGATGCTTCTCAACTCACGTGGGATATAATCCGTGGTACCGTGGCTCGAAGTCGAACCTATCGGATAGAGGTTGTATGTCAGACAACAGGTAGCCTCTGGCAAGGATAGAAGGCTGCTTACTCTTCCTCGTCCCCATACTCAAGTACCTCGAAACTACAGAGCTGTGCACTTCCCTGTCTTTCCTCATTGAGTAGTGTAAATTTAATCTCGTGTTCGCCTGGCGCTAGCGCCTCATCGCGTTTGATGTTATAAATATACCGATCCTCTCCGACAGCGGGATTCCACTCCCAGCCCGCGTCCTTCCCGTCGATTTCAACCAGCAAGTCACTAGTTGCTGTGACACCGCTGACGCTGACTTGGAGGAGATGAGTAGAATAAGTGCCTGCTGATGTGAAAGTCTGATTCCAGCTTTGCGACGTGTTCAGTAGTGTCCAAGGATAGGCCTGTATCGGCATATTTGTCCGCTGGATCTTAGGTTCCTTCGACGCATCTGTATACCACTGTTTCCAGGGCACGGAGTTGATGGATTTCGCCGCGTTGACGCCGGTATAGACTTCACCCCCGTCGTATTCTTCACCTACGCCAATGATCGAGTGGCCTAACTCATGACGAATAATCACGGGCCCATTATTAGGTGAGGCAGTTGTGACACTGGAGAGCTTTAGCAACGGTTTAAGTACGAGACGCTGTATGACTTACGTGAATGTGCCACCTAGCCCCCCGTATAATGGGTCGTTCCCGAGAAGAATAGGAAAATCGCATGCGTCCGTTGACTGACAGGCAGCACGAGCTACTTCGGGTTTATCATAGTATACCCCACGAAGTTCAGTGCCGTCACGGTAAAGCCCATAGACAGTGCTATCGATATAGATTGATTAGTAGTGCAGGGGTCATGGGCATAAAAGGGACGGGGAAAACCTACTCCAGGGGCTTTCCACCAGTACCAACGCCACTCTTTTCAGATGTCAACAGAGAGTTTTATATCAATTTACTCCCAGGCATATAACTTACTTCTTTGCTCGGCGAAAAGCCGGCCCAGAAATTCAGTACAGGAAGCACATCGAAGAAGGTTTGTCCATCGGTGATGTTATTTGCGAGGAACAGAGCATCATCGAAGAACTTGTCTTTCTCATCCTCGGTGTCTATAGGTTAATGTATTAAGTCAGCTAGAAGCCTCGCAATGAGTCCTAATTACCATGGTGATATTATACGTACATCCGTCGCCGAAGAAAGTAAGGTCGACGCGGTTGCTTGACGGCCCATTCACAATGAGGGGCCTGATTTCCAACGGAGGCGGAGCGACATCTTGTCTTGCTCGTAAATACGGGACGCCGTCTACCTCATGATCCGCGAATTTCCCCTCCCACTGGTGTTCGCAAAACTGCCCCGAAGCGACACTAATGATCGCAGCTTGGATGAGGGAGCTTCTGATGATATTATTCATGGCGGGGTTCCTGGTAGATGAGGGGAGAGAGATAAGACTCTCACCGACGTTCAGATCGAACAACGACCCGCCCATTTATATACATAGGTATATATAATTCTTTGCCATCAACCCAAAGCTCACCACATACGGTCGGTATTTTACCATGCGCGTGGAGAATCTACCTTCCGGAAGTAGGTTAATAAGTGTGATCCTTGTAACCTTCCCCAACCAACCATTCGTAATATCTATCAGCATGGGGGTGGGACGGCCCGGTATCTCCAGTTTCTCGTATCTCCCAAGAATGTAAAGACTATTATCATCCGACCATATCATACATATATAGGTAGGTACCTAAGGTAAGGATATAGGAACGGGGAAGATGAAACTTGGAAGTTGTATTAACCTCTAACTACCTAGTTACTCTATCTAAACTTGGACAATGTCACTGATTCATTAAGATCGGTTTAGTGACGAAATTACCCCGCCTAATATTCGTCCGAACTTGATGCATCTTAAAACTTTACTACGCTCTGATGGACTTTTCGTCGTTGTCGGTCTATTAAAGTTATCTCTAGGCGTTTAACTAACTTACTGGCAAATGATAGGAGAACCAATGTTGATTTGATTGTCTCTAAGAGAAGTTATATAACTTGCTATAACTTCTCTAGAATACCTCAAACAACTAAACGCATATGAGTGTACTGTGAGAACATGTAGTTACTGTTCTCAGCTAAAATTAAGCAGTCGTTCCATAGTTGGTAGAATAAACGTTCATACGACATTTTTTATTTCGTAAAATCAGTATTACACCATTATATCCTAGGTTGTAAGTGGGTAGGAATTGCTCGGCTAGTAAATACGTAAGTAAATGATCTTGGACAGAGGGGCTTAATATTCTAAGTCCCATTGAGTCAAGATGTTCAATTAAGAAACTAGTTTCGTTAGATCATAGCATATTTCATATGTTGGCGTACACTTGCTTTGCTGCTAACTCCGAGACTTCGGGGAGTTAAGTTCGGGAGGCCGAACATCTTTCAGGGGCCTCACAACCGAATCCGGAAACCTTGGTAGAGACATAATGCCATGGCTCATCTCGAATGAATTAAAGATAATATCAACAGATTGCGTTCTACTATTCCGATGAGTTAACATGTGAGACCCTTCGGGAATTTATACAAGATCCATCACCTGCGAACCAAGTACCCTAAGTCAACAATCGTGATTGATCGAGAGTAACCATAATAGGGGGTTGTTTTCCTGTGGGAGAGGCATTATATTATAGCATTACCTTTAAATATACAGTTTCTAGAATTGACTATTATCGTTAATTAGGTCCGGGTAAAGCCACGGCCACAGTGCGCCACCGAGCGATGGTCTACCTGGAAAGATCGGTCCGGATGAGTCGACTTCGATACCTTCAAGGTCGGGGAAGAGTGGTTCGTCCCACAGGCCTCCCATTTCCTGATTGCTGGATCTCATCTCTTCAGGTCCTTGGACATCTATTGTTTGGTTTCCTTCATTCTCTGTCCCTGTACCCTGACCTTCCGCTCCCGTACAGCTATCCTTCTCGGTTTTCAAGCTCTGGAGCATTTTCCAGCTCTCCTCAAAGCTCTCCTTACAAGCCAGAAGTAGCATTTCTTTAGTGTAATGGTCCTCGGTGGAACTATCCGGGATGCCCGTCCTCGCATGGTGCTGTATCATCCAGTCCACCTGGGCCATTGCTGTTGAAAGGAACACGTACCCTTTTATATTAGTTTCTCCTTCCAGTATCCTGCATCTGAGGGTTTCTACCACCCTTGTAATGGTATCATATAGCTCCCTGCGTGTGGTAGGCATGGACTGTGGGTTCGACGAGAGCCCAAATAGCGAGGGGGATGTGTCCTCATGTAGTTGTTGGCACAACTCTAGCAATAGCGTGAAAGTCGCATCATGCATAATGTTTGCAAATGTTCCGCGGGCGCGCAATTGTAAAATGTTGTAGTCATCCTGTGGCGTATTAGGGGACACTGTTGATTGGTGGTCCACAGCACTCCTTGGACTTGTGGTGGAGGATATATGAACCGGGGGCCTGTATGTTAACAGCTTTAAAGATACGTCCGCACATATATGCCTGGAGAAAAAATAGGTTGGGTTTCTTAGACCCTTTATGGCAAAGGGGGCGTGTAGGAATAGTAAGAATCGCCGTGTGAATGTGTCTAGAAGCTTGAACTGAAAAAGCCTGTGGTGTAGTTCATGACCTTCGGGCCCCGAGCGCTGGCATACCTCGAACAGCATGCTGTTAGCTCGGCAGTAATCTGTTAGCTCCCTTTCCGTTTCCAGCACTTTTTCATACGACATCTCAGTGCGGAGACCATTAACAGCATTTATTATCCTTAGACGCAAGGGCAGCGAGCGTGCCAGCGCACACTGCACCGAACTATGCGTCCAGGCATCATCTAGAGACCTTGATACCGGTCGGGATTTCAAATCTTCAGTAAGCTCTCCGTCATTGATATTGGCGGGGATAGCGGTGTCCCATTCTTCGCTTGTCAACCCTGGTAGCTGCCCGCAATCTACACTAGATTGCGCTAATATCTCGAGAATTCCATACCATAACCGTCGCCGTATTTCTCCTGTGAAGATGGAAATGTGACGGAGATGGGCCGGGTCGCGATGCAAACCCATCAGCATGGCTGTGCGGAGCAAAGCGCTAGCAGAGACCCAAACGTTGTCCCCTCCGATGGATATAGAATTAGATTGGCGCGCTATCAGCGCGAGGAGGTATATCTGTATGGTATCTTCTGTGAGCGCGTGTTTGTTTGAAGGCACACACTGCCAGGCCTGAGAGGCAAGGACAATATCGGAGGCGACGGTCGAGAGGGTCTTTCTCGCAAGTCGTGCGCCGGGACCAGTGTACAGAGTTGTGCCAATGGCTAAAGCTAGGATGTATTTTGATACGAATACATCGTTTGTGACACCCATACCATCCCAGTACGCATCAACTTGTTTCTCAAAGGTGCATCTATGAAGAACACGAAAGATGGAGTTGAAGCTGCGAAAATAGAGGCTTAAGAGCTCAGCGCAAACCTCCTTTGATGGGATCCGACTCCGAAGGTCAGTTCCTATAACATCTTGGCGGGACGGCACAAGAGAATGGGGCCCTTTCAGCAAGCGGGCTAAGCGTTTGCATTTTTCTGCTATGCGAAAAACGTCAGAGGCCTGGTCAGAAAAGAATTCGTAGCTTGACCGATGAACTTCAATAAACTGAAATTAATGTCAGTCTACGTTAAAGTGATTTGAATAAAGAGTGCATGAGTAGGTAGATATAGGTCAGTACTGATAAGTAGAGAGGACGTAGCTCTCACATAGTTTAGTTTGTTCACCCAATGACTCTGGCCATAAAGACGGAACTTGGTGGCGTGGCTGTCCGACGTAGGCACAACGGAGCCGCCATTGCCAGTGGACTTTTCTGTCCCGACGTGAGGGAATAACCTCTTACCCCTAATGGGGTTAACAAGTGTCACTAATTCTGGTGCCACTGTCTCTACCGTCGTTGCCACTTCGGGTTCTGACCAGGAGCCTAACTGTAGCGTGTTGCTAACGTTTACATGACCTGAGTCTAACGTAGATGGGGTTGGAGGGGCCACATAAGGACTCGACTTGGGTTGATGTTTCCAATAAATACACGTGGACTTGCGTGAGGTGCAGTTATTACAAGGATTCTTCCGGTCGCAAGCGACCTTTCGTCGACGACATTCGGTGCAAGACATGGTTAACCGCCGCCTTCGGCGGATCGACGTGTTGTCGGAGCCCGGAGGACTCATTCTAGAATTGGAGGGAAAACTCATGGCACAGGTCTCGTATTACGGATCTCTTACTGACTGATAGAGAACGGGCTTCAGACTAAGGTAGATAGAAAAAAAAAAGCTTTGTAGAGCTCTTGTTGTATTAACCAAGATGATAGATAGGTGGACTAAATCGTAATGGAAATAGAGGGTATTATTCTAATATAAACGAACCAGCCTAGTCCTAGGATTGAGCTTTTTATTACGTATTTTTAACATGCCTTCTGCCGAGAATGAGTAAGAAGAGGAAAGATGACGGTCGATTTCGTTGCTACTCGCCGTAGATCGTCCTCTCGGCCCCTGCAGGAACCCATATAATGACCCATAATTGATCATCTTAGCTCACGGAGATAAGATTGATAAACAGATAAGATTGATAATCCATGGTCCGAAAGATTAGAGTTACCGCCGAGAATCCCTGAGAGAAAAGCCGGAAAAAAAAAAAAAAAACACTTAAGGGTGGTGATGACTTGAATTGAGCGAAATATGTCATCAAATGTTTGAATGATGCCTTATGGGTTGATGAGAAGCAGAGAGAAATGAAATTACGAAAGAAGCGGTTTCATGACAGCGAAAACCAGGGATAATATACCAGCCATATTCCTAGCTACCTCCCATCGATGAATATGAAGCATCGTCGCAAGCCCATCATTTGTCTTTGCGCTAGCCACGTACAGGCAAGTATCTGGATCTTAGTGTCCCACGGATATCCATGCTCTCTCTACGCATATTAATGTTGCAATCCTTACCCTTGATGTTGTAATTACTGTTATTATACTACGAGTCCTCCCAAACAGCAATTCCATACAAAACATGTCTTGCAAATTGTACGCGTAAGCTAATGGATCTGATGAAGAAAATCGAAAGTTGTTTGGACTATGAATATCCTGCGCTGCGACAAGGTGTTACTCTGCGGTATCGTAGTCAACTAATTAATACTACGAGTTGAGTTTCTTGAGAGATGAGAAATTTTATTAGGGATGTTGCGAAGCGAAATGTTGAGTTGCAAAGACTAACGGCGCTAAAGTTGACAACATCCTTGAAGTCTTCACCAACTGCCCAAAAGTCCCACTACACGCGGGATTAACCCGGCTTTACTGAGACTACGCGTCTTTTATGTTTAAGAGATGGCTTTTACGAAGACTCTCAAAGTCGACATGTATGTGAATGTTTCGAATTTTTAAATGCCCAAATTACTCGTCATCAATTCGTAGGACAGTAGTTCTTTACACTTGCCACGTAATGGCGCTTTGAGTGGAGTTTTGAACCTGGCGGACGCTAACGCGACTCGCGATGGCACATGAATTTGTCTATCTTATCAACTTGTAATTCTTTGGTGGGTAAGGGGTTATTGCTTTTGATGTTAGATGGGAACCCTAGGCCGATCTAGAATATTCGTATGTGCTTGAGGCTTTGCAACTTTGCAGCTTCGTAGCTATCAGATAGGACCGAAAGTATCATGCGTACCTACGCAGTTCCTCATCTAGCCGAATATTCAGTGCCAGTTATGGATACAGATTAGACAATTAAACCGGGTCATATTTCCAATATACTCGTGATTCTATACATATGAGTGAATAAGCTAATGATGGCCTCCGCAGATCGGCTGCTGAAAGGGGACATCGTCTTCTTCCAGGGGTTATATCGGTGAAAAGGGAAAAGAGTAAATGGCTCAAGACTCGATTTCTTTTATAATATTAGGGAGTGTTGGATTAAGTTTTCTTAGAAACTATTGTTATCACTATACTCTTAGGTTTGCTCTTTGAACTTTACAGCGGATTCGTTTTGAACCATTAATTAGCCTCCGACTCTCTTACAATCTACCCGCGAACTAATATTGAGCTTATCGAAATGGCTTACGCATCGAAATATACCCCAAAGCCACTTACAGATATTTTTACCAGTGACACGGATATCGATCGCCGAAAATGTACTCGGACTGTTCCAATGAAGGTTCTTATACTTGGGTGCGGGCGTACTGGAACAACATGTAAGTTTACCCGACTACCCGTATTGACTTAAGAATCAAGTCTATTAACTACAGTACAGCTATAAGAGCCGCAATGAAACAACTCGGATATGTCGATACCTACCACATGATGAATTGCTCTATAGAAAACCCGCCCGATGCTCTCTTATGGATGGACGCTCTACGAGCTAAATACGACGGTGTCGGAGAACCATTCACTCGCAAGGACTGGGATAAACTTCTTGGTAACGCGCAAGCGGTATGCGACTGGCCCGCCTGCGCATTCGCGAAGGAACTCATCGAGGCGTATCCAGAAGCCAAGGTTATACTTACGGGACGCGACGTCGACTCGTGGCACGCATCTACAATGCGAACGGTATACTGGCGAGTGATGGACCCCGAGCTACGCATTTTATCCCACTTTAGCTGGGCTGCTGGCATGTACTACCCGATGCTGAAGAAGTTCTTCGACACGTTTTTCGAGGGCGACTTTCCCGGAAAGGGGAAGCAAATCTTTACACGCCATTACGAAGAAGTCAAGTCTATGGTCCCCAAAGAGAAGCTTCTTGAGTACAGGGTCACCGATGGTTGGGAACCGCTATGTAGATTCCTGGGCGAGTCTGTGCCCGCGGACTGTCCCTTTCCAAATGTTAACGATAATAAGGACTTCGTGACACGATCTCGTCGGAGGAATAGACGTCAGATGCTCAACGTTGCGGCACAGGCAGTGGAAATGTTATTTATGATTGGGGTGGTCTTGTACTTGATATTCCGCATCCAATGGAATATGTTTTAAGTTGATTCATTACGGAAGTTAGAGTACTTGGAAATATATAGGGGCGTTTTGGCGCTTGATCCATTTATGTTGGGTTAAGATTCGATAGGTATCCGAAGAGAACAGAAAAAGTCATTTCTTAGATATCCAATATATAGCTCAACATTAAGCATACACATTGCCATTTGACCGTAAGCAGTCTTCTTATAAGAGGGTAAAATGCATGTCCTGAATAGAATTCCTTGTCATATTCCGAGGGTCAGAGTCGGGTGTCTAGGTCATATGTGATACTATGTTATGTGAGTTAGGTATCATGAGCTTGTCTTAACTACAATTCTCAAGATACGAAATATTTTGTATAATAAATTTCTATTAGTTGGTGTCAGACATACATAGTAAATGCTACTTTGGTACAGTTGGCAATCGCCAGTAAACCGTCGGTCTGTTGTTCCATGCCACAGCCCCCATTCGTAAGATAATACCCATAACAACAGCAGAACCTGCCATCAGGGCAAGCTGGGTTGGCAGATTCTCACGATCCACGTAATTCAAGACACTCGTAGGCTTGAACTGTAACATGTTAGTAAACTGGATATGTGCGTGTGGAAATATAATAATTTCAACTCTTACCTGCTCCTCCGTTTCTTCTACGTCAATCGGCTCGCTAACGCCCAGCATATACCCTCTTTCATGCACAGCGGCCGCTCTCAAATACCGAGGATATGTTTCAAGTATTTCAAACTCCGTTTCGAAGCCTAGACGGTCCGTTCTGTTTAGCTCTTTCCAGCCCCCGTCAGTGCCGTTGAGATCTTCAGATCCCTGAAGGATCCACTTAGAGACCTCCGTTGCTCCGTTCCAACTGACGTAGAAGCTCCAACTCCTTCTGGTATTTCTTCGGATCGCTGATGCGGGACTTGTCTTGGGCATCCCGTGCCATTCGTACTTGTACACGCGGTAGGATTGGACTTCCGCCGTTCCGAAGCGGCTCTCGGGGCCGAAATGCGTGTCACAAAGGACTTCGCCATTACTCGAAAATTCAGTAAATGCTGCCGAGTTACCATATCCAAGAAGAACATTGCCGTTAGGAAGAGATTGAAATGACCCCTGAGATATACCGTGGATTTTGTGTGGGTTGAAGTATTCTGCGACAACAGACACAGTCATGGTATTTTCGTCAACTCTAAGCTTTAGGCCTCGGGTAATCGCTATATCGCGATGGACATCATCGACACCGTTGTCGAAGATAGTAATAGTATCTTTACCCGACCATCGCGCGTCGTGTTGGTACGCGAAGTTCGTCGCGGTACCTTCTGAAAGGTCTTTGAACATATTTCTCTTGCCACCAAGGATCCATATAACCTCGCTGGTAGTGCCGTTGATATATGTCAGACTATGCATGTAGCGACTCGAAGTGAGGTAATTACCTCTTGTGTCTTTGTCGATGCTATTCATATGAAAGTAGTCATAAGCGCGGTCACCCTCTCCATCATCGCCGATCTCTCTGTAGCTGTCGACTAAGTTCCAATGGTCTGACGCCTGCCACTGGAATACGGCTAACCCCGTCTCAAGGTCAATTTCTTGGATAACGCAATCCCACACTGGGCCGATGTGATTCTTTCCCACTTCACTCAAGTCTTTGTGAATCACATGGTATACTGTAATCAGGGCAGTTCCAGACGGGGTTATTCGAAAGTCGTGCAAGTCTGCGTCGAGCCCATAGGCAGCCCTAACTTCTTTAAACAAAGAATACGTTTTATCCAACTAGTTTCTGTTAGCTAGAGCAGCGAGTGAGGGGAGTTGAATGCAGTACGCCTCATACCATTATAATAGTACCGGCACCATGCCCACCAACAGCATCGTTACCAGCCCAGAAGGTTAGGTACTTCTCTCCTTTATATTCTTGCACCATCAAGTTATAGAGCTGTTGCCCATTCCACCCAGATGTCCATATTAAATCTCCGTTGCTGTCGAGAATAGTCGCTTGAGGCTCATGGGTGGCACCACCTCGGGGAGTCAATAGGGTGTATAGTGATGACTCGCATGATTTGCTTGATTGTAATACATCAAGCTTGGGTACTTCCAGTTGGGTGGCAGACTTAAACACCACCAATGGATGTGGACCGTAAGCATTTCGCTCGTACCCAAAATCATACGAACCATCAGACGGCTTTGATGGTATGCCATTGGCAACCCCAACGACAACGAGGAAAGAAGTCCAGGATAATCGCACCATAATGTTGAGTTACCAGGTTCTCAATATCGAATTCGGATTCATAGCATCAAAAGAATGTGAACAACAAGGAATGGGTATACTGGAAATATCCCACATAATGAACATACTATGAATTCATTGCAAGCCCTAACTCCTATCACTATTCAAACTACGTACCCATACTACGTGTACTGGCTGATTCCACTTAGGTCTGGCCCAGCTACACACAAGCACTTTTAGGAGATGCCCTGAAACAAATCTTCAGGTGATCAATAATTGCGTTTCGAAACGGTGCTGACGACGAGTAGCACGATCCTCGGGCTGGGGGCGGCTAACACTGCGTAGTCGTAAGTAAGTTGTATCCACTGCGCTATCAAAGCATTACGCTGACACGCGGCCCGTGAGATCATTTTCCACTCTAGGCCCGGTCTCCACGCCCCCCCTATTTACCCTACGAATCCCGGTTCGTCCAATGCTTCACACGATGGGACGATGGGTTAAGTGAAGTTGCTATTTTAAACAAGTTGCTATTGCGCGTACTTGGGAGGGTTATTAGATGTATTAGATGTATGTCTATGATGTATATGGTTTCGTAAGTACTGTTCCTCGATGGCTTGGAGCGGCGTCGGCGTTCATCCCATCATTTCATTCGGCGTCAATTAACAAGTCGAAATGTTCGGATTTATACCGGATGAAATGAGGACTATAATCTATCTATGGATTCCATTATCATTCTTTAGACATTCATATGCTATTCTGTTACTCTCTTCAACACTATACTTCACTCTTATACATATGTCTTCGACTTCATAGTTAGCACTCCCAATGCAGCATGCTACTTTGTCATCAATGGCTTCGGCATTCTCCAAGCTTCGGGACTCGAACGAGATGCCTAGGGTGAGCAAGGCCGAAGATAAGCACTACGCAGAAAATATAGAATCTCAATATGTCGAAAGAGAACCTGCGGGCACGACCTGGATGTCTCTCCCTCGTAAAGACCAGTTAGCGATCCTATTTCTATGCCGCTTAGTTGATTTTCTCCAAGTCGCATCCCTACAGGCCTATGTTTTCTTCCAACTAAAAGCCATCGACAACACGCTCTCCGACTCCGAAATATCAAATCAGTCGGGCATCCTACAGGGCGCCTTCACTGGTGCACAAGTTCTTACTGCGTTTCTTTGGGGCAAGGCCGCAGATGCACGCTGGTGCGGACGAAAGCGTGCTCTCCTTATTGGACTCTTCGGAACAGCAATATCGTGCCTGGGTTACGGGTTCGCAACTAGCTTCTCCTGGGCTGTGTTCTGGCGCGCTGCTGGGGGGGCCATCAATGGCACTGTAGGAATAATGTGAGTGATATGAAAGGTCAAATATTGAATCCAGTAGATTGCTCACTTACTAATTAACTCCGATATAGACGAACTATGATAGCTGAGATCACAGTCGAGAAGAAATACCAGTCCCGAGCCTTTTTGATACTACCTATTAGCTTCAGCGTAGCGAATATACTAGGTCCTTGTACGCGACTGCCTTAAACCGCCGTCTTTAAATGATTTACACCCTATATACTAATAAATATTCTAGTAATGGGAGGCTTATTGGCGAACCCTGCAACAACTCTTCCATGTCTGTTCGAAGAAGGTGCCATTTGGGATTTCGATTGGATCCAAGAGTATCCCTACGCCCTACCAAGCGTACTAAATGCCGTCACATTAGCGATTACGGGCTTGATAGCGTTCTTTGCCCTCGAAGAGGTAAACTATTATGCATATCCCGCTATTGACTTTAGCTAACTAGTACTACAGACTTTAAGTGAGAGAAAGGGGAAAAGAGACATCGGCTTGAACCTTGCATCCCGCATAAGGAGCCTCATGTCGCGCGGCCCTCCTGCAGCGAGCGGCTATTTTATACTTCAGCCTTGGAGTTCCCCAGATAGTCCATCAGAGTACAGGGGAGATGATGAGGGGCCTGCCGCATATGAGAAAAAAGAGCCTATGAAACAGGAAAGAACGCTGCCTTTTCGCCGCGTATGGACACGGAATGTCATCTTTACTTTAATAACGGAAGCATTCTACGACTTCCAGCTCGGCGCATTCACGAACATATGGACGCTTTTTCTTTCAACTCCCCGCTCCTCGACGAACGAGACAACATCCCGCTCACTACCATGGATATGTACAGGGGGACTAGGTATGCCTGCATCCACAGTCGGCGTTGCAACATCTATCTTGGGAATCCTAGGCATAGTTCTTCAGATTTTCCTCTACCCCCCTGTTCACGCACGTCTGGGTACTCTACGTGGTTTCCGATGGTTCTTACCACTATTCCCTATCGCATACTTTCTCACGCCATACCTTGCTATCATGCCATCATCCTCTGGACCTTCAGAACCTGCGTCTGGCCCTGCAATCTGGATATACATGACGTTGATCCAACTCCTTCAAGTTACAGCGCGTACGATTACCCTACCGGCCAGCATAATACTGTTAAATAACAGCAGTCCTCACCCGAGTGTACTGGGTCTCATCCATGGCCTTGGACAGAGCGTTTCAGCGAGCTTCCGGACAATTGGGCCAATTGTGGGTGGGTGGTGGTATGGCGCGGGCCTGGAAATGGGGATGGTGGGTTGGAGCTGGTGGGCTGTTGCATTTGTCTCGGCTTTAGGATGCGCGTCCGCAATGTTTGTATACGAAGGAAGCGGCCATGAGATCTTACTTGAAGGCGAAAAAGACGAGGATTGTTCGCGTTCGAAGTGAAATCCTCGCGCAATTGTATTATACTATAGTTCGTAATACCTTGATATTTGAATATTTAACCCCTGATTTACCTCGTCCCTCTCTTTTAAAAGATTAATTCCACGTATAATAGAATCCCCTGCATGCCCTATTCTGAGCTCCACCCACGTTGAGTTATACGGCATCGAACACGACTAAAGAAGCTGGAGCTTCTTTCCTGATTAGGACGCATCCCACGATCGGATTGGAGCGCATATGAAGAGGACCGGGTTCTCCGCATGCTCCGTTTTTATGTACCGAATTTCAGGAGGTGGAGCCAGGAACCTCGCCGTCGAACCAGGTTTATGGTAACATTAACGTAGATATTATTAGGTACGCGATTGCTCTAATTTCTCCGTCTATTGGAAAAATAGTAGAGAATTCCAGTGTTCTTGCGTGGTCGAGGCCGTCTATATAATGGCTACCATGTTTATAATGTCGAAGTGTTAATTGCTAGTCTTAAGGGTGATAGACAGGAACATATCAATTATCACAATGCGCAACTTTTTCACCTTGCTCACAGCGGCTTTGGCCAGTACTGTAGTGGCTAGTCCTACGGTACCACGGCAAGCTTCTAACTATGTCGGCTACCTCGTTTCGACCTTTTCCGACGCCAATCCGAGGATTCAGTTCCATCTCTCTAACGGGAACAACGCATTAAGCTTCAAATTTTTGAATAAGGGGCAGCCTGTGCTGGCTTCAACGGTTGGGACGAAAGCTGTGCGGGACATCTTCCTGACTACGAACTCTGCTAGGTCCGAGTGGTATCTACTTGCCACTGGTGAGTATATCCACAGATTGACTGTTATGGCAGAACCTAATCAGATATTTTCTTGTAGACCTTGACGTAACAGTCCCAGGGTTCTCGTGGGACAAAGCCACGAGGCAGGGGAGCCGTGGAATTGTCGTTTGGAAGTCGTCTAACCTGGTTGATTGGTCCCAGTCAACACTTCGGACGTATGTACCTATCACTCTTTACCCGGAGCCGTGAATCTTGTAATGACACTCCACTTTAGCATTGAAAAGGACACTGCGGGCATGGTGTGGGCTCCATCTGCAGTATGGGATGAGGAGACTTCTCAGTACTACCTATTCTGGGCTTCGCGACACTACTCAGCATCGGATACAAAGCACACGGGACAGGCAACACTTGATAAAATCCGCTACACAACCACGAAGGACTTTGCAACCTTCAGCGAGCCGCGCGACTATCTAGCTCCTTCCGATACCCCCTTGATAGACCAAGAGTTTCAGTATCTTGGAACGCCGGGATCCTTTGCTCGATTCTACAAGAACGAGACAACGAGCCAGGTATATCAAGAGATAACTTCGGATGGGCTTTTCGGTACTTGGACCCGAGTCGGACTCGTCACGTCGACAAGTGGACTTGAAGGACCCGCATCATACGCTGATAACGTTACGCCTGGAGTCTACCATCTACTGCTTGATGATTATACTCAGTATATTCCGTACGAGACTTCCGACATTAAGTCAGCAAAGTGGAAGAAGTCGAGCACGTCTGGGTTCCCTAAAGGCTTGAAACACGGCTCTGTGACACCATTGACACAAAAGGAATATGATGCGTTGGCAAAGGCATATCCTGCTTAGGATCCTGCTTAGGAAGATCGTGCTAGATAGTAAAAGACTTAACATGGTATGATCGATAATAATAGTCCCGCTTTTTAGTTTAGCGATCATACTATCGAGAGTTAAGTCTCATTATCTAATGCGGGGGTATTAAATAAGAAGAGATTGTTTACTTTTAAATCTAAATGGCCAGAGTTCAAAATAACTTACAACTCAAAAGATTGAACTCAAAGACTTACTTAGGTATATAAGGTACATACCAGTTCAACATTATTGCACTATACGTGATTGAGCCGAATCCAAACTTCAAATATGGCTTCTACCGATGAACTCCGAGCAGTCATGGAATCTACATTGACGAGATTCCTCGAGAATAGCACGCTCGCAGTTAAAAACAAAGATACCTCCCTGTTCTCTGCGCTGCTATCTCCCGACTGCCTGCGATACCTAAAACCCACTACCTTTGTCAAATCTTACCCCTTCATCAAGGCAGTGGAGACGAACGCGGAGTACGAAGCTCGCATGGTGCCGGAGGTCGCAGCTATGGAGGAGGCGAGGGTCAAGATCGTAGAGATTGTCATCGACCCCATTAAACGCCACGGAAGCGCGCATGTTGAACACTGGACCAAGATTACTGGTCGCGAACCAATCGCCTTGGAGATTTGCTGGTACGTGGATTTCACGGAAGATGGGAAAAAGATATCGCGAATTGTTGAGTTCATTGATACGGCGGCATCGTCCAAGATTATTGAGTCTATTTTAAAGCTGGCAAAGAAATAAAAGCCAAAGGGATGTTTCTACACTTTGAATTAATTAATCCCATCAGCCGCAACACGCAACACGAAACACGATGCTTTCTGAATAAGCGGGTAATACTTGATAGCTTTCCGATTTCCGAGTTCCTAAGATGGAGTGATTTCGCGATAGTTTCAGCTCAATTAATTCTCTTTCATAAAAGAAAAGGCGCATTAATTATCTTCCGGTGGTCAGACTTTTACCCCGACGGTGAGGTCCACGTTCCGCACTTTGAATCCTTTTGAAGTTTGATCCCATTCGAATTTGTGGATCACCGATTGGAACCCGAGTCTTACGGGCGGACGGACGAGCCGGCTAGATTAAATGTTAAATTGTATTGTTCTTGATATTCAGCTGCGGCGCAAGTATGCAAACCATACAATTTCATGATGGAATCATTCGAACAATTGATCCGGTAATGTTTTACCGCCATATGTGCCTATTCTATGAATACCTAAGTAACTATGCACTCTACTTCCTGTACAATCTATACCTATATATATATATATATATTGTGGTGATGGTGTCTGGAATTTTGTTCATCATATCAATCATCAAGTTAATAGTCAATCATCCGAATATACATATTTCTTCATTACAAGTCTTTGAAACCCAATTTCGACTCTGATCACATACTCACAGAAATCTAATATATCCTCCAGCAGACCGCAAAAGAAACAATGACTACCATCCGCAAAGTTGTCATAAACGAATTTGGCGATGCCGATGTTGTCAAAGTGGTCGACGACATATGTCCACCTCCACCACCAGGCCATGTTCAAATAGCGGTTGAATACGCAATCTTTGGTGGCGGCGACATCAACATGCGAAAGGGCATTTACCCGCTTCAGAAGAAACCGCCTTTCACTCCGGGATACAGCTTGGTCGGCACCGTCCGCGCCAACGGCAAGGGATGCACGGCATTTCAGCCAGGCGACGTCGTAACCGTCTTGACCAAGTACGACGCCGAAGCGGAACTTGTCAACCAGCCCGAGAAGTACTGCATAAAAGTCCCGGACGGCGTCGACCACCAGCAAGCCACGGCACTTCCGTGCGACTGGAATACGGCGTACGCGATGGTCACGTATAAGGCGAAAGTTTCGGAAGGACAGAGAGTCTTCATCCACGGCATGAGCGGATCCGTTGGCACGGCTCTCATGGTCCTTTGCAAACTGAGAGGGGCCGAAGTATACGGGACAGCGAGCCTGCGCAACCACGACGACATCCGCGCGTACGGGGCCACGCCGTTCGTATACACGGATAAAAAGTGGATGGACAAAATGCAAGAACTCGGCGGCGCGCACGCCGTCTTCGACCCTCTCGGCTTCGAGAGCTTCGACGAGAGCTTCTCCATCCTAACCCCTAACGGGATCCTCGTAGCCTACGGGAACAACAAGCGGACGCTCGACGGACGGGATAGAAACCCCACGTGTCCCATCCTGAAGCTATTCGCGCGAGGCTTCAATCCGCTGAACGGCAAACGCACTACTTTCTACGGCGTCATGCGCGACGCGTCCACGTATAGATCCGACGTCGCGGCGCTGCTGAACATGCTGGAGAACGGGTCCATCAGGGTCCCGATCAGGAAAGTATGGGACTTGGAGGATATCCAGAGCGCGCATCGGGAATGGGGTGCCGGGAGCGGGATCGGGTCGCTTCTGATTAGGGTTGCGAAAAAATAAGGGCTGGCATTACTTTATGTATTTGCCTACCTACCTATCTGTAACTTTAGGGGGTGGTTTCTTTTGTTTAGAGGTGCATTTTGCGAAGAGCATTATAGAGCGTGGGGATGTTGAATGGTAGCGAGGTTTATGAATCGGATAGGACTGTATTATCACTTTAGGTACTTACCTACCTACCTATGTATATTATCTCACATTTACTTTGTGTTTACTTCGATCTACTATGGGGATGAGTGCATTTAATAAGCGCCTAGCCGGAGCCAGTTGACCCCGAGATTTGCTCCATTCTTGATTACTCGGCCCGAAGGAGGGGATCGCGATATGGAGATAAATCAGATCCGTAACGGAGATAAAAGGGTATCGTGCCTATAAGGTACGCGAATCGGAATCCGTCTTATTTACTAAAGTTAACATATAGGTAACCCGTCATATATTAAATGGACATCCGATGGGGTCTTAGGCTTGCGACTCTGTGAAGCCCCTTACGCACCAGGCATGAATAAACATGTGATTACGGATCGCTACATACTACGGCATCTCGGAATACCGAAGATTAGACTCGCTAATAAACCCCGCTCATCGTTGGCTTACCGTTGGAGTTGTTTGCTTGCGGTTTGAAGAATAATCTGTAAGGCGATCCTGCCCATTCATAGCCACGATGCTTAGAAATAAAATGCCTGGGCTCATCATAATATATCTTGATAGGTACCTAGGTAGGTAGATACATAAAGCTGAATGGCGGGGTTAATATAGGCAAAGACGTAATAAACTCACATGAATCTCCCGTACAAACCAAGGAACACCGCATAAGTATAACTCTTTTCTGTGTTCAACTACAAACGACAAAAAAATAAACCTTCTTTCCGTCCAAAACTCTCCCCTAACTCCCTGCCGAAATGATAAACCCTACATTCTCCAACCCAACGATCCCTCGAGGTTCTACCGTCCTCGTTACCGGCGCCAACGGCTTGATTGCTTCTCACGCAGTTGACCGACTTCTAGAAGCGGGCTACAACGTCCGGGGCACCGTCCGCAACCCCTCCAAGTGCGCGTGGATGGTGCCCTTATTCGCGTCGCGCCACCCCTCAAGCCAGCTAGAAATCGTCCAAGTATCCGACTTCGGCGCCCCCGGGGCCTGGGACGCAGCCGTCAAGGGAGTCGCTGGAGTCGTCGCCGTGGCAGGCGGCGCCGGTCTAATCATCCCTGACATCGACAAGGCGCTCGAGGAGGAGTTTCCGTGGAACGAGTCGCTGCTGCGGGCGGCGAGGGACGAAGGCACGGTCAAGGCGTTCATCTACACGAGTAGCGCGTGGGCGACCTGGACCCCGGATCAGACGAAGAAGGTCACATTGACGGAATGGACGTACAACGAGGATGCCATAAGGGTGGCGCGCAGCGACGCTACGCCGGAGGAGAAAGGTATACGGCCGTACATGGCGTTTAAAGCCTTGCTCGAGCAGCGCATCTGGGATTGGGTTAAGCGGGAAAACCCGCCTTACACCTTCAACACGGTTCTCCCCGAGACCGTCATCGGCGAATGTCTGGACCCGGAGAACCAGGGCATCACGAGCACCTGCGGGATGGTGAAGGGGCTCTACGAAGGCAAGGGTCTAGACGTCCTGGCCATGCTACCGCCGCAATGGGTCTCCGACACGCGCGACACGGGCCTGCTGTACGTCGCGGCGCTGATAACCCCCGGCGTGGATAGGGAGAGGCTATATCCGTGGAGCGATCGGTACAGCTGGCCGCGGATCGCCCAGATCCTGAAGAAGCTGTATCCGCACAAGGACATACCGGTGCTGGAGGACGACGGCTGGGATCAGACGGAAGTACCCAATAAGAGAGCTGAAGAGCTGATACGGGGCTTGGGTCAGGAGAGATGGACTACTCTCGAAGAGACTGTGAAGGCTTGCGCGAAGTCCTTTGTAAAGGAGTAAGAGATAGCAGGGATGTGGATATGGCGTGTCGCCGTCTACCTAGGTAGGTGATAGAAGAAATATGCGGATCACATAATCATCTCTTCGGTATTGGAAAGGGGTCGATTTTATTAAGCCTGGTATACAGATATGGCATAAAAGAATTATAATGACATTCGTTAAATTAAGCTTGATATATGCGCGCTTCTTAACCTCTTTTCAATCTATGCTGCTTTTACTACTATCTCCGCTGCCTTGAGTCCCTCCGCCTCCGCGCGAATAGTAATATCCCCCGAACCACCCGCCTCCGAGCGGACCACAGCAAGAGCCAGTCCGCTAAAGGCGTTCCGCGTCAAGCTCGGGAACGCAGTGAAGTCCGCCGGATTACCATTATCGGTCGACAGGATCTCGGCAGGACCCGAGATGGAGAAAGTGATGGCGTTGCTTGCCTCAGGGACAGTGGTACCGCTCTCGTCGGTAACAGCGACGGTGATAAACGATAAGTCGCGGCCGTCGCCGCGGATCGTCGTGCGGTCCGCCGTGATGTTCAGCTTCGCGGGCGCGGCGGCGGTCTTTACCGTATCCTCGGCCCATTTAGCGCCGTCTTTGTACGTGACGACGTGTAGCTCGCCCGGCGCGTAGGTTACCTTATCCCATCGGAAACGGTAGTTGGATGGTTCTCTCTTAAGCTTCCCCGCTGACTTTCCGTTGACGAACAGTTCGGCCTCGTCTGCGCCTGAGAATACGTGAACGGGAGTTACTTCGCCGATGCGGTTCGGCCAGGTCCAGTGGGGCAGGATGTGTGCCATCGGGCTAGTAACATGTCAGTTAGAATTCACCCAAGGGGTGGATATTACATCAAGGGTCCATCATGTTTTCACCCGCTTCTTATAACAAGGGGAAACATGGGAATCCGTTTAGGGGTATTAGGAAAGTTGTTTTACGTACTAGTTATTCACCAGTTAGTTGTTATGTTACAGAAGGAGCAAATGATTCATGGTGCCAATACACGGCACCTTGAATGGGAATATGATAAACTTACCAAATCAGGGCGCCAGCGGGCTTGGTACAAGTAGAAGCGGTCTTTCTTGAACCCGGCAAGGTCGATGATTCCAAAGTAGGAACTGCGGGCCTTGGTGTCAAAAGGCGAAGGCTCCCCCAGGTAATCCCAACCAGTCCACACGAACTCGCCCGCAACATATGGAAACCTGTCCTGCATTCCGAATACCTTGTCCGGTGATGATCCCCAGGAAACGGCGTAAAGCTCATACGCACTAACGAAAAGCGTCTTGGGGTCCGAACCTGCCGTGTTGCCGACAGTAGTGCTATTGGCGCTTGTTACCGGGAAGAGGTATGTCCCGCGCGAGCTGACGCCTGACGAGCTCTCGGTACTCCATAGAACTTTTCCAGGGTACGTGGAGTGGTAACTCGGGTAGGCCGAGTCGAACGAAGTACCGCGGCCTTCACCCTGGTAGTTCAAACCGGGAATGTCGACGGCGTTGGAGAACTCGCTACCTGCCTTTGCGTTGTTTATACCTGCGCTGACTTGTCGCGTCGGATCCTCTTCCTTTATGATGCTGTGGAGTTCGCGAGCAGTTGCACCGCCGGACGGTTTGGATTGCTCTACAATTTCGTTACCGAAACTCCAGGCTATGATGGACGGGTCTGCGAGCAAATAAGTCAGTGAACGTACAATGGGTTGCTTTTGTTCCCGTTGGAGAATTGTTAGTCGTATAAAAGATTCTCTATCGGTGGTACTTACGGTTGCGGTCACGTCGGATAAAGTTGCGGATGTCAGGCTCGTGCCAATCCTGGAAATATACGTGATAGTCGTCCTGGATCTTCTGCTCCTTCCACACGTCGAAAATCTCGTCTAGGACCAGGAATCCGTATCTGTCTGCCAAGTCAAGTAGCTCAGTGGCAGGTGGGTTATGAGACATGCGAAGCGCATTGCAGCCCATCTCCTGCAGCAAATCTAGTTGGCGCTCCGCTGCTCGGAGGTGGAATGCAGCACCGATTGAGCCTTGGTCGTGGTGATTGTTGGTGCCTTGGATATAAACCCGCTTTCCATTTACGTGGATACCCTTATTCGGGTCATAGGTAATTGAGCGGATGCCAAAGCGCGTTTCGTAAGTGTCGATAACAGTACCGTTAGAAAGAAGTTTCGTCACTGCGACATACAAGTTTGGCTCTTGCTCCGGCTTAGGTCCCCAGAGACGCGGGTTCGATACTGTCACTGAGGAATTGAGGGACTTCTTGCTGCTGGCTGCGATGCTTGTAGTTGACGATGGGAAAGAAGCAACAACATCTGCTCCGGTTTTCCCAGTTTCTGCATCAAGCACGTACACGTCGGTCTTCAGCTCCACCTGTCGACTAGAATTCCCTTTATTTTCAATCTCAACGGTCAACTGTACATCGGCCGATTCTGCGGAAACAACCGGTGTCGTAATATACGTGCCATACTGGCCAATGTGAGTCTGGTCAACCTTGACGAGCCAAACATTGCGGTAAAGACCAGCGCCGGGGTACCATCGTGAGAAATTCAAAGGATTGTCGATTCGGATCGCCAACAGATTTTCTCCGGGTTTTACATACGGAGTAAGATCCAAACGGAAAGAATTGTACCCGTAAGGCCATCCACCAATGAGTTGACCGTTAATCCACACCGCAGAATTGGACATGGCGCCGTCGATATCTAGGAAAATGGACTTATCGGCGTCGCTCGCTGATATTGTCAGATTGCGACGGTACCATCCTACGCCGTTGATAGGTAAAGCACCCATGCTATTCGGAATTCCAGGAGCGTGGAAAGGACCTTTGATAGCCCAATCATGCGGAACGTTCACAGTCTCCCATGCGCTATCATCGAATGAAGTTTGCACATACTTGACGTTTTCGCCAGGTGCGGTTTTCTTAGGGCGTTCATGCTTGGCACCGTTGACGATGAAATCGTTGCCGGAAGGGAGAATCCACTCCTTCAGCGCATTGTATGATAGCGAATCGGGATTTGATGCGAAACGAGAAAAACGCCAACCATCGTTAATGCTGACACGCTCGCGACCTAATGATGCGGTAGAGTATTCGTTAGAGGCCCTCCTAACGACCCCCGCCTCGGTAGATGGAGGATATCCTAGCAGTAGGAGTCCCGACAGGAGTAGCCCGCAGGCATTGTACACCGTTCGCGCAAGTGGCGCCATGTTGCAATGTGCGTTGGGCAGTAAACCAAAATGCACCTACCTTCGACTCCTAATTATAAAGGGAGAGCCTGCTCCGCACAGAGAAGCCGGAACCCCATTCTCGGTGAGAAGCTAGACCGTGACAATTACGGCGCCGAGGAGTCCAAGAAATAGACCTTGAAAGAACCCCAGTCTAGCATCCGCAAAGACCCGGATTTGGATACCAGTTTCTCGGGACCCGGGTTATTTCAAGTCGAATAGCCGGAAAGCGAGATACGATAATTCGGGGTTCTTCTTCCTTAAACGTCTTCATTTAACCTGCGATTGGTGGGAATATGACATTAAATGTTACGATTATAACAGGGATCAGATCATATGAGGTAATCTCCACATTAGCTTAATAGCACCACCATGCAGGTGAACGGTCTCGAAGCGGTGGGAGAACGATTGCGGTTTATATTGAAAATAGGATGTACATTATTATTAATAAAGAGGCTCTTATAATTGCCGTTAAGGTAAAGGCATTAAATACATGGATATAACCAACACCCTTTATGTACATGAGACGAGTTGACCAATCGCCAATACCATTCAGGAACGAGAGGCCTACTTTCGTCAACCAACTATTTCCATAATTATTTCCACAGGTTAGAACCCCAAGACAGTAAGTAGAGTCACAATTCATAATTAAGCGTCTCTGGTATATGTCTCAAACTACCTCGTTCAACACTTATTGAGCAATACTCTGGACATGTTTGAATAGCTAAAGAGAGGAAAAACATATAAATAATACATCCGAATTTATATTGTATGGAAGGGCTATTTATGGTACAGAGCATAGAGGACAAAAAGGTAAGGTGTTATAATCGTTGCTGTGCCTTATAGCCATGATAGTAGGCGGGATTACAAATTGAGCATCAGAGGAACCATAACCGCAATAACGCAGGCGATAGCAAGGGTAAAATACCGGTCTGTGTTATTGTATCCGGATCCCACGAGCCAGTTATAGAAAGTGGAGGGTATAAGAGATGCGATGCCATATATCAGCCCCTCTCGTGGCGGCCCAGGATAGGAGAGTTGTGGGAAGACATAGATGCGCAAAACCAAACATAAGCCGACATGAAGAAGGAAGTATGTTACGCGGGAGGAAACTTTGAGGCGAAAGCGGAGATCTTCTATCGTCGATTCATTCATCGCGGTCGATTTTTAATGGGAAATGTCAGTAGAGTGCGAAATGCAATAGTGAGGATGACTTGATAAAAGTCAACCACTTAAACTTATCTTATGCTACATCTTGATAATAAATAATATTGTTGTATTTAAGTGTTGCCACGGTGATCAGCGACAGGCATTATTTACATACTCCTAACTGATTCCTGCTTGCTCAGCCACCGGTATTGTTGTATTAGTTGACTTTCGACTATGGGAATCGAATTCGTTTCAACTACTTGAACAAATTGTACGGAATTAAGACAATAAACGAGTTCCTCTCTACAGGAGGATAGATACACGTATCATTAGAATATGCTTCTTCCAAATCAATTCTTGTTTTTTCTACTGTTTCAAGGTTAGGAAATACCTAAAGGTTCAATGTAGTGCTTCGTACACAGACCGTACGCTAATACACGCCCGGCTTATGTAAGTACCTAAGTACCTACCTAGGTACCTACGTATTAAAATCAAACGCAGTTCACATTATATCAATACCTAGATAGAATTTGTTGACAATATCAATTGCCTTAAGTAAACGTGCAAATGAAAAACGGTACGCTTACACTACATCAGCAATGTCTTAGTTGAGGTCAGTGGCTTTGATAATAGGCTGTGACGTCACTGGCGTGCATACAGCAGCATGACGTCACTCCCAAAAGTACGGGGGACGATAAAACCAAAGAAGTAGAACATCAATAAATTTAACCCCTTCTACACTACAAGCTTATTCATTCCAGGAAAAAAAAAACAACTAAGATTTATCGTTTAAAGCATTATCATCAAACCAATAGAAACGTCACCTAAAGGGTAAAACTGTCCATACCATATTCGCAATGGCTTCGCATGGAAACCCCACAAGCGGCCTCCAGAGGGAGGCTCAACTTGAGGCGTCAGCAGCCTCAGGAACTGGGAAGAGAAATATAACCACCGACGGCACCGTCGTGACCTCTACGGACCCTACCACCAACCCGTCCGCGGGGATCGGCCAGAAGCTCAAAGGCGACGTAAGCGGCGCCATCAACGGGAGCATCGGGAGCGTCCAGGCCGCCACGGGCGCCATGCTGAGGAACAAGGAGATGGAGGAGAAAGGCCGGACTAAAATGCAAGAAGAAGACGAGCGGCTAGGCGCGAAGCGAGGGGTCATGCCCGTAGGCTCGGGACAGAGGCATACCACGAAAGGGGGTGATGCTTGAACTGGTGAACCGTGTCTTCGGTGCGATAGATAGATAGTACGGGTGATCGTGTAAGATGTGTATGAGTAACAGGTACCTATAATCTAAATATGTCGGTTCATTAGTATTATTATCCAATAAAAATTGCCATGACCTCCTCGTATGGGCCGCTTAACGTTGGACCTCACGTGAATGTGTCTTTCGATAATTACAATACACATCGGAATTCTATTTAACTGAGGTACTCAAGCTTACAACATCTTTAGACTCACGCCCGTAAATAGGCTTTTCATTCTCTTGGCCTTCAACTTTAACGGACACGCCGTTTTTTCAGCAGAGTCCAACATCGTTCTACCTTTTAGTAGTGTAGCGGCTTGATAGCTATCTCCCGAACCTTTGCATGGACTGCTTTTTAAGTCAATGATAGTTATTTGAGTGATAAGGTAGTATCGGAAAAGGTCCCATACCTAGGTCGGTATAAATCGGGTCAAGTGTAGAAAACTTAATACCTACAGCATATGATGATATATAATCGAGGACGATAAGACGGCCTACAAAATATCACTTGAGAATGAACTCGTTATAGGAATCAAGGAACTTTAAATAAGAGCATAAATGTTTAAGCTATCAGCTCTGTAAAAGCCAGCTTTTGGTTAAATGTTAGTAAGTAATCAATAGGTACATATACATCTGTGTCGATTAATAGCATAGTGTAAACACAAGTAAGGACAAAAAAGAGCAAAAAATAAAAAAAGAAAGGGGATAAAAAAGTAAGTTTGCTAGGAGCTGGATTCGAACCAGCAGAATCCGAATTATTTCTCCGTCATCCGTTCATGGCCGATGGCGGTGCCTTACCATCGCAACCAAACATCAAGAATAAACTATCCGGCGACCACACCACTGAGCCAAAGGCCCAATAGTCCGTCCTAGCTTGTTGAATTCTCACAATGTTATTTTAATATATAACCTTAGTGCAGGCGGGGTATGGTAAATAGGTACGCACTTACACGGCGACTCCGCCACCACTCCAACCATCTACTGACCTGGCAACTGCCCAATACCTTACCTGCGTTATTACTTGTGTAAAAATAAATTACCAAACGTCTTACGCGATTACTGCCTACCTAGGGATCTAATCATTACACCTTTCGGGTTATGACGATGGTTATATGTACACTTGCAACTGCTCACTGATAACTCACTACATTCGAAGCTGGGTCTAAATTCGCAGAAACATCTTCGTTCAGTTTGGCAATAAGGCATATTTGAATTCACCACGCGTGTGATTCCTTTACATTCTGTTCAACGTTGAAAATAACAGTACATATTAGCAATATCTGTTTTTGTATGATGAATAGGTTCGACGATACCGAGAAGATCGAAAGCCCTTTAATATTAGGTATATTCAATTCCAGTGAAATTGACGATATATTAGACCCGGACTGATGTAGTAAGGACCATAAGCAAGTGGTTATCGATGATATATTTACCTACTTACAAGTTCAGATTCTTGATTACTATCAGGTATTCTGTAGATATCCCGTCGTATAGGAGATGGAGAGTAGAATATTTATAAGGTCTGTTTAAAGTAAGCATAAATTAGCAGTCAGAAGGTGCGCATTTTGTAGGTACCTACCTAGGTATCCATGTATGTAGCTTCCTAAGAAATCGTCCAAGTACAGGCCATTCGTTAAGTAATAACACGGCCGCACCTGTTAAGCATTTCTCCGATTAAATGATCACTAAAGAAGGTACCAATAACTACCTAGGTACCTTCCAATGAAGCAGCTTCCCGGGACTACTTGCAGTCTAAGGAAGGAGCGATGATCGAAATTGCACCAGCTCTTCCCCCGGCTAGAAAAGAAAAAAAAAATATTTAAACATTTCTAAATCCCACGGGTCTGAATTTGAACCTGAATCCTTTTCTTCCACATGTTTGATATACAACCATATTCCCCTTTTTGTGTTCTACCACGGACACCACCTCTAAGATGTAAGTACTTAAGCTCCTAGCCTACTTGATATAACAGCACTCATCATTATTCTGACATTTTCCATATCCTTTCCTCTCCTTTTCTCTCATTTCCTCCCCAAGCTTCATCTACTATATGTTCCTTTACTGGAACAGTAGAAGCTTTTAGAATAAACGAAACTGGTATCATCTCTTTATATATAAAGTAATATGCAGTTCTCTCTCTTAGCGTCTAAATAGCATTACCAACTAACTGCCTATTCTTATTTCAACAGAATGGCCACCCCGTGCGAAAACGGGGGACGAAAAATCTCCATGATGGAGACCCCGGGAGATACTATCCCCCTAAGCCAGAATACAATTACAAAATCCAACTTTGTGGAGCTATTCACCTTTGCCGGGCGTATAATGGAGCCACTCAATCAAAACGAGAATCATCCGGAACTCGGTAAGCGTGTGAAACGGGAGGACGTTGAATCTAACGCGAAAGTGGAAAGGAAGCGTACGAAGCTTGAGGGGGTTGTGATCGGAACCCAGTCGGAAATTTCTACTCAACCAACTCAGTATGCTTTCAGTTCAGCTAAGCTTTCCCCTTTCACCACGCATAGGAATGCCCCTTCATTAACATCAAATGAGCAAGAGGATTCCTCTCAGCACCAAGACGAGCTATTGTCAGATGATAGCGGTCCACGTATACTTATAATCCCCGGTAGGCCCCTGATATCCTTCCAAAGTTCCTATCTGAATGTTCCATCTTACTAATAGAGTATTCAGGTCATCCACCTCACATGGAAAAAATGCAATTGGATGAATGCACATTTGCGATACCTAATCACTATGGCACTGATAGACCGCATCTTGCTTTCGAAGATCTATGCCGTGCAGCTGTAAAAACCGGCAAGTTCGACATTATCAAAGAAGCGTCTATTATCACTAGCACGGATACCTTGGGTGTCGTGCTATCCATTTTGCGTAAAGTAGCGAATCAGCGCGAGGGGACCAAGAAATCAAAGTCTGACCCGGTAATGTGCTTGACTATCCATGTGGTGGGCAACATTATCTTCATGGAGATTCTCAATAGTAACTCAGCTGATGGCAAGGACTTAAAAGCCGCAACGGTTCACTTAGCGAAACGTGGCCCACAATGGTGCTGGGATTCAACCGCATATGAGAGTCCTAGTGCACCACAAATGCTCCATACTTATAAGCGCGTGATATCTTACGACCTTGGTGGTATAAAGATGGTCGTTGAGGACTCGAATTAAATGCTCGAATCATCTCATAAATGTGAGGGGTTCGACGTTGAGGATTTGTTAGTGAAAGATAGCCATACTTAGGGAGTTGACCATCGAAAAAATAATCTTCGTGCTATGGATGGCCCACCGTACCTTGTATTTCATCATCGAAATGCCGATATTCATGAAAATATACGACTCTTTGCCACCAAAAAGATCCCTTCTAATAACTCTTATGACGACAGGGTGATGGACTATATGTGGCTATCTCAAACATCAACTGCAATCCTGTTCCCATATAAGATTCGCGGCGACAAAAAAAGAGGCGATTTCCAACAATCCGGCATTAGGGTTAGTGTGAGTGCCCCCAGAACGCAAGTTTGGGCGAGTCAGGATCACATTGAAGAGTCCCTAAAGCTACTCCATCGGTTGCTAAAGTACGTAGAACAGGAAGCCGCAATCAAAAGGAGCCAGGGAATCTTGAAATTTGCGTTGCGGCAGATGCATAGAGATCGTACCAGTCTAAAAGTCGAAACAGAGCAGTATGCCTTTTTAACTGTTGATTTAGTATCGCCAAAAACTCAGAATGACTTTCGTCGGACTGAAGATGGCGAGACTGAATAATAGATTTGAAAAAAGACATAATGAAACTATAGAGGAAAGCTAGGGTGAACACAGGGATACGGAACGAGATTACCTACCACAAAGCTACGCGCCTATAACTTTTAGCTAATTGGCCGAGACTTTCTAGTAGTCAACCTTGCGCTCGTATCAACTGATGTTATTTTGAGATTGACATCAGACCATCGAAGTATCCAGAGGAGCAGCCATATGATCATGTACCGTATTCCGTTTTATAATGGCGAGAAGTTTTTCTTTCGATTTTTATTTTTTTATATTTTAGGATCGATAATAGATGGAATGATACTTCTCCCAGATATGTGACTATCCCTTCTCGAGATTACTCCAATGATGCTTTCGTAGACTATATGTTGGCTAACCCCCTTCTAAATAGAGCCACGAGTACACAGAGCACTACCTGACATGGTCTTATCAAAGTTTCGTATCTGATAGGGGTAGAAACTCCAGGGTGATTCGCTTTACGTACATAGTTAAGATTACGTAGTTCCATATTCAACAGATTTTTTAGCCCTTGAGAAATGATTATGTATTGGCATAAACGAGATTATCGGAAAAGTACAGATAAAAATGAGATAAGAGAAGATTCAGTTAATTGCTAGGTCACTGGATTTGAAAAGGACGGCAGCCGTAGGGCAGGATATTTACTTTGGTACCTAGGTAGGTATTACCAACCTCACTAAAGTTGGAGCAGAATTTGCGGGTATGTATTATAAAGAATAATAGCATAGCAATCTTTCAAGCTAGGGCGGACTATTGGTGGAGTCGCCTGGAGGGTAAATCTTGATGTTTGGCTCAGTTGTTTGCTGCTGGCGTATTGTGCTAATGACATTTTTGAGGTTAAGGCCCGATTTTAGAAGTTCTAAATACACGGACGCGCCTCTGAGACGAACAGATGACAGAATATTCAAAGGGAAACTTGTTGGTTCGAATCCAGCTCCTAGCCCTCCCTTTTTTCTCTCTTTTTTTTCCCGTCCGCAATGGTTACCCAGGTTGGTAAGTGCACTCTGCACAATTGATTTTTCGTCAGTAATACTTACATGTTTCTCTTTAATTATTTTCTCCCCCATATAGGTACCTGTATAATGAGATATGTGTTTGAAGCGATCCATCCATCATGGTAGACCTAGCCTAAGATGCCCGTAGGGAATATCTGCACCAGAATGAGATCGAACAAGCCATACGTCTAGTGGGCTTGTATCGAAACTACAACTTAACATCCACGCAAAATATCAACGGACCCAAACAGACCCAGACAGAATAGATGATGATGATGATACTGCTCCATGGTCTCCGAGAGACACAAACCCTAGACATTATATAGGTGCTATATCAGAAGATATTACCTAATAGATAATAACCGTATATCATGTCTTAATCCTGTCGGGTGTTGTATGTGAAACGTAGGAAGAACCACTTACACGAGGTCGACATTGAAAAAAACGACCCGGGCTTTAGCCGCATCGTAGCACGTTCGAACAACGCCTCCTCATTGGATAGCGCCAAACCGTCTCTATCAGCCCTACCCGCTTTGCTTACCTAAGGTCTCGTGGCTACAAACCTAGTAAATAACCTCCGTCATAGTAACGAGCCTATTAGGTAAGTAGGTACAGGTATCTAATTTAACCAATGACATTTGTTCTGTGCAAAGCTCCCGGGAACTCTCCACAATGATGTAAACAACAAGACGATGAAGCGTTCGAATTTCGTCATGACTTTTATTTCTGCCTCGCTCTTCTGTTTGTTCAACCTAGATTTTTTTCTTTTACCGTTTGCTACAAGAACCGGACATACCCTGGCCCCCATTTCTACACGCTCATAATGCATACTTGGGTTTCGATGAAAACACTGAGACGTCATGATCTCACCAGTCATCCGAGGACTCTCCCACCATAAGAAGCCGTTGGCTGGCATCGCTTTCCGAGCCGGTGCTTTACTTAACAACCATTCTTCAGTGCTTTGCGCAGCAACAACAACATCACCACCATCATCATTATCATCCTCTCTCTATTCCCAATTCCCCCAGTCCCAGTCTCAATCCAGGTTCCTCAGATCAGTAAATCCTCTCCAGCAGACGATCAGAATGGCATCTAACAGCCGTAACGAGCCCTTCACCCGGGACAAGCTCTTCGACCTGAAGGGCCACGTGGCGCTCGTGACGGGCGGCGGCTCGGGCATCGGACTGATGGCGACGCAGGCGCTCGTAGCCAACGGCGCCAAGGTGTACATCACGGGGCGGACGAAGGAGAAGCTGGACCGCGTCGCGGAGCTGTACTCGGAGGGCAAGGACTCCATCGTGCCCATCGCGTGCGACCTCACGGACAAGGCGCAGATCGCGAACCTCGCCAAGGAGATCTCCTCGCGCGAGGACTGCCTGTGCATCCTGATCAACAACGCGGGCATCAGCGGCGCGACGATGCAGACGGAGGCCGGGTCCGCCGACGAGATGAGGCAGAACCTGTTCGACAACGACAAGTCGACGATGGAGGACTGGACCGACGTCTACCGCACCAACGTCGCGCAGATCTTCTTCGCCACCACCGCCTTCCTGCCCCTGCTGCAGAAGTCCTCGCAGAAGTTCCCCGGCTGGTCGGGCACCGTCATCAACATCTCGTCGATCAGCGGGCTCGTCAAGACCGCACAGCACCACTTCGCGTATAACGCGTCCAAGAGCGCCGCGTCCCACTTGACGAGGATGCTGGCGTCTGAGGTCGCTGCTAATAAGCTGAAGATTCGCATCAACTCAATTGCTCCGGGTGTATTCCCTAGCGAGAGTAAGTAACTTCTTTAATTGCCATTCGTCTAATTCTTCATTTCATTTGTTTCTTTTCATTCTACTCTTATGTCTGTTTTCTGGTTTCACCTCGTATTGTACGGAAGCTAACTAGACCCCCCAGTGACCACCGAGGGTAGCAATGAGGATCAGAAGAGCCATATTCCAAAGGAAAAGTACGAGAGCAAGGTGCCCGCAGGTCGTCCTGGCAAAGATGATGACATGGCCCAGGCGGTCTTGTTCTTTGCCGCGAACCAGTACTTGAACGGCCAAAATGTGGCTGTAGACGGCGGATACACGCTCGCAGCCGGTGAATAAACTAGAGGTAGTCATCATTAATGAAACGGGATACGTCGTAAGGACGATGGCGTTCAAAACCAAGTACGTGTAGATGTAATGTAATGAGGAAATGAAATGGACCAATCAAATACAGAACTGGTGTTAGTATATGCATCTGTGCAAATGCCTAACTTAGAGCAACGCCCGCGGTATGAATAGGTATATCTACTCATTTTGAACGATACGATTTGAAAATCCAGTTATACCATATTCCCAGAAAACCCGAAACCATGGACCCGAAGGATACCATATAATATATATCCATGCTCCTGTAATTTAACCATGAAGGTATGTAAGGTAGTTAGGTAGGTATATTTTCAGAGCTCCCTCGCCAAGACATGCAAGTTCGGTGCCGTCGCATCGAGCTTATCTAGGTAACCCACGTCCTTGGCTACATGTAAATGCCATGTACCCAATGTACGTACGTACGTACGTTCGTATGTATGCGCTCGCAGATCGGATCTGCGTGCTTTTTGCTACGACGCAATGGTGAGGCGTAGCTATAGGATAGGCCACGCAAATTGATGTCATGTCACCATACTATTGTTTCGCTTGGGGGAGAGTGAAGGAGAGGGAGAAAGAAAGAAAGACCTGCAGGAAAAGTGCGTGCGAGCCTATAATCGTTCGACGCCGGAGCATATCAACTGGCGGCTCGACCCCATTATACTATTTTTTTGTCCTATCATTGCTACTCTGCCACGAACGCAGGGGGGGCTGGTTAACTATATCGTTGAGCTATATATATATATATATATATATATTACAGTTCTATATTCTACCCAGTGTTGCAGCAGGTTAAACATCCACTAAGCCATGGCCATCCCAAACGTGTATAAAAATAGTGCGGATTATGCTTCGTGAAAAAGAAAAGCCAAAAGAGAGGATCAATCGCCGCCGGTGTCAAACTAATCGGAACTTACTTAACCTTATTTTCAATGGGAAAAAAATAAAAGTTTGAAACAGGCCAACCCACCTTCAATAACCTTATTAAGCTCTGACCCATAATAGCGTATCCGTCCTCTGTGATAGGATAATCCATGCTCTGTCAGCGTTACCAGGTAATCCATGTCCCCCATACGCGGTGACGGGGCCAGAACAGGTCCAAGTCCCATTCATTGCGGGGCCCCATCTGAGGAAAAGAAAGATCCACGTATCTGCTGCTGCTGCGTTACCTAGCGGAACCCCTACCGTTACAAGGGAAGAAAAAAAAAAAGAAGAGGACTAGGCAATATACGTAAGCATAGCTGTAACCCAAGCCCACATACCTGTAGGCTGACCTCACACTGCAGCGGAATCCGGAGTGAGAAACCAGATGGAGCACGATTTCGATACGATACGATGCGATGCGAACCGAGATTTGCCATATGCAAATGTACATACCCGTAGTATAGAATAACTATTGAAAAAAAAATATTAATGTTCGCAATAGTAAAGATAATGTTACATCACCTAGAACATTTTCGAACTAAAAAGATCTACGTTCTAAATTCCGCTTCGTCGGTGCTGATCCGGCAACCGGCAAGGAGGCGAGCCAACGACGCACTAGGTTAAAGACAAGCCGGCAGGGACGGGGATCACAACTTCGTAGCGTCTACCGTAGGGCTGGAACGTCCATAACGTAAATTTGACTTCGTCGCTTAACTCTAATCTGTATTCCCGTCATCCGCTAATATGTTGTCGCATCCTGTCAAGATTAGTAGTGTGCACCTGCACCTACGTTTCCAACTTGGCCTTAAATTACGCAAGCATCTGAATAGTCATGTTTGTTTACAGTACGACTGTTGAGTAATAATGTGAGAGACTATATTCGCGGTTGGGAACTGACTATCAAAATCGGCGTCAGCCTGGCAGACAAGGCACTCAGAGAGGGCACCTCCTGGCATTGCTGCGCTTCCCTACCAATTCTCTGCCGGGAATCTCATTCTGCCCATCAAAATGAATCAAGATTCATCCCACTCTGCTAGGCCAACATAACGCCACACGTAATGCAAAGGTATTCTCAATGGGAGAAAAGCCCAATCTGACTGATGCCCCAACCAATAAACCGACCAACCAATAAACCGACCAACCAATGGACCAACCGACCTTCTGACCTTGCGTAAACCGAAAAAAAAAAGAAACATGTGTGGAGTGGGGTAATCATAGGGGTATGAACCTGTTCACTCCGGGTATCATTGCAATTCCCGTTATGCTGTGTATCGATGAAAACCGAGTCTCTCTTCCGTGATGTCATACCGTTGATGAGTTGATGCCTGTGAAACAAAGAAGAACTAGGTGAACAAAACAAAAGAAATGAAAATGTATCTGAGACCAATCTAATGGTCGTGATGCAACCGCCGATAACCAGGCAACCCAAGCCTAACCGAAATGAATTGCACAAATCATTAAGCATCCGAACCTTAAAGACTCCGAAAACACTGTAAGGCAAAGTCGTGTAGGTACCCGAGAGAGAGAGACTATCTGATCCATGCCTGATGGACCATGGTTCAAAGATTGGTCGACCGGTTACAAGTAGCCTTCCATCCAGGCTTCCTTGAGCCAGCCGACCTTTTCAAAAGCCGTCCATAGCTTCGAGGCCTTATTGACATCGATTTTGCAGGCCTGTTGTGCATCTGTCTTACGAAATTCCTTTCCCATCTTTAGACACTCTCGGCGACGAATAAACATCCTTCGCTTGCTTGTTAGGTAGGTAGCGCAATCGAGTCGAAGATTGGCAGCCAGTGTAATCTCGTCAGGGTGTAGAAGGTGACGATTTGGATCATTGCTTAAGTCAATTGGAGTTCCCTTCCAATCCACCTTGAGGCTGTTAGATCGTTCCGGAAGTGTGCTCAAGGGTGGGCAGAGGTTCGGAAGTGAGGCGAAATCTTTATCCTCCCTATTCGGAGCAACTGCACGACGGGGTGAAGGATCAGGAGTCGCGCTGGGTGGGCGGTTAGAAGATTGGCCCGGGTTCATCGTCGGGTATGATCGAATCGGGCGTGGAGCTGTAGCTGTAGCGTTAGGCTGTGATGATTTCACCACCTTCGCCGGTCTCACTGTCTTTGTGCGCTGTGTCTCCTTTCGAACCTGAGGAACCTTTGCCGGAAGGATCGGCTTCGGCTGGGGCTTAAACTGATTGTTGCGCGCCCCAGCTCGTCGGTCTGCCAGGAGAAACTCCCGTTCACGCTTTAGCCACGACTTCCGATCCTTGTTGTATAATTCCATGACTTGAGAACGGAAGGAGAGGATCAATTCATAATCTTCGCGTTTGGGTGGGCTTGCATTTCTAAACATATCCGCCGATCGCATGTTCACATGCTCGTCTACAATTCTGCGAACATCGATGGAGTCGTCCTGAGCAAATAGCGGTTGTTGCTGCGGTGAACGAGTAACGTCTTGCGGGGGGTAGAGAATAGGATCCTGCACAGCGGTGCTTGTAGATGAGGCAGAATTGACTGAATGATCATCAACATTCGTAGCGGGTGAGATGGGAGGCGATATGGGTGAAAGCGGATGTAGCCGTCGAACATCGGAAAGTGCTGGACCCATGGGATTCGACTCGCGTCCCTGCGAAAACGATTCTAGGCGGGGAGGTTCAGGAGGTGACATCAGGCTGCTAATATCAAGGGGCTTCTTAAATCCCGATCCAGACACCGTCGAAGAAGCAATTGGCGCCATCGCAGTCTTTTCCATGCTGCGCGAAATATTTGATGAATGTTGCAGATGAGTTGGAAGTTTATTGCCAAATGTAGGGGGAAACTTGCTACCGGTTGTCGACATTGGTTTGTCAGCCATGGGCAACAATTGTGATGCCAGGCTGTGTGGGTCGACGTGAGTTACGAAGTGGCAAACCAGGCAGAAATTGAATTGCGTAACGATTGATTAATCCAGCGGAACTCAGGGAATAGAATATTGGTAATGCAATTGTGATTGTGGTTGCGATCGTAGTAGATAAATATTGTTCTGGGAACAAAGTGGAAAAAGAATAAAGTTAGGAATGTTGTGTTGACGGTTCGTAGATATAAGTAGGGTAGGTACGGGTACCTAAGGTTAGGTACCAAAGGTTTCGTAGCTTCGATTTTTGTTGGAAGCTTGGAGAAGAGAGCAGAGCAGAGTTTCGGAGATAACGCAGCGGGTGGAATTGGAATTTCCTTGTCGTCACTAGCGTGGTATTGTGCCAAAGAGCTGGGAAGTTAATTGAACCCTCTGGAATGAAAAAATAATAATAATAGGTTTAGTTGGGTTGTATTTGTATTGTTATCCTTTTCCTCGTGGCGGCGGCGATAGAGTTGAATACGCTTTGATCTGTTACCAAATAGAGAGCCACCATTTGCGGGGACTGTGTTGTAGTCAGGGGTAGTTAGACGATTTATAAAGGGTCGATAAGCTTGTCTAAACGCCGAGGCCAAGGTTGCGCCGTTGGTATAGTTAAAACGAATTGAATAGTTTATAACCAAGGGTGGCAAACAATTATCGGTACTGTGTTTTATAAAGAGCCTAGTCGAGTAGTAAGGTTAGAATTGGGAGAGGAAATCGTCTAGGTCGAGATTGGGAAATAAAAGAGGAAGAAGTGTAAAACTAAGCAGGTTGGTCCTGGTGGATAGATCAAGTATCTAAGTAGGAGACCGGGTGTGGGAGATGGTCGAAACAGCCTCTCATTAGGCTGGTGACTTCAGAACGTCTTTGCTCTTGTGTTTGGGGTCCGTACCTCGTCGGATATAGACGTGGATGCGTTTTGGTGGTGGTGTCGTCAAGAGTCACACCCCCCATCCCTCCAATAGTCATCGATGACAGTCATAGGGCAGGGCCGGACAGGGCAGACGCGGCGTGGCGGGCGCAGGGGTGTGCAACATTTGGCGTTGGCTTTATTTTTGGGACCTGTCCTGCGTGAAGAGGCCGTGTTCCCATGTTGCTCAGACCGAGTACCCCTAAGTACCTCAGCTGAATCGGTACTTTAATGCTTGGAGGAGTAACTCCACTCCCCTCCACTCCCACCTTGGCTTTCATCGGCCATCCACGGGATAATCTAATAGTTTTAGGTTGGAGAAAAGAGACCCTTACTCACCTTGATAGTAGTAGTGTATTGGTATGGCGTACCTTTTGATCCTTGCCGAATTACGCCCCATCCCACTCGTTGTTAAAGGGTTATGGGGCATCGGCTTAGGTATAGGTATAAATATAATCCAAAATCTTTTAAATAGTACGGAGAACGATAAAACGAACGCCAATAATAGCTGTCAGATAATTGACGGGTTTTCCAACTCAATTGTGTTTCATAAGCGACGCAATTGGAAGGACAAAGCTTTGATGGCTTTTGCAACGTGATCAGGCTTCAATGGAGAACAGGTTGCGAACGTAAAGAAAAGCGCCGTTGAGTGCAGATGGGGGTGGGGGACGACTCACGGACCACATTGAGGGGTGCGTGTGTGTGCGTCCAGTGTGAGTCCAGTGTACGGTGTGTACGAAGTACACTACCAGACTTACACTCCCACACGCCCTCTAACAGACGCACAAACGCATCGCCAATCTACCACTTGGTTGGACTGAACTAGCTCTAGTTGGCGTCTGCATACCTACTAAGGTAATGTTAAGTTTAATCCTAATTTGCGCAGAGGGCGTTTCCCCTCTCGTTTAGATAGAAGCCCAACTTGGGACATAGCAATTTGTCAGGCCAACGGACCTTTACAACGGCTTTGCAACGCGGGGTCCAATAACACCGACGAATTGGAGTGGCGCAGGTCTCCCGGTTCGCAGGTGGAAAACTCGACGGACAGATTGAAGCTGCAACGCTGGCACGCATGGATAATTGACGTCGAAGAGAGTAAAACCTGGGCACACAAGATTGCGTGAGATTAGGCACCGTAACTAACTTAAGTTGACGAATGCGCCTTTTCCCCGTTTACAACAGACCCTTCCCAGCGAATTGACCTCTTTGTTTTCCTGGGGGAGATCCTGATGCCCAAACTTTAGTACCTCCAAGTGGACCAAAAGCTCGATTCAACATGGCGAATTTGCGTCGTGTCACGCAGCGTCTGGCTCTGGTTTCTCCATGGACACTGTATGAGATTTGCAAACCAGGTGTTTAGAAACGGTTGGCCAATTGCTAGGCGTATGAGGTGGGCGATGCCAACTACCAACCAAGGCTATAACACATTGGTGAATATGAGGTTTTGTAAGCTTCATATCTAACCTATATCTGACTTGTCATCGTCCCGTTAGCCAGCAAAGCTGCCAAGCTAAATGTATAGAGGTAGGTAAGGATACATGTATATTAGGACCTGATGGCTAGAGCTACGATAACCAGGTACATTAAAGCCATGACATGCGGTTTTTTTTTTCCCCTTGGTTCAGGATAATTGTGCAAGTAAAAGTTTTTGTACGAAAGGTTGAGAAACTCTATGACAGGGGGATACTTAATTCGTTAATCCGGTACTCGACTCCATTCAAGCAACTGCCGGCTTTCATTTTCCCCGAGCCGACTTAAGATCGTGGAAGGATCCTACATTTATTGCCAAGGTGGGTAGGTATTAGAGCTGACGCGACCGCGTTTGATGGCGCAGGCACACAGTCGTCATCCGGGAGTGCGGTGTAGCATAAAGAACCACCAAGCGAGATGTCATGGCTCTTGCATTGACAGAAACTGAGAAATTCGAAAACCGTGAGTTAGGCTAGCGGTTAAGGCGGCTACCCAGGAGAACTTCTACTTGTGTAGTTAGAAGTACCTGAGACAGACAACCCTCCTCCCGCCTCCCGCCTCCGGAAGCAAATGCGATTGAGCAGGCAATTGACCTGCGGCAAGGGAAAAGAGTAAGAAAAAAAAATGCCACCTCAGCAAGCACCATGTAGACCGAAGTGAGTGAGGGGACAATCTAGAATACCAACGATATGAATTGACCAATCAAAAGATCAATTCGATGTAAGAGTGTCCATAATTGGGTGGATTCAATTGAGCTGAAGATGCCGAGAGCCTTCTTGTCTGTGAGTCATCGTGCAAGGACAGTGAGGCGAAGAAGTGTAAGGAATTAGAAAAAGGAAGAAAAAGGGGACGTAAAACAATGGCATTACTTTTGCTTAGCAAATTCCAGTGAGGGGGAATTATGCGGAATTTTATTAGTTATTGAAAAATCATATAGGTACTTACCGAATTGACCATCAATAGCCAATCGTCGCTCCCGCTGGACTTTTTGCTGAACTTTCTATTGGACAACGTAAACTTCAGGTGAAACTATAGTGCCTTTTAAAGTATAGCGTTTATCTTGCAGATTAACTAGCATTTTACCTACATAAGTACATAGGGTACCTAGCTAATGTAGGTATGTAGTACAATACCTTATTCCACTTAGAATAGGTAGGTAGGTACCTGTAGTGTATTCCAAATCCAACCAGGCAGTTAGTGTCCGGCCGTAAGATGTACTATTCTTCGATTTTACGTACCGCTACTATTCCCCACTCTCATCGGTACATGTTACATTAACCACTTGTAACTCATGTCATCCGGTGAAGTCACAAGCCACTTCCCACCCATACGTGTGTACCTAACATATGTACCTTCATTAACGGGGTGCGCCCGCGTGGGGCAGACTTACAGATCTGTTTTACACCCGAATCCCAACCTGATGGCGTCCCCAGATCTCTAATGCGTCGATTGTGTGGTAGCCATGTACCTTTGCCTACCTTTACATACAAACAACATTGACCATTAATATGCTGCCTAGAGGTGGCCATGTCATGCTTTTGTCAATTATGCAGCATACTTCCAGACTACCTGCTTTGCTTCTAGGCATGGCTTATCGGCGCGGAGTAATGTGGTACAACCGCATCGCTGACGATGCGCTCTGTTGCCTAGTCTCTTGATCATTGCCATCGTGGTGATAGCGACACTAATACCGATAATCTAACCCGGGCTGACTAGCTCCTATCTAATTCCATCTGGTCCGTACGATTTGTCAAAGCCTTACTCGGACTTTGACGGACTTATTGTCCATGACAAGCTTCGTACTTATATTACTATCGATGAACTACTTCCTACAGTCTCCCCGACAGATCCGGGACAAACGTCAATTCCAGCTACTGGATCCTTTTCTTTTTTTCATTAGGCATCCTTGACAACCCACCTGGAGAACGTTGTCTCGCCTGATTGTTGACTGCCTGTTCTTCAATTTATTACGTTATGCTTGCCCCAGCTCCGCCTCACATTTCTTATCGTTAACATATGACAGATTTGAAGCGGGAAGACATTCGATGCAGATCCGAAAGCGCCCGAGCTAGGAGGAGTCCATGTGTGAGACGTTCTCGAACCTTACAGCCTAGAAGTCCTACAAGCTGTCGTGGAACAAGATTTACCATACGCCTAAGAGGTAGGCTTATTAATTCCACTTCAAAAGATCACGGCCTACCGTAGAGAAGTACGCCTATCAAAATGAGAACTTACAGTTGTTCTCTACATTTCTGTCCGGTTGCCTTGAAATGATAGGCGAAGCCCTTCGCCTCTGCTTGTAGAGGCATTTGTGACTCACGGGAGACGAAGCTTGTGGTATAGTTATTAACCTATCAATTCAGCTTTACAATGGTGGCTCTATTTACAATTCAATCAGGACCAGCCAGTATTTTCCCGGTTACAAGAACACAGTATAGTATTCAATTCAATTGGCTACAACAAGTTTATTATTCCTCAATTGAAACCCAATTGACGGCGTAGTTGGCGAATGGCCTGGCAATTCGTGGTACACAAGCCGAGGCCGCATATGTCACCACAGTAATCGCCTCACTTAAGATGAAGCAGGCAGTTGACTCTGTTGTTCACAAGTACCGAAAACAATATAATCTGTCAAGTCCAGCCGAGCGCAAAGGCAGGTGCCTAAAAACAATTGCCTGACTCTATCATCATTCAAATCAAAGCCGTATATCTATGAGCAGCATCAATTAGTCGATATTGGTTATATTATGTTCAGCAGCTGGGCTGGCGTATTTGTGCTTATCGGAGAGGTGTCATAGGCAGGTACCTCTTAACCAATAGGTACCTAGGTTAGGTAGGCACTGGATCTCATCCAAGGCACGAAATGATACGCGGTCATGTATCAAGTAATGCTAGATATGCCGAACATGCACATAGGGTACCTTCTCTATACGCTACAGCGTACATACCGCACTATAATGCACCATAACGCACATAAGGTACATATTCAAGGCACATCATTAGCCTTTTACGTAGTTGCACATCCATAAATCCACATGACCGTCTAGAAAAGAGACGGTGCAAGCCTTAGGATAGAACTAAGTTCGCCTAGATCCGCCCTAGCCGTCTTTCGCGCGGGCGGGCGTCGCACAATGCCTCCTGCTCTAATGCCTTTCAGGTGCAACCTTAGGAAACATTTAGTAGGTACTAGGTATGTACCAATGCACGTATTTACGTACATAATATGTACATTCGAGACATACATGCTTTAGATCCGTACGGGAAGACCATAGTAGTGTAAGGCTTATTACGCTGTAAGGTAGGCGCTACTATTTATGGTCATCCGTCTTATCGTTATCTTGTTTCTATCCAAGACACCCCACCACCAAGTTGATGATCACGCTTCCCAAAGCTTCTCACCCTGCTTCACCCTACTCAACCCTACTCACCTTGGAGCTTGTCACTTGACCTTTTCTCCTACAGCACCCTCATCACCCGAGACATGGTTATGGATATCTATAACAGTCAGGCGCCATTACTATTCCCTTTATAGATGGTGTGATACTATGTAAGTCCACTTTCACATGTCTACTAAATTTGAGGAAGCAGAAATTAAGACCCCGCCATTCTCAACGTTTCATTACAATTATTAAGATAACCCCCGCCTGGGCGTACGATAAACATGTAATTGCGCATTATCGATAGTTAGGCCAGATTGTTTCGGGGCTGGGGGTTAGGTGCTGGGCACCTAAGGATACGAAGTAAACACGTACTAACGTATTTACAGGTAAATCCCCCCTAAGCATATCTTACATATCGAACAATCCGTAAGATGTCTCTCTAACAGAAAAAGCTATGATCCAATAATCTACCCAAAATACGAATTGCGGCCATAAGCTTTCTTTCCAACTTAAATTCAGTCTAGAAATTCTCAATGCTAACACAGCATAATGATGTCGAATCCATATCTCAAGGACGAAAGGAATTGATTACCACATTTCTACCATTCCTCGAATTGGTTCGAAATAAATCACTATCTGCTCACTCAATTAAAATCCTACCTTTCAATCCCTTCATATCTTACGCTCACGTAATCCCCCGCAGCCGGGCCGTAGTAGCAGACCATTCACTCGGGACAACTCTGTACGCCCTGTCATGCCTGTTGCATGTGTCGCCAAAGCATGGAAAAACCCTTACGTGCCGCCGACATGCATGGGCGGCAAGTCACCAAGTTCCCCCTTTTAACACCTGCCCAAGATGACTATTAAGTGCATGTAGTCCATTTCTACTAACGTCAACCTTTGCCAACGTTTCGCATAAACTTGAGAAGATATGCTAAGCTCGGATTCCCCCTCAGTCGACAGGGAGTGCTCTTCATAATGTGGTGCTGTTGGCGCTAAAGGCCTGGCTACCCTCGTCGCACGCTGGGGCTCCCGGTGTCCGTTTACGGTCTTTGCCCGTCCACGTCTATTGTGATGTTAAGGATCATCAGCAGTGTCAGCAGCGAAACCCCCTTTCCTCCACTCGCTTCAGCTCTACCATTATGCAGGTTGATCACCTCGGTCTGCGTCTTATTGCTTATAACATCATGGCAGCGTAGGAGCCTCATACCAGGTAAGGTCGCAGGTCGCAAGGTGCTTCCTCAGATCAGATGACCTTATCTTGCTACGCGATATTGCTACGAGGCTATCCCTGGGGCTACTGAGACACCTGGATAAGAGAGATATTTCGTATGAATACTGGCCATCCCACCTTGGTTTAGGTCTGTAGCTGTTCTGTGTCACAACGTAGTTGCTTTTCCGCCTCTGGTTTGTATAGTACCAATATTGTGAACCCGCTAATTCGAACTATCTGCGGGTTCTCTCACTTCCGACTAGCAACAGCAGTATCAGCTGTAAGCTGGCTTGTTGATATATGATATCGAAGTTAACACGTTTTACGTCACTAACGGTCTCTATATTATACTACGTCGTGGAGACATTAGCCGGTTTCCTACCTTATTCCCGTAGGTTCGATCTCTCGCTATTAGGCGTTACAATGGCAACAACCCGTTGGAAAAGCACACTATATCCTTCGGAGAAATTCGTCGAGGCTTGCGGAGCTGTAGTATTCAACGCCACCGAGCCTGAGCAAGTCCTATTACTATACTATGCTGCCTTAGACGAATGGTTACTACCAAAAGGTAGACGCAATTGCAACGAATCTCGAAAAGACGCTGTCATACGAGAAGTTCTTGAGGAATCAGGCTGTGCAATTCGACTACGCCCCGTAACGATGGAGACCCGGGCTCCATCCGACTTTGAAGCAGCCGACGTCAAGGATGTCCCACGCACCTACGACAGCCTCACTGAAGCTTTTATGTTAGACGTTCGTGACTTAGGAAAGGGCAACGGTGTCAAGCTAGTGTGGTGGTTCATCGCGGAACTAGACAGCATAGTGGGAGAAGGGGAGGCGCAATTCGAACCCAGATTCTTCCAGGGCGACGAAGCCGTCGAGATATTAACATTTCAGAAAGATCGCGACGTGCTGATGAAGGCTTTGGAGCTCGTAGAGCGCGCTGCGAATAATACGACAAAGTCCGGAGAGCAAAATGTAAAATCAATGGAAAGGGGGCCGGACGAATCTTGAGTTTCGCAATTCGATACGACCCCAGAGTCTGCTGACTAGTTCGAATGGCACATATAACGATCCTTTTATCACCATCTCTTGTCATACTTATTCCAGAGAATTCCTCCGAAGTTAGAATTGGAAGGTTTATCTTTCTTATATCTGATAGATCATATTTTCTTTTTATTTAGCAAGAAAATAATTGCAACAGGAGGTTCTTCCGACGTCTTTGCTTGGACCTTTTTTCCATATCATGTATCAGACCCAGGACACCTCAAACCCATCCCAGCCTCCTCTCCCGCCTTGTCTTTATCATGTGACCGTTATTTATGCGTCTAGGAAAAATGATGTATCTTAAAAATGGCGCGGCAAGATCTCCCATTGGAAAAGAAGCGAATCGCCGCGCGACGGGCCGCCGAGCCCACTAAAAAAAACGCCAATGCCTCGTCTTTCCGCAGCATCTCGAGGGGCAACGTCCCAGAACTACCTAACTGTGGGGAGAAAGGAATTATAGCTGGCTACTACCCCCTCTTGTTCACCACAACCAGGACAGGGCTAGGTAGAAGGGGTGTTACTTTATCAAAGCTGGGAAAAAACGTGTCAACCTGAACGGTTGGGCTTACCTGCATGAGGCATATAAGGCACCGAACACAACATAATGTTTACCTCCATACCTACCCTAAGGTATCTCGGTTTTCTTCAGGGGTAATTGGTTTATTAAAGGCTTAGTCATTGAGGTTCTGGACGGAGACTGTTCGGAGTCTCTTAGTTGCTGTTAGGTTCTTTCCATCCTTTCCTCCTTTTCCCCCTCTTCGTTGGGCTTCGTAGATTTAATATATGACAGCCTCGCCCTGAGACAGATTGGGCTGCGTAATTCTAGGGTGAGAAAAAAAAAAAAGACACGTAAAGACGATGTAACGACTGCATGTTTGCGGATTGTCTACTGCTGCGTTCGTATAAGAAAGGGGATTGATAGAGCGGCGAGTGGTAGTCGTGGAACCACAGGACGCTGCTTTAGTAAAAGAGTGAGATTGGAGTTACAAATCGTTTGTGAATACTTGTCTCTTTGGTTCTTATCTCGGCGGAATGAGTTTGCAGCGTTTTAAGTAATAGCTCTAAGAGGGTATAGCTCTGCTGGCGTATAACAACGCAAGAGATGAATTGTAGAGGAACAATTGGTTAGAGATATGCCTAAGGAGCGTTGTTCGTTTACTAGATGGTAGGCATGATTTGGAAAATACTGGATCCTGGGATCGCCCTTCTGAGTACAGCCTTTGCCTAAGAGTGGAAGTTATCCACATTTTCACCAAGATAGATTATATTCTGACCAGATCTTTACAGCGAAAATCCACTAAACAAACCACTTTCAAGTCTTTGCCCTGATCCGATCAAATACCTATTTACTTTTACTTATATAAGAGTACAATTGTACAAACTCATCAGAGTAGTTATATTTCGCTCAGGGTAGCAGTAGTTGCGAGTTTCTATTTGCGAAGTGACTGAGCTTCTGAACGACGTAGCAATTGATAATGAGGTATATATCGAATCTCGACCATGTATCTTTCGTAGATGAACCTCATAGCGTCTTCTTAGTCTCTTAAAATGGTTGCAGATACGGCTCCAACAATACGATTCACTATCAAAAAGTTCAGACCTTCTTCTGAAGCCCAAACCTGTCTGTAGTATTGTAACATACGCGTAATTGTCGTAACTTTGTAGAGGGTTTTGAATACCCAAAGGTCACTTCAACAATCGAACGGATAATAGATACCTCGAATTTCTTCAATGTTTGTCCATTCCCTAGCCTTTGTGTCCATTTTACTTTTACTCATACACCGTTATCCCCCCAGAACCATGTACCGTGCCATATACTCCATAGCTGCCTTTCCGTCTCCGAGCCCCAGCATTGATAGCTACCTAGTTACCTCTCTCCTTACATGAAGCTTCTCCGAGCAACTCTTTACTTCTCATCTCCCTTTCCCTCTCCCGTCCTACTAACTTTAACCCTAAGCCCGCGGCCCCGGGGGAACGCGGCGAACCACTCGTGGTACGCGACCCAGTCGTCGTCGACGGTGTCGTACAAGCGCATCTCGAAGCCGGCGCCGGGCCCGAAGAGTCGGGATACGGCCAGGTATAAATCGGTCGTCGCGAGCTCCATGCCTAGACACAGCCTCGTGCCGCGCCCCCACGGCTGCAGGTGCCGGCCGAGCCGTCGTCGCTCTTCGGGGTCCGCCCACCGCTCGGGGATGAATTCGAAGGGTTGCGCGAATACGGAGGCGTCGTTGTGCGTGTCTTGGGTTGTTGTTGATATGGTTGTCTAATTCCAGTGTTCCCCAGCGGGAATCTTGTTAGCAGTGCTTCATATATTGTCTTTTTTATTTCTCTTGTCGAAGTCGAAAAGAAAAAAAAAAAAAAGAAGATAAATAATCAAAAACAGACTGAAAAATACGGAAAAAAAGGAAAGGGATGGGACCAGTTGGTATCGCAAACTTACACCTTTAGGAATAATGTATTGCTTGTACTTCAAGTCTTGGTCCTCGCACACCCTCGGCAACCGGCTCGGCGTCGGGTTAGCCATACGCAAACCTTCGTTAACAACACCGGTGATATACGGCAGTTCGCGCAAGTCCGAATACTCGAGCGGGCTCCCCTTGATCTTCTCAGCAGCACCTAGCTCCTCTCGCAGCTTTTGGAGCTTCGTCGGGTCCCTGAGCAGGTTCCTCGTGATACATACCAGCGTAGTAGCAGTCGTCTCGGTGCCAGCCATAATGACAGACCTTGTCTCGGAGAAGAGTCGCGGGAAGGTCTTTTCCTCCGGCGGCAGGTTTGACGACATAAGCGTCTGTATCATGTCGTACGGGGTTCCAGGCGCGGGCTCGGGCTTGCTCATCGAGCGCTGAACGCAGCTCGTCATCGTCTGTGCATTTTAGAGAAAGAAAGTCAGCGAGACGCACTGCGCTTTATGTGGCACGTTCATGGCGGACAGGTTCGAAAAAAAAAAAAAAAAAAAAAAAGTGCTCGGCGGGAGTAAGTAGCCGTAGGCCTTTACGGCGCATGACAAGGCTTGGCTGTAACAATCAGAAACTTACATCTCTCATCCATTTTACCCGACCGAAGGCCGGGTTCATCTTCTTCGCGATGCTCTCCGGGAGACTATGCAGCATCGGCAGCAGCAACCCCAAGGTATGCCGACTCCACATGCTGGTACGTACGACCATCTTGACAGCGAGGTTGAACTCCCGATCGAACGTCGGCTCGTCGAGATGACCGAAGGGAGCGCCGAACGCGAAGCCGGTCGCTACATCGGTGGCGAGACACCTGAAGGCGTCGCTAAGGTTAACGACGCACCCGTCGGCGGCATGGAGGCGAGAGCAGAGCTTATCGACTTGGGCCAGGATCGTGGGCATATATTGCTGGATGTTGGTCGAGGCAAAATATACTTGCAACGGGCCTCGGCGAAGCTGATGTAGCGCGTGCGATTCGGCGACGTTGGTGCTCGGAAACTTGCCGAAGAAGCGGAAGTAGAACCACTTCGGCTTCGAAGCCTTCGAAGAGTACTTATATACCGCATTCCAGTCCGGGTCCGCGATGTGTACCTCCCGCGGGTTTATACGGACGATAGGGCCTGCACGACGAAGTAGAGGTAAGCAACGAGGTCATTATAAGATATATACCGGGGTCTTAATACCATAACGCTGGTGCATCTTCTCGATCTCAACCCAATATCTCCCTCCGCCATCCTTGATGCATTGATAATACGCTTCGTATAATCCTGTAGAAGCCGCCAGCACAGGCCCAGGAAAACGGGCGAGAGGATGAAACGCGAGACGGTAGAAGACTACGGAAACGATTGCAACGACCAAGAAAAGGAGAAAGCAGGAAAATGGGTGTGCACCGCTAAGCCCATAGGGCCATATGAAATTCATTTCTAGGAGTTTTCTTAAGCCTCGAGCTATTCACCGGATAGGAAGAGAGGGGTTTGTGCTAGACGAGCGAGTAACCCTGAGCCTTTTGTTATATGCCGTTGTCTTATGATGTAAGTCGTCATGATATACACGGGCGTCGTTCGGGCGTCGTTCGGGCGTGTTCCTTTAGACAGTTAAACGCATGTCACACGGGAGGGACGGTCCCAGTTCCACATCATTTAAACACAATTCGATGCCACATTAAGCAACTGTCAATGCCTGGTTATTATTTCATACCGGCTGTTGTAAAGCTTGTGTCTTAGGTAGGTTGTTCTTCATCTTTCCGTTGCGCGTTTATGCGTCACTCAACCCCAAACAGGAATAAAAGTAACTGGTCTAGAGTTCCCATCTCACCAGATACCTGATCGACCTTCATGCATTGATTTGACACTGACATTTGGTAATGCATTAGGTATGATGGCATCCCAATTGAACAAATCGGAGCCCTGAAATGACTTATACCGATTCATCTGCTATCACCAATTAAGATCCATAAGTTTATGTCTTACATTCTCAATCGATCAATCAATCAACAAGCATATCGCCCGTAAGAATAAAGGCACTGGAATATACCCATAAAGAATGCCGAAGTGGTGTGCTCGTCGAATATGTTTTTATGCCAACGTAAGCCCAAGTCGGAAACCTCGCCAATGACCTACAACTCCCTACCCCCCCTAAACCCTCCTATCCTACTCGACAACAAAGTTCTGACAGCAAAGCTTATACCATGGCATTCGTCACCTGTCACATATCGGACATTCTTTTCGAGCTCGAAATCCATTACGGAATTGCTGACGACTTTTCTGTTTGGCGCGTCATGACTGATCGGACATCGCCTATTCTCATCCTTCTATTACTAAAGCACTATACTTAACGCACGTATTAACAAAGGTTCTGGATCACAATGAAGCAGAAAATGAAAAGAAATCATCTTCATGATTTGATTATCGAGCCTAGTAGTTCGAGCTAAATCGAGTGGATGATCCAATTGAGTCCATATACACCAGTTCCACCCATGCATCCGTACGCAATTTCTCCCTTATGTCCGTGACGAAATTACCTAAACTATCGAGTATCCCGGGTATTTCCTTCATTGCACACATCTAATATGTGTGAGTTTATGCTTATGAGAAACTGGATTAGTATGCCTCCCTTCGCTTCTAAATGACCAATATTCTCGTATCACTCGACGCGAACGCATGAGTACCTAATCACTCGCTTGAACTTGTACACTCACGCCTCCGGCTTCTGACCATATACGTAGCGAGTCTTCATATAGCCATGAAGTCTTCGATTCTGTAGCTCCCATCGCATTTGCGCCAGGTTCTCCTTGTAACCCGGCGCGTTTTCGCCCATGACCGTATTCCAAGGCATAAGTGTGTATCCTATAGGACGTGTATATCTAGGTCAGAACTATCCATGAGGGCAGCAAACTGGGGCGGGACCACAGTGGCTTACCTTCGAGGTCGTTAAGTAATGTTAATTGGACATACTGGCCAACTTCAGACATCCTCTTGTCAGTTGGCCATCCGGTGACCGGGAGCTGTATATTGATATGCGGGTCAGCGCTATATAAAAACGACTACGATGCTCACGCGCGAGTCTGAGATTCTAGACAGGATTTCTTAGGGGTGTATATGAGGGGGACGAAGAGGTAAAATCTTGTCAGAAGGTTCTCCAAGCCAGCCAACCATCTATCTCCCCTATGAATCAAGGAAACGTTGATATTCATGACTTACCTTGTACTCATACACCTCAATATTCCTGAACCCCGCAGCCCTAAAGGCGTTCTCCTGTAGGTTGTAGGTAATAGGCTCGAACGATTTACCTAGTTTATCTCCTATCTCACTATATATCTTGTTCCAAAAAGTCACGAAAGCGCTGTCAGGGGGGACGCTTCCGTCGTCGCACTTAATGATAACTTCGGTCTCGCAGCTTTCGACCCATCCTCCTGGCCGGGTCACGCGGTACGCCTGTTGTAGGAATTCGTTCCAGTCAGGGATAGCGCCGAACAAGTACCGTAGGTGCACGAAATCGAAATAGCTTTCGGGCCATGACCACGGCTGTGTGCAATCTTCCAACTCGAACCGAACGTTTGGTGGCACCCACATAGGTTGCATTGGCGAGAGGTCCGTTCCGATGACTTGTGCGTTGGGGAACTGCTCTGCGAAGTCACTGCTCGGGTGAAAGTGTGAGTAACAAGATGGATATTTAATAATAGACGTGGAGATAGGGGATGTTGGTCTGATCAGAAGAAGGCTTATCCATAGGGCAGTACGTACATAGACCATATTCCTAGATAGATTGGTTAGACACTGAGAGCATTGATAAGAGATGGGATAGGGGTACGTTACTCACCTGATCCAGTTCCAATATCCAGAACATTCTAATGGATCGAGACAATCAGCATCTTGGTTTTTGACGATAGGATGAATTAGTGATCAACAGCAAGGGAGAGTTTGACCAACCTGGATATTGTTTGGTATCGGCGCAATGAAGAGCCTATCTTCTAGCAGCAAGGTGAGGTAGTGGTGGCTATGAGAGTAAACGCAGCATATCAGTCAGACACGACCCCGAAAATTGCAAGATCGCGATACTGATCCTAGCTGCCAGACGCGAAGATCTCTATCTGAGCTCCCTTGGCTGGACCATGCTGGGATGAGACTGAGGGCCACATGATACGTACGTGATGTCTATAGACTGAAGTTGCTGCTCGTCGTTTGGTATGAAGTAGTTGGCGTTATGTCTATCGCTATGATATGTCCGCCCTTGGATCGTCCGGTACTCTAAAATGCTCGACGCAATGGAACTGGCGCTGCTTTCTCTACTTGTGGGTGTTAATAGTAAGAATATGTTATACCCCCAATGCTACCAGCATCTCCGCTTGTGTTTCTTAGAACGGAAGTATGAGTAGTTTAAAAAAAGAGGACGACTAACATATCTGATCCCAAGGCTGAGTCTCTATCCCTGTCCTCATCATATTGGTACTCCTATGAGCCCGACTTAAATATTAGCAATTGCTTTGACGTTAGCCAAGAGTGGTGTAAAGAAACCGTCGCAAAGCGACGGCTTCGTCGATCGACTGGCGGCGAGACAAGCCCCCACCACCCCAGATCCAGTATATATCGTACCTCATCTTCTGAATCTGGCTCGGCTATAAGTTCCGCTTGTTCAGGCGGCTTCAACGGACTAGAGCCGCTGGACCTTGCGCTAGTCGGCCTCCAGCTATCCGTCATGGCGTCTTGACACTACGGCTTAGATTAGTTTCTTTCTTCCTCTCGAATCCGTTCCCAGAGATGTCGTTTTTGTCCGACACGCACGTGCTGACGGACGAATGAGAAGATCTCACCAACAATACTACATCAAATATCCAACGAGAACAGCGCAAACCGATTGGAAAAAAGAGGGCCGCTAGATGGGTTCATGAAATGCGCCGAGAAAAAAAAAAGAGTAAAAGAAATAAAAGTCCCCTAGGACTCGTGGATGGGGAATCCTCACGTCGCACGACGAATCCGAATGAGAAGAAACTCGAGATAGTGTATGGTATCCCAGGATCTCCCCGTCTTTTGCTGAGGTCAACCTGCGAAGGGAAAACTACCAGTTTCTGATCGTCACTAGGATCTCGACCAATTAGAGATCTGTTCCAAAATAGTACATGATCATCCGCCTAATTTTGCAGGCATCTGGTTGTACTAGAAAGCTATCGCGTGCTACAGTAATGCGTAGCCGGATTTGCTAGTAGACGTAAGTATCATATGTTATGCCTGGGTTTGATATGGGTCTAAGTGGACCGGCAGAGTGGTAAGTTTCCCCCCTCCAAAATTCGCTAATAGTTCATCGACGGTAGTTAGGTAGTAGTGTTCCGGAACGATGGGATCGACTCGAGGCGGTCAGCAATTCGTGTCCTGGGGTTTCCCGTTGCATTTGATTACTTACCCTACATAAATTGGGGGAAGATGGGAAAAGATAGGGGTGAACAAAAAAAACCGCAAGACGGTTTAAACCACGAAGGGTTCAACTTTGGATACATCGACCAATCGCGATATAAAATTGGATGTCAAGCCCACCGTTCATTGGCTAGCCGGGCTCGTGGGTATTAAAGATATCGCCCTGTAAGGTAATTTCGACGCCTCCAACTCGCCGAATAACCCTTGTTTCTCTCGTACGAGAGATTTGGGCAACTAGCTAATAAGTCAATACATGGAGTCATTAGCGATTTGCATGGTGTATTCTTCCATCAACCAGGTCTTTGGTAAGAGTTCGTCTGGGGGATCGTGGAGTGTTGTTTTCTGCCCAGCGTAAAAACCGGACACCGTTATTCCATGGATACGACAACCGCATTATTTGCGACAGGGAACTTTGATATTACTATCAGCCTTTCAAACTAGTCTGTGCGTTTGCTTGCGTGGCTTGCAATGCTCTCATCAGGTCAAAGATGATTAAGGAAATTAAATAAGGAATATTGGAAGGGCTGAGTTTAAAAAATGTGAGTAGGTAGAGTTGAATTGTTTAATGTAAATCCACATTGATGCATTATACGGATATTCCTGCATATAATTTAAAGTTTGGCTAAGCAAAAAGTTCCTCCGGTTTCTTAGCTGTCAAAAGACGGCGTGCAGGTGCGGCCAACCCCGGACCGCCGCATAGGTTCCAACCGGGCGGATCAAACCAGCCATTTAGTTCCAGTACAGAATTTCTAGACAAATTTCTAGACACGCGTGTTACACGACACAACAGGGTCTACCCAACAAGTCATCCGTGCGTTCCACTGGATAAGTCGCATTTAGTTACACCTAGTTAGTACTTTACTTTTGCTGATTGTGTGATCAGATTAGCCCGCTCTCACGCATTTAGACATACACCGCTCCTAAAGATCCATAGTTGGGAGGATCACCTGAAGCACGTAAGAGAGCCCCGGGACATGGTCTAAATCAATGTATCCATTTCGTCGTGGGAATGATTCCGCCATTTTAGAAACACCTAATCCGGGTTGACAATTCGTCCAGGCATTAAACGATTAATATTGTACATTGCTCATGCCTCAAACTCCTCTTCTATGGTTATCCTTCGTTTCATCCTATCCTCATCCTGTGCTTTATACACGTAGCACCTTTGCGGCAAACTTCTCAATGAGATCCTCAGTAGGGAAGCTCATCTGCTCGAGGCCTTGCGCATACGGCGTAGGAACTTCAGCACCGGTGATTCGCTGGGCGGGCGCATCTAGGTAATCGAAAGCATACTCCATGGTTGTGGCGAGAATCTCGGCGCCCATACCGGCGAAGGGGAAACCGGACTCGACGGAAATCAGTCGGTGGGTCTTCTTAACTGACTTTACGATAGTCTCGATATCTAGAGGCTTGATTGATCGCAAGTTGATAACTTCCACATCCACACCGTAGTTCTTCTTCAAGGCCTCGGCCGCAACCATGCACTGACCGACGGTACGGGAAAGAGAGACCAGAGTTAGGTCCTTGCCCTGGCGCTCAATCTTGGCCTTGCCGAACGGAAGAACAAAGTCGTCCTTTTGGGCGGCTTCCGACATGGGGAAAGAGACACCGTACATAAGCTCGTTCTCAAGGAAGACAACGGGGTTGGGGTCACGGATAGCAGCCTTTAGAAGTCCCTTGGCGTCTTCGGCGGACCAGGGGGAAACAACCTTGAGACCGGGAATAGATCCGTACCAAGCGCTGTAGTCTTGAGAGTGTTGGGCGGCGACACCGGCGGCAAAGCCGTTGGGTCCGCGGAATGTGATGTTACAAGGCTGAATACCACCGGACATGTAAAGCGTCTTGGCGGCACTGTTGACGATCTGATCAATAGCTTGCATGGCGAAGTTGAAGGTCATGAACTCGCACTAGATATAGCGCAATCGATTAGTATCTTCCTGTTATTCCCAGTAACCTCTGGGAAGATGTATATATGTATGTATATATGATTCTACTCACGATGGGAGCTAAGCCGCTCAGCGCAGCACCAACGGCCAAACCACAGAAACCGCTTTCCGTAATCGGGGTATCAATAACTCTCTTCTCTCCGAAGCGATCATACAGTCCTTTCGTAACCTTGTATGCGCCATTGTACTGGGCAACTTCCTCACCAATGATAAAGACCTTCTCATTGGCTTCGAGCTCCTCGGCCATAGCCTCATTTAAGGCCTCACGGACGGTATACTCCTTAGTACCTTTTACATCTGCGAACGTTCTCCGTTGAGAGATGGCGAAAGAGGCGGGAGCAAACCGGGGAGTAACTCGGGGGACTGCGGCGGTGCGTACAGAGGCAGCTAATCTAGCCGCCGGACGCAAGTATCGCGACATTCTGAAGGAATTGAACAGGTAGAGAAGAATAGAATTGAATTTAGACGGGAATGCCAGCCGATTTGGAGAAAGGACGTGGTTGGCAAAAGGGTATCGTTGGTGACGGCGGTTAGTGATGGGGGAGGATTTGAAGAGCGATTTTTTACCGTCAGCCTTTTTTTTGGAGTTGCTATCAAATCGCGGTTCCTCTCCCAACTTTTTTTTCGGATGGAATAGGAACAGCTTGTTGAGAGCGATATGCCGCGCTATACCTTATCGGGCTTAGTTTTACCTGCTTGTGTGAGCTATCGGAGCTTTCAGTTCCTAGACCCTTATCGAAAAACAGCCTTATGAATTATATCCAAGTACCTTTTATATTCTACTTAACTACTATTTTAGTCTTATAATTGCGAATGAGTACCTAATTTTGATAACATAAGTAAATAGATTAGATCTTGTTATTCATTTTAGTTATACAAAATTGTTTTCTTGGAAACATACCGTTGCGTACCTCTGAAATATATCCCGATAATAAGATACTTGGCTTATTGGTCGTGTATCGTGGATTCGCCGAGTAACGCCGTAACGGAGTGAATTGGGGAATCCCTCCGTTGGGGGTACTCCGTTATCTCCCTCTCTATCGAAGACCCCTGTTAAGTCCATTAGGTACTTTAAATTCATCCACCGTATCGACAAACATTCCTATAAATTCAAAGCCACCTTGCAAATAATATATCAAAAACCATGGCATTATTCACTACATGTATTCTTAAATCTTAAATCGAAATTCCTTCTAATCATTGTCTGATTAATCTATCTCGGACGCTAGTATATGCTGCGAAATGATGTACTCTGCTAATGAGTAGGGGTCCAATGCCTCTTTGCAATATATACAAAAGGAGTCAAGTCTATTTTTTGGCTCAAAAACCAAACCCATCAGGACCCCCGAGAACTCGTATTAGTAATATTATGTAGGCGTGGACGTTACGTCTTTATTCATTACTTGTGCTTATAAGCACCTCGTTCACCCTCGGCTTAAAAAAAGTCGTATCTCTTTTTCCCCTTGATGCAACCCTCTTTACTTCTGCTCCGGCTTCTTTCCGACCATCAGGTACATAGGTGTGAAGAGATGCTTAGCACCACCCGCAACCAAGCAATCACCCGCGCGAGCTAAGCTGTCTGCCGTCTTCTTAGTACCAGCCGGTGCCAAACGAGTCAGCTCCAGGAAGGCCGCAAAGTTATGCGCAATTGCGCGACCCCACCATGTCATCCGTGCGATAGTAAATGCATCAAACACCGACTGCAGATACTTCCAGTCACCAGCAAGTGGCCAGTACCATGGGATAGGGTCGGGGCGGTCAGCAAGATCCTCGTGGTGTAACAAGTCAAACCCGGCAGTCTTCATGGCCTGAAGACCTTCCGAGATCTTGACCATGTTCGAAATACCATCACCCTGCTCGATACCGAGGCGGATCTCACGGTGCTCTAGGTTGTCGTTGTCATAGTCTTCCGTCATGAGCCATTCGTAAACACCGAAGACACCGCCGGGCTTGAGTACTCGGAAGATCTCGCTATAAACACCCTCAAGCTTAGGTGCGTGGACGGTAGCCTCAATGGCGTAAACAGCGTCGAAGGAGTTGTCAGGGAAGTCCATTTGCTGCAAGACATTAGACTATGCACGGAGAGAATACACGAGGTGGAAATTGGTATAGGTAGGACTTACCATGAAATCGCCCTTGACGAAGGTCAATTGGTTCGAAAGACCATCCTTGGCGGCATAGTGAGTGGCACGCTCAATCTGGTAATCGTTGTTGTTCAAACCGGTGACATGGCAACCAGTGAACTTGGCGATCTCTCGCGCGGGACCACCAACACCACAGCCAACATCCAGCACTCTCATGCCCTCCTTAATACCAATCTGGTGCGCGAGGTAGTGTTCATGTCGAGCAATCGCCTGGTAAAAGTTCTCGCCCTTGGAGTATCGGCAGAAGTGGAAGGATTGGCCCCAGCCATACTCGTAGAAATCGGTAGCGAGGTTGTAGTAGCTATGGAGAATGTTAGCAATAAGCCATTGAGTTTGTTGAATATCGTTGGACATACTGTCTCGTTAGGGTAGCGTATTCTGCTGTTCGCTTGGCACGGTCCGCCTCAGTCTCGTCCTTGGCGTCCTTGTTGTCCCAATGCTTGAAGTACTCGTCAACAGCAGCCCTCTGCGCATCGGTGCCCTTGCCGCCCTTGCCAATCATGGCTCGGAAACCACCTTTGACCTGAGCAGTCTCTCCGTGCATGGCCTTGTTGAAGGCAGCATCGCGCGCCTTATCCTGCTTCTCGAGCTCAATCTTGGAGGGTGCCATGTTGAGTTGGCTTTTGAAGGTTGACTTTTGAAGGGCGAGGAAAAATAAAGTTGTAAGTTGAAATCGAAGAGATTATTACAAAGATTGTAAAAGCAATAAAAAAAATATAATAATGGTATCAACAACAGAAAGGACAGATAAATAAGTTGTTGGAGGAAGTTGCGATTGTCGAGAAGCGGTATACTCAGAACAAGAAAGGGGACTCGGACGACATTTTATTATTTTCCTGGGGTCGTTATCGACAATTGATTAAGACTGAATTAGGAGGGACCTAAAGGGACCTAAGAGGACCCTTTTCCAATTTCTCAGCCAATCTTGGGTTCGTAGTCTAGCTTTAGTCTAAATTCTTGAATATTTTGACCAATGACTTTACACTGAACCTGCATTAGAGCAAAACGGAGACAGGGGTCAATTAATCCCGTTCTTGCTCTACCGCAATTTCGAAATATTCACAATCCTTCAATCCGAATACGAACCCGACAAGCCACATCGAAAACCGTGACGTGGCTGGCGTTTCTGGTGGCTTTAATATGCAGCGTCTTACTAACGGCTCGTGCTGCAATTCAAATCTGACATGTGAATCAAAACCATCCACGATGTTTATCCCAGGTGAAAATCCGAATACGAACCCGCGTTCTTCGCAACAGCATCATGGAGGCATGGGATACAGCTAACACTCAGACCTAATAATCTCAATAGCTGTCTGGGAAGATCCTTCGTTGCTTCATAATCTAAAAATTATTTACCCCTATTAGGTAAAGATATCCTGAACGAATTAATTTTCAGTAGAGACGATGCCGAATTCTAGTCCTGTTAATTCTGACCTATTCTGTCCTATAAAATTCATGAGGAGCGGGGGGCTGCAGATAAGATCAACTGCAAGACAGATAATACGTCAAAAAGAATTATCAGTGACATATCAGACTTTACTCTTTACGCGTAAAACAGTCAACCATCCAGAACCAACACTCAGTTCTCGGGGAATAGTCTAGCCAGAAAAAAAAAAAAAAAAAAAAAAAAACAGAGTAAGACAGCAAAAAGGTGGTATAGGAGGAATCTAACCTCCTACTGATGGACTCGCGGGGAATCGAACCCCGGACCACTCCCAGTTTTACAAGAGACTATCGTGGGATAGTCACGTGCTAAGGGAGTATTATACCACTAAACCACAAGCCCCGTACAACTGTTTGACCAGTTGTAGATCTGATTCGTTGAGGGTCAAGTCGTGTTATTTCAGTTTATGTAGCTGTGTGGCAGGGAATCGAGTGTTGACCCTAATTTAGCCGATCGGCGCCATCTACCAACTCCAGATCCAACCTCAATTCCAAAACCCACACTACCTATTGTAATACGCTTGTACCTCAATAAATGTCTAATAAGATACCCGTATGTATACCAATATGTTGTTATACATCCTTCTAATTTATTTTTGTTTCGTGATCTTTTTTAATGAAAATGATCAATTGTAGTATTCCACTCAATCGTCATAAGATTGCCATATGGAAATTTGAAGGACTCAATTCTTAATATGCTAAATCATCGACTTACTACCTACCTTAGTTACCTTGTAGTCCTCTCTAGAGATGCTCAGGTAATTACCAGCACCAACTACCACGTCCACCTCCATTTTCTTACTAGTTCAACCCTCTGTCCATCAAACGTTTCGTCCGTCTTCCCAGTTATAATAGGCGCATCTCCTTGCTTATCCAGCTTCTTGTTGCTTGTAAAGTACCATGCGCCGTGCCCTACAATTTCTAACACAAGTACGGCTGAAAGTACAACGCAGGCAGTAAAAGCATTCTGGTAAAGGGGAGCGTCTTGAGTCCTGAATACCTGGTTTCCCGCAATCCCGCCAGCGTTCGCGCCCATTATAACCATCCTAAACATCGGAGTCAGTCATCGAGTTAAATTTACCGAGTGTGCATCAGGATAGGAGCTTACGCCATAGCAATACTGCGTTCTTGAGGTCGTCGGCAGTTTACCGATAGCCAACCAGTGTTAAGAATGTGTATTGTGAAGTTCATGGCCATTGAGAATATAACAGCTGCGTATTTCCTCTCAGAGCTCCACTTCCACGCTTCTCTCAGGCAAGAAAATGCGATCAAACTCCAGATAGCGCTGATTAGCAACGCTGGCGCTCTTCTCCCGGTGGCGTCGCACATCCAACCCAGGAACACCGTCACGATCATACCGATAAAGCCACCAACGCTAGCCATCGCGTTGGCCTTTACAGTATCATATCCTAAGCTCTTGATCACACTCGGGCCGTATGTGTTAATCGCGTACATTGGAATCATAGCCGTAGTCGTGATAATCATGTGCAACAAAATCCTAGGGTTTGTAACAGTCGCCCAGACATCACCGCCAGAGATGCGCAGATTGTTTGTAGCTTTGGCTGGATCGTCGAGCAGTACACGCCGTACTAATATGTATGATTCGCGCTTATTGAAATATGACCAACGACCGAAGCTAATGAGCGGAGATCCGTTCCCGACTGATGGAGGAAGGAGTAGGATGAAGATAAAACCGATACCTATGGTAATAGCTCCCTCGACTGTAAAGAGAAGATTTTTTCAGGTTAGGTCATAACAGCGAGACGATAAATGGATAGTGCTACAGGTCGTTACGTACCTATGAAGAGCCATCTCCAGCCCGCTACCCCATACCGATCACCCATGCTAAGAATACCCGCGCCGAGTAGTGAAGTAGTGGTCGAGGCGAGGAGATTCCCGAGGAAAAATATTGATACCCGTAGACTTGTCTCTGATTTCTTGTACCAAGTCGACATTGTGTAGAGTGCGCCGGGGACGAAGCCTGCCTCGCACTGTACGGCTCCCCATTAGCATATCATTCAGAAGTATAACGGGACCATCGGTTCGACTATGCATACCAAACCCAGTAGTAGACGGGTAGCAATATATCCTCCATAATCCCTAATGAAGTTTTGAAAGGTAGCGACGAGTCCCCAAGCCATAATCTGAGCGGATAGCCACTTTCGGGGTCCAATGCGTTGCAATAGGACATTGGAGGGGATCTCTAACAAGACAAGGCCTGTCGATAGGATACTGTTTCCAACATTGATCTGGTTCGTGTTGATCCCGAGATCTTCGGTGATGGTGCTCGTCAAGGCATTTGAAATATTTGCTCGGTCTACTTGTAGAGCAAAAAATGCGAGACCAAGAATAGGGAGGAGGATGAAGTCGAGTCTATAAGCAGTCAGAAGATCATATTTAGAAAACAACGTGCTATATACATATTAGGAATCTTGCGGTGGTAACGTCTTACTTCCGTCTTACGGCGAGCTCCTCTGTTTCAGTCCAATCTATGATAGTAGACTCGTCGACGTTAACAGGAACCGCCTCTTCATCGGTAAGCTGAGCGGTGTTCGCCGGCTCGATGGATTTTTCAAATGACATGGCGAAGTTGAAGAGAGTTCTTGACTAGAATTATAATCAAGTAAACAGCGACTATATCTCTTTGTCAGATCAAGAGTCGTCACTGGAAGCTTGAGGTTAACCCAACATAAATTTTAGACCATCAAGGTACTCGTGGACCCTGATTCCACTTATACCTAGTTATACGTAATATCTTATCAATTATACTAGATACTGTTTTTCTTGTGCGTAGGACACGAAGAGTAGGTATAAATACAGCATCCGCGGATTTCATGCCATCTAAAACAGTCGCGATATGTGCATCGGATAGGCTAAATGTCTAAGCATCACATAAACTTGGACTCGCTAATAATATATAGGTGACCATGCATTCGGACTCACATGGTATTGGTCGAACATAATCTTATTCGAACGACTTCTCGGAGACCGTCCGTAGATACTCAATTGAGAAAAAGAAGCCATATTGATTGGATCATTGCTTTTTCCCCAATGGCCTAGACGTAGCTATATCCAAACTTGGAATACTCGCGGGTAGTTGAACATCAACTCCATACATTACAACTAACTAAAGCCATTAAATGCACATAAAATATAACTCCGTTTCTTAAGGCAGGTATGGTACGTTATGAAAAATAGTCGTTGTTATTAGTATTTACGTATCTCTTGTTGACATGATACCTGCCACAAAGATATAGGCTTCGTAGTGGGTGAAGAGTGTTGAAGGAAACTTGTAGCTTGTAAGGTAGCCCACCTAATGTTATCCCAGTTGGCGGGGTCCATAGAGGATAAGCTTGCTCCATAATTGTATTTCTAATGTCTGTGTAATGGGGGCCATTTAGGACTCTTCAACTTTGGTACGCTGCACCTCTTACGGCTTAGTGGCATCCATAATACATGCAGTTAGATGTAAGCGTGCGGAAAAGGAGACCCGGAACTATCGGGTGGCCTTAGCTCTTTTTCTTCAAAGACATTATTCTTGTTGTAACGAATGTTACATAGTTGACATCTCGACATTAGATGTTAGCGTATTTCAGTTGTTCTAAACTCGGAATAGATCCCTTAAAACATCGCTCGGTAACGAATTCAAGGACCACCCATATAACCAAAATGCCGGTTTATTTACATAACTACCTACCTAACTAATCGAATTGCATAACCTCGTAAAGTCCTAAGTTGTAGAGACAAACAAACGCCTACAGGCAAACGCGTTATCAATGCAGGACCCAAACACCGCCAAGTCCTTCAAGTGCAATACATGCTTTACCACTTTTCGTCGGAATGAACACCTTAAAAGACATATAAATACAGCACGTATGCCTGTTTGCTTCCCCTGATCTGCCATGCCGACTTCCATTGTTGTTAACAAAAAAGTAACAGACACTGTAGATCGCAACTTTGCATGCGAATTCTGCACTGCTAGATTCAAACGCGGGTTAGACGCTCCTAGGACCACACTCGTCAATAGAATCCAACTATTAACTTGACTAATCATAATTATAGGGATGCCCTAAGAAGACATTATAAATCATGCTCTCCCAGAGTCCAACGCGGCGTGGGCATGCCGCCTGCCGTCCAAGCTGGCAGGCGAAAGCGGGCCTGTGAAAGCTGTACAACACTCAAGCGCGCATGTGATCTTAAGATGCCGTGTCTTGAATGTACTGAAAGAAAGAAGCAATGCATCTATAGACGCGACACCTCCGTAGCAGACGCTAACGTCAGCCCCAATGTCCTCATCTCTGTTACGAGACCTGGACCTAACAACCCTGGTGAATCTAATATCGGCACCGAATTCATAGACCTGTCACCATTCGGAATTAATTATGGATTTAGTAGCGGAATACCTTATATAGGGGACTTAAGCATGCTCATACCCGCAGCAGAGCATCCTCCTCAAACAACTCAAAGGCCTACGCGCCTCCAATTCCTATTAAACTTCACCCGCACCACAGGTGTAAATAATTCATATAACTATAAGAGACCGTCTCTGCAACCGCAGAATCTTGTTGGCGTATACAGCTACAAGGCTGTGTACGTTTCTAAGGGCGCGGGGATATGTCGACTACTCAAATCTGTCGCGCGAGGCACAGACGCAGATGTAGAGATAACGTCGGCTGCCAATAACCTATTTTGCACCGATGAAATGCCAAAGCTTCTTGCTATTTTCTGGGAAAGATGGTACCCGCATTGCCCGATTGTTCATCGCCCGACTTTCAACCTAGCCTTCGCTCATCCCTTTCTGGTTATGACAATGGTCCTACTAGGGGCGGTTATGTCACCAATTGCACAGCATAGGGAGCAAGGGAAGTTCTTGCTCGATAGCGCCGAAAAAGCTGTCTTTAGCTCTAAGGTATTTGATTGTGAAGGATATAAGGATATCGACGAGGTCCATAATTCAGGGGCTGTCGCCACCTTTCAAGCCGCGTTTTTCGTCTGCATCATGCAGAAATGGGAAGGGAATGAAGCTGCCAAACAAAGGATTAGGCGCTATAAGTTTACCACCCTGGTAACTGTAAGCGATTCCGCTTGACTTCTACATATCTAACCTATCGTAGATATTTATAAAGTGCTAATTATCCGCAGGCTGTTAGATCCCTCGCTATCCCTCATGCTGCCCACGATCATAGTGCGCCAACACAAGGATCGAGCGAAGCTTTATGGAAGAAATTCATTCGCCGTGAAGAGCTGATTAGGTAAGTACGGTACGATTTTAAATGCGAAGATTTAACCGCAATCTAACCTTTGTTCAAGAACTGTATCATATGTATTTCTCCTCGACTGTGGCTTTCTAACCTTCCATAACTTTGCCCCTCGAATGGCATTGCAAGAAATGACCAACGAGTTGCCATGTTTAGAAGTATACTTCCAAGCTGCTTCCGCATCGGAGTTTTTCGAATTATCACGACTTGGATCTATTTCGCCGCGCGTGCTTAGCTTAGTTGAAGCATTACGTCTTCTCACAACTACCCCTGACGGCATGTTCAACTACGAATCTGTTCTTCCTACGAGCTGTTTGAGCTTATTTGTAGCTATTAACGGTAAATAAATCCTCACCAGGACCTGAATTCTGTGTTGCCATATGATTATGGGATTATATATGCTGACTGTTCTCTTGCAGCTCTTCTTGCTTTGGTTTATCATCAACGAACACTATCGGCTTTTCTCCCGTCTAATACGCAGCCCCTAATAAAAGCAGTAGATAGATGGGAGGATATCTGGGAGTGGAACATGCACCGATTGCAGGCATGTAACATACGTATAGATACGTGCTTTGGCGAGGGCCTGTTCATGGAGCAAGCCCCTGAATTTGCTGCGTTGGCAAGGCTCCAATTGAACACTGCAAACTCAGATTTGAATCTGTTTCCCTGTCCGTCTAACAATATCCTGCCGGATTCAAGTTCCTTGACTTCTCAGCCAAAGCTAGACAAATCGGACATGAGTCATTTGGCGGATTTAATATTACGATTTGAAGCTGTAAATATGGGACAGGAGACCTTCTAGTATCAGAAAGCTAATAAAACAATCTTTTCACTCAAATAATATCACCCATTGTGTGATATCTGTACTAACAAGGCACATCATTTAGTTTCTCATTAGTCCTTATTTCATCCTTGAGCAGGACGGTGAAAACTCCGGTAGCCATGTTCCCATGCTCCCATAGATGCCTTGGCCTTATTAATTTGACATATCTTACACGACCGAACCCTTCAGTTTCACTGTGCAAAGAAACGGCCCTTCCAGTTCCCCAATCCCCGAACTTTCTAGGCGAAAATGTCGTTCTTTAGACACGGGGTGAAACTCAAACTTGTTGATTAACGTAGTCAACGTCTTCCAGATATTCGTCATGGCTAAATGTTTTCCAATGCACATACGGTGACCGATACTGAATTGGAGGAGATTATTGGCCAACGATTTTCCGTCGGCCCCGAGGAATCTATCGGGGATAAAGTCTTCTGTGTTCTCGCCCCAGTTTTTCGGATTATGGTGCAGTACGTAGTTTGAAATAGCCAGGTTTGTCTATCAAAAAAGGGGGGTTAGCCGTAGCCCGTTCCTGGGAAACTTAATGGGTTTTTTTCACACTAACATTTTGTGGGATATGGCAGCCATCAATATTAACTCCTTCGGGATTGAGGACGCGTCGCCATAGACACATGGTGAATACAGGACTTATTCTAAAGCTCTCTTGGATACAAGCCGCGGTGTAGCTTAGCGAGGACTCGAGACCTTTGATAGGGTATGAAATCCTGTCTTCCGGAAGGTCGCCAAGGATGTCTCGAATTTCTTTATCGACTCGTTGCAAAGCTTGCTCGTTATGAAACAAGTGCCAGAACAGGAGGCTCAGACTCCCGGAGGTCGAATGGGATCCGGCTATTCTGCAAGAGGTTATTCATATTGTTCCCTTATAGGTGCTGTTGATAGAACTCACAGCATTGCCCACGCCTCCGAGTTGACCTCGGCATCTGTTAGTTTCGCCCCTGTTTCTGGATCTTTAGCGTCCAATAGATGTTGCATAAGATCTGGACGATCAGTAGATGACTGCTGCCTCCGATTCTCCACGCAGTCGGCACACACCCCCTTAAGTTTATCTCTGCTCTTCACCAAGTGACGAAGCCATGGAATAGGTAGCACGGGAATAATTCTCTTGAAAAAAGAACGAAACGGAAACGTGCCCAACAGAGACGAGAGAAGGATGTGATCGTTGATGGCGGGAATTTCAGGGGCTACTTCACTGATTTGGGTATTGAAGGAACGACCGAATGCAACCTCGCCGAGGATGTCGAATACGTAGAATGCGATCAGGTCCTTCAGATCGAATACCTCCTGTTCTCGAGCTAACCTGTTCAGTTTCTCGATAAGGATCTTCATCTGGTTTTCGATTAATGGCTCCATATTCCAAATAGAAGCCTGCGAGAATCCACGTGACAATTGTCGGCGGCGCAGGGCATGGATCTATTTCAAATTAGTACAGTAGCGCCTAATAGAACTTTTGATACTGGGATGAGAACATAAGCAACTAACATCTTCATCCCTCCCACCAAACAAATTCGGTTTAAACGCTGTGAAGCCATCGTAGAACTCTGTCTTGGCCATTTGTCTACCTGACTTGTAAATTGGGGCTATAGCATCCGCATTCCAGAAATGCAGATCATTAGGCCCGATCCGTACAACGGGACCGTATTCGATATGCGCTTTGAGAAGTTGTTCGTGGAGGCTCAGCTTATAAATATAATAACCTTTCCAGCCATTCGTGAGAGAGGCGAGAAACGGCCCGGGGTATTTCGCCAATGGATGGAAGAATCTTTGATAGATCACATATGTGGTAACAAAAGATAATATAATGCTTGCGACCACGAGAGTTGCATGTGATTCGATAGAAACTTTAAAATAGTCCATTTTTTCAGGATAGAAGTTTTGCTGTCCTTGTTCTTGTATTGAAAGTGAGAGAAAATCCAATTTCTAGGAACGATTTTATGTTGGAAGAAGTATGATATTCTCTATTAGTGGTGGAAAGAGATACTGGTAACATGTTGGGTTGACAGGTAGGTAACAAATGGCGGTTGAGGGTGAATTCCGAGTCACGCAGATGCACTGCGCGCCGTTTCCACGGACGCCGAGGGTAATAGACGAATTATCGAGTTCTACCAATTTTCCCTTGATAGACCCCCGAGTATGGCCAATGACTGAGTAAAATATATACTACAACCATGAGTATTATAGTGGCCCATGGTGACGGTTCCTTGTGGGTATTCTCCGCGGTAATGCTTCCAAATACGTTCTCATGGGTACGATCCGTTCGTTTGGCTATAATATTAGTGATTCCAGGACGCATCTGTGACCTGCCGCAGTCTGACCTAACTCCCGAAGATCCAGGCTCCAGCTGATCCGAAAGGCTTACAGAACGGCAGCAAAAGGGGGGAAGGGAGTTTTTAATTAGCCAATAATTTTACACGTTGTTAGAACAAAAGTGGAACGTGTATTTGAACCTAGTGAGGAGGATTGCGTCGTTCAACCGCTTAAATTCCCTCAATTGTCGTTGAAGCAGAATAAATAAATAAAAAACGTATAAGTGCATTCCATAGAAAGACCGACTCGGCTGCCCCTTTTTAGGTTTACGACTATCCCCGACAAGTTGCTTCTTATCGAAGACTTGGTTTAGATTTATTTTATTTTTTAGGCATCCTGACTAGTAAAATCTCCTGTTAAAACAGCACAGCCAATAATGGGTACTCGAATTCAAACTTCCACCAGTGTGTATAAAGTTGCAGGAAACTTGTCCTTGACCATTGATGTACACGTCCCTGAAGGATATAATGCCGAATCCGGGACTGCTCTCATCCACTTCCACGGCGGCTATCTCGTAAGTAAATGATCAAAGATACCAGTCATCGTAACAACTACATAGGTAACTCGTAATTATAGGTGATCGGCGAAAAGACTACATTCCCGCCAAACTGGCTGATTAATGCCTGTCATCGCCGCGGCTGGGCATATGCCACACCATCGTATCGCCTGATGCCAGAGGCCAACGGTCTTGAAATCCTACAAGATGCAGTCGATGCCACGAATTGGATACGAGACAACTTTGCTAGGTCGAACCGGTTGATCGTTGCCGGTTCCAGTGCCGGCGGTTACCTTGCTCTCGCCACGGCAGCCCATCCACAGTCTCCGCCTGTTACGGCTGTCCTCCCAATATACGGGATGCTTGATCCTGCAGGCCCGCGATATGTAAAACCGGGACAGCCATTGGCTTCGCCGGTCGATAACCTCGAGTCTGTCATCGAACAGATATACGCTGTTAGAGCGAACGGAACTTCAATTGATGGATATGCGTTCCCACAGGATATAGCAACAGATAGGAGATATATTTGGATAAAAGCACTCCACGAAGCGGCCATTTACCCTGATGTATTGACAGATATACGAGGTCTGGCGCAGCAGATCAACGAGCGCGGTGCTGACGCCATCCCCGAAGAGTTCCGACAGCTATTCCCCGCTTCCTTCGGGCTTCACCGAGATTTTCCCCCTACAGCTTTGTTACATGGGGATTCCGACGTCGCCGTTGATGTAGAGTTAAGCCGTGATGTGGCAAAGAAACTCGAGAGCTTAGGCGTCAAAGTTCTATTAGAAATTGTCAAGGGCAGAGGCCACGGGTTCGATGTCATCGAAGCCCCAGCGAATATCGATATTATTACTAATTCGACAGGAGAGCTTAATGGTAGTTTGTCTAGGGTGTTTAAGTTTTTGGAGGAAGCTGTCGGCTGATTCTTACGAGGTAGTGGTTTTGCAAGTGATATATAGCTTCTAATTGTACCTAATTGTGGAATCGAGTTCAATTTTACTGCGTTTATGTAGTATTATACAAATATAGAAATACTATGGATGGCATTTAATGGTCTTGCTATGCTAGGTACTTAGTCTAATATAAATAGGGGTTAGAGATGAGATACTGAAAGAGAAATGACAAAGTGGTACTGTCCTATTTAAATTGCTCGAAACGTTCCCGTTCCTCCTCGTCTTTCGCAAGATAATTCACCGTCCACTGCCAAATATCATCTTGTTTCGCCTCCTCGTAGCTCTCCTTGCTACTCTTGATAGGCTTCCTACCCTCAAAGTACTTGGCGCTCTCGCCCTCTACGTCTGAGCCAACCGCAAGACGCGCTAGCGATGCCGCAGATTCTCTTGGGTGATGGACGTTCGGGATGAAGATCAGCCTGAGGAGTGGAATTATTCTCGGAAGAATATGATTCCAGATAAATCGAAGAATTGCAGGATATTCGCGTGTTAGACCGGAGCCGGGCATTAGACCCGGATCAAAAGCATTCACCGTGATTCCTCGTTCCGGAACACGTTGCTTCAGGCGGCGATCGAGCGCGTACGTCCACAGTATGTTTACGAGCTTGCTTTCGGTGTACCGCTGGAGACCCGGGTTATTAGCCGAGGCGGAGGTAGGGTGTGCCATCTCCTCGGCGCTTATATAATTCGGTTTCGGCATGCCTCCCGTGACTTGATCCGGATCGTGGGTAGGGCTGGAAACGACGACCACGCGGGCGTTGCGAGCCAGATAAGGACACAGGAGATGGAAGAGCAGGGCGTGGCCCACGTGGTTGATGCCGAAGGTAGCTTCGAGGCCGTCGATAGTTTTGACTACCTTGGAACTGGGAAATTGCAGAGCAGCATTGAATACTAAGGCCTGTATAGGGGGATAGTCTTTTAATGCCCAGTTTTCAGTAAAGCTGCGCACGTCCTGTGAGTTCGAGAGGTCGAGTGGGATGTAGACGACGTTCTTTTGGCCGAGAGTTTTATTGATAGTGTCTGCAGCATGCTCGCGGTCGGAACGCGACGAGACGACGACTAGATATTCCGGATGTTCTTTGGCAATCTGTAACGCCGTATAATATCCAAGGTTGACTGTTCCGCCGGTGATGATTATTGATCTTTGGTAAGCCATTATTATGGAATAATTCCTTTAGTTGATAGGCGTTTGGAATAAGAACCTAAAGGATGAGGGACGTATTTAAAGAACTACAAGACAGATATAATACAGAGATCGTACACATAGGTAGGTGTATGTACCTACCTTATATATTGGAACTGAGTTTGTAAGTAGTTCGTGGTGGACATATCGGGCGACCACCCAACTCTATATATAGCTGGATAGCAATACAGCAATTAATCGGGATGGCGCCCCTAGGACCCTCGGAGTCCTGGGAGCAAAAACGGGGTGGTGTAGTTGGAAGCACCGGGCTTCCATCCAAACTCGCCATTTTCAAGCTCCTCATGGAGGGGACCTGTTGAGCCACCGAGGCTCCAGGCCCAGCTGAATTTTTTGCTTTTTTTTTTCCCCTGTGTTGTTTCTATTCTACTGTATTTTTTACTTCATTTCATTTGTATTCTTATTTTTGTTTATTTTATTCTTCACAGTAGAGAGAGATTGCCCTACCCAAGGCAATGCATTTCCCACCCCTTTAACATAGCAAAACCAGTTAGTTACCTCTTTAAGAATAGTTAAACATTTTCATTTATTTCCTTTTCATACACGATGCAATGCCACTGGATATTAATGAAGCTAATCTCCGTTGTAATCCCAAATTGAGGGTTCTTCAGCCCCGTTCTGTTCTTTACAGCATCGGAGTTTAGACGATATCGGGGTTTTTATCAGCTCGTGCATTTGTCTAATAAGATTCTTGGCGTGACGATTAAGTAGTTGAACTGATGACGGACGCCGAGGAGACCGAGACACGGAGCCCACGCAGTCCATCGCTGCAGTTAATTATGGTCAAATAGGTATCTATCAAAATTAGGTAAATACTATATTATTTGCAGCCTAAGCATGTTTCGATCGCTTCATTCTACGATTGTTTTTTCTTGTGTGTTTTATTGGAGACATTTGAATTCCGCTCATAGAAAAAGAAAGACCCGTTCGAGATATTATAGTAAAAATTCATTTAATGAGTTTGTATGCATTAAAAGCGATATAAGAGAAATAGGAGCATGCTTGCGTCGTCCATCGTGGATCTCGATGACGTAGATTTGACATTGTTTTTTTGATTATTTAGGGAGTTAGGCAGGTATTAACATCGACGAGATGTATCAGTAAAACCTTGACGTGCAGTCACTATTTTAAATCTTATTTTGACTCATCCTAGCATATCACTGACTATTTTAAGAAGCTTCAGTTTTTATAGTACCGTATTACTTACACGATGGCCCCAAAACTAACTCCCACACCTTTACAGTCGCTTCGTGTCTCTCGGCACTTTATTCCAGCCCACGAACTTATTCCCAATACTAGCATCCAAATTAAGCCGTTACTACACTACCACGAAGCTTTTCCTCCTTCAACACTGACCGCATCCGCCATAGAGTCGCACCTCACAGCGGTCGGCGTTGTGGAGCCTCAGTGGCGGTTTACTATGTATTCCACCACTCACTTTCATTCTACTACGCACGAACTGTTGTGCATTAGCAACGGAAAAGCAAAACTTTGTTTTGGCGGCGAAGATAACCCTGGCAAGGTGGAGAAGGAGGTTGGAAAGGGCGATGTATTAATTGTGCCGGCCGGCGTTGGACATAGGCTTCTAGAAGATCTTACAGGTGGATTTGAGATGGTGGGCTCCTATTCCAAAGGTTATAATTGGGATATGTGCTATGGCAAGAAAGGAGAAGAGGCTAAGATACAGAGCATCAAAGACTTACCATGGTTCGAGAAAGACCCGATCTATGGGGATAAGGGTCCCGTGCTCGAAAATTAAAACTTCAAGGGAGCTATATTTATTGTTAGTGATACGTTGACTGACCATTTAAGTTGCGGTCTCGTCCTAACGGTCAAAGCAATATTGGTATCCCTTTGAGACTATGGTCTCATCGTAAGCTAAAAGGTACCTAGCTGCTAACTTGTGCCCTAAGCGACTAAACATGTCCATGACTTGACAAAATGATACTGAATTCTCGGAGGTGGAGTCAAACAATACAACTCATAGGCAGAGGACTGATCTGTGCATTACCCTCACGTCACAGGAATTAACAGGAGTAAAAGCAAAAGAAAGTGTCCAATCGCAAACTATTACCCCCGTACTCGTCCAAAACAGTTGGCGTGAAGCAAAATCCGACTACGGACGGCTAAGATGAGGCGCCGGCGTCTGCCTCGATGCAATCGTTGGCATTCATGATCTGTAAAGAAACTTGCGTTACCTTTATTACCACGAGCTGGTCGAAACGAAGAGTACTAAAAACATGAAACCTGCAGATACCCATCTGAACTTCCAGGATGCCCTGATTCCACGATGATATGGTGACACCCTGTTGCTTCGTTGAGGCAGGAAAAGTATAAATCACTCTGAATCATAGCAACAAATTTGACTTCTCTATAGCGCATTGATAGAAGAGTAGTAGCTTCAATAAACTTACGCCAGCCAAAGCTCATAGGCGTCCCAAACTCTACCGCAGGCTTGACGTGTATAAATACCACAGGTCAGCCCATGACGAGGGAAAAAAAAGAATTTATTTATAACAGTTCCTAACAACCTTCACCAAATACTTCATCTATCAAAAGCATCACCTAAAACCATACATATCCAGCCGTCAAAGAAATCGTCACTACAAACAATCGCCAACATGTGCGTATACGTAATCACCTTTAACTGCACCTGTGGGGTCTACGAGGTTGAGATTGACTGCGGGTATCTCGATTGCAATTATGTCTATTTCTACCCGGATATACCATGCCCTATATGCGAAAATCTCGTTGTGGAATTAGATCTGGATGCGGAAACGAGCCCTTGCTCGAGCCCTTGCTCGAGCTCAAGCTCGAGTTAACCCTTATCTTATAACAAACACATGTGACAAGTAAGTCTTATAAGGCCTTCAAAGATCTCGTGAGCCAGCGTATAGATAAAAGGTCACTTAATCGATATAAAGATGAAGCAGATTTTTTGACTGACTTTCGAGCATTTAGGTACCATTCACATTCAACTTAACAATGGAAAAGCCGACAGAATGATTATACGCTAGAGTAGAAAGACGATGGCTTGGCTTGCCTACAACATAATTATTTCCCTGTTACGAAAGATTGATCTATATTTTTGTTATCCCTTTGGATGACTGCACTTGAGTATAACGTGTTGGAGTTGGCTTTCTATGGTCTCTGACGAACGTATGACTAGAAGGAGTAGGAAAAGGGGAAGATTGCATTTTCGAACTTCTTTACATTATACTTCTAGTACTATTTAACCTTCCCCTAATACTAATTTTATTTTTCGACAATCTGCTCACTTTAGCGGCCTGTGAAGGTGATGATGGTCTTTGTGTTGACAGTCCCCTGGGCAACTCATAGCGCATCCTCCCTCCCCCCCTTTTTTTTTTTCATCTCCATCCTTGCTTCTTCCTATCCCCCATAGATAACTAGACACACTCAATACGACGTAAAAGCCATCATCATCATCATATCCCCGATTTTAACACTATAACTATATTGAATTGAGAGGTCAAGAGGCTACTGTCAGACATGGTACTAAGTAGATGTCTCAGGATATCTTTGTGTATTAGTAAGGTTACCTGCTAAATAACTCATTCGCGTAGCTCATATACCAGACACTCACCACGCGAAGACGATGTTCACAAGTTCTAAGGGGGTCTCCTCTTGTCTATCAAGTTCGCTACGCTCAAACCAACGTAACGAATTCCTTTTCTTGCTCATTCAACGGTATGCGGAACCATTCGGGTCGTGTTTCCCTTTGCCGGATGGTGTAAAGGTAGTCGTTTTTCCTCCACAAGCGGTATTTCTCAAAGAGTTCCCCTGCTTGAATCCCTTCGTCCTCAGCCACGAGTCTTCCGTGTACAGCACCAACTCTTGTGTACAAATGACTGCCTTCGGTAGATTTCTGAATGAGCAGTCCAAAGTATCCTTCGTTACTTGGAGCCTTTGCCCAATCACGATCCGGGGGCGGTCGGGTTTCACCAGCAAGGAAGATTATGTATAAGTCGGTATTTTCTGGATGATTATCTGGGAAGTCGAGGGAGCCGGACAGGAAAAGGACGTGCTCTCCGTATCGGAAACCAAACATGACGTCGAAGATCCGCTGGAAGGGTCCGAAACTATCCATGTATACGCCTTCTCTGCTAAATGTTAATTCGGGAAAGTATTCTAGATCGAATGGGCCCTTCCGCGTGTATACTGGAAACATGGGAGCGCGGAGGCTTATGTGTCCACCCTTCACAATGCCGAATTGATTCCCGTCCGCCTCAATCTCGCAGCTTTCTAATAAAACATAGCTGTCAACTCCACAGGAAAAATTATTGAAATAGGTGAAGATGCAAAATTCAATCGCTCCTTCAACGGATGCCCAAGACCATGATGGGACTTGGCAGGATTTCTGCCGTGTAAGCGTCGCAAATCTATCTCTCCGCCACATTAACCCATGAACTAGGGTACTTTTCCATATACCAACAAGATATATGTCGCCTGTCTTCAAACTCAGGCTCTGCGCTAGGCCAGATAGAGCGGGGAGTCGATCAGAATGATAAGTGATGCCGCAAAACATGAATCTTTCTACCATAGAATACCAAGATTTATGGCTTTCAAATTCTTCTTTTGACATCCAATTCTTAGTAGTATCCGTCTTGACTGGGATTAGTTGGTCCACGCGATGTCTAGGGGTTTCTAGGCGCCTGCCATCTTCAGCTAAGGAAAGCGTTTTGCATTCCCAGAACATTTGACTAGATGCGAAGAATAGTATCCTGGTCGCAAGATATCGTTCTTGCAAGGCCCAAGATCTCTTATGGAGCGGCTCTGTTCTTAGGGAATCATCATACGGTGTGAGTGAATTGATAACCTGTTGAATATGAACTGTCGACGATTTGCCTGTCTCGTGGTTTGCTATCGTTATAATCTCCCCGGTTTTACGGGGCGAAAGGAAACCAGTTAAATCAGATGTCGATCGTGAAGCGGAGATGACCAGAGTCGCATTCGAGTAGACATCTTTCATCCTGAGAGACTCTGACCTCCATTCCTCTGAATCATCCTGGATTATGCAGAGAGAGTCTATCCAGATGTAATCTAACCCCAGAGCCCGCGAGACCGTTATCGCATCTTGAAATGTCTGAGGAAGCTCGCAGAAAGGTATACCCTGCCTACGACTTGACAAGGTCTCCTGGGACGTTGTGAAAGTCCGTTCGCCTCCCCAGCGGTGACTTAATGCTACATAACGACCATAACATTCACTTGTATCATGAAGTCGAATAGGGTCTCCTGGCTTCGATCCAATATGCAAGAGTCTAGTTGGTAATGGCGCATCAACGGCATTTGCTGGTTTGCAATTCTCATGCGTTTGCATACACTGTGTCATCCAGGAGAGAGGTAAGTTGAGCAACTTTGAAGTGGGAGGGTTTGCGGCAACGAGTCCCGGTTGCAGTTCGTCGTTAGTTGCATCCATCAACTCAGCTTGATGAGAAGTCGGTACTTGAGAGGGAGAGACGGAGCATGCAACGTCAACTGCTGATAAAACAATATTGAGTAAGTGGCGATCTCTATAAATGAGCGAGCTATACTTACTATCTTGCGAAATATACACATTGAATTCCGCAATAACCAATTTATATCGATCCTCCAAGGCTCTTTCAAAGATGATGGACGCGACCCCTGTTGCCTCCTCTACGCCTATTGCATCTGGTACAGAGTGGTATGGATTGACACGGACGGTGACACATTGGGAGCTAGATTCCAAGTCTTCGGGAAAAATAATGCGGCAAATACTGCACGCGTCTCGGGCGGTATAAGAAGCTGGTGAAGGATGGTAAGAGAAAGGTTTGGCCGCCTCACCCAAATCTCCTTGACTGTGAAGCTCAGCCCAGGGAATTGATGAGCAATCTTTGCAAAGCGTAGAGGGCATGATTATAGCAATGATAATGGAGGAATTCAAGCAGAAAGCAGCAGCGGAGAGGTGCAGCGGTTTGATAAATAAGAGAAGTCCATAACTACCTAGGTGAGTTTCTTGGTCACCTCACGTATCATCGGGCGGCTAGGGCTTCGTACACATTGCCCTTGCATGGTTGGCTCTCTCTTACATCATTCGCGGCTATGTCAGGTCTGGAACTCTGGACGACCAACATCAAGTGTCTGCGCCGCATCATTACAGGCGATCAATTATATTGGTGAAAGTGAAGCTACCATCTATTTTCTGCGTCGGCCCGAGGCGCGCCAAGAGCGCCAATGAGCCATTCAAGGCGGGCCGATCTGATGAATTCTGCATGTGTATTAATATGACAACATACTCTACACGGAACTTACAGTCTTGGACAGTATGAAACTTTTAACATACGATCATATTATCGGGTATCTAGGTACATTACCAGCTTTACAACACTATTTACGCAATTCCTGGTATTTGCGGGGGCCGCGAGTGGTAGCCTGGCCTAGATCGTCATCTCTGACATCAGTTTAGGAGAGAATTATATCCCGCCAACTGGTATTGACAAAGCCAAAAGCAAATGCACAAATACTACATGAAGAATCTTAAAGTATGAAAATCCAGAGTCTAGAAATGTAGAATCCCAAGGTCTATTCTCGCCGAGGTCCAGTCCTAATATCTGGCGGAATGGGCTTCGCCGATCTAGAATTCCGGATTCCAATTTTCTTGAAGCGGGCGAAAGGCTTGACGATATTCAGCAATCTCCTTGCGAATACCCCATTATAAAAGTGCCCTTCTCCGACATCATCAGCTTCAGCGTAGAAACTAATTCATTTAACTGTTTCGTATAGATAGAAGATCCTCGGTATGCTGAATAGACTGCCGGGGGTGGTATCCTATGTCTGATTGTGGTTGAGTTTGGCTGCAAAAATAGTGGTGCGAACGCGACGCAGGTAGCTAAGAATATGAAGGGCATTCACCAAAAGGCGACGCTATAATCCACGTACCTTCAACCCTGTGTTGTCGGAATGGACACGGACAAAGGCGATGCATATCCAGTTGTCTTCCTTGCAGGTTATAGAGCGAATACTCACACATGAACTTCATGTTCTCCTCTCCAACCGTATATTGAGGACTGAGGCATCATACGAGGAACAATCTAACGTTTCTTCGATATGGTTTTAGGATACGGCCTATGACGTCCCAAAATCATACCGGGTTGGTATAACGATGTCGCACGCCGGACAGGTATAGAGTTAGAAGGAAATACACAAATACAGACAGATGATACAGCAGCGCATAGGATTGAACCCACCGATTTCCTTTTCTCGCGAAGAATCCGACGTGGAGCCTCCTATTCCACAGTCATTGTACTAGCCATGTTAGTAAATTCAAGTAGTATCGGTGCAACTTAGTGTGCGTTAGGTCCGAATAATGGGGATGATGATGATGATGGTGATGAGTTGGTGCCATTTTGCGCACAATATGTGCCAAGGACGAGAATACTAAAGCCACATGTTTGGTATTGGGTATTCATTCATAATTGTTCGCACTTGAACACAAAGGTTTAGCTCGGTTTAATCGATTTTTCTCTTCTGATCTGCCCAAGTACACCTGTAGTACGACGTCCTGATTGGCCACGTCGGTGATGTGTAAGTCCACCTCTGTCGGTCTATCACACTGCGACGATCTTGCTTGTCACGTCACATGCGTGATTAGGCCTGCCAGAGTGGTAATGAACCATATCCAACTCGGCACATCTATAACTTAGTATATATTATCACTTAGCATCCCACCGCTATCCGACTTACTCTTCTCGCATGGTTGTAATTGTATCAACCTAGGGGTCGTGAGGGACAATATCATGAATTTGTAACACTTCGAACGCAAGACTACATCTAAGGTCCTCAAGATACCATACAGTCATAATGTTCTACATAACGATGTTAGTGACTCTTTTCACTGCACTCGCCGCAGCTATTCCCTCTCCCCTAATGCAAAGGCAAGATGCCTGCGCTGGTGACAAATCCGTTGCGGGATACTGCAAAACTTTGTCCTATACGGACCGAACCGGAGCCTCGTCGACATCGGCACCGTCCTCTTCGGACTGTCAACAGACCTGTCGAGGCGTACTAGGAGACGCCGGTGATTGGGGCGTCGACTTCAAAAATAGACCTGCAGGCTATCGCGACAACCTATACCTGGGGCCTTGCGAGTTCGGCGTCTCTCGGGAAACAGACGGAGACAGCTCGCAGTTCTCATTTTCGATGCATAACCAAGATATTGTGGATGTGATCGACGAGGTGATTAAGAGGTACGCGGGCCAACACGATGGAAAGGTACGGGCCGAGGGTACGATGGACTGTTCAGGCCATGTGGTTCGCTGGTACGTTGGGTAGGTGGTTAGAAGGCCACAGGAAACTAGGCATGAGTAACGACGAGGGATAGCGTTGGTGCAATGATGGTTTTTAATAGGCGGGCACCTCGAACAACTTTCTACCAACGAACTTATGATGGATAGAAGAGGGTATGGCCGCTAGGCCGGGGGCGTTTATGGGTTCCGCGCAAGCAGGTTGCCCTCATTAAATGTAGAAGCGTGGCTTAGTGCAATGAGTTCGATATTACAGTTTTATCATTTCTAACTAGGGCCTATGCTCATATCATGATATCATTTTAATCGAGAGAGGATGTGTATTAAACCCTCTATGTGGATATGGAAAAACAATGAAACCAACATTCTAGTCAAGGAACAGTTTTCGAGGACGTAAAGTAACATTCCAGCGCTAAGTCTCAAAACCCATATTCACCAACACGCTGAACCAGTCCGTTGTAAGTCCTTGACTATAATTCTTGGGAATATGATCGACCTACGTTCGTAGGCGGCTAACGAAAGTGGAATTCGGAGATATCATTGGCTGTAAACTACGCATGGTGACAGCGAGCTGCAGGGGCACATCGGGGTAAAAAGACGAGGGGCATGGCGAATCAGAACTCTTAGGAGTTATGAAAACCTCCCAAATCTTACAGGAAGAACATACCATGTGACGCTTGCACGATAATACAGTTGCGAATAATGCAGCATCACTTTGCCAAGCGCTAAACCTTTCAATAAGCGACCTAGGTATCCCGGCCGTAGCGCAGCACGGTCCGATCCCACACTCGAATTCGGGTCGTTGGGAGAGATATCGGCCTTGTTTAGGATGTCGCAATGGAACAACGAAGATAAAGCGTTGTAAAATTTGACAGCCATTAACCATAACATATTTATATAGCAGGAATACACTCAACACCAAGTTGCTATATAATGTGTATCATAGCAGTAAAATAGGGGCAGGAGTTGAAGTGCACGGACCAAACAGAAACCTAAGTGGTGGGGTATATTCTAATTCGTATATGCTTTTTGGTATAACAATAGGATCCTACATAGGAGGATTATATACAAGTATACCTACCTACCTACCTCGGTAGATTAAGTAACTTCTAATTGTATAAGTCCCCATACCGCTTCCACTCAGTATGAACGTCCGCCTTTTCAGTTTCGAGCGTTTTACCAGAAGACTTGTGCCTCGATCGACACGTTCCATGACCCCCCGACCAGGAGTCGCGGGCTCAAGGCACGTCGTTCGGATAGCATCCGCATCACATTCACATCTCTCCCAAACCGTCGGAATACGATCATCAAGGGAGAATACAGTAGCACAGATAGTAAAACGTTCCTCGTTTGCTCCCAAGTCTTTCGGCGTTCGGTACGGAGCGCAGGTCCCTTGGGGCTTAGCAGCATTCCACTCCAATCCTGCCATGACAGACGGCGACGCCATATTAGCTGCCATGGCCGACCCCCTTGATGGCATTGATGAATCGCTTCGTGATGAGAATCATAGTACAGATGCGCCCTGGGGAATGGCTGTATACCGCGTCTGCTACGACGATGACGCAGCATGGCAGCAGATACTGGCGCGCATTGAGGAGACGGTCCAATGGCGTCTCAAGTTAGTAGGCCGTAGCGACTTGCGCGCTCGCCATAAACTTGTCGTCATGGATGATCCAAGCAAGTTCAGCGGTATGAAACCCGACGAGATCCGAGAGATATTCACGGAGTGGGCGGCGGAGGAGCACAGACGTAACTGGGGCGGGAAGCACAACAACAAAGACCCTTATTTCTCCGGCGCGCGGTATAATTTCTGCCTGGTAGTAGATGATCTGTGCCTTGAATCTTTAGACAAAAGGGCTATTGCCCCCGTAATTAAGATTCTCCAGAAGGACTTCTCACCATGGACAGAAGAGGAAGCGAGAGAGATGGGTTTTATTGGCGAGGTGGATGGGGATTCCGAGCTTCCCGCAGGATTTTGGGAAGGTGGCGTTACGGGCAGCGAAGAGGAGAACGTAGGCTGGATGTATATTCCCGTGGCCGAGTATGTTGAACAATACAATATCTTTTGTGACGCTGGTAATTGGCATGATAGTTACGTACGCCCGCCTTTTACATTTTACGATAGGACGGCCGAGAATAGAGTTGGGTACTGGAGGGCAGTTGTAGAAAAATCCCCAGGAAGTAATCCAAAGCAGTAATCCCGCGACTTATTATGCAGGTTCCATGATAACTATGTCGAGAGTTGTATTTACCAGTCATTATCGAAGGTTCTAATATACAGATATGATGTCACCTACCCAGATATCTTATACGTCTGCTCATATAAACGTTGCTTCTTTAATAGACCGCGATGGTGCCATCTTACTTTCCCTAAGTTGTGGTAAGTAAGCTAAGAAAGTATAATCAGAAAGAACATAGTGATCCTCAGTTGCCGTCCGTCAGGAGCAATGGATGAGTTTCTTTCTTTAAACATTTCGGATATTCTTCACTCCTGGGACAACTTCATCCGGAACCCGACTCTACGACCTCGAAACCATAGCTAAATCCTACCGCTATCTTTTACCAGCACATTTATGTCGCTGCTACCGCGTACTAAGATCTTTACCTTTAGTTATTCTATTTTTTTCTCTTTCTTGTCTTTACGTGTCTAACGGTTCCGTTCACGGATCATAGCGAGGAAACGATATTCAACAGCTTTAAAATACTACCACCGCAACCGCATAGCCAAACGAGCTTGAGATTTTCAATATGGAAAATTCTTTAGAATGGGCAAGACAATGGAAATGGCTGCCCTGGAACTGGACTGTGGAGCACATCGTGGAAGGCTTCTCATGCATCGCCATTGCTTTATACGGTTATGATCAGGGCATGATGTCCTTAGTCATTACGAACGAGTCATACCTTCGCACGATGAATTTATCAAGAGAATCCCCTTAGGTCGGGTTTATTGTCGCCATTTACTACCTTAGTTGTGTAGCAGGTGCCGTGATGGCGTCGTATTGCGCCAACAGATAGGGACGATATTGGCCAATTCTTATCTCAGTCATCGTAACGATATTTGGGGATCTGATAATGTTTGCTCCTGACATATATTCGTCTCGCTTTGGGCCTACGCCGGGTATTGGCTCCTTTTGGGTCATGCTATCGGGGAGAATTGTGCTGGGGATCGGAATTGGCGGCATCGATGCAGTAATTCCCGTCTATACTGCTGAACTAACCGAGGGCAATGCCCGCGGTACTGCTTGTAAGAATATTTCTTCAACCCTTTCATTTCTAGTATTTGGGCCTCTTGGTTGCAAGCATCTTCAGTTCCTATCATTCTGTTTGATTCGAATGCGCATTTAAGTATAATTGCTAACTAAGGAATGTCGTAGTGGCGAAAGAGTTCCGGGCAAATATTGGAGGGTTACTGGTAGCGTTTGCATTGAACCTTTACTGCTCCCATTGGTTTGGAAATTCTAGCGTGGCTTAGAGACTGCCTATACTCGCCATGGAGGCTTTCCCTTTGGTAATGATGTGTATCATATGTAGCCTTCCAGAGTCCCCACGCTGGTTGGTGAGTCAAGGGCAGATGGATAAGGCGAAAGACGTACTGGCGCGCCTTTATGGAAATGACGAGGCGGACCACAGACTTGATGAACTCCAAGCTTCCCAGCAAGAGCCCCAACAAGACGATCCCCAACACGGAGAGGCGGAGGAAGAAATAGTGGAACGAGTAGGATGTCTTGGTATGCTCTGCTGCGGTCGGATTCACCCCAACATGATCACGATAATGGTTCAGCTCAACCAGGCTATGACGGGCTACGGGGCCGTCTCAGTCTATGGTTCGCAAATATTCCAACTTCTTGGAATGCTGCCGTGGATCTCAGAGTATGCAACTCTCGGCAACTACATCTTCTACTTCATCACGATGGTTTTCACCGTCAATTTGGTTGACAAGTACGGGCGCAGAAGATTAATGCTGTGGGGAAGTTGTGGTTTAACAATCTGCTTCACCATTCTAGCTATCACCGCAATGAACCTTCTCAGCTCTGACGGTGGATTTAAATCTACCGTAGGCACTATAGTCCTCGTAGGGTTAACGGCTATATTCGGAGCTTCCTGGCTGACGACTGTCTGGCTGATTCCGACTGAGATATATCCGGACAAGACGCGAGCGCAGGGCGGTGCCATCAGCGTCGTCGTATGGGGCATTGCCAACTTCTTTGTTACGATGTTGACACCCATCGGCTTCAACAATTGGACCTATTGGCTGTTCGTGGTGTTTGCCTGTACCAACCTTTTAGCAGGATTGCTGATTTTCTTCTTTTTGCCCGAGACTGGCGGCAGGAGTTTTCAAGAAATTCAGCAATTCTTCGTATTAGCCAAAGAGAAGAAAAACTATTTGGTACATGCGATCGACGGCGGTAGATTCAAACGTTTGCCTTCTTGAATTACTCGGACGGGGGGGCAAAGCTGTTCATAATAGTGGTGGTAGGAGTTATGTTTAGCGATACAACCAATTTCGTGGTAATTTGATATTGCTTAGAGAAGAGATAGCGATCAGAATTGTTACGAAAACAAACAGCGAAAAGAATAATTATTAAGAATTTGTTTTTACTCATCACTTCAGGTGTGAATTTTGTAATTGCTTTTCTACGTCAGTCTTCGGTTAAATGCCGGCACAACACAGCTGTCGGCCAACAAAAAAACACTAAATGATATAAACCGTAACTCCAAGCACTTTTTTCATCAAGCATTGGCTTAGCCGGTGGTATAGTATAGTGGATAGTACAACACGTTGTGGATGTGCAGATATACTGATACCGTGTAGACCTGGGTTCGATTCCCAGTACCGCCAACTTTTTGCCTTCGCGCACAATTCGCGTCTGATATCACGACGCTTTTTTTTTAACCCCCTAAAACATTTTTATCACCAGCAGATCTTTCAATTAGCAATTTGTAGATAATACGCTCATTGTTATACGCGAGTTTTACACGACAAGTCGCAGATGTCTTAGTTTACTGTCAAGTCACGAAAAATTTGGGTTATTCTCACATTGCGAAGGGTCAAAATGTTTAACCATTTAACCAATCTACCTACTCACTTTAATTCCAACACGGTATGTTTATTGAGAGCACTTGCATGTTTAGCGACATTGATTCGGACGAACCTGAAATTGTTGGATTGATCTCAACAGTAGCACATAAATACCAACTTATAGCATTGCACTACTAATAAGACACATAGACGATGATAGACAAAAGATAATATATTCCAAAGTATCAATGATTAAGAGGTCTTTGAAATATACATAGTTCGGTCGCCTAGCCATGCATTATTTATTATCAAGCTTCCCTCCTTATGTTGTTTAACCAGTCCACACAGCGGGACCAGGGGTCTTGTAGGAAGTGCCACCACCCTGGTAGATGTCGACCTAGCTACTGTTAGTTCTCAAGTATATCCAAAATAATCCGATTGAAAACTTACCATGATACCAGGGTCAGACTGGGCAGCATATGCGGGAATGGAAGTCAAGAGGTTAGCCGGAGGAGTGGCGGTACCAGAGCCGGTAACCTTGATCTGGGCACACTCGGGGTAGAACTGAGGAGTGTTGGCCTGGTGGAGAGCGAGCAGCTCGTGGCGGATGAGGTAGTTTCCGGGCTTGAGGTTCTTGGGGATTCGGCTGGACCACTTGAGGTCCTTGAAGACGATGGCGGTTCCCCAGTTGTTGCTGTTCAGGACGTTGCCCCACAGACCCATCTCGTCGATCTTGAACCACTTCTTGCCCTTGCCGTCGCAGGCGCTGAATTCGCCGTCGCAGCTGTAGAGCCACACCATCACGGGGCCCTGCTGGTGAGTCCACTGCTTCCAGAACGCAGTCACGTTCTGGCCGGCAGCAACCTCGGCGGCAAGGGGTGCGGAGGTACCGCCGTTGCAGGTCATCTTGGGGTCAGTGACCGTCATGATCGGGTTGTAGTCAGGCCATTGCCTCTGGATGATCTGAGCTCCCGGGACGGGAGAGAATCCTTGGTAACCCTCATACGTCTTTCCGCCGATTTCGTAACTTGTTACGGCACCGTGGGCGGCGACCAGGGCCGGTGCAATGAGAAGAGGAAGTGAAAAGAGCATCTTGACTCCAAAATCCGTGAGGCTTGATGATGCTTTGCTAGGAAGGCGGAGGATGGACAATCGTAGGCCTTGGCAATCAGCGAGACACGGTAGTATTTATGCTGATCGTGCTAGAGAGCAGCCAGATTCATACCAGGCTAGGATAGGGGCAGCGCAACATTATATCTCCATGACCTGCTTTAGTCTAGATACCCCTAGCCCTCGCCCAAGTCGTCTCCCGGTGGGGTGCGGCACCTGCCCATGTCCCGCCACCGGGGTTATGCTGCTATCATTAGAAGCACTCACTCCAACTCGACGGTTCGATATTAACTTGAGCAAATAATTCCCGAGCGCATAACTATGGGCCATGGGTGTATGAAAGGACTTCGGTATAGCCACGCTAGTTCGCGAGAGGCCAAAGACACGGCCTGGCGGACCGATACTCGACTTCGGCGAAACAATATTCGATGGTTGGCCTGTGACTATAGACTCCACTGCGCGTAGAAGTCTATGGACGCTCCTTAGGCCGAATCGAGGCTATACCCAATGTTGGATATGAGACTCTAATCTGGTGGTGGCTCAGGAGGCAACCGATTGGAAAACAAGTACGACAAATCTGAGAGGCAAGATTTCGGCTTTCCCATACTTTCGAACATATCGGTATGCCTGAGTCCGGGGAAGGTCGCATCGGGGGCCCCAATTAGGAAATTTTCTTGTGATTCATATCATTTCCGGCGCTACTAGTGTACAATGTGATCATAGTTCATATATGATTAATAGGGCGACTTCAGGCTATATAGGTTAAATTCGCGATTCCGCCTTTCCCTTGTCACTTTGAGAATAATCCGACAGGGTGCATTGAAATACTTCAAGGACACGAAAATGCAAAATTTCCTTATGTAAATTCTGCGGGAAAAAGGAGAATAGGGTTATTAGTATATGGCAATTCCGAGCAGGCCGAGCCTCATCCCCTAAGCATTATCAACTAATCACGTAGTCGTCTTTTCGGAGTTATCACATTAGGATGTGACTTGGCCTGGTCGAACTGTGAGTTCATTGGATTAGGACGAAGGCATCCAAGACTACAGGCACCGATGCGAGCGTTTGATAAATGAGGCCAGGAATGGATTGGGTATCCGCCAATTCTCCTACTCCGGCTCTTGGTGGTCAAAACCCGGCGCTAAAGAACTTGTTGATCGGTAGCGAAAATATAATACCAGACCCTGGAGGTGTAATATGGGAATGTCCTATCCCACGCACCCGACATTTACAAAGCCGAGTCAGTCCGCTAGGTTAATAGACAAGCCAATAGTCAATGGCGTGGTCGCGGATCGAAGAGTGCATAACTCGTAAATGCAGCCACCACGAAGAATGTGAGTTTTTCAAGCTCAGTGGTGTTATGAGTTTCAAGGATAGCATCTGCTCCCATCTCGTAGAAGCGTCCACATGAAGGTATCGGTGTCGGAGCATTTGGCTCTTATAAACAGCGGAATTTGGGACTTCGTTGCCTGGTGAACTGGGATATCTTATAAGCTTATATGAGGTAGTTAAATTACCGTCAATACATTTGCTAATCATTGTTGGCAATATGGGTCGGTCGAATATACTTGAAGCCCGCTCATATCTTGGCAGAGATCTCGTCTCGACTTCCTGGATTAATTGCGCATCGATATATACGTTATGTAAAGTCGTAAACCATCAGGCTCTCCCTTCCTTTTGACTCTTTGAGAACAATAACCATTTCATCGTCAAATCCGACCCAATTTCGCCGCTCGTCCCATTGGGCGACTGTGACATTGCTATAAATAGAGTTATTTATTCCTTCCTGGTCGTCGGCGACAGATTTAGGGGTTGGGCGCACTTCGATGCTCTTGCCGTGCGCCCTTCCCTCAAGCTCCCAGACTCGAATTTCGTCGCCGCGGGAGCTAACACTGACAGCCTTTCCGCGGGCCGTTATTTCGGCATCGCTTATGCCAGATGTGTGTCCCCAAAGCCGGATACCAGGCGATATCGATAATGAAGTCGCATTGGACGTGCAAAGATATAAGATTAATGTGTTATCTGGCAACGTTGCAAGAAGGTAAGGGTGCGTATAACATAAGTTGGTAGGTCCATCTATACTTTCGCTATCTCGATGCGAAGATGACAGGTTTGAATGCTGGGCTGGTGAGGTCGGCGGCGATGGGATATGAGGAGAGCCGCTCCGGACTGGTAAAGTATAAGCCAATCGGGTTGTTATTATGTCCGGCGTGTGTTTTGCCAGGGATGTAGGAGGGCGTAAATGTAAATCTTGGATGCCTAAGGACCAGCCTTGGAAAGTTGAAAATGTATAAGCAATCGAAGCTATAACGCTGCTAGTTGTCTTCCTAATGGACAAGGCTAAAGGGGCTCTCGAAGTATGCGATTTGAGTGATGTGAGGAGGTAGGGAGCTTGAAGGGTCACTCGCTTAGAATCGTCTTCTATTTCCCCTCGTCCAGATTTGCTCCTAGAGTCTCGTAAACCTTCGTCAACTTCTCCAGCTCGTTCTAGAGTGCCGGAACGATCTGTCTTAGGAGGACCATCGAAGGTATACAGGGATACAAGGACAGATTTGGTCGCTGTTAAAAGATATGGATGTGAGAAGGCAATTCCGACTAATTCACCATTGCTTGATTCCTTGTGTCGGTATCTCAATAGTATCCTCCTTTTTCGCAGGTCCAATTTCCAAACCCCGAAGCTCCCATCTGTAAAACCAACAGAAATTTCCAGGATTTGGTGTTGTATCTTTTGGTCGTCTACCGTAATACAACTCGGAGAAGTTTCCGAGTCGATTTCACCTAGGTTAATCTGTGTTAAGAGCTGTTTTGTCTTTAAGTCCCACGCCCGCAGTCCCGTAGACGCATCCGCCGTTATTGCGATACCCTCGGTAACTTTTACAAGGACTTTATGTGATAGAGTCGTCTCGGGCAATGGTAGTTCCTGTCCAAGTTGTAATTCCTCAACGGCGCATTTTCCCATAGACCAGTTATGTCGCAGTTTATACTGTTTCTTCCAATCCCTCGATCGGTCGTCCAGATCTCTAAGGTGCATATCTACCCAACCTCCTCTTCTTCCATCTGCCCATACTGCTCTTCGGGAGGAGTAATGTAGCTTGCCTTCTCTAGCGGAGCCATCGCGGAATCCCGGGATGCGAAGAGCGCGGGGTAGGACGAAGCGCGAATAGTATAAACGTTTCCATAACTGGTAATCGCCGGATAGGTGATAGAAGCGCTGCGATACGGGGGCAGTATTTAAGAGATCGGGAAGAGGTAAAAAGGTGAGGATGCGAACGAGTAATTCGTCAGATAATGGCGATAGTAGATCGGGTTCTGTGGTGTGGCGGGATCGTTTCGATATAGCTGCTTTAGACGCGACATCGGTCTCGGGACGCTTCCGTTTACAAGTCATTTCCACCTCCGTACGGGTTTACTGGCGCAGGTCAAATATACCAAATCCAATCCTGCTTAGCTTTGAGAATATTGTAATATAAAAATAAAAAGTTCGGGTTGAAGGTTGCGACTTGAGCGAGAAATCGATAAGGAAAATAAGGAAGTACCTAACCTACTCTATGCCGTGACGCATCGCATCGCGCTCCAGTTGGTTAGGTAATAGGAATTAGGTAATTAATAACTACCGTACTAACTAGCTTTACATGTGCAATGAGTTTGCTGACATAATTGCGATCCTAAAATCCATCCCACTTAAGCTGTGTGGCCTATCAGATTTTACAGTAACTCACTCATATACTATACTCCTTAAACACAGGACACGAAGACGTAAATTGACATTCACTGTCGAAAATAAGTAATACTGGAGATTGTATCTCCATCTGTGGCTTGTGCAGTTTATTCAGATACAGGTACCTATATGGTACGTATAACAACTCACGTATATGTTTTCTTCCATCGTCAATAGATTGTATTATACTATATTAGCCAGAACGACGAATTTATGAGCAGCTAACTAACATCAAAAATCCCAGGAGAAACCCCGTATTGAAATGTAATGCTTGATTTGGTTGGTTTGGTTGGTACTATTGCACAAGGTGTGACCCTTCTAGAAATACAAGCTGATCCTGATTTAGGCAGCCAGCTTAAGTCTTTAAACCCTCCTTCCGGCATCCGCGGGCCCCGATGTTCAAGCAGACCGCCTGAGCAAGAACAAGACAAGAAGCGAAATGTCAACTTAAATCCGGGACCAAGACGTATTTTTGAATAGTTACATTGGCCTATCGTTCTACGGTCCCCGCATGTGATTATATCAATCTGCAACTAGCCTAAGAGGATCAATTTATTATAAACGCCGCCATGGACGCCGAGGTGTCCGAAGCCGGTGGTCCAGGGTCTCCTGGGCCCCGGCGAGCAGTAAGTCAGAATCCGGAACCCGTCGGCCCCGTTATGCTTAATTAGGCCTGCACTACTGTGATCTTATTCTTTATTGTTTTGATAGAGATCTTGGCTAAGTAACATTTGTATCATAGTGTGACCAATGCAGACTTAGGAAGGTGAGAAATCTACCCTATAGCTGTCCGCCTCCCCTGCCATGTCTATGGTGAAACCGTCTGGTTTATTAACATGTAAACTTATGTCGGTAGATACGTTGCGACAAGGCGTCTCCATGCTCCAACTGTCGGAGCGCCAAGCGGTCATGTAGTTCCACGGGAGCTGGCCAAAAGCCCAAGGAACCACGACAACGAGTGTTAATTTCCAGCCAATAGTAAGCGGAATACTGGTTTTCGTGTCATGGCCTTCAATACATGAGGGTACGCTGACTAACGAGCATTCGATTTTCCTTAGTGAACGAAAGATCGATCTGATAGAGGAACGACTGAGCGGTATCGAAACGCTTCTACGGAATCTTAGCCCAATCTCTGCATCCACATCGTCTGCTACTGAAGGTTCTACCCGGCGGCAGTTCGAGAAGCTCACACCATTGTCTTTAAATAGTCGAGATGATATATCCACCTCGGTGTTTGACCCCGAGGATGCGGGTGACTTTGAGGGCAACTCATCGCTAGCCGCACATACGGCCTTTGCGAGCGAGTTTCTTGAGCATGCCGTACAAGGAACTCCGCTGGAACAAAAAGGCAGTAACTCTAAGATTGATGCAGCCTTATCCTCCTTAAAGCAGATTGTACAGATGCAGGAGAATCGGCGAACCGTATCGTCCTTCCATGAGTTTCGCTTGCCCGGCCAGAAACAACATTCGAAGGCCCCTTTACGGGATCTACCTCTGCCTCCAATGGAAATCGTGGCACAGACGCTTCGTGACATGAAACGTACGTATCTTGTCCACTCAAACAGGAATTTGGATTCTAAGGCTTTGCTTACCCTCTCTTATAGATGGCCCATTACCACTGATGCTTGCTGTCCTCTACTGCTTCATAGATGTGGAGCATTTCACTGATCAATGTAGGCGTGTCTACTTTAACACGGAAGATATCACGGATGCTACGTTTATTCTCGTAAACTGCGGCCTTGCGTATGTATTCTTCGAAGTGAAACTGAGTGCAAAGACACCTGAAGAAAAGGAAGAAGCCGACCGGTACTTCAATATGTGTCAAAAGAATATAGATACTGTGTTGTCCCATCTAAATCTCCTCATGCCAGCAACGTTAGAAAACATCGAGGCCTTATTGATGGCGGTGAGTCCGGTATTTCTTTTGAGGCACAAGCGAGGCCTTGAAAGTCTTTTAACGATTGAACTACTAGGCTAACGCAATAGCGGTAAAAGTCGAGTTTCTCGATAGATATTTCGCGTCCGTCTTTAGCATGGCTTCTGGCAGAGCGGGCTGCACATATGTGCCGGACATTAGGTCTTCATCAAGTCCATAGTATGAAAGATGACAGCCCACAAAAAAAGGCAGACAAGTCCCTCCTATTTTGGTGTACGTATATGCTAGATAAGGGACTGTCGCTACGATTAGGCCGAGCCTCCATCCTACAGGACTACGATATCTCTCTGCCGCACATTGTCCCTGAGACTAGGGCAGCAACATACCCGGGCAATGAGGTAATGACGCTGTGGATCAAACATGCGCAGATACAGGGCCGCATATACGAGCGCTTATATAGTCCCGGTGCTTTGCGACAATCCGAGACCTACCGTGCTGAGCAAGTCAATATTCTAAGTTCGGAACAAAAGCATCTGATGGCGGAGAGTTTAGCGCTCTATGCTGAATTTAAAGCATCCGATGCCGCAGAGGGCCGTATGTTTGCCATTATGTTAAAATCGGACGAAGTTGTATGTAAAATGAATTCTCTTACACTCCATCTTATGAGTTGGCGCTTCTCAACGGAACTAAATAAGGAGCACTACCTCCAGTCCACAACATTATACATTAAACGCCTTTGCGGAGTTATTGCTAATCCATTATAGTCGTATCTTTCATCCTTAGCACTTACGTACCGTGCCATGCCACCGACGGGTACACGGTCACACACATTTTCGGATGAGTGCATCGACTCGGCTCGAGCAGCCATGGCATGTCATCAAGAGGCCATGGAGATGATGGATGACCAGTCCTTAAAGATAGTGTATATTCATTGGTGAGGACCACTTGCTACCTCCCGTCTCTGGAAGCTACTGCTAACTTCTCACCTGATGCAAAAAGGACGATTCTCTATGCGCCATTCATCCCATTCATCGTAATTTTCTGCCTAGTGATCGAAACATCAAGTGCGGAGGATTTACAGCGCCTGGCAGACTTTGTGCAATCTCTTGAAGCAGCGTATCACTTATCGCAGTCAATCAGCAAGCTGCATCAGCTGTGTCAGGTGTTATATAACATCGCTCAGCTATATATCGAAGCAAAGGCGCAACAACCTGTCGACCAGGACATGGTACCTGTAGGTAACGAATTTAACATGTACTTGAGCCAACTGGGATTCATGCCGATGGAAGTCGGCACGGCGAATTTCGATTTAGGTGGTACGACCGATCAAGCGAGATCGATGGCACAAACAGCGCAGTTAGGTGATTGGTTCTCTGGAGGTAATCATATGTTGGGGCTGCTAGAGGAGGATCTTTCCGGAATAAATCCCTCGAGTTGGCCGTCGTGACGTCTTTATAAATATGTTACAGCTTCTGGTCACCTAACCTCGAGCGCTCGAATTTAGACGGATGTAATGGTTACTTACCAGTATACAAAGGGGACTGTCATATATACCTCATATCACGACACTAAGTCGGATTGTATCTAATTATATACCCTCTCCCCTTGTTAGTTACCATAGTATAGACAAACAACCATATACCATTTATACGGTATGCACTGTAGCATACGGGTACAAAAAAACTTGAACTTCGCATTTTCTGCTGTATTTTGGTCTCTGAAGTCTGGCTACTTATAATCCGACAAAGATCGGTATATGTACATGTAACAGAAGCCTTTTTCTCTCCAGGCATGACCGTGACCGTTCATGAACTGCTCTTACCAAGGCGCTCAGCCTCCAGCTCCCGCTCTGCTTGTTGGTAGTACTTTGCTGTGTCAACGCCGTGCTGGTTGTGGTTGACGAAGTTAAACCAGGGTAGCACCGCAGTGAAGAGAGCAGAGTACCGCGACTGGCGGGCCGCGACACCTTGCATGTGCGGCGTCAGTCTGCTCTCGCCATAAAGAGGCTCGCCGGCCTTAACCTTGTCTACCATCTCCTGCATGTCCATCTCTACTTCGCGGGCGTTCTCTGACATACCGTAGAATCGCACTAAACCGCAGCAGCGCATCGAATTAGTATAGATATTCTTCCGAATAGAAATATTGGGGGATGCTGGGAACGTACGACTTGATCGTTGGTAGAAATATAGGAATCCACCCATCGCTCCAATTACGCTAGCCAACCGCATGGCTCTCGTGAAACCGCCCCGGCCAACGTGTGAAGGTGCGAATTTCTCCATCGTCCAAAGCAAACCCGGACCAGCCGCGGCGGCTACGGCGCCATGTACGTAGTCTGAAGTCCGGGCATAGCCTACAACCCTCTTGAAATGTCTAAAACATCACCGAATTATTGTTAGCCAAATATCATACCGCAGGTTGTCGTCTCGGAGCTTCAAGGTCGATACGTACGGATCATTGTCGATGAGCTAAATTGCAATTTAGATTAGCGAGCTTACATCTATAAACCCAATTGATAACAGAGACCTACGGGATAGTCGGACTTGACAATTTTACTGGGGATATACGTCTGCTGCGGAGGGTTCGCCATGCTCGCGGAGTGGAATTGAGCTCCCCAAAAGCTTCGGTATGGTTATCTTCGTATTATCGATGGGTTGTTAGCGGCAATCATTGGGGGAGCTTCGAAATCGCGAGGTCTTGGTTGGATGTGGATGAGGTAAGCGGGACTTCTTCGGGAGATAGGTAGCACATGGTCAAAGTACCAAAGTACCGATGTATCTTACGATTACCTAACCCACATAAGCACCATAGCCCCACCTGTACGTACCTCTCCAGAGTTTGGCTAAACTTGGAGGTCCGCTACCAAAATTCAATTTAACTCTACCAAAGTGACCCCACGTTAAATCGCGTCTTCCAGTTATGCGACGCGTCTTGAGGTTTGCTTTCTACCACTTACGAAACCACATCTTCGACATATAATCAATACTACCGAAATGGCGTCACGAGGAGCACAGAAGTCATCTTCGACACTGAAAAGACCTCTAAATACCGATATAGACAATTATGATGTCGATGACGACCCTTTTGCGGAATCCGGAAACGAAGCTCCTGGCAATGACACCACGCAGTCTAAGAAGCGTAAAGACGCCACCGGACTGGGAATTGACGAAGCAGTAGCCGTACAGAAGAAAGTCAGAGCCCCTATTGTCAAATTAGACGAAAGCAGGTACGTATTACTGACAAATATTTATTATTGTCAAAAAAGGATATAGGCTCATCTGGTATAGATTACTATCCGAAAAAGGTATCCCAAGATTACGACGAAAAGCCCGAGATTTAAAATTCAAAGGCAAAGGACACGAAGTAGGAATATCCTAAGCGTTTTTATAAAATCCCAATAACTGGTAGTTAACAATAGTCTAGTTCTCAGACGCCGCCAGGCTTCTTTCGTTCTATCAGCTATGGTTCGACGACTTATTCCCCAAAGCCAAGTTTTTGGACGCCGCGGCTATGGCGGAAAAAGCAGGTCATAAGAAATATATGCGCATGAAGCGTATGGAGTGGATCGAGGAAGGGAAACCTAAGCCGGCTGGGCTTGATGGGGACGACGATGATCTCTTTGGCGAATCGCACGACCAACCCGAGGAGCGCGCACCCGCGGTTTTCCCCGCTAGGATTGCCCCCATATTCCAGGACCGAGGGAGTGAAAGGGCGCAGACGCCTATACGAGACGATGTACCTGGTGATATTGACGATATATACGGCGCTACGCCACGGGCATCGAGAACAACACAACCTTCTAGTAAACCGTTATCTGGAAACGGAGCTGCTAGTACAGGGCCTGCAAGCGCATCCTTATTTGGTAATGGTGATGAGCCGGACGAAGATGACTTAGACGCTTTGATGGCTGAAGAAGAAGCGCAACGTACGAAATATACCTCTATATTTGGCAATGGTACTACCAAACCAAGCCAGCCAGCAGACGAACCAGATGAGGATGACTTAGATGCACTGATGGCTGAGGCGGAAGCTCATCAAGAACCTCCGAAGCAACCCCAACCCCCTAATCCGGCAACTAAACCGACACAGCCTACCTTGGATAATGATGAAGATGACCTAGATGCATTAATGGCAGAAGCGGAAAACGAGGAGCAAGGGAAGAAACCTGTAGCGCCGGCGCCAAAAGAGACGAAAGAGGTAGAGCGCAATGTGGCAGATGCAGATGAAGAGGAAGCCATGGCAGAGATGGATGGATTATGGTAAGATGCCAAAATTAACCTATTTGGATACGAATTATTGTATAATGATGCATGTGAGGGGTTTTATAAATCGCCTTCTTATATGCTTAACGGGCGTAAATACATGAATGATATCAATTCATAAAGAGGCAGTGAACCATTTAGTTAATGTAACTATTGCTGCTAATTATGCTAATTATAGGTTTTGGAGGTTTGGGGATACAAGGTAGCAATTCTTATCGATAAAACTCAACGGGCACAAGTCTACGGGCAAGGTACCTAACTGCAGCATCCCACTTGCCTGGCCCACCAACATTGAACCCACTAACTTCACACATCGCACATCGCAAACGTCATTTAATGGTACCGTCCTAAGTTTACCTCGCGATCATTTGGAGCGTTTGCTTCTTTACCTCCAAACCATCTTTTCAAAAGAAGGATGGCGTCTCCAGACCTGGTGGAAGCTATTCAAAAGCTTCACATCAGTGACGATACAACCATAGACGACATCCTCTTCCAACAAGGTCCCCGCAAGAGATTCAAACAAGATCCAACTGTCTTGAAAGCAGAGCTCGAACAAAAATTTCTAACTCCCTCCAATAAATTCTCTACAGAATGGCTCAACAGACTACAGCAGAGATGGGACAGTCCAACAGACCTCACCGAGTTATTCCGCATTGCGCCCACTCAGACTCGAACTGTCACACGCTTCCAACGTCAAGGTCTCGAGGGTCGAGTAACTGGATACCAGAATGTTACCGTACCTGCAAATAGCGCTACGGCCAAAAACTCGACTTCGCTTATGCGCAAACCTGGCAGCCGTGCTGACTTCGTGCGTGGAGCTGCTGGGTTCTTCCCCTTCGCACCTGGTGGACTGGAAGGTGTTGAAGCAACCGCCGCTATTGAAGACCAGATGTTACGTCCCAGCGCTACTGGAACTCAGAATAAGCTAGAACGCGTTATCAAATTAGGTACTGAGGGAGGTCTTCTCCAAGTAGCGCCGGGCATGGAGAGGGGAATTGACTTCAGCAAAAAGAAATCCAAGGTTGATGAGAAAGAAGCAAAGGCAATCGAAGCTGAGCTTGACCAAGAGCCTGAGCAGGGACCTGAAACAGAAGAGACCAACGGACATACTGAGACCAATGGCATCGAAGAGGACGCCGACGAGGAAGATTCCGAGGACATTGACACGCTACTCCCTGTCGAATTCCCGGCTTTAGAACCACATGGTAACCTCACGTCAGCCAAGGCAAGGCAAGCTGGCAGAGAATGGGCACATATGGTGGATATCAACCGCGATATTCCCAATTTCAGAGAGCTTGTTCCCGATATGGCCAGAGAATGGCCATTCGAACTTGATACGTTCCAGAAAGAAGCTATATATCATCTCGAGGGCGGCGATTCTGTATTCGTAGCGGCGCATACGTCAGCCGGCAAGACGGTCGTAGCTGAATATGCCATCGCCTTAGCTGCGAGACATATGACCAAGGCCATTTACACGTCGCCTATAAAAGCTCTGAGCAACCAGAAATTCCGCGATTTCCGACAGACCTTTGACGAAGTTGGCATTTTAACAGGAGATGTTCAGATCAACCCCGAAGCGAGCTGTCTAATTATGACTACAGAAATTCTGAGAAGTATGTTGTACAGAGGTGCCGATCTAATTCGAGATGTCGAATTTGTCATTTTTGACGAGGTTCACTATGTAAATGATTTCGAGCGTGGTGTAGTCTGGGAAGAGGTCATCATTATGCTTCCAGAGCATGTTTCTCTTATCCTACTATCTGCGACTGTTCCCAATACGTACGAATTTGCCTCCTGGGTTGGTAGGACCAAGAAGAAGGATATATACGTCATTTCGACGCCGAAACGACCTGTACCGTTAGAACATTATCTATGGGCTGGCAAGAATATCTACAAAATTGTCGATCACGAAAAGAGGTTCCTCGAAAAAGGATGGAAGGAAGCGGACCAAGCGTTACGTGGAAAAGACAAAGTCCTCCCTGCTCCGGCTGCTCGCGGTGGAGGCAATCAGCGAGGCAACCAAAGGGGAGGGCCTCAGCGCGGCGGCCAACAACGTGGTGGCCAGCGTGGTGGAGGCCAGCAAAGAGGTAGAGGTGGAGGTCCCCAGAGAGCCAGTCATGCGCCTGGTCATATGGGTCGCGCTGGGCGACCAGGAGGCTTTTCATCTGCCAACCAGGACAAGAACCTTTGGGTTCACCTCGTACAATTCTTGAAGAAGTCTAACCTACTACCGGCGTGTATCTTCGTCTTCTCCAAGAAAAGGTGTGAGGAGAATGCAGACGCGTTGAGTAACCAGGATTTCACAACTGCTCAGGAGAAAAGCCACATTCACATGATCATTCAGAAGTCGATAGCACGTCTACGGCCAGAAGATCGAGTCTTGCCTCAGATTATTCGCCTGAGAGAGCTCCTAAGTCGAGGTATTGCTGTGCATCATGGTGGTCTTTTGCCAATTGTCAAGGAAATTGTCGAGATTCTATTTGCCCAAACCTTGGTAAAGGTGCTTTTTGCAACAGAGACTTTTGCCATGGGTCTGAATCTTCCAACTAGGACTGTGGTGTTTTCCGGTTATCGAAAGCATGATGGCCACTCCTTCCGAAATCTTCTTCCCGGTGAATATACCCAGATGGCTGGCCGGGCTGGCCGTCGTGGACTTGATCCTGTCGGATCTGTCATTATCGTTCCTCCTGGAAGCATGGATGAAGCGCCACCTGTAGCCGATCTTCAGAAAATGATATTGGACCCGCCTAGCAAGCTGAGGTCCCAGTTCAGATTGACCTACAATATGATTTTGAACTTGTTAAGAGTGGAGGCGTTGAAGATCGAAGAAATGATTAAGCGCAGCTTCTCCGAGCACGCCACGCAACAGCTGCTTCCTGAGCATGAGAAAGCCGTTAAGCTGTCAGAAGCCGATTTAGCCAAAGTTAAACGAGAGCCTTGTCAAATCTGCGACAAGTCTTTGGAAGAGTGCCACCAGGCATCCATGAATTACAAGCAGTTAACTCAAGAGCTATATAAGGGACTCGCATCTATTCCAATCGGCAAGAAGTTCTTTGCGCCTTCAAGACTTATAGTATGGAATAAAGATGGCGTACGGACTCCGGGAATCCTCTTGTCAAACGGCGTCAGCACGAAAACCTCAGGAGGTCAACCTACTGTCCATGTCTTCGAGATCAAGACCAACCGCGAGACCCGCGACTCGACTGATCTACTACCCTTCATCGACACGTTCCGACAGCTATTCACGCCTCTCCCACGCCACAGGAAATCTATAGTGGGGAAGACGGTTCACGTACCACTTAGCGACATTGAGTGCTTAACAGGAAAGCTTACGACTGGGATTGTCCCCGACTACTTCGAGCGAGGTGACCCGCGGCGGAAGGCGGAGGAGCGTATGTTGAGTATTTGTAAGACTTGGGAGGCCGATATGTGGAATGAGATCAGCTTTTCAAAGATCAAAAGCCTACAGTTGCAAGAAATCATTGAGAAGCGCCGGAAGGAAGAAGTGATCATTAAAAACTCCGCCACCACATATTGTCGGAACTTTTTGAAGCACGTAAGTTATTCCATTTCTATCCATTATACTGTTTAAGACTAACAGAACCATCAGTACGCCATGTGCCATGATCAGTGGATTATTAAGGAGCATATTTCGTCTCTCCGCTCAGCTCTTGCGGATCAAAATCTCCAACTACTACCCGACTATGAACAGCGCATTCAAGTCTTGAAAGATCTATCTTTCATTGATGGCGATACACGCATTCAACTTAAGGGCAAAGTAGCCTGCGAAATCCACTCGGCTGATGAACTTGTTCTCACCGAACTCATCCTTGACAACGTACTGGCGGACTATGAACCAGCCGAAATAGCCGCACTTCTCTCCGCCTTCGTATTCCAGGAGAAAACAGAATCAGTACCTAACCTTACAGGAAATCTAGAGCGTGGCATGAAGACGATCATTGAGATCAGTGAGAAGGTCAATACTGTGCAGACGGAACACCAGGTCATACAGAGCGCAGAAGACAGTAACGACTTTGTATCACGCCCTCGATTCGGTCTCATGGAAGTCGTGTACGAGTGGGCGCGCGGCATGAGCTTCAAAAATATTACGGACCTGACGGACGTGCTGGAGGGCACTATCGTACGCACAATCACGCGACTAGACGAGACGTGTCGCGAGGTCAAAAACGCGGCTAGGATTATCGGCGATCCGGAGCTGTACCAGAAGATGCAGACCGCGCAGGAGATGATCAAGAGAGATATCACCGCCGTTGCTAGCTTGTATATGTAGTTATTTTAACGACTGTCCAGATGGGAGGACTTTGGAGTGTGAACATGTTGTCGTGCCAAGCAAAGAATAGGCTCGAATTGTGCATAGGTAGATGATATTGCTATTGCATTAGCATTTACAAGAGGTAATGGGAAATGACCGATACGATGGTTACGAAGATCCTTGTATGAAATAGAATTTCCCATCTATTCAACGATTTTGTTTTCGAGTGACAGTGGAATAGTTGAGGCTACTATGCAGGTCGAACGTCGTTGTGGATAGGGCCGCAGATAGCAAGAACCGTTAATGAGTGGTTCATCTGAAAAGTATTATTAAACCCTTGAGGTTTCCGGTGTTGATAGTCCTCTTTAATAATATAAGATTATCATATTTAGTTGTAAGGCTTCCTCGGATAGTTAAGCTAGAAGACACCCTTTCATATTCTGAAGAATCCGTAAATACATGTCCAAGAGAAGGAATAGATAGGGGTAGTATGACTGTACGCATCGTTTCATTATTCCGTGTTATACTGTTTTGGTTGCAGAGACCATAGATTAAATACGACCATGAATAGTCCTTTTCTATCTGAAATTTCTCAGCATAAATGTATTTTCAAAAAGGCAGGGCTTAAATCAAATGCTTGGAGAGTCGGATTTGAGTTGTTTACTGGGTTCAAATTACACCATGGGAAACGCACATGTTCAATGAACCGTAGCACGAGCCTCTACTCTCAAGAAGACTTCCACATAAGAGCAACATGACAGGTAGAAATCAAGATTATACGATTTCCATGCGATACTTGATGATGACCTGGGACGAGTTCTATTCTATGCCAACGAGCATGGCAGTATCGGGCATTTTAGAAAAGAGAAAGAATAAAAAGACATAATAACCGGAACGCCGTACCGGACCCCTATGTCATAATGCTAAGCAAAAAAGTCTGCCGTCCCGTGCTTAATCAGATAAATATCAATACCGCATTCCTCCTCTTGCCATCGTACCACACGCAACACGCATATGCGTGTTCAAAGCACTACCCGAACACCACCGCCCTTTCTCCACCCGTCTAAGCCCTCAAGGCGCGCAGTCGCTGCTGCAGCGCGTCTTCCTCCTCGGCGGTGGGCTCGGCGGTCTGCGGGAGGGCGGGCTCGGCGCGGCTGGGCTGGGCGGAGTTGAGCTGGGAGTTGAGCTGGACGCCGGCGTCGTCGGCGAGCTTTCCGAGGAGCTCGTGGACGGCGTCCTCGGAGACCTGCTGGGAGGTGGTCTGGGAGATGGCGTCCTGGTAGATGCCGTTGTTGACGGCGTATTCCTCGTTCTGCTGCTTGAACTGCTCGAGCGTCATGAGGGTCTGGAGTACCGTTAGCATTTCTATACATTGTATATCTATATATATATATGTGTAAGATTTAGGGTGTAGATTGACATACGCGCTCGGGGTTCATGTTGCGCTGGGCGGCGGTCATGGTGCGCGAGGACTGGCCCATCATGTGCGTCATGCGGTTCATGGCGTTGTTGGCCTGGATCTGGGCGACGCTGAGCTCGGCCATGTCGGCCATCTGGTCCATCTGCTGGGCGAGGGCCTGCTTCGAGAGCAGCATCTTGGCCTTCTGGTAGGCCTTGGCCGTGTCGCCCTTCTTCAGCAGGTCCTGGATCTGCTTCTTGAGTAAGGGGTCCTGCTTCGCTGCCTTTTGCGCTTCGCGGCGCGCTTGCTTCGCTTGGAACTATACGAGCGGATGGATTGTTAGTTTTTGCCGTGTATGCGATACTGGGGGAGACGGAATGAATGGAGTAATCAGGACGTACGCGAGCCTGGAATTCGACTTGCATGTCGCGGGCGAGTTGTCGGTTGGACATTTTGACCGAGGTTTGATGATTGAGGACGATGAAAGGGTAGTCGGTTTTATCGAAATCGAAGGGTTCGGTCGGTGGATTAATCTACCTGATATCGAAATATCTTAGGAGTCGTCTTGGGCAAGTCGTCGAATCGATCTTGTGATGATTACCGTAGGTAAGGATAGATGGAGTTGCGATTCACGGGTCTGGACCGAGTCGGCGCGGCGTTTCCTGGTGGTGGGGGCAAATGGAAGCCAGCGAATGACGCACTTTTGATGGATTTCGCAGGAGAGATAAGGTACAAGAGTATTGTACCTCCATTGATATGGAACTCTGGAAGCTTTGAGCATCGTCCAAGCCACAGACCATCCCTAAACCAACTGGATCACAGCCACGTAGGTGCCTTATCGATAACATCTTGCCTGCTTCATGTTCTTCCTCACTAAATTCACGGAAGCGCTCGCAACAATCCATTATAATCATCAACTTGTGATAGTCACTCGATAGTCACTCGAGTGGATTTATCTATTAATTTAGATGATTTGAACCGGTGCTCTTTTCAATTTACTCATCTAGTTGTTGCAAGCAAACCCGAAGTGAGATAGCTCTGAGACCTGCTAACTACTAATTAAAAGCTACAGTATTTACTCAGGGGGAGCCCAGTCTCTACGAAACAAACTACGCAGACAAAATGTAGATGGACTACTCTTTTGGTAACGAGGAGGGATTATAAGGGATATTTGCTCATTAAGATGTCTGGATGTGAAAGGGAATGGGTATTGGAATCACGATCTACTTCAATGTATTATTTCCAGGGATGCTACTATCTTCCTATTCTCTCTCCCTTTACAAGATCATGACATGCACGATCAGCATGTTGGATACCTAGAGGTAGGTACTTATGGTCGTGATTCGAGTACGTAATAGTCCTCGTAATTGCTTGATATTGAGATGATTAACAAAGTCCCACAACACGCAGAGTCCAGTGTCCTTTCTGATTATTCGCGTACTCGTTTAAATAGGCTACCTTCAAACCGTTTACCCCTATTGTAACTGAGATCGTCTGGGATGCCTCGATGCGATTGGGTCATCGCGAAGTTTCAAATAGGAACTAGTACATCGATCCGGTCTGTAGTCAGCTTTAAAGCATGACGTGAGGCATCAAACAATATTGGAACGCATAGGAACGAGATAGGAAAGTGCTCGCATTGCGGTTCTCTTTACGAAGTAATTGCTCAGCGTTATTAAATCTTCGTCGGACTATCACCGTATTAATTATATAGGTAGGTAGTTAGTAGTAAGGTATTGACAATATGATACATCATAGTAGCTAGTTATTCGGATATACTACGTAGTATGTACTGCTAGATCAACAATTAGCTGATCGTGTTGCGTAATCAAGGAGGGCCTCGTGTTCAAATACGGTCTCGTTTTGAGTTGAGTCCCGCGAGTCGATTGTCCGATCCCCCCTATCGGGAGGCGGGAGGGAGAAACAGAGAAAAAAGGGGTGGGTAGACGGGACACCAAGCTGATTGGTGATTGGGGCAAATCCATTTAAATGAGGACTAGAACCTCTGGGTCTGCCCACAAATTCCTGAAACAGGCGTCGTGCGAAGATTCGCCGTGTGCTCCGACTCACATAGCTCACCATAGCTCAACCATAGTGCTTGATTCTAGTGGTTTGACCTTGGAACGATTCATGCTTATATACGCTTATTCTATACGCTATGTGAGCTAATAGTCATGTCTTGTCATGTCTTAGAGAGATCATAGCCAGTGAAGCCTATGTCTTAAATATAACCAATAGGATCATCATCCAGCGTACTTAGCGAATACTCCAGCTTTTGGAGTACCTAGGCCGATACATGTACATTGGAGAAATGCGCCACTAATCATTCAATCATCTCCATACGAATTACCTATGCACTTTCATACAGTACTTACCTACCTACCTAGGCACCTACCTAAGGTACCTTGTAGGCATCTATTCGGATAGATGGGTGGATGTAGAAATCGACCTTCACTACAATATGATTTCCCCTCTCCTGTACATATAATTCCCACCCCGAATTACGGATTTAGATGTTGTACATAATGGAGAGAGAGAGATGTCGCGCCTCCGTTCCGATCTCTTGGTTGATTAAATCTGGTTTGCGGGGATGATTGCGAATTTTGGATTCCATTTTTGGGTGGCCCGCGATCCACTACGCTCGATTGGAAAACGGGGGAACCAGGGAAATGGGGAATTCGAAGAATATCCGAGCGGGCGGAACTTCGGACGGCGTAATTTGAAGCGGAAGGTGTCTGGAACCGTATTATTGTGGAATCGAAGGGTTACAAGGCAGAGAGTTTAGTAGTTTTTCTTTTACTGTATGCAGATTTTAATGTTTCATTTATCGGCTGTTCATCTTCTGTTTTTTTTTTTTTTTTTTTTTTTTTTTTTTTTTTTTTTTTTTTTTTTTTTTCCTTTTTGTACAAACTTCTTACGAAGTACGGAATTACATCGCACAGAAAGCCTCATGTTGAGCTAGTAATTTCGAGTTGAAACTTAGCATCGCACGATACTAGGTGCTAAAAATTAAAATAATTTTGATGCGAGTGAGCGGCTGCGAAGGGGGGGCTGAGTGTGGTAAGGCGTAAAGATTAACCAATCCTTTATCACAATGCTGAAGCCATCATATCAGCCCTAACAGACGAATGCAACTCTTGCGGAATAACCAGTGAATATGTTAGAATCAACTACCATATAGAAAATGTGATTGGTCAACTAGTGTTAAGAAGCAAAATCATCTTTCAAAGGACTCTATAGATCTAGTGTAGTGAAAGATGTGATCGATCGGACCATCCGCGATCAACGGTCTTTTTCGATGTAGTAATTATAGAACTCCTTATGTTAGTAGCTTACACCGTACGCCATGCACGTATTACGGCGGTTTACTACAAAATAGGCAAGACGACAGGCAAAAGGTAAGACGATAAGCGATAAGCTATTGGCCTTCCCTATTTCAGGGAACATAGAAGAAAGTGCCAATTTTACTGAGTATGTCTTTGTGTAAGCAGTAACATTGAAACGATTAAGTCTATCTTACAACTATAGCAAATCTTAAACGAGGCTGTTGGTAATTCTTAGATGGCGGAATTTTCCCTTCAGAGCTAATTGAACGTATTATCAGACCAACCACGCTTCTACAGTGACCAATTTTAGCCGTGGGTTGTATTAAAGGATCGTGGGATTTTAGATCGAATGGAATTAGTCAAGCCAAGTCCGTATACCAACATGAGTTTAGTAAATTTTACATCAGTATACGCTGGAGCCTAACCTTGATGTTAACGTTAGTAATCTTAGTATACTAGGTTAGATGTTGGGTCAAAGAGCAAGCGCTCTTGTTGGTGATAACCTCAAAAATTTACTACGGCTTTTTCTCACCCGGCTCTTATTAGCGTGTCGCATGTGCCGCATCTTCCTCTACCAACGTAGATATTATCACGAAATGTCTAGAACGCCACATGGTGAAAGCCTGCCATTTTTCTGGTAAATATCCCATTGGTGGAACGGAGGCTTGTAGTCGAAGAATTTAGTTCTTCCCCAGATCACCTGCTGCCAAATTTATGATGCTGGATTCGGAAGACGGCTTCGGTAGTCATCCCGCCGCGGCTCGCCGGTCACTCTGGCTCGGCAAGCAATACAGGCTAATACCCCAGATATCGATTAATCGTAAATGAATTGACTTTGCAGATTCCCTTTCACGGAGGCTACTTCGAGCTTGCCTTAACCACAATGAGCCGAAAAAATTCGAACGCTCATTCTAGTCTACTGTAAACTAATTCAGATCACTTTATGAGTTCTTGGCTGCTTTCTGGATACCTTGGGACGAGTGTCATCGTGGATGCCTTCTTGAGTGACCACGAATGTTATTCCCGTCAAATCCTTCGATCTAGAAAACTGTGATGGCGTATATTCTATGTCATAATAATCCAACAATTATTTTGTTGTGAGAGTAGAGTTAGGGTTATGAGCGACAGCAAGCTGCAAGTCAGCGGCGTGCTGATATGAGTTTGGACCAACAAGGTCCGTCGCCCCAGACCGCTCGAGGCTGGTTGCTAATAATAACCCACCTAAGCCATGGAAGCCTTTCCAAATAGGCTTCGATTAGTGGAGATGCTTTTGAAAGTCAGAGGCTGAGAGGATTAACCTAAGAATTTCATCAGGGGGATTCGACTACATAGTACACTACTGCAATGTAGAATGACGAGATAGGATAGGATAGTTGAACAACACAATGGTCTCCATTTTCTGATGCATTTCGGTACTTTTGAAGTGGATAACTACCTAATAGTTTATTATATGCTGCTTAGAATGGATAGGGGAAGAGACTGCTGGTACTGTAAGAGGTAAGAGGTAAAAGGTAAAAGCAAACACTTTCTGCAGCTTTCTGTATTGATTCGAGTAAATTGATTAATTGAAATGGGAGAGTTGGACGAGTTTGAAAAAGGGATGTAACATGATCTACCAACTACGGAAGTACCAAAAATTACCGTAACCGTATAAAATCGTATACACTGCGGCCGGGCCGGGAGGCGGACCTAAATTATGAAATGGAACTGAAGGGAAAAGGGAAGTCTTCCATAGTGGAATTTACGGACTCAGGCACGAGAGGACCGGCGGTATTTGGCGGTACGGCGGTATGAGGTACCTAACATAGAAGAGGCAGGGACCAATGTTCTCATTCGTCTCGGTGGCTTTGGTATCACAGATCCACTTGCCTCGTTCAGATCTATCAACCCCTGGCATTCCCTCCCTCTTGCCCCCGAAATCCAAATCCCTGTACAACACAAGCGGATAAGGTGCACACACGCAGACACGCAGCACAACACAGTGGAACTAGCGCAGGGGGGTGGTACGTAGCCTTCCTTTGGCCCCACCAGTGGCACGCCATGGCTCTCCATGGCTGACACATCCGAATATTAGCAGGGATGACAGGGTTAGTAGGGGGACAAGGGGGGGCTATTTCTTGCCTGAGGCACTCGGCCCACCCTAACTTTACTAACAGGACACGTTGAACATAAAGAGAGGCACTCGTCTCCCCCTTCCTGCTCAACAACCAAACAACCAAACCAAAGCACAATCACCAACCAATAACCCACCAATCATAAAGAGTTCAACGGGTTCAACACTAAAGATCAGTTGGCCACGCTGTCCTTATTGTCTCTTACCCGCTATCATTCACCTGACTCGGTAGCCTAGGCTGAGTCATTCACATAACTCATCGTATCCTTGTACCTGGCTGGACAATGCGCTGGCAGGCGTGAAACTTGCTATTATTTGTATTGAGGAATTAGGACGGCACCTCTCTACTTTTAGCTTTTTTCATTATTTATCTTCTGCGGCTACAATCCGAATTAACTATAATTCCGAATCAAGCTACTAAAGAAATTAGTTTGCATTCGGTTTGCATCCAGAAGAAATCAAGTCCTCCTATCAACAGCCACACTTTAAATCAAAGATGGCTACTTGGGAAAGTCAACAAACGACTACGTCGGCTCCTCAAGTGAAGTTTGAGACTTCTCCTGCAGAGTCTCTTCTATCTGTACCCGGCGACTCATACCCTTCTCTGTTTGGTACTCCTTCCACATTAAACCCACTAGAGAGCGTCATGACTCCTCAATCATTTACCGAGGAGAAGTCCGCGGACTCGGCTACAATTCAATCCACTCCATCTCCGGCCCCAGAAAACCCGGAGAAGAAGCCAGTCAAGAAGCGGAAGTCGTGGGGCCAGGTTCTCCCCGAGCCTAAGACCAACCTACCTCCGAGGTATGATTACGCATAAGCGCATAAGTAAATAATCATGATAAACTAACATGGAATTAGGAAACGGGCCAAGACCGAAGATGAGAAAGAGCAACGACGAGTCGAGCGAGTTCTCAGGAATCGTCGTGCAGCCCAGTCTTCCCGTGAGCGTAAGCGTCAAGAGGTGGAAGCATTAGAACAGAGAAATCGTCAGCTGGAAGAGCTTTTGCGCAACCAGCAGAAAACAAATGAAATGTTGATGGATGAATTAAATAAACTCAGACGAGGCTCCGGTGTTAGCCGTAGCTCGTCCCCCTTAGATGGCTTTCAGCCTTCTCCACTTACACTATCTCAGCCGTTATTTGGCTCATCTCAAGATGGCACGGCTCAAGACAAGTCCGGCATGATCAACGACTTTATCCTCATGCCCGAACAGGACGGCACTGTCGATCCTGCTTCTCTATCTCCCGAACTAACCCCTGTACCTGACTCTTTTCCCGAATCGTCGACGACTGAAGAGGTCGCGACGGTCCCCACTTCTGCAACTCCCTCCGACGCGACACAACATCCAGCAGCGGTGTTGTGCGACCTGCAGTGTCCGTCGGTGGAAGTTCCGCAGTCGTGGACGGCCTCGCGACAACCGTTGCCTCCAGCACTGTCACTCTTCCTGCAGCTTCAAACGCTGCTGACAGCCTCTTCGGTGATGCTTTCAGCCTTTCGGCATCCTTTGACGTTGATACGTGGGGCGCTCAAGGCGAATTTAGTCCTTCATCCGACCCCCTCGATTTTGAGTACAATAATCTGGCTGGTAACTCGACCCCCCAGTTTCCGGAATTCGACTTCGACCAGTTCCTCAGCACCGACGACGTCAGCGGCGCAGCTCCAGGCGCGACCGCGGGAAGCGACTCGGTCGCCCAAGTACACCCGGACCCAGCCTTCGGCCTCTTCGACTCTGAGAATCAGATCCCTTCGGAAGCTCTTAACCAGCAGCCCCATCTTGGCGCGTCCGCTCAAGGATGCGACGATGGAGTTATTGCGGTTGGTGTCTAAGAAGGGACGCGATGACCAGGTCGAGGAGCTGGCAGTTGGATCCCCGGGTATCAAGGGCGATCGGAGCCGTGGACCGCAGACGTGGCCAGACGGCACCAGCTTACCGTCGCGAGAGGTATTGATCACATTACTGTGGGCAATCACTGTCGAAGAACGGAAATTATTAATATCAGAGGAGGCGACTATAGTCTCCTCGCCAGACTCTGGACTCGGATCATCAAGCGTCCCTGGACAACAGACACCAACACAAAACTTTGTATTATCGGTGACTACCACATCAAAACGGGAAAGAGAAATGACGGAACTGGGTAGCGGAAAGCGAATTAAGCTTTCCCCGTAGGAGTTCCGGATTAAAATGGCTTTGGGTATATACTGGCGGGCGTCAATTGGAGCGGATGCATGACGGCGCGGTTTGACATTGAAGCTGGACTTGTATCAATATATTATGACTTAAGCGTCTTGATACCTTCACCTGTTATGTCTTGGTCTTTTCTTGTGATGTGTCCACAATGTTGGGAAATGTGATTAGTTGCATTAATGTCTAGATACCCGAAGTTTATAATATATGATGATCAATCTTACAAGTCAATCTGAGTAAAGGTAGTGCTACTAGGTTCGTACATTTAATCTGCCCTTCTTCAATGTTTTTGCGTAAGATGAATAGTTCTCTACGATATGGCCCATTGCTGCAGTGAAGGCTTATTCCACTACATGTTGCTATTTTTTTTTTCTCTTTTGTTTCTTTGAAGACAAGATCATATCGAACTAAGAAACCTTCCATTCGAGCCCCTGTCTTAGTATTTTCTCCACTTTCTGTCTCTATTTAGGTAAGTATATAACAATTTAGTTTGTACTAAACGATACTTTCGCCATATCAATAAAGGGGGTTGATGTTTTGCTACTATATATATATACCATTTTACAACTCTATAGTCACGTAGCAAAAGAACTAGTTAACCACCAAGGAACAAGTAGGATAGGCATATAGGGGGTCTATTCATTCTCTATAAAAGTGTCTAGAAAAAGTGGCAACCTCTAGTCTGAGGTGCGGTATATCCATCATGTTGTCATTCTCAATATATTTCCTGTTTCCATATCCGTTGTGTGTATGTATGTAGGTATGTACGAAGAGCTATGTTCCAGACATAGCCAAAGCACATACATTCATTTCCTTCCTCCTCGGTAAAATGAGCACCCGCGAAACCTGTTCGGCTCTATCACGTCGTTAGTTCCAGCGACGACGTCTTCTTGTCTTTTCCTCTGACACGGGAGCCCAGCTCTGGTGTTGATGATGGTTGGTGGTTGACTTTTTTGTGGTGTTTTACGTGGCGTAGTCCCACTCAATCTGGGCGCGGCCAATGGTCAGAGGTGCGAGGGCCTGAAAGACTGCAGGCGAGACGTCGATGGAACCGGGGCTGCAGGCGGGACACTTATCGGCAACGGTAGCCATCGTGGTCGCGTTGCCCAGGTGGATTTGGATTTTCTTACCACAGGCCTGAGGGTCCGTGGTAAACTGGCTGGGCGACAGGGCCACCACAGCGTCAGTTTCCGAGTTCGTCTCACCGCACGACCCGAGGCCCGGGGTGTAGTAGGTCAGGTCCCCCTCGAAAGCTGCTGCGTAATGAAGGACGCAAGACAGGATAGCGATGACCTTGGTGAAAGAATACATATTGTTAAGACGAACGAATATCGTGATGGTTGGTGGAGATATAACTTTTTGGTTTGAACGTCAATAAGATAGAGAAACCTTAAAGGGACAGATTGGCTCTGGAGATCCTTTTAACTCAAATCGCAGAGGCGTCAAAGAGAGGTTCTCGAGTCGAGAATAGTAACTATACCCACTTTCTTAATCGTGAAGAAGAGGTGGGAGTATACGCCGGTGTGGCAAAGAGAGGCAGCAAGGCAAAGAATGACTTGCTAGTTTTCAAAATGACTGGTCGTATAGAGAATGAACGACAGCGAGTGTGATGTCGAGAAAATAGGAAGGAGGAAAGATCCCGACGGGGCGTCCCCTATTTTATATTCATCCTTGGCGTCGTGTTGGTACGCAACTAATACCTCATCGCTCCCACGTCAATGACTATAGCCCCGAGAGAGGGACCTCGTGCGGCATACCAACCGCGCTAATAAGGCCCGAGCCTCAAGTCGTTCCTAGTCTTAATCCCCATGAGGCGGATAGTTTTGAATCATGGCATATGCCTTGTTGTCGTGTCTGAAACGTCTCGTGGGGGGCGCTGTTGTTCGTAGCGTCCTGCGATCTAGATGCGGACGCTTTCTCCCGCGTAGATGCTTCCCCAGTATTTCGAGTCAGGCCAGTTTTTAGCCACGAATTGATTCTATTCAAATCTTGAGGCTTCGAGGACTTGCCGTACCCACAAGCTTACACGTCCCGTTGCACGAGTCAGGGGGACCCAGTACTTCTTCTACCGCCGTTTTCGGACGCGGACAAGCTCTCCGGTCCATTTGAATTCGCCATTCCGGCGGGAAAGGAAGAGCTATCTAGAGTCTGAATAGATGTCCCTCAAGGCGTTTACAACACCTTACTAGATTTTCACCTTCAAATTTTCTCGGCGACGGTGGAGGTATGATGCTTCAAACCAGCATCGATTATAATGCTAGCGTGACTTCTCATCAACATGCATTCGCACACATCGAGATGCTGCTTAGTATTTCCATTTTCTCTTCCTATCCAAATAGTCACGCTTCCTAGCGTTGAGAATAGTGACGTCGTTTTCGCCCCGAGAACCGATCAGCTGAACCTAGGGGTCTTATAAGATTGCGGATAGCCCCCAGCGAGGGCCCACGTTATATCGCTGAGTTGGCCATGTGAATACTAAAAGATCTGGTGTAGCTGATATTCGGTGATGGTACCTAGGTAGACTAGCTTTCGGCTTTGGAGTCAGGTATTGTGTTATATATTTTTGTACCTAAGTAGAGGTTTATTACCTCCATCATCCAAATTCAGTTGTCGTTATAGAGGTGTATCTTTCTTTTATCTATAACAAAGGGAAGTTCTCATGCAGTTGTTCGCCCCGAGAACACACAGCTACCACAAGAGGCTTGTAATTATCTGGCTAATAACTACGAATAAGGGTAACATATAGGAAATGGCCTACTTAGGTACCAGGGTTGGACGGTGTAGCGAAGGTATATGATTAATTGTATAAGCTTGATTAAGTTAAAGGCATAGGACATTTGCGTCGGCCTTTGGTAGCATCACGTCAAAACGTTGCATGCCTCGTGATATGAAGAGTTTATGAAGCGGAAGGACTTGTATCAGGATAAGTTCTTCGCCAAACCGCCAAAAAGGAAATGAAGGTAGTGGATATAGACTTTTATAAACATCGAGTAAGAGTATGAGTAACTAGGTAGGTAGGTAGGTAGCTTATACACTTATCAAATGTCGGAGATGCTGATTCTGCACGAAGACACCATAGTTTATAAACGAAAGTATACTATAGTGGTTAGCCTCAAATTGATTAAATGATTAGGTTGTCAAAGTAGACCTGAAAGGGCTACAATGCTATTTTAAGAATCTCGATCCCATGGCTTGATACTTGCTAATGGTTCTATCTCTCATCGCGTTACTCTTGATCCATTAGATTCCCTTCAATGCCCATCGTTATATGCCATGAGTAATAGATCATGACGGGTCCGCCGTGGCCTAGGATAAGGCAAAGGAAACATTCCAGCTCCTTGGACATAATGGCTCCTCCTTGGTCAGATAGGGAATAAATCTGATACTTGAGCATTGATATCGCAGGGTTTCCAAAACCACCTAGATAATACTTGTAAACTGAACTTGTCCTACGAGCAACCCGAACAGGTAATACTCACTTCTTGCCTGTCTCAGTGAAGCAACAAAAGAGAAGGGCAATGGGCCAGCAGATAACTGCGGCGCATACCGCGACACAGAAACCAATGGTCGGGCCTGGTGTTTACGTGAGATCAATATTTTGTTTGTTTATTTACTGAGGAATAAGTTCGTTCGATCCCGGGCGCATCGGGATTCTCGGGGGTGAGGCTTAGCGGGTCAAACTCACCGATGATCTTGATTCCGCAAAGGCCGACGCCTCGACCGCATTGGATGCAGACGACGGGAAAGGGGAGTCCGCAGTCAGCCATATTTTGTTACCTAGGGCTTGTTTTGGATTGACTCGAAACCTGGCGGGCGAAAAAAAAAAATTCTGTATGTTGATGGATGGATGGATGGGGGTCGATGACGGTGATGTTGCAAAAGACGCGACCGGAATGGGAATAGTGTGTGAACTTGGCTTCAAGTTAACGGTCTTACCGAGGTGTGGTGGTGTATTTATCATTTTATCTGCACCATGCCGTGGAGTGCGCGTATAAGTGTTGGCATTTATTGATTTTAACACAGGTCAAATCTCGGGTGGAGCTTGGCATGTTTATGATACGGGGATGAACGAATTTGGGAGAGCCAATGATAGGTACCTAGGGTAGGTTTCTTTTTTCTTCTCCTTCTCGACAGACGTGGAACGACTTTTCGTATCTAACCGTAGAGCTGTTCCGTTCCATTCGCCCATCGTCGGGATCTTCAACCCGCGTAAAGAATATTATCACAATCTGCTTCTTTCTACTTATTGACTTTTGATATTTTACAAGTCGTGGTACACGAAAAGCAATTCATAATAATGGTTTAAGAGCCAAAAACTACGAGTCACATCGACCTCAATCAAGAAAAATTTGGCCAATTTATGTTAGTTACTATTTGTGTATGGAGTAACTGAGTAACTGTCTGGTTCGCGACGTATTTTTAAGGAGCGTCTGATGCCTTTCTGGTTAAGGAGCGAATCTACTCGAGAAACGACTTTCCTAGGAGATGCAATACCAGTCGTATAACAGTCCTTTTAAGCCTGAATGGCGGTGTTGTTGACTTCCAAACGATGGAAACCACCCTTAGAAGCAACGTCCTTCTGCAGTTCTGCCATACGCTTCTGATCTCCGGTCGGGTCAGAAGACTCGCCATCGAGACTCCAGGACAAGAATGAATTGGTGTAGTTGGGCTGGAAGCTCTCATCTAGGACGCCAAGGCGTTTGCCGTACTTGGTGACCTTCTCCCAGTCTCGACGGACGTTCTTAAGGTCCCTGGAGAAGTACGCGAACGAGCGCTCGAAGATCTTGCGGTTAAGCTCGGTGCCCATGATGGGCTTGAATTCGACGTACTCGGCGTATGCCTTCTCCGGCTCTGCAATGACAAAATCGGTCGCGCGCTTGACTGCACGCATGAAAGCACGGACCTTTTCCGGGTTTTCGGACAAGAACTTCTCGTTGCCAATGTACAAGATGGTGCAGAAGCAGCAACATCCTAGCTCGGCTAGCTGGTCAATGCGCAGCATCTGAACATCGCTTTTAGGACGGCCTTGAGAAGCAAGCCACTCCTCGAGCTCGACCATCTGGACGTTCTCAAGACCGATACCGGCGTCGATCTCTCCCTTAATGATGGCCTTGGAGACATTCATACCGCAGCGGACAGCGGTGTAGTCAGCCGGCGTCATGCCGTAGTGAGAGGTAAGCTCATCAATCTGGATCTATAGAGCTGATTAATATAAGAGCTATAAAATGAAACGGATAATGCGCATACCTTTCCAAATTCGCCTACATAACCGATTCGCTTTCCCTTGAGAGTCGTGAAGTCGGGAGTAATACCACTGTCTTTAAGATACACGACGCCCGTGAAGGGTTCGTCGAGTAGTGATCCAATGGACTGGACTGGGAAGTTACGGGCTTTCGCCTATATACTTATTTTTAGCTTGATCCAAGGCAATCAATCATCCAATGGCGTCTTACGGCAAGAGTGTGGATCATGGCCTTGAAGCCGAGATCAACCTTTCCGGTGCCGATGATTTCGGTGACATCCTATGAGGTATGAGTACTAGATCTACACAAGATAAACTATTTATGAGCCATACGCTGGGGTCATTGGGCTCAAGAAGAGCAACCTTGATACCCTCGTCCTTAAAATAGCCCTTGGCCTGAGCGAGATAAAGGGGTGCGTGATACGGCGTGGCGTGCCTACTGGCGTTAGTAAAAGCTCATCTGCAGTGGATCTCCCCATGCTTGCCAGTTGGTCAAGAACGTGATCTTGTCGGTAGACATGGTGGATCAAAAACTGCTATAGTTAATACGAAGCTGTTCGGGGTCAACAAAAGGGGAGGGGAAGCAGCATGTCCTTTCGCTGGAATTATCCAGATCAAGTTTGAACGGTGTAATCTCAGCCCTGACGCCTTCTCCCCAGTGTTAGGCTTTCTCCTCAATTCCCGAGGAATAAAACTGTAACCGGATCGAAGAACATCGAGCACCCGCCATGCGTTTGTCCAACGTTACCTTGATACTGAGATAGCTCCATGATGGCAGGTGCTTCTAAGACCATACCGGTGAGATGATACGTCGGCGATGGGAAAACCTTGAGCTTGAGCTTAATAGAATCTGAAGTAAACGTCGATGGGTGAGAGAATCGAAAAGACCGCACAAGAGTCTAGAAGGACGACAAGGTCTTTTAATACTTGAATTGGACAAGATGAGGGGTAAATATGCCCGGGAGGTCGCCGATAGTGGGTCGTCATGCAATCCGTCATCATCTTGATATAACTGATCGTCGATAGGCTCCCCCTCGAGGTATGTACATTGTCCTCCTCCAGTAGCAGCGATTCGTCTAGATTTCCATGAAGCTAAGTGCAAGAAGATAACACAGATAGGTACGCTAATGAGGAGGATGCTAGATTCACGTGTTTATCTGAGGGATATTTGATAGTGTCGTTTTACCCGATTCAAAGCGAGATCCCAAGCTTTTACTTTTACTTCTTTTCGGCTAAGACGGGGCTCGCAAAACACTGGGCATCCATCTCTAGCTCCTCACCTGCGTCCCCCTTCCATCTGAAGACCGTAGTACCAAAGTGTTCCCAGCCCAGCCGATGGTACATTCGTATAGCATCTGGGACATTGGCCAACGCAAACATGACCAATCTTTGACCCCGACGTTGCGCTTCGTCGAGGGCGGTCTGCATCAGCTTGTTCGCTATCCCGCCGCCACGGGCTTCGGGATGTACGAATAGTCTTCCTAGAACCGCGATAGGTTGTTCTTCTTGAGGATGTAACTTCCACCACAATGCCGCGGATACGTCGGATGGATCAGCCTTGGAGAGGGCAATGTGGCCCGTGATATTGCCGTTAGCGTCCTCGGCTACCCACGCCGTGTCGTCTGTCTGTAGAAACCCTATCGCATTGCCCACCCCGTATACTGGGTATCCGTTTTTGGCGTAAACGGCCTCGAGAGCTCGGGCACAACCGGGTAGGTCCGCGTCATCACGGAGCCGGATTTTGCTCATGTTAACTTCCGGATTTGATGCTTATTAATTTCTTTTCGGTGCTTTTGCCTTCATTACGGGTATCGTGATATAAAGAGGTCGCTTTTCTCATATGTTCCTAATAGAATGATAAATAACTGGGTATATTATGGGTATATTGCTGTTAGCTTCCTATCATGAGAATCCTGTTCTGGAAATACCCCCCGGTATCGGAGTACATTATCAATATCCCTAATCCTAATGCTCACTCTATGTTATAAATCCTCTGGTACGAAAGCGGTGGTATGGCCTATAAAAAAGCTGATAGGGATAGGAGTGATTATTTGGGGTTCGCCTTATATCAGAGGAACAAAACGCCGTGCTGGTAGAAAGCTTATATAGAGAGCTTTGCTCTCCTAGGCGGCTCTGGATACCTTAGGTTAGGTACCTACATAGGTAAAGTCTAGCATTCTATGAGGTTTCTACGCCTCTTGGTAAACATAATCTAGTACCTTCATCTAGAGCCCGTAAATGATCAAGATACTATAAAACCTTATTAACGTAGATATTATGACTCGTGAAATCTTGGACGTGAACACTAAGATTACTAGATAATTGGAGACGAAGAGACACTATACAAATTACTGTTCCTGCTAGGCTTATCGGATCCGTCCTTGTAAACAGCAGAGTATAATGGAATGGAGTATGGACTAAGTAGAAGTTATTATCGGGTATTAATGGAAGCTTTTCCTGGAGCCGAAATTCCTACTACCTAATAGTTGGGTAGAGTCTTATCCAACCCACAGCCTGCTGGAACCTTTATGCGATGCTACGCCACCGGTTGCTTCGTTCGGCTGTCTCACGGCCCGAAAATAGTTACAAGATGAAACCAAGTTTATTAGTAATGTAGAGCCTTATGTAGTTCCAAGTGGGTGATTAGTTTGGTTGTGCTTATTATTCCCCTGAAAAAAAAAAGATTTCGGTATTGGTAATAAGCCACATTAAGGGGTATCACAAACTACCTGATATTCAGCCCTATTGTGCGACCGTGACCTTCGTTATAGAGAACCCATCCACCCTATATACCATACTTCGTATTGTGTTCTAGTTATTGTATTATTGTCACGGTACGGCCCGGTGGACCCCGGCGGGTCACCGGGAGGTGTATATAAGATAGATAGACGAGGGACCTCCTACCGTTCTCTCTTGCTTCCTTTGCGCAACAACAAATGTATCTATGGAACCCTAACAATTATCCACACCTATGTAATACGTGGCTTGTTTCCCGAAGGCCGCTTTACAGGAATGAGTTGGTAAAAACAATTACCGTAGAGAAGTAATACCTTGCCTCCGTTCAATAGGCACAAGCAGAAGCTCCTAACTTTGGGTATCTCACTGACCCTGGGTAGTAGTTCTCTGGAATTGACGGGAAAGAATTTCAGACTAGATGCCTCGTCATCTTTGAAAGGAAGCTAACAGGATCTAAATCGCTCCTTTCGTACCTTTTATAGTCATGCTGCTGATTTTGCTACGGGAGAAGTTACGAAATCGTCAAGTTGACAATGAAGTTAATTATGAGCTTCAGCGCATTGAAATTGTCATCTAATACCAGCCTAGAAAGCATTATTCTAACTTGCTAATCTATCTGGTACCTATCTTAGGTAGATTCTAAAAAAAAATAACGAATTAGAATAGCTTCTATATTTTACCTTCAATATCTCGTTTACTTGATTCCCAGTAGATGATGCGGGTCCTTTAGCCAATCTTATGTAGGTGCAGATAGGATATAGATTCTGAATTCTCAAGTTACTCCAAAACATCCATCCCAGTCGGCCCGTATTGTAGTGTATAATAGCATGGTGGCATTTCTCAAACTCGATCCCGCTATTGAGTTAGCTTCCGTGAATATATAGGTAGTGTACCATTATAGAATCGCCTAACTTGTGTATAATTCTTGCGCTTTCGCGTAATTGAAAGTGGCCTTACCCGATTCCTATAGATGTAGGTACCTAGGCGGCTAAATGATATTCGCTAAGATCAGATACGGATACTCGGCCCCCGTTCCCAGATTGACAAGCGGCGTAAATAATATTTAAAAGACTTGTTATAAACGACTACCATCGCCCTCGTATGACAATTCCCCCCTCAGCTGTTCTTACTTCGCCACAGCCTTTCAGGTTGAGATCTTGTCACAATGGCGATCATTGGGACGAAAGAACATCATGTCGACCCTCGCTTGGCCAATATCGCGAAGGCGGACACTAAAAAATGGTATCAAAAGCCAAACTTAAGAGCGCTTTACCTTGTTAGTACTCTCCCCAAATAGTTCGGCGCCTCATGGCCGTCTATATACATCCAGTTTCGCATAATATAATGGCACATAGTCAATAGCCCTAAATATATTAGCTTCGAGATTTATGTTATTCTGACATTGGTATGCAGATATTGATCCCAGCTGCGATGGGCGTTGAGTGGACATCGGGGTTTGACTCGTCCATGATGAACTCTCTGCAGGCAGTGGAGGCTTGGGTTACATGTACGGAGTTTTCCATGTCTGTGCATCCATTTCCTCGACACTCTGCTGACCGGTTCTAGACTTCGACAATCCCACAGAGGGCCGGCTCGGCCTCTTAAATGCTATGTATTCTCTCGGAGCTCTGATGGCTGTTCCATTTATTCCCAGTATTTCCCAGTATCTTGGGCGTCGTTGGTCCATAATCGCAGGATCGATAGTCTTATGCTTAGGAGCTGGATTGCAGGTAAGTTTTGACCTTTTCATCGCGTCATTCTGCCTTGTCGAAAATGCGAAATTATAGCCAGAAATACTAAACATGATTGTTATAGGCGGGATCTCGGAATAGTGATATGTTTCTCGCGTCTCGTTGGGTACTTGGATTTGGTATTCCCCTAGCAATTGTTAACGCTTCCGCACTTATCGGAGAACTGGCCTACGAAAAGGAGAGACCAACTATGACCTCCCTTTTTACCTCTTCTTGGCACGTGGGAGCCATTGTCGCGGCTGGTGTCACTTATGGGACTTTCCAAATGACGAGCACCTGGTCTTGGAGGTTACCATCCATTCTGCAGCTGGTTCCGAGCTTGTGTCAGATAGCTTCTCTACCGTTCTGTCCTGAAAGCCCGCGGTATTTAATCTCAGTCGACCGAGGTGATGAAGCATACGCAATCCTCCAGAAGTACCATGGTGAAGGGGATAATGGCGAAGAGTTCGTTCGCCTTGAATTTGCCCAGATCCAAAGTACTATTGCCCAAGAGAAAGAGACGGCTAAGGCGTTCGTATGGGCCGATGTTCTCCGGTACGTGATCGCCTAGTGTTCATCTTACATATATGCTAACTTCATACTGCAGCGATCCTCCGATGAGACGAAGGTTCCTGCTCGCTGCAATTGTGGGATTCTTTACCCAATGGAGTGGTAATGGCCTTCTTAGCTTTTACAGGTTCGTGTGCCCGTTCCCTCTAGTGATATGAGGCCCCCTATTTCCCATTGAGTATACTGACGGCCGCGTAGTAAGTTAAACTATCACTCGGATTGACGTGCCTTTTATTTCGTGTTGAGCTTCCGCGTCTTGTTTCCCGAAAAATATAGGCACCTTCTCATCGCTTGGAAGGGTCGATCGGGTTGCAGCCATCTGTGGCGTCTTGCTAACATATCACAGTGAAGAAAATTCTAAACCTTGTCGGAATCACGGACAACCGCACTGTCCAGAAGGTTATCTTGAGCAATACATGCTGGGGTCTAATAAACGCTGTTCCGGTAGCCATTGTAGCGCCACTATTCCGCCGTCGCGTTGGATTCTTGATTTGTACTATCGGCACAGCTGTCGTTTACAGCGTTTGGACGGTGGCTTCAGCACGGTTCGCCATCGAGAACACGCCATCCGCCGCAATAGCAGTGCTAGTCTTCATTTTTGCGTACTCGCCCGTAAGTGGACCCCTATCTCTTATGAGAGTTACCATGGCTGATGTGATACTAGTTCTACAACTTGGGTTGGAATGCGCTGGCATATACCTACTGTAGGTGTCTAATTATGACTGTTCTATTACATTCACCTGCACCTAGCTAACCGAAAGGACACAGTGGTTGAAATATTCCCCTATCAGCAACGAGCCAAGGGGATCGCAGTCGAGCAACTAACGGTTAGGTTCGCAGTGTTCTTCAACACATACGTGAATCCAATAGCACTGGACCGCATTGGATGGAAGTATTACTTGGTTTACTGCGTGTGGATCCTATTCGAAGTTGCGACTGTATACTTCCTATTCCCAGAGACGTACAATAGGACTCTAGAAGAACTTTCGTTCAGGAAAGAAGAAATAGGGGTTTGAGTGAGGATAACCCGGATGACGGATTACGGAGGAAGGCTACAGTCACTACGCAGTATCAAAGCTTCCGTCGAAGAATTATGTTCAATTATCCCGTTTTAACAATCTGTTCGAACCGTCCCGGCGCATCCGATGCCATAGCCAATTATCAACTTATTCGTATACCTAACCAGACAAGATGTGGCTTGCGCTTTACTAACCAATATATACGTTGATGGAGCCAAGATATCATAGGACCGTACATATAACCGTACGAAAGGAGTTTGCTTCGCTAAATGTGCAAAATCTCGGTGTGTTGATGTTCCATAGTCGCAACCTGTCGTAATTCATACCCTATCATATATGCAATTCGTTATAGATGCAAGCACACTATTGACGTGTCATATATTCCATGCTAGGGGTTTATATGATGGCCGGACGGCTTAACAATGCACCCAGCCGATAGTCAGCGCCCGCGGATTTGATTGAAATCCATTGGAAACATTTCTCACAGCACCAAAGCGTATGGTCCAAGCCCTAACAGCATACATTACAACATGAAAAATAAATCGCAATTTTCTCTTATGGTATAAACTTGACTTACACAATAGAAATAACTACAATTAGATTTCTTGAGCTTTATTATCATATTTTCCCTCTCTTATATCTGTTCCCATTGACTTCTCCTATTGCATCACGACCTTTAATTGTTCGTATCATCAAACATGGCGTCCGCAGGGACCAGGATCCTGCGCGCCGTCGTCTCGGTGCCTTTCCTTCTTATCGCGGCTTGGTGCTTGAGTATTATGGACCCGGATACGATAGTTGCGTTCCAGAAGCCGTTTGCTGACTCCGGGGTAATCGAATGGGACGGCGGGAAGTTGACCATATTGAAAAACTTCCATGGGATCAAGTTCCTTGATGATATCTTTACCGGAGGGATGGCAACGTTCTCGCCTTCGACACTTGGATACGACCCCGTAGCTTGGTGGCAGATTTTCTCTTTCCTCACCGACCTTGGGCCGGTGTATGCGATATGGATCTTGGAATCATACCGTGTCGGTTATGCTTACACGCCGGCGTATTTGTGAGTTAATAAGAAACTTCCGTTTTCTTCGAGTGACTAACACAACTTGCCCAGCCCGTCCGTATTTACTGTTGCCGGGCAATTTCTAGGTATAGGATCAGTAGGGCCGATCTTATACTTTCTGTCCTTGACCTTTGGCCCTACTGCGTCCGATCTTGCCCGAATGCCGGCCCGGGATCGAAGTGTCTGGAACCGGGGTAGCGGACTCGTGCTTTTACTTATCTTCCTATTCCACACTTCCGAGGTCTTCGCCATGTGCCTCGCTCCAGAGCTCACCACGCGACACTATTGGACCTGGGCTTGGCAGATGAGTCCTCTGTACATTGGTCTAGCAAACACTCTACTTTCCGGGCTTACCAAGCCCCTATTATCTAAACTCGGCATCGCATCCCCCAAAAGTATCCTGATAGTCGCGGGTATAATATCGGCGGGTGTTTGGGGCTATACGTTGCTCTTCTCACCATATTCCCTTTCGACTATCTTCATACCTTCGTCAGAAGTGCCGTCGGAGTTTATCCCTTTTGTCCAGAAAGTATTCCAAGCCGATCATGTGTCTATTTTCTCCAGCTCCTTTCTGTGGTTGCTATATTCCTTCTTGGATCTTAAGAGTGCCGGTATAATAGGGGCGAACTGGCTCTGCTCTCTCTTACTGCTTCCTGTTTCCCTTGGCCTTGTCGGGCCCGCTGCTACTTTTACTATTTTCTGGTGTATACGAGAGGGAGCACTAGCTTCTGTTCAAAGATAGCTTTCTTTTTAGTATTCAGCAGCACTAACTTGCTGATGGACGTAATCATATGCAAGTTTAGCTGCACCAAGCTCCAAAAGCAGCACTCTCTACCGGTCACCGGGCAACTGCATGTTGATAAGGAGGAGACCAACAAATCGTATCCATCTAATTAAGTTAAACTAAATACAGTAATGCCGATGTCTTTTATCTTGACAGGAAGTGAATGAAATCATAAGCCTCAAGGAGTCAGTGGTACCTGCTTGATTTGCGGCCCCCCTATAGGTATGTTCCTAATGTAAAGTCATGTCCAGATCACATCGAGCATTTAAGGTTGATATAGTAATATATTTCTAATTCTATGAATTCGTCTTCTACATGAATGTTTGTTCACTGTCAGACTTTGTATTACTAAGAAAGGATTGACATTGGCCGTTCTGCTTCCCCCGCTTCCGCCTCCGTGTAACAAAAGGCATATATACAATTTGCACCTCTCCGTTATTTCCCCTTTCCTTTTTTTATAATTAGTAGGCTATTTCATTTTCACCATGGCATCCGGAAATATGGTAAACGTTTCCCCTCTCTCCGATGAAGAGATACCCATATCCTTCCAAGTCTTGTCGAAGTCCTTCGGCCACGATGCGCCGTTCGTAGACATATACTTCCCAAATCACGATACACCTTCCGGCCAGGAACAAGGCTCCAAGCGCCTAACGGCGTGGAAGCAGGGCTCCGAAGCCTCCACTTTCTTAAAAGCAACTACCCGAGGTGACCAGGGGAATCAAGATATTATCATCGGCCTTGCAGTATGGACGCTCATGAAAGAACCTCCACCGGCAGAGCTCGCCAAGGCAGAGAATGTCGAGGAAGTATGGCCGGACGAAGTTGATCGCGAGTATATGACGCGCCTGTGGAGCGATTACGTTGTTCCAAGATCCATGGCCATAGAGAACTCTGGTGGAAAAGGAGTATACGGTAGGCAATAACCATAGATACTTGCCCCAGGTAGACGCCAACTTGATTTTCTAATATAGAAATGCGATATAGTACTTGAACTGCTAGCAGTACATCCAGATTACCAACGTTTAGGCGCGGGCACGGCTCTAGTTGAGTGGGGGACCAAAGCTGCTGATAAGCAGGGCCTTCAGGTAACGCTGCTGCTTCTCTTCTTTTTGTCAATATCTAGCCGAGTAAATTCTAGGTGGAAAATCCCCAGTATCACCGCTTTTTTTTTTTTTTTTTTTTTACGAGGCGGCTAATAACAAATTCCATAGGCGGTTGTTGAGGGCACTCCGGTAGCTCGACGCCTTTATGAGAAATGCGGTCTCCACGCAAAGATTGAGGAAATGCACTTCGGCGTTGGGGAAGGATTTGCTGGAAGAAGGAAGCCAAAGCTTATTTTCATGAGTAGAGAACCTGTGAAGTAGGCGAGATTTGGCACCTGGACGCGATGACCGTCGAGTCTGTTTCTGTTTGCATTTTTTAACTCCCTGGCCTAGGGGATTTTCCAATGTGTAGCAAGGACTTATCGGCAATTCTATTGCGTTTTGAAATAATCTAGGGTATCTATATATATCCTCTGCTACTAATCTTACAACTTGCTCCTCGCCTGAAGCGATTACAACTCATATATATCATACTGCATCTGCATCAATTAATCTGAGATCAAACTTGGCGGCCGCACTCCAGATATCTCTCTATCTCAGTGCTTCTGGTCTTATATCCCTTTTTTCGTCGTATTATAGTTGATATACCCGGGGAATTTTGGTATACTGGCACGCTTAATCAGCTCATTAAAGTGCCTCTTGACTATATATAGGTTAGGTAGTTGTCGGCGTAGTACTTTATCATCAGATGTCGATCGTTATGCGATGGCTAACCCTTGATATGCTGATTATGAAGAATGGATGAGGTGTAAGACCGTGGAGACTCCGCGTCCATACTAATAAGATCGGAGACTGTGTTTCCAATGGGCGCTGGCATTGGAACTCTCCCAAACTACCTAGGTATCCATAAGTCCACAATTGAAAGAAGAAGAAAAAAGGCAGTTCTGCTTAGGTAGATTATGGACGGAGCTGGTCTCGTCGCATGGTAGGAAACCTAAGCGACAGGTACATAATTCTTGGAGGCCGAGAGAACAAGTCCAGCTCTAGGTTTGCCAGGAAATTCCAGGAAATACCACACACCGCATAATTGGGAATTTTGAAGGAGTGGTAAGCAGCCTTGATTATACCCGTCATGCGCTGGTACTGAAGTAATAATTATCCCACAGGTACTCGTAATCTTCCAAGATACCAGCGACCAGACTAGGCATACGACGGCGCACTCCACCTATGAGTCCCTTTGTGAATTGCTCATAGAATGCACCCCTCATAATCCACCAACCAGCTGCCCAATACCTCTTACCCCATTCTTCGTTCTCCAGAGCGGTGCTGCGTAGACTCCTGTCGCGTAACTGCCGCGCTGCGTACTCCATACTTAATCCGAGTATCCAAGGTGTCCAAGATTTTTTATCTTTACATCTCGATAATGAAATGGCGTATACCAAGGGGGCGAGAATGTGTAATATTTCGGCAGTTTGCCCAGAGCGGGAAAGCGTGTTTAGAAGCTTCGCTGCGGGTTTGATGTCATCTGCTGTTAAGACGCGACTCATTAAATAGGAGCTGATGTCACTAGGATTCGGCAAACTTGGAAGACTAGTTCCGGTTCGTGGCATCGTCCATTCTTTGTCTTGGGTGCTCTTAGTTGACCCGTTCATATCCTCGGAGGACGTCTCCTCGCCCATTAGCTCCTTAAGCGTGGCTTCGTCTTCTTCGTTTACTTCTGGGGGAATTGGGTCCCGTTCGGGTAGCGCTGGCGTAACAAGCGGCCTCGAATTGGTGACTCGCATTAATAATAGGCGACAGACGGCTTTAATAATCTCCAGGAGAATAATGACACGCCAGCGGACTCTCTCCCCCTTACGTTTCGCGGCCATCTCCCATAATAACTCGGTATACTGAACGATCTGCAGCAACAGGGCTATTCTCCGGTACAACTTGCTCTTCGCTGCCCAGAATCTAGTGTAGCGGGTATGTGGGTTTGGTATTTTGGAAGCCAATGCGGGGATCTTGGTGACAGCGCCTCGGAGGACGGCATCGTGGTAGAGGGATAGTAACTGGATACCCGAATGCAGTGTCTCGGAGGCGATCTCAGCATCGCGAAATCGACCGGGTATGATATACGTCAGGGATCGTAGCGCACTCTCGATCTGAGAGACTTGGTGGGCGTTTTTTGTAATGAAGTCGCCGTACAAGTTTAGCCATTGCGGAGGCGATGAGAGCTTGGCTTGAGTTGGTTTCTGAGGGTTGCCGGGTGGTCGTGATGCGCCACCTCTGAAATGATCGATAGATCGCGACATGATTGTGATTGGGGGTTATATTGGTTATATTATTACGCTGTATAGATAAGATGAAATTTGAGTTAAGACATGGGAAAAGAAGGAAGAAAGAGACGAATGAATGAATGCGCAATTTGCAACTGCGCAATTGATTCGATTAGAATGGTGATTGGGATGTCGTAATGGTACCTACATGTATGTATGGAGGTTAGGTAGTTTTGTAGTTTGTAGTTGTAATGGGAAAAAGGTACATGAAGTAATAGTGGGAAAGGTAAAAGCAATTATGAGCTGTTAGGCTCCATCGCGTCGTTATTTCCCATGCTTCTGTCATTACCTCTCCGCCTTGTAGTTGCCTCGGTTCAGGTCCTGCTTCTGAATTGTAGCTGGGGGAAGAATGCGCTCGGACCACTTCCCCAGCTAAATTTTTATCGTTATCGCAGTCAGAATAAACCCAGTGTAAAATAAGTACTGTTTACACTACAACACCTGAAGTCGACATCTTACAATAACAACCCTTAGAAAGGAAGTATTAACATTTAATACTTTAGGTGATTTTACCAAGCCAACATGTTTCCCTTTAGAAGAGGTGAAGTTGGTCTGCCTGTTCTATGCTCTATCTGTATATGGTGTATAACTGGCCCAGGTATTGTTTCCATCCGTCTCCCTTCCCGACATAACCAATATACATATCTGGCCGTACTACCACAGTGAAGTCATCGTCGATAGCAACAACATCCGAAGAGAAGATACGCGCTTCGTCTTGGAATCCGTTATTATGACCAATCACAGGCGTTTGTACGGAAGAACTAGGACGGAGGATAATATATGTGCAGATATCCTCAAACGCCTGAACAACCTCAGATCCTCCTACGAAAAGAACTAGATACTTTCCGTAGGAGGCAATCGAATACAGGCGTATCACATTATCGGTTCCATCGCAGACTAGTTGAATATCCGGGCATCTTTTGCCGGCCTTCCATATGCTTTGTTCGGATTCTTGGATTAATTCGGATCCAATCCCGTCATAAGAGACCCCCATTCCTAGACAAGCCTTAGCAGGTTCCCTCTATCGAGATATACATTGCATTTTTACTTACCAGTGATATATCCAGCGTTCTTTTGAATAGTCGAGACGTACTGCTTCGCAGTATGAGTTGTATCTCGAACTAAAGTGGCCGCAACGTCAATGACTTCTTGTGCTACTGTACGGCGCTCAGTGTCATAGCTGCGTATCAATTTTACCGCGGCACCCGGGGCCAAGTGAGCATTCTTTACTACAGCTGCGAGCCGCCAGCTAAGACTGAATGCATCTGAAATACCGGTATTTAGACCTTGTCCACCGTTCACTGAGTGGACATGGGCCGCATCCCCTGCCAAGATAACCCGACCGGTTCCTTGGTTCGAGACGAATGTTGAAGCGATACGCTCTTTGACTAAAGAAACAGGGAGAAATCATCAGTTGGATGCTCTTGCATATTCCTAGGACTACACGGGGAAGCGAGGTTACCCACGATGGATCTACTTACCATCGAAAGTAGAAAACCACTCTGTCTTGACGAAGTCAATCCTATGTGGAGCCATGTGTTCCCTAATGGAGTCTTGCGCTCTGGTCTGCGTGATTTCTCCATCGAGAAGAACATAGAACCTTGCCATGCCTCGCTCCCGAGGGATCCACGACACCCGGGACTGACCCCTGAGCTGGAAAGTAATGATTTCCGAGCATAGAGGGAAGTCGGTATCAATGAACGTGTCGAGCACCGCCCATACCATCTCAGGCTTTGTTCCAGTAAAACTGATATTAAGTGCTCGGCGGACAGTTGAGCGCGCCCCGTCGGCAGCAATTGCATATCTACTGTTGATCCTTCGTCCGCGATCCGTATATAGTGTGACGCCATTTTTAGTCTCAGATATAGAGACTACTTTCTCCTGGTAATATACAGGAAAGTCTAGCTCATCTTTCAGTACCTTCTCTACCACCGACTGGCCGATCATGAGAAAGTTGGGATGAGCACAGTGTTCAAGCGACGTCCACCATTGGCTCTGGCGAGATTTGAAGTTTCCATCTGAGAATGTCGAGCTAGCTATATAACTGTAAGCTGTGGAAGACTCCCAAGAATTGACTCAACTTACTATTGCATTTGATTCCCAGTGGAAGCAATTTATTTAGGATCCCTACTACTTCAAGGTATTGCTGTGTACGTGCATTCAGAGCGTCTGCGCGACCCACTTCCAATGGTCCAGATTTGGCGTCTAAAGCATCGTCAGAACACAAAGGATTAATCGAGAATCATAACGCACCTATAATCCTTACGGATAAGCCTAGACGAGCTGCCAGAAGTGCCGAAAGGAGTCCTGTAGGACCACCTTATCCCAACATCAGCTCTTTACTTTAACAGTGCAAAAAGTCGAATTCGATAACCCACCTCCGATAATTGCCAAGTCAACATCTTCCTCAGGCCCTAAATTTGACTCGTCCTTTGCCATGGCCTCAATGTTGTGAAATCGTCTAACGTATTTGAAAGATGATTCCGGTGCTGCGAGGATATGCGAATACTAATATGGCAGCTACCGGGAATAACATGGAATTGGTGGATTTTCCATTGGTGAAATTCTGAATGGGGAATTTTCCAAACATGAATTATATTCGAATCCATACACCGGAGACGTATCATTGCCAAGTCTATTGTTCTCATGGTGCTAGTCTCCCCCTGGAAAATGAATTTCATAGAGGACATAAGTTACACCGAGACGCTTGTCCTTATGAAATTTCCATACCTTACGATCGGTATACTCGCTCTTGTGACTCGGGACTCGGTATACCGGTTGCATTTACGGTTTATTATGCATTGCTGCGGAGACAATACGACACAAACTTACTCTCAGCTCGGATGGGCTCATTAAAAGCCCTGTTTAGGAAGGAGGGTGAGTTTTTCACCTTTACAAATAGCTTCATGAAGCATAGTCTAGGCTTGTGGAATATCACATGCTCAGGTAAAGGCGAGGAAATAGGTGAGTGGTGAGAAAGGACCGCTCTGGTCAGCGTTATATTGAAGGAGAATATCTTGAGTACTAGTCCGCTTTAGCCGTCTTGCCGGAAAAACATACTATGGAATAGTACCGGCTATTGGTCTGCTATAAAGCTTAGTTTGTTAATTTGCAACATTGCGGCATCGCCAAGTCGGCTCTTTGTTCGATGTAGTTGTACCAGGGGATTAAAGAGCTTGCTGTGTCGCCACTAAGACCGGTGGCCATCTCCGAGGTCAAGCCCGAATGTATCTATCATATGTATCATGCAAAGCGTCTGCATTCTCCTGCAGAGATAAACATAAGTCCATAGGTTCGACCATATCTGGCCATCAAAGTGTCGTTGAATCCTACACACAATATGCCGTCTGTTCTGAAGCTCGATACTGCCGACGACTTGGCACTCCCAACAGCTCTGGCTGATAAGCTGGGAGATATAAAACCTTCTCATCTTGAAACTGCCTCGCGTATCTTAAATGTTATCTTGCGATATAAGCTTGCAGGTGGCGCTTTATTAGATAAGAGCCATGATGGTGTCAACTTCCTGGCTCAAATATACCCCAAGGTTGTGGCCGGTCAGGCCATCCTCATGTGCCTTCCTGCTTTCCCCTTCAAGTCACCAAATAGGAGTACCAAGGTCCTCGGGCATCTTCCTGATAAGGCGGAAGAGTTTGCTTTGGCACACCTTAACGGTCTATGCGCTGCCATAGGTGATATTTATCCACCTGGTGCAAGGTTAATGATCGTTTCGGATGGGCTTGTTTATAATGGTATCCAATTCCTAAACTTCCATCTTTGTATTCAGTATTAATGAAAGCAAAGACCTTCTAGGAGTGCCGGACAAGGATGTCTGGGCATATGGCGAAGCTCTTCGTACGCTAAGGGAGAAAAAGGGGTTCCGCCACATCGAGTTCTGTCGCCTTAAAGACATCGTAAACGTTGACGTGCCTAACGAGTTGGATGAAATCAGATGTGAGCAGGGGCCCTCCGTTCCTTCAAAACATATCATAGACTGGGTTGGAATTCTTTTCGAAACTACGTTTTGCCCCTTTATATATATGCAAATATTGACATCAAATACCTAGACGTCGCCAACGCCACGAACTTTCGGCACGCCTTATTACAGCAGTTCAGCAGGCCCGAATATAACGTGTCACTCAGAATATCAGAGGATGAAGACACATGCTTAACGTACAGGGGTTATATCAAGTTCCTGGAAACCGACCTCCAAAACGTGTATCCGGTTGGCGAAGGTCGGAGTAAGTCAAAATACAAAAGGGGCGTAGAGTATATTGCCAAGCAAATGCTCACGAGAGGAGATGTATGCTCTTTCATTTCTATTATCAGGTGTACAAATATAAACGAACCCTACAGGGAACCGACCTTAGAAAAGCAACTAACATCATCATATAGGCCTTTGCCCGAGCTGTGCGTGAGAGATTCCCTGATCGATTGAGACTCTCTATCCACGCCTCAACAGGAGAAAGTAAACTATCGATAAACCTCCTGCCAACAGCCACATCCTTTACAACGCCGTGGCATTGCAGCATAGCATTTAGACTTGACGGTACTACCGTCACAGGCCACAGGTCCGAATTCGATGCTGACGACTCCTTCGAGCTCGTCTACGAAGACAACCGACCAAGCTACTTCCGTGAGAAGAGTGACTTGATGTCTTGGGCCACCGATAAAGGAGGTATTGCCTGCGAGCCACTATATCCCGCTGGAGTCTTAATTCGACCTGCCGCCGGTCGGGGCGCCTTATCAATAAGGGACGTAGATGGGCCTAAAGTCCGCGCTTTAGCACAGCGCAACTCTCCTGTCGTGCTACGCGGCTTCTCACAGACAAGGAACCGAAATCTTTTCGTGGATAAAGCAGGAGAGCTTGGCGAGCCGACAGGGTGGAAGTTTGGTCTCGTTCTGGAAGTCAAGGACCGCGGAGCGGATACGCGCGGGTTAAACAACGTCCTGTCGACCGAATGGATGCCTTTCCATTATGATGGGTTGTTCAAGACAGAGAAGATGGTGCGAGAAGACGGTAGCGAGGTTTTATTATCGACGCCACCTGGGTAAGATTACCTTACCCCCCTACTTATCTGTTCCTATGGGTTTTTTCTTAGTGCTAACGTTGTCAACTAGATTCCAGTTCTTCACTGCTGTGACGGAATCACCCAAAGATACGGGATTCACACTCTTCTCCTCTTCAACATTGTTGTTCAAATACCTCCCCGCCCATCTACCCTTATCCTCGCTCCGCCCCCTGACTTGGACCGTGTCGACGTCCTCCTTCAACTCCACAGTCATCCACGGCCTGCCCATGGTAATAGACCACCCAATCACCCGCCGTCCTTGTCTACGCTATCACGAGCCATGGCCACAATCCAAAACGCGATTCGAGGCGACGAATATCACGATCGAAAACGCCTCCGTTCACGGCTTAGACGGCACGAGCGTTAGCGATGCGATCGTTAGCTTGTTGCACGACCGTCGCGTTGCGTATTACCACTCGTGGTATAAAGGCGACCTACTCGTCAACGATAACGTTCTGACGATGCACACGCGGAGCGACTTCACGGCAGGTTGTGATCGGGAACTGTGGAGGATAAATTTTGACTAGCTCCCTTTGGGATTTGGTCTCTTAGGTAGTCCTAGGTGTCAATGTTTATGGGATTTATTTTTAATTGAATGCCTTAGATTGATGCTAATAGAGCATTTTCCAGTATGAAAATACCTGTCGCGATGCTAAGAGCCAGTTGCTTCGTCTTCTAATATACGCGCCAGATTCCTAATCAAAAATGATAATGAGTGCCCCTTAACGTCATCCAGGTAAATCAAAACCTACCTCGGTAGGCATGTTTGCGCAACGAATCCCCAAGTTAAAAGTATGGAGCCAGAAGTCACTCTCTCGTATTCCCAACAAAGTGAGGTTTATATCTATAGTAGGATGATCAACCACTTGTAGTTTTATTTTATTAACTAAATTTATTCCGACCATTTCAGTGGCAATCTAAGGGGTTAACGACCGCTCCTTTCCCCAGTCAGCCGTCGCTCACACATCCATTTTCCAGCTGCGCGTTACCGGTCATCAATGAACCAGTCCAAACGGTCTTCCAAACGGTGTTTCCACACTAGGCTGCATAAGGGCGTTCTGGTTATCTCAAGTGATTCTACTTGAGGGAAAAGTTTGGGATAGCCTTCCCTGTCCACGAAGTGACGTTTGTATTCAATGAGGGCATCGAAGAACCGCATGTACTGGTGTCTGTAGAAGTGATTGGTCCCTATGTCCATGTCCCCGTCTTTCAGTTCACAGCCGTCGTAACCGTTGAGTGTGATTTCGAGACGCTTGACATTCGGCAACGAGAGGGTCAAAACGTGAAACAAGCTTGGCCAACCAAATTCATGGGTCGCTCCCGAAAATCGGAATTCGAGATGGCGAACTTGATCTAGTAATCCCTTTCCCATCGTGGCAAGGTGAATGCGAGGGTTTTCTGGGGACAACTTATTATAGTAGAGAAAGACGCCGACAGGGTCGATGATATTCCGCTGAAGCTTCCGTAGGTGCTTGAGACCAATACGCTTATCCATGAACACTATCGGTTCGGGCGTCGCGAGAAAGTAGTACTGATCTACTCCTAGGACGACTAATTTATCCGCTTTCGGGCTGAAAGGAAGCGAATCCCTCTGAGGTTGGCCGTAACGTGCGATAACCAGGTTCCGGAATAGTCGACAGACGTGAAGCAAGTTCATCGATGCCCATGTACGTGGTTCTTGAATCATCATGTGTGTATAATACTTACACGGCCAGGGGGGGTGACTATGCGGCGCCAAAAAAATCTTCAATTCGTACGGCTCCGTTGTCAATTGATATATCTCGAGAATAAGCTCTATCGGCAGTGACATAAGATTACATCCAATGCTTGGGGTCAATTCTGGCTGGGTTCCTGGCTGGGTTCCTGGCTGGGTTTCCTTTGTGGGAGGGTCCGATATATTTGGTATTCCTTCGTTATAGCAGACTCGTGGGCATCTGAGGTGTGGTTTGATTTCCTGGTAAACTCGAAACCAGAATCTTGGGTCCTCATGGTCAACCGCCATTCTCAATTTCTCGGGCTCGCAATGATTGACGGAAAGCTTCGAGTCCATGGTTGATACGGAAGCTTGAGTTTGACAACCGAATATTAGGTAATTTTTTCAATGTGATGCAAGGGATTTTCGTGTTGAGAATGGTTGTAATCCACTGAAGCTGGAAGAATGAAGATGAGATTATTACTAGGAAGAGAAGCATATGGTTTAAAAGTAGGTGTCTTATTTAAAAGATGGGATCGGTTTGGTGGTGTCAAGACAAACTGTGCGGATGATATGGAAGGTAAGGCAATCCATACTTTGTAAATGGATTAGTTTGCTACATGAAAAAGGGGAAGTTCCACTCACCGTGTGAGTCAGTGAATAGATAATGGAAAACAAGGTCTTAGGTGCTACAAGAGGTGTTTTTCTCACATTAACTACCTAGTACCTACCTACCTAAGGTATATCCTACGAATGGCACAAAAGGAAGGTTATCAAAGTTAACCTACCGTGGGTAAATATTAGCTATGGTTCCATAGCAGCGCTACCAGTAAGGTTTTCTAACGTATCTAAGCGCATGCTTTGGCTAGTAAAAATCATTCTCAAGATAACACTTTCAAATCCTTCTACTGTTAGAGAGATCCTATGATGAATGTCATAGGTAGAGTAAATACTAGAAACCGTATAAATATGGAAAAGTTATCTATAAACGGTGGCCCTTTATATACTATTCCCGCATAGATCTAGCCCTAATCTGTGTTAGTCTCACCTGTCCCTGATATCCCTTACAAAGGCTTAGCTGACCTAATTCCAACAGCTAACGCCGAATCTCCATATTCTCAAGTAGCATGGTCTTTGAAGGATAGCACCATTTAACTGACTTATACAAGATACGAGAGTCGCAATAGGAATCTCAACAAAAATCCTACTTTCGTCAGGTAAAGCTATATCGCTTCTCTGCGAGATGACACAACAGCTACCATAGTAGTAACTCACCTCGTTACTTAAACTCTTCCTTGTGTATTATGTCGATGAAACCCAAACTAATGACCCGGAGGATATCAAATCGAATCGAGGATCAGGCTTTTACTATCTTCGAAATCGAAATCTGCTTTCTCTCGGATCGACTTAGTGTCTAGAATATGGTGGTCACGTGAATAACACGTGGATATGCTACCCGACGTGGATTCTTGACGTGGCGACGAGACTAGACAATTGGAACTTGGTCTGTGCTGCCGGAGGATTTTTATTTGAATCCTGAAAGTCCGGTTTGCATCTAACTGACCATGTGAAATAAATAGCTTACTTCTTTTCTTTAATTCAACTCTTATTAATTTCATACGTGGATTTTGAAGCCGATAGTATTGGGAAACCTCCTGTTATCTCTTTCTTACTCTTCGACCAACGTCGAAACTGAAAACAACTTTTTATCAATTAACTATACGTTCGTAAAGCTCTAACTACGTAATCAAGTAAAGTACCCAGTTAAGATAGAACAAAAGAACATGCTTCTATATAAAAATATCCATCTTTTGCTCGATAGGATCAAAGTGACGGCTATCTAACGGAGATTTCTCAAAAAGGACTGAAATCGTAAGCCATAACAAGGGATCGACCAAGGTACAAACCAATCATAAACAATCAAGACCCGGGAATCTTGAAACAGATTTTCTGCATGGTTCTCCGCCAAGAATAAAAGCCCTAGGCCGATCATGGATCGTCAATGGATCCACGGTTGATCCGGCTTGATCCAATCCTCGCCCCTCGCTTGCCCTCGTTCGCTCTCGCTCTTGATTTAATTTCTCATTGGCGGCTTCATCCCACCATCGCGCGTGTTTCGAAACAATGAGGAGGTAGGCTGGGATCGACTCGTTTCAGGTTGAGCCGACCATCGAATGGCTTCCAGTCCCTTTTCTCCATTGCCGCATATTCTCTACTAGAATGCCTAGGGAGTAGCAAGGCTCATTCGACTGATGAACGTCAGTTGTAGAGCTCTTCGCCAATAAGAGACCAGTATGGGATCGTGATGCCCGAGACCACGGGCCATCGAGTATGACAGAGAGAGAATAGGTACCGGGGGGGTTGCTTATTTTGGGGGTAATATATCACAGAAACGTAGCCAAATTGCGCGCGGGTGCTACCTACAAACACAAGTTCTAGTTTTCTAGTTCTACCCAACGTAAATTTCCATATTTTCAGATTTGTTCTTCTTCGAAACCCATCTTTACTTTCTTTTTTTTTTATTTAGATTTTGATCACTTGCTAATTCTCTTGGACTACCACCACTGACTTACTACTTTCTTTCGTAGTCCTAATTTAAAATATTATCATTAACATTTTGGCATTGATTGACATTGGGATAAGCTTTGATGTTATTTATTACCGATATCGACAATAGACATCGACTACGCCAATCAATACTAGAAAAGGACAATGGATCATCCATCGAGGGTGTTAGCGCAGGCGCGAGAGCATCTCGAAGCTCTGAAGCAATCCGGTCTCAGCCGTGATGCTCTACTTGCCTTACTAGAAGAAGATACTCAGCCACAACAATCACAGCAACAGCAGCAACAACAGCAACAACAACAGCAGCAGCAACAGCAACAGCAAGCTAATATGATAGCCGAAGGTATGCGATGTCTCCTTGGGTTATTACCAATTGCCCAACCATCGATTAGTATTAATGGTCTTAGCTATGCCGAATTTCAGTTACAGAGACATCAACTCTTTCAATCAACAACCCCCTAGACAACGATTGTCCGTCTCGTCATCCAGATCCAGTTCTTCGAGTCGCGACAGCGTTTTCTCCGCCGCATCCATACGAAGCTCCATATCGTCGGCGTCGGCCCTGACGACCACGGACGCGAAGTTCTGGTGCACGTCCTGCGATAAGACGTTCAAAAGGAAGTTCGACTGGAAACGACACGAGGAGGAATTCCACGAGCGATCACGAAAATACCCCTGCCCGAACTGCAACCAAAGCTTCTGGGGACCCAACACATTCAACCAACATCACAAGTCTGCACACGGCTGCAAAACATGCCCACACGCTGATAGCGTAGTCAAGCATCTACGGAAGAGGAGAGCATGGGGCTGCGGCTTTTGCGCTGCTATGTACGGCACATTCGAGAAGCACATAGACCACGTCGCCGCACATTTCGAAGCCGGCAGTACAAAAGCTGACTGGCTGCATTCCAACGTCATCTACGGCCTATTACACCAGCATCTTATTCACGAAGCATGGAAGGCGTTGATCGCGAGGAAGCAGAGTAAGTTCAACGGCCACCAGCCCTTGTTCAGTTGGAGTCCGGAATCAACCGGACGTGCTCAAGGTTTTGTCGAGAACGAGAACCCGGGACAATTGCAAGATTTGTTAGAATTTTTCGATGGAACCAAGGAGTCCGCGGAGAGCATCGTCGAAATGGCATACACCTGTGTCCACATCGTATTCCGACCAAGGTCGACTTCCGACGCTCAAGGTGCACCTCAGTCGCCCTCGGGTTCAACATCTTCCTCCATTATGCCCAAGCACATATCCGTCTTACCAAGAGCTCCATCGGTCCCACGGCGCTCAGCATCTACATCCGCATTACCCGGCGTAAGCCGGCACGGCAGACGAACGCCATCCGTTGATTCTAGCCGAACTGCACCCGCTCAAGTTCAAAATTTGAACTTGGTAATACCGATGGCGCCTAATAACCAGCAACCTATGATGAACGCATACCAAAACTTCTCCATGCAACCAACCCAACAGCAAAGATATGCATCCCCAATCACTACCGACAAAGCGTTACCGCCAGAGCCACTAGCACCAACGCCAACGTCACCTATGAACATCGACTTCCAGCTCTTTAACACTGGAGACGGGCTACTACCACCACTTAACCTATCATCAGACGACTGGCATAGCTTTACTAGTACGCTGATTGAAGAAGAGGAACCGCCTCATCCATTAGCATCTGGCGACTTCCCCATGACGTGGAATGATTTAGGACAGTTCCAATCGAATCCCCAGCGGTGATGGAAATCTAGGTTCAAACAAGGGGGGAAAGGCATCCAAGCGAAGGAATTAATAACTTAAGATGTACCGTACCATATTATTACCCTATGCCCGGGCCATGGAGCTCGGCTGGAATGCATAATGTAATAATAGCCAATGATGAATAGTTGCATTGTACCATGTTATGATGTATGAAGATACAATATAATCAATCCTTCAATATGGAGTTGAAGATATTGAAATTTAAAGAACAAAGGCGATTTGAATGACACTGTGAAATCCTAAGTAGCTAATAAACGAACAACACGCTTAAGTTGTTCAAGCAACGGAGAGATATCTAAACTATCCGATTCGCTACTGGCACAACAACTTACTGGCCATGTCTAAGAGGTAGGTAGCTATTAGAGGTAGCTCCTCATTAAAAGGTCGGGCTGGTATCGTAGAAGATTCCAATTTCATAGCGTCATTGGGACAATTGGCATGTGAAGGTCATGGGTTGGGCCGAGCAAAAAGTCCAATACGTCTACTTCAGGCTTTCCATCCTGGTAGAGAGGGCAGCCAATTGATACGTTTATCCTAATTCGAATTCGAAAGCCGAGTCTGACGAAATATCCCAGGTTTCCTAATAAGGCAATGCAAAGTAAAGTCTATGGAAGGTTAAGGAGAATTCGTTAAAAAGCCCTTGTATTAGTCCACCTTAGCACTAGATTGAATTTCAACTTCTCGACAATTAGAGAACACGAATTCGGAATGAGAAAATATTTTATTTGGACACAGTAAGTGCTTACAAAAAAAAAAAAAAAAACCATGCATCTAGAATAATTGTCGCATGTGAAGAAAAAACCTCATGAGCTCCACCGTGGTGGGGATAGCTAAGGTGTGCGTGCCCTGGATAAAAGAACCCGAGATAAAAAAAAACCCCCCCCCTTTTTTTTTTTTTCATTTTGTAAGAATACTAAAATAAAATCAAAAAGATAAACTGCTAGCTTCACTCCGTTTCGATCGGAGGTCCTCCGGGTTATGAGCCCGGCGCGCTTCCACTGCGCCATGAAGCTTTTGTGAGAATATTCGTATCTCATTGTTGGTTGCTCGAAGCGATGTTCTGACCTATAAATGCTTTGCCGACTTCATCTGTGAGTCACATCGTCACCACGCCCACACCAAAATCCCATTGGACAATTCTTTTTCTATGTACTTTATTCCATACATGTGTGTGACCTTTTTTTTTTTTTTTTTTTTCTGTGTTCTGAATTCTTCTGCTCTTTGGTTTAATATCCCATGACATTGCCATCCACAGTTTATCTTAGACCTGGTGCTCTTCGACATGCCTGAACTTACTATGGTATGAACGTCGTGATAGGTCTTTTGGAAACTCGTCCCTATACTTCTTCTAGATCAAGAGATATATTTTAATTGTTTTCTTCGCTGTAACAGCTGTCCGCCTTTCTGATTCTAGTTTTGTTTTACCATGGCCTTATCAACTCAATCTCAACAGACCTACTAGTATGTATCATTATATTACTTTATATAGGTTAGCTCGGTAGCGAAACAGTGACTTTCATTTTTAATAGATATCTATAAGTGGTCTGTCGACCTACTTGTCAATTTACCTCTCAAAGTCGTGACCTGTGACCTTCTCCCAAAGAGAAATCCAACATACGGGTGTATAACCAAATTAGCCTCGTCTATACAATTGCCCATATGCCCGCTGGCATTCAAAATTCACATATGATTTGATGTTTCGTTACGCACTGGTTGATTCTCACGGCCAGAAAAAGGCTGTAAGGGTTCGAGAGATAGCTATAAAACCGCCACACTACCAAATGATAGAACGTTGTCAACTCGAAGGGTTGACGTTGCTAACTCGACCTATAAGGACAGTACCATGACAAAGGCATTGAAGTACCTTGTCTGCCAGTGTGTCATTCAGAATAAGAGAAGAGTACCTAGTTTGCTAAAATCAGCAGGACCACGATGGGATTCCAACATAATCGGGTGGACTTGCGCGAGATTTCTATAACACAATTGCCGCTGCAAATCTCTTTGAATTTTCGCAATACGTAGTTTCATTATATTTCTATAATCACAGCTACCTAAGGTACTCGTATCTTGAGACTCGAAGTGTTGATATTCCTCAACGATCTTTTCGAATATACAACACCTAGAAATCTTATCTTGCTGTATAACTAATTAGAACTGTAGTAACTCAACCAGCTTACAGATATTCTGATATGTTTACAGCAGTTTACAGCTGAAGTTATTAGTCAAGAGGCTATTTTTTTAATACCTTTAATATGTCTTGGCGTAAAATGTATATAAAAGAGAGACTTCCCCCCTTAATCGTACACTTGGTAGACTGAATCAATATACAAGCACAACTTGTATACCTTACTAATCTTTAAGCGTGAACTTAGTAGGTACCTAGATAAGCATTAGTTTAATGGAAATATTAGGTTGTTTTCTACCTTGATACTGAAATAGTGTTAATAGATTCATTGTACGGTAGTGCCTTGTCTCGTATGAATGTTAAGAGATTTGATATCGATATGTTTTCTATGTCCATGAACCATGAGTGGATTATCCAAGTAGGCTGTATGGGCATTGTAATTGAATAATGAAAACTGGAATTGGTATATCTACGTGTTGCACAAGAACGCCGCCGACGAAGCGGTCGAGCACGCCAAGAGATATCTCGCTGTCGGGTAGTACGGATGAGATCGCGAGGATCGGTAATTTCAGGTGGAGAGTATCACTGGCAACCTTGCGAACTTGGCAGCTACATACTATTAGACTCTTAATACCAGGGGAGAATATGCAGCCCAAGATAAGGGAAAAGGGGGTGGTCGAGCGCGGACCAAGGTTCCGGACCGGGGTATTATTGGATTTTAAGATCTAGAATGGCGATATCTTGAACCGGGGTCAATTGCTGCTTAACTTTCCCCGACTACTCCGAGAAATACATTGAGGGGCGCAGCAGCTAAAGCAATTCTGATCCCGGTGTCCTTGATAGGACTGTTTGCTGCATGGATAATTACAGTTTGCCATGAAGAAATAATCTAAATTCGCATATCAGCCATTACCCAGTCGTATTATAGGGAGGGGCTTCCCAAAGCTTGGGGACATTGCGTATTAAACAATTCTATGTAAATACGAATCGATACGAGTAATCAATTGAAGAGACGAGGAAGCCTTGAATGGGTCAGGACGACTCTACGCTATGTCTACTAGGCGAATATATTACCCGAAATGGATTGCGAACGGACTTGAAGCGAGATCGTGAATGTGATTGATCAATCTAGGCGAGTTGATAACTGGTGCGGATATATTCTCCGTTGGTCTCGAAACTCAGCTCGGAGCTCGGTTAGACATACATTGTATAATAAGAAGGTCAACAAGATAGAACCCTAAGCGGTACTATTACTTCGTAGACATGAAATAAAATTTTAGTAGCCCTGCTCTTTGCGTAACCGAAGTAAATTAACTTAGTGAACGTCCGCGGACTTTGGGTTGGAAATCATACACCGAGATATGCATAATTAATAATGAGAACCAGATCGGAACCGGAGCAAAGCAATCTCAGGTCGAATAGATGCGATTTCTGAAAATCCCAGTGCCTGCAGATCGTCAAAAATCATGGAATTCGTACACTAAATGGGACCTTAAGGGATTTTAGGGTCCAAGGGACTGGGTCCCTTCATTCTCAGGGCCGAGGTAGAATGCCGAAAGCAAACCGCCGCGGGAACTACGCGTTAGTTTAATGGCTAGAACACGTTTGACTTGGACGGCTTGGACGGCTTGGACGGCTTAAGAAGGTCTGTAACGAATCACAGTACAGTGATTGGCCCCCAGCAGTTTGCCAACCCGCGCCGGCACGTCGGGTCCATCTATAAGCTTAATTTTCTGTTAGCTCCGGCCGATTCTCTCGAATATGGATAGAAGAGATTCAACTACAGTATAGCTAGAGCTGAAAGGGAAAATATCGACAAACGGACGCAAGGAACCGACATACAAGAAAGTTAAACGAGGATGGCTGATGAGTTGGTGAACCTAGGCATTTTAGATCTCAGCCATCTGAGCATCTGGCACATGGCTTAACTGGGGACCCCTGGGATTAATGCGCGTGCTCGCTAAAGCCGGAATTTTTCGCTTTATTCTAGAAGAGTTCAAGAATCGTTCGATGTAAAGATCTGGCCTGAGATATCTACCCAACTACGCATGAACATGCCGTCATATCATGCCATTTTGCCTCAAAAGAGTCTGCCACTCGCCTGATTTCTACCCTGGGAAATGTTTGCTATTATACTTCCCAATGTCGCATAGAATCGGTAATGACCGTAGACAAACAACTCGTCACGCTATCCCATGCGCTAGAAATTTTTCTACATTCAGCCAGAGAAGCTTAACGCATGACTCCGCAAAAGGCGGAACGAGATATAGCGCCTTATGAACCCCCGAGGCGGTAAGCAAGGTATTAACAAGGTATTAAAGACTTAGGGACGTATTTCGCTATCTACGAGTTACGAAACTTGCATAGTTTTAAGAACCTGAGGGTTGAAACCTGTGCCTCGAATAATTGGACCGGTAACCAATGCAAATTGCATTATCAATCAACTATTATCTTTTCTGCCACTGTGTTGCTTTAGTATACTTATACTTATAGATCTCTATCCATTTCTTTCTTCGGCGAAGAGATCTTGTTGTCTTCGAAGAAAAAAAAAAGATAAATTAATTAAGACAACAAATACCTAGCCGCCATGGCTCTCAATTACAAGGAATCGAAATTGGTCAAGGATACACTTCCGTCCCTACGTCAACATGGTGAACACATTTCAACCGTCTTTTATAAGACGATGTTACGCGATCACCCCGAACTCCATAATTACTTCAACACGGTGAATATGCACACAGGGAAACAGCCGCGCGCTTTGACATCACTTATTCTGGCCTTCGCCTCCAATATCGTCAACATTAGCGAATTGACGCCGAAGTTGGAACGTGTTGCTCAAAAGCACGCCTCGTTAAATATTCAGCACGAACAATATGAGATCGTCGGTAAATATCTACTGCGCGCGTTCTCCGCCGTCTTGGGCCCCGCCATGACCCCTGAAGTGAAAATGGCGTGGACGAAAGCCTACTGGGTCATGGCAAAGATGTTGACTGGCCGAGAAGCTCACATCTACCGCGCGTTCGAGGACTGGAAGGGCTGGAGGAAATTTATGATTTATAATAAGAAGAACGAAACGGTAGAGGGAAATATCGTCTCTTTCATTTTGAAGCCGGTCGACGGAAAGCCCTTGCCGCTCTTCATGCCGGGCCAGTATATCACCTTGAGAATCACAGTGCCCGGCATGAAGTATGCCCAGCTCAGACAGTACTCGCTAAGCGATGCGCCCAGCCATGACCAATACCGGATTACTGTGAAGAGAGATCAGGGGTCGAACTGGGACTACGCCAAGTCTCAAGAGGATATTAGGACGATATCTTCGGCAGCCAGCAGCGCATCAGATAGCAGCATCGGCAGCGTGCAGCCGTGCAGGCCTGGCGTGGTCTCTAATTCGCTCATCGACGAATTCCACGAAGGCGACATCATCGAGCTTACGCACCCGTCAGGTTCTTTTTTCCTAAATACGAATATGGACACGTCGATGCCCCTCGTGCTCATTTCCGCGGGCGTGTGCGTAGCCCCATTGCTCTCGATGCTGAACACTGTGGTGGAGAAGCGAATCAACCGCCCAGTGTCGTGGATCCAGGCGTCGCGACACGATGCTCCTTTCCAAGCGCACGTTGAGAACATGGCCAAGAGGCACCCGAATATGAGAACCAAGTTTTTCAAGTCAAGACTATCGGATAGTGATGTGTTGTCATACACTTCAACATTTGATAACGACTTCCTCTCCCTCACGTCCGAGGACTTATACCTGAGCAACAGCTCGTCTGAGTACTACATCTGTGGTCCCGAAAAATTCATGATGCAGGCTTCCGAACACCTACACCGACACGGTGTAAGACCGGAGAGAGTGCAATTCGAGATCTTCTCAGTAGGAAGTTTCGAGATGAGATTAGAAGATTGAGCGGAGAGTGGAGTTAGTCCATATGATGGAGTCGGACATGAGAGGTAGGTAGCCACCTACGGCACCGTCCGACAACGACCATTTCCTGATCGACCCATTAACTTTGGGGTTTCTCCGACCGGGTCTAAGGCGCATTAGTTACATGTCATAAGTTAGCACATGGGGTGTGACTACGCGAAACCAGTAAAGCTGGAACTCTAGCGTGCTGGGCTTTGATGAGCCTTACTAGAGTCAAGTTAATAACTGCTGCGGAATAGGAGCTTGCCAGTACAAAGCAAGAGGAGATGGCCAAGCCAATCCCTCCGTCAAGGGGTGCGATACTAAGGCTTTTTTTGGCTGAGATCATTTGGAGTATGGCGTTGAATTTGCTGCATTACGCAACCAAAACCCCAATCATCCTGAGCTACGAGTTGTTGCATGAAACGAAAGATACCATAGAGAATGTACGATAGGATACGCGAGTCATGTCTTAGATTATTAGGTTAGAGCTTATGTACCTTACGGTCTCACTGGATGTATAGACGATTTGAACCAATTACCTTCCTCAATGCATCTACGAGAAACGAACAATCACTAATGTCCCGAAGTCGCAGAATGGCAGTAAACGTGGAAAGGGGTTGAATCAAATTCTTACTTCATATTCCTTAAGATCTTCTTCCGTCAATAGTAGCCTTCTTTTCCCGTTTATTGAGCTCGTGCCGCAGTTGATGCATGCCTGCGAGGTAATCATCTTCCTCGCCGGCGTACTGTACCCATAGATCTTCGCACAGCTCTACATATCTCCTGGCTGAGTCCAGCTCGGCGATGCGCATGTATGCTCTAGCAACGGCACTGTAGTGCACAAGAAGTTGAGCCTCTAACTTCTCCGTGGCTACTAGGGACTCTAGCTCTTCGGTGAGCTGTTCGATTGTGCTTATCGTTAAGTTAGACTTCCCGGAGGCACTGTCATTGAGCTCATGGTAGATATCCTGTAGTCGTGCCCGGTTCTTATCCGAGGCTGCACTTTGCTTCTTAGAAGAGGCGCATAATGAACATGTGCAGGAGAAACCCCAGTTCTTCAATTCTTCCTTGCGATCTTCATAGGATAGCCCAAGAGGCACGTCTAAAGTAGTATCACATTAGACTCATAAGAATTAAGCTAGTAAGAAAAGAATGGCAGCGGATGGGAGTTATGGATAAGGCGACTTACAACTTTGTGTTATTTCTTCTCCCGGTTCGATGTTGCGCATTGCAATAACTTCCACTGTTAAAGTTCGCACCGAGTACCGCCAGAAAACGCTGCCCACGATTTAGCTTTTCACTTTATGTATCCTATATGGGAATTTAAAGGTTAAACACATACTTGGGCCTGCAGTCATGATTGATTCGCTATTGCTGTCAGCATCAAAACATGTAACCATCGACGAGGTACAACATACAGAACCAATTGGAAACAATCCTAGGTGTGGTATTTCAATTCCGAGCTCAACACCAAATATATTCGTCCTGAGAATGTCTTCAATGGTTTCGCCGCCAGTACTACGCGCCAATGACAAGATATCGCTTTGCTGTTCCTCTTGTAGCTGGCGAAGAGCTCGATCCAGAACATCCTCGCGGAGCTCGGGACCTACAACGTCGAACAAACCCATATGTGCGAGCATAACAGGATAATCCACTAGCACCACTTCCCATTTCTTAATCTGACGCTGCGCGACTAAGCCTTTCCCCTTTCCGGGTACGTCTTTGATCACGTAGGCCGGGTCATTTCTTCCTTCCGTCGTTAGGGAACTTGATGGATGGTCCCTAAGCTTCGGGGGTACAACGGCATCATCTAAGGCGTCCACCATGCTTGCTGCAAGTACGGGCGTAGTTATAACACTCAGGCCTTTGTTCCCACGGAACGGCTCGAATGTATAGAGACAGAATTGTGGCCCCGGTGCATCGCCTGGTAAAGGCTCTATGCAGTATGGACGACGTTTCCAAGGTTCCCAGGTCCCATTATCTATCGCAGATTCTTCATCTACTGGGAGAGGACATGTTAGTGATTCCAGTCTACGACCCTGAACGGAGCCGTGGAAGTCCAAAGAGCAGATCTTCGGATTTAATGGCTCGGAGGATGCCGATAGTGGATGGAAGCTGGCTAAACAGGTCAATATTGTTGTCAAAGACGTCCAAGACGGACGCAAACTCGAGAAATAGTTGGGTGACATTAAGAGAATTGGCCTAAAAAAGAGATTATGAGGTTATTCCGATTCTTCGTACCCACGCCAATAATCAGTAAACAGATAAGAAATTGAAAATAAGAAGAATAACATGGACTTATCCACGAGGCAATGTCCCGATGAGGTCATAGAACTATTATAAGTCTTATTCACAGGGTGTGATGTGTAAATCTGTCCAAATCACTCGGTACTGCATTCTGGGCATAATAGGCCTACCACGGTACCGGCTAAATAGGCCTATGCGGAGAGCCGAAGAGCTGGCGTTTTCAAAATTCAATTACCTGCTGTTATAGGTAGAAGCCATTTTATAGGATATTTTCATTTATCATAATTATGAGATGTAACTTCATGGAGCCATTTCAGCTACTAAGAAGAGAGCTCACGCTATTATCAATTCATGCCTCAAATCAGGGGCTAAATCAGAACTGAACTTGTTCGACCCCGTCAACTTCTCAAAGCTCTAACTCGATCCTCCTTCCCCATCTAGCCAGCTCTCTTGCAGGTCTAGTTGCAAGATGCCTGTCTTTGACATCTATCTTCGAAGCTAGAACGCGCGATTGGCCAGCCGTCGTAAAAAGAATGTTGAATGGTGTCCCCTTCCGCTGCTGGTCAAGCAAGACGCTTAAAAACTCCTGGCACCATTGGTTGCCATCTCCTAACTCGAGATCGTTCAATCCGTCGATAACACAGTATTTCAGTACAGTTGTATGACTTAACAATACTCCCAATGTTTTCAAGCCAGTATCCCACGATTGCTCCTCCCCATCCAAAGCTTTGAATGTGTCTTCCCCAATGTTGAGAACATCTTCGTCTTTGTTAAATTGGAGTAGCTGGGAGATTAAACCGTATACTAAACCCATCAACCCTACCTGCTCGATACTCATGCTGGCGCGTAATGCGTCCCGTCGAGGTCGCTGACAGAAATGGGAGATCATTGGGGCTTTTGCTTGCCATGCTGCAGTTACGACAGCCAGGGCCGCTGCATATGCACTTGTTACGCCTCCTGGCTCGTAAGGGCTCGAAATCCATAATATGCGTGCCGTCTGAACTTCGACCATCCAGTCGCGTAGACTCGGCAAAACTTGGTCTTCGGCAACCCAGAACTGACCCGTACTGAACTTGCTATGTCCTTCATCGCCGATAACGAAACGCTCTATAACAGGGCCGTAGGTGCGGGCTTGGCCACATGTTATCATACTCCCCATTCCAGCTTGGGTGCTGAGCGTCGGTTCAACGGGAAATGGGTTATCCCTATCGGGCTCGATTCGGTATGCTAGTCTGAAAAACTGGTTTCCGTTCCAAGTTGCTTCCATCAGATCTCTCATACGGTGACCGGCTGTAGTATCTGTGACTTCGTAATGCGTTCGCTGGAAGCGCAGCTCGGCCCTTAGGCGTTCTACGTTACCAGATAGAATGGCCATCATAGCATGCTGGCTAATTTGGGCCTCACGATATAGCTCTTCGATCTCCCTGTCAAGTTCTTTTTCGGTGCTTTCGAAACCAGCCTTCAAAGTCTCGTTAAAGGAAAGGAACGCCCTGGTTAGCTTCGAATTCAGGTACCACTTTATCACCTTGTGATAGAACTGGAACACAATAGCGTAGATATCTGCGAGCTTCTGTTTTACTGCCTGGGTTTTGAATATGAGGATGTTTTTCGAAGCTCTGGCAACAGTCTCCGAGATGTGTCGGACGGAATCAGATAGCGTTTCAGCAATTTCGCTATGATTCCTAGCTGCCTAGCTTTATGGGTCAGTTATGTATTATGCGATTGTCGGGTATTGAGGTGAACTTTATGAAGGCTTTCTTGCTCTGCTTCGTGATAATACCGTTGGCCTAACATACCTTCACAAGACAGGAAAGACTCGAACACAAAACTGACACGTATTCATTTTGTGATGGAAATATAGCAAACACGGCTCTATGGTCGTCAAGTGTCTTGCATAATGTCTTAAAACTTCGATATATCTAGTAAAGCAGACCGTCAGAGTCAGTGCGCCAGGTACTGATGTTCAACTTACTCGTCCATTGTTCTTCTTCCAGTTCTCTTCCAGATCATCAATTGATTTTTCAAGCTCCTTTGGGTCTTTTTCTACCAGATCTAGAAGCGCGTTGGTTGCCTTTGACTTGGCCGATTTGTGCGAGAATCCTATACGCTGAAGTAAAGAAGGCTTCTCATTCTCGATGAATTTATCTACCGTCTTAGATAGTACGTCTTTTGCAATTTCCGATGCGATAAAGTCTTTTGACCTAGAGCGCTATGTTAACAAATATTTCAATACGACCACGATGGGTTAACCATAGGTATTATTACTGATTGTTACGGCTTTCTGTACTCTCGTAGAGTGATCTAAGTCGTAATCTTTCATTCTCCTCCTCCTCTTCGTCGATTTCGGCCTGTGCTGCCTTGGTTGATCTTTCTAGCTCATTTGAGCCACTGAGTTCATCCGTGAACCGGCGAATGATCTGCTGGGCTTCGAATACATCCGCCGCCTCGGAACCACAAAGTAAGGGTCGCGAGCTTGCCATTTTCTATGCAGAGTTAAGGACGAAACTATTGGTGAAATGTCCAAGTTATAGGAATTTTCCTAAGAGTTGAATTCAAAACCGTAGCTCTGTTTACATGTATTCGGTTGTTGAAATGAGTGGGCAAGGGACTACCATTAGGTATAATCCATGGTGTCTTGGCATAGAATGTATATATAAGAGAGGCAATAAGGTACAGATACAGCTCATATACCGTACCTATCTCTTAGCATTATGTGTATTATGTGTTGGATAATCTTACGTTACCCTACCTTAGGTAAGGTAGGTAGGTATGTACTGAATTATGAGGCTGTATTAGGTTAGGCACCTAACGTCAGTCATTCTTTCAGCTATTACGTATCTGCCTACCTAGGTGCCTAATATAGCGACTGCATGGCTGGGTATAGGCTGGGTAATAGGTCGGATATGACTTCCTCTTCCCCATTCCACAGAGAGAATTACTATGGCATCAAGCCACCCCTGTTGAGCTAGAGATACTTGCCCAATGATGATTTTAGTTGCATAATTACAACCGCAGCCCCTTGAAGATCCTACTTTATCGTGAGCATACGATTGGTTTGACTCAGCTGTAACTTACAATTGGCCCCCAATTCTAGAAGCACTACCAGGATGCTGGCTAAGGAAGACATTGATACTATCTTTCTGTTTTGAATAAGAATGAGTCTGAGACGGGTGAGATTTTTTTGTAAAACGGTTCTCTGCATTCCACCTTTCTCCTCATCAACTTTACTTACCTAGGTACCTGTTAAAAACCTAACCAAACCAAAATAGTTAACTCATTACTGGGAACTAGCTTAATAGCTACCAGTGTCATATTTCTACAATGAGTCTGCTTTCTGGTTCGACTCCGCACGACTTGTTTCGGGGCTCCGAGGGTAATACTTTGTCTGAAAGGGATTTTAACAACCAGTCGGATGACCGTGGAAAGATAGAAGTAGGTACGTATGAGTTTATGAGTTCCATTTTTAGGCTCGCTTAACTCTTCTGGGCTTGAATAATACAGATACTGGCGAGACTCATGCCTCACCTATTAGCGATAGCACCACACCCCTAATTGGAGTTCAAAGCACGTCCGAAGAATGCAGGGATGATCATAGTTCGACTACAGGAGAGGGGGATTCTGTTCACGAGTCAACCGGGGAAGAACCCGTCAAACCAACAAGTACCGATAATTTCATAACTTTATCGCATGATTATCGAACAGAATTCATGCTTCCGCTAGCTTCGTGCAAAACCTGGAAGGTATATTATAGAACACTGTTACGGGTGGAGTTACTAATTCATTATAGGGAATGGAGGAGCTCATCAGACGATCGTTTGAAAATAACGAGGATGCCTTAAAAGAAATCGATGAAGGCAAATACAAGCTCTACGAGAGTAGCAGAATTATCTTTCCTGATTATTGGGAACAGCTGGTCCAGCCAGGGTGGGCGGTCGATATTCAACTTGATTCTAAACCCTGGGTTCGCAGCGCCCCGGCTTCTGAAGGTTCTGAAGCCTCTGACGAGGATGAAGAAGGCGTAGTTGAGGAAGGTGACCCCGAGGGTAAATATGAAGTGAAGGCAACATATACGATCAAGTACTTTCAGAAACACCGATATGTCGACGATGAGTTTCTGTATAGTGTGTCTAAGGATGACCCCGTTTTTTTAAGGACGTCAGGAAACAAAGGTCAGGTGCTCCCCGTTCTAGAGGAGAAAACAACAGTAATATTGGGTGAGCGTAGCCGCCACGACACATCTCGATCCCGGTCTCGATCTCGCCGAAGGATCAAACATGCACCAAAGCTAGGCGATCGAGACCGTGTTCAGAAGAAGCATCTCCATATTCACTCTCGACTCCTAATTAATGCTCTACGGGCAGTCATGAAATACTCTTCTGAAGCACCATCTGGAGATGAGGCGGATGATTTAGAAGAAGGGGTATTCTCACATCCTTATAAGGATTTATTCTACCATCGCCAAGAGCTTATCGAGTATAAAACCCAAACCGGGGGTGTTCGGGAAAATCATACCGAAGCTTATAACGCAGAGTGTGATCGGCATATTGACTTTCTACTCCAATATCTCGAGAACGAGCCTACAATCCAGATTAAAACGGTGGAAGCCAAATGGGCCAAGAAAATACCTACGACAACATTTGCAGGACTTTGGCTTTTGTTGAAGCCCGGATCTGACGTTTACGTTCATGAAAACGGGCAGTTAAATGCATATGTAGTAGACGCTGTCTTTGACGGCGTTGAGCGTGTCTTCCAAGGCCTATGGGCGAACAACGTCAAGAGCTACTCCATTCGACTATGGAATCTGGTGTATGACGGAAAAGTCATTAAAAGGAGATCCAAATTTGTTGATGTGCCGGTTTTCGATAATGAGCGAAATATAACGTCATTGCCACTATTTCCAACAAGGTTCCATGATAACGTCGACAGTGGTACGCGGCGGAAAGAACTTATTGAACGAGGAAAGATGTTTTTCCATTGTGCTAAAGGACCTGCTTTCTTAGAGTACACTGGCGCTGGACTAAAACCTGGTTGGAAGAAGGTAAGTAAATGTTCCCATACTACCGGTGTAGCTATTGAGAGACAGCTGACTTGATCATACTAAACTTCAGTATAACCGAGCTAGAGTCGTTGTTGAACACGAGTCTCATCCATGGAATACTTGGGATCGAGAGGATATAGACGCAATGGAAAGCTGGATATTAGATGTGGACGAATACGAGTCCGATATTAAAGAACGAGCGAAAACTCCTCATTGCGAATGTCATCGTTGCAGCGAAGTGGATGTTGGGAAAGAAAGATACGTCTCCGGTACATTTAGCGACTATGATGGCATTGATCCAAAGAGTTACGAGAACCTTTCGGACCATCAGTACTTGCTATGCATGTCTCACATGTTCGCGTTTATTCTTAAAGATCGGACATACGGTACGTGAACTCGGCTGCAAGTAATATAGGAGAAAAGGTTTCCTAACTTGAATTCTAGATCTCATTGATGTCAGCGGCCTTACCCCTCCGAGAATCGCGAAAGACTCTATCGACCAGTTGGTTATGAGGCCGGAAACTAACAAGAACACGATTAAAGCGATTGCACGGACTTACACAGACAGCAAGAGTCAAGCCGAGCTGTTCAGCGCAGATTTCATCCACGGAAAGGGTGAAGGTCAAATATTCCTCCTTCATGGGCCTCCAGGTACCGGAAAGACACTTACAGCTGGTAAGAATTGCACTTGGGTGCTAGAGTAAGATAGGCACTGATGTTGCTTTAGAGTCTGTCGCCGAATACACGAAGAGGCCTTTGCTTAGCATCACCGCAGCCGATCTGGGTCATGAACCAGTTGAACTAGAAAGGAATCTCCTCAAGTTTTTCAGAGATGCTAATAATTGGGACGCAATTGTGTTGCTAGACGAGGCCGATGTGTACCTTGAACGGCGTTCAAGCAACGATCTCAAGAGAAACAGTATCGTGTCCAGTAAGACGACATCCTCATATTCCTATACAGGGAATGAACGTAGGTTGGCTAACATTGTGTGAAGTCTTTCTACGTGCACTAGAATACTTCCAAGGTATCCTATTTTTGACTACCAATCGTGTAGGCGACTTTGACGAAGCCTTCTTATCTCGTATCCACGTAGCGATCGGCTATGAGCCACTTGATGATGCAGCGCGGGAGCAGATATGGAGTAACCTCTTCCGCAAACTTAAAGAGGATCACAAGCAGGGTGGGCCAGATATTCGCTACGAATATGATGCTAAAGAATACGTCCGAAAGAGCCAAGAGATCAAGAAGCTAGAATGGAATGGTCGCGAAATTCGTAATGGTAAGTCGGTTCCGCTACCTCGAGTCTTATTTACCAAGGTATCCTTAGCTAACGTTCTCGTCTACAGCTTTCCAATCTGCGGTTGCGCTCGCGCTTTATGACTCGAAGACGGCAAGGGAAAGGGGTGTCCCGGTGGAGGATTCTATCCCGGAAGTTAAGGAGGCGCATCTGAAAGAAATTGCGCACATGTCTACTGCGTTCAAGAATTACATTACGTCCACTCATCAAGGCGTTAAGGATTCAGACATGGCGTATAAACTAGGCATCCGCGACGACAACTTTGGCAGGTCTCAAAAGGGAGCATAAATGAGTGGGTATCAAGAGTTATGATATACGAGATGATTTTGGAATCAATAGCTACCTGTTATCCCATTACGTAGTCGATCGTAGAGAATATTGGTACCTAACCTTTTAGGCACCTACATCAAAATGAAGGGCAGGTTGTAAACTCCACGGTGTCGATCGACGGATCCTGACCTTAATAGGTCTGGACCTGGGGAATTCCATCGACCTAGATAATTGTTTCGTGGCGTTTTGGGGGTTCCGTTCCAACAAGAGCCGTCTTTGCCCCGTCCATCTTCTTCGACACGGCACCTAGTACAGCTTTGACCATATCGTCGGAGCCAAAACTAGCAGGCCAGCCCCGCCACGCCACGGTGTCGACAATGTCGCGCGTGCCGGCCTGTTTCCACATCTCGTCGTCTGCATGCTCAAATTTCTTTCGCGCCTCCTCATTATCGCCTAGCTGGAACAGCATCACGCCTAACTGATGTGCGGGCGCGTTCATTCTGTCCAATTCTTTAGCGATCTCAATCAAGGGGGCCGCAAAATCATCATCTGATATGCCGGCAGTAATCACGATAACATTGAGAGGAGCTCGCTGGGGATCCAGCTTCAGCTGTTCAATGTACCAGGATAGAATCTTCTTCAGACGAGCGCCTAGCTTGCATCCGCCACCGGGCTTAACGCCCTGGAAAATATTCTGGGTGCTGTCCCGCTTCCCAGTATCGCTGTGGACCTTGCCGATATGATTATATCCGGATTTGCGCACAGACATACCGGGAAAGTAAAGCGTAGGCCTATGATTGATGAAGTAGAGGTCGACACCGTTTTCATCGTACTTGAGACAAACTGGAGCGACAGCCTGGATGAGGGATGACACGTCGCTCCACTGGCGCTTCATGTTTGAAGAGTCGTCGATAACAAACAAGGTCTCGAAGTATTGAAGAAAAGAGAGCAGCTCGGTGTGCTCAGTACCAGGGGCCTGAGGGACACCCGCGGTATCATCGTCGTTTGTGTAAGTTGCCATATTGACGGTTTGATGGTTGGTGTTTGGTGTTTGGTGTCCAACGATAATAGAAAGCACTTTTAAGAATAGGAGAATTAGTTGCAAGAAGCTAAGAATTTATATCATTTCCACTTTGGTTCGTATTGTTTATATGAGCTGTGCGTTAGGCTCTGTATCACTGGCAAGTCACAGCCCTGAAAGCACACGTAATGAGGGTCCCCTCTGTCAATCCCCCGCAATGATTAGGGGTCTCCTTTTTGTTCAGGGATACATTTATTGTACATTATTGGTGGGGCCCAATCCACCTCAGCTGTGATCTATTGATCGACGATTTCGTGTTAAATGTTTGTATTACCTGTGTTACAACAATACCGCCTTTTGGTGTTTATTCAATCAACCGTTAATATCACCTTAATGATTTTCAACGTCTCTTAAACAAACTCGTTTTAGTTGGTCCCGACAACATTATTAGCTTGGCAATTTTAACGCCAACGCCATTGTTAGGAGTTTTGTCTGAATTCAACACTCCGTCACGAAGAAGAAAAAAGTGACTCTCGAAACTATGATCGGTATCAATTATGTTTACAAAGCACCTTGGATCAAAGGGTCTATTTTGGTTACGGAATATTATCTCTTTGACCAAGCACCGTGTTCCAGCCCTGAATTGAAATCCCCTAACTATAGGTAGACAATCAAACTCTATTAGAACAATTCTATTGAGTCTAAAGCCGTTATCGAACAATGCTCAAAGACTCAGTTCATGTAAAGTAAAAAACTAGTTGCGCAGCTGTTTGTCAATTGGGTATCTCTCCTATGCCGATCCCATTATATATACCTACTTTGAGAAACTATGATAGGATAGTAGAGAAGACCAGAGACACAACAGCTCACAAATCTATTTCGACCGGACTCCATCGACTCTAACATTAGTCAAGTGAATACCAACAGAATCAACTAACTTCAGCTACAAAAAAAAACACCAATTTACCTAACAAGATGCCTGCAGCACCAATCACCTCCGCCGCTAGACTTATAGCAAACCCCGCCTTCAAGAGTGGCTGGGGTGCGGTTCTAACCCCTGAGGTTAACGATGTAGTCCGTAGTGTCAGGACGGAAGCCAGTGGAATGTATCAATTGCAAACCGCAAGGGATGGTCCCGTCTTAGCCGTTTCTATGTATACCGCATTATTCTGGGAGGCACGCAAATTTAGAAATTTGTCCAAGGTCTTTACGCCCGCTATTGCCGATGAACTCCAGCTATTCCTAGAGAAAGGAGAAGGCTATGACGCAGCTCGAGCCGTAATCAGAAAGAAGGCATCCGACAATATCGAAGATGCTCAGTTTCACCCGCTATTAAAATCTATGCGGGATTACAAATTCACCATCTGGCCTGTTCATCTGCCCACACAAAACGTCTGGGTGACTGTCATCTTGCAGATTGGAGAAATCTCTAGGAATATCCAAGGATCTTCTTGTTACGACCGAGAAGTGGTTGCATGTGCTATTGTCGACCCTTACCCATGTATGCGTGATGATCGAAGAGACTTTATCAAGAGAAGATTGTCAGAGATATTAGAAGAGGGCTGCATCCGCTTGCCTGATAGTGCTGTCGCCGGAAGCTTTACGACAGAAGATGTTCAAGATACATGGGCAACAGGGCACGTAGCTTATGCCGTATGTCGAGAGTTTATCCGTCGGCTAAAGGTCCTCAATTATAAAGAGGACTGCGGCCACACTGTGAATACCGATCTCCTCTGGTCTCCGTTTGAACAGCATCACGACGTTGACTCCTATCGAGAATCAATGATGGCTGCTTGTGCGCACCGGACTATCCAAAACTCTAATTATCTTGTACGAATGGCGCTCGAGGTCCCCAGCAAGAAGTCGAACCATGAACCCAACCGTTTAAATGCTCTTCTAGTGGACCGAAACGACGAATGGTTTACGAAACCCAAGACAAAGTCACCGCGTAAGGTCAATGCCAAAGTCTCTGTGCAAGAGGAGAATGAAGCAGTCGCTCCCTTGACGCCTAGGTCGGAACACGGGTCACACGTGTCGCAGCCGAGTGACCTAGAGGATTATGATGATGAAGATGAAGATGAAGACACAGACGCAGAGCTAGAGGTAGGCGTAGAAGCACAGGCATATCCATTATCCCCAGCCTTTGTAAATGGCCCCACGCAACCTATGACCATGGCGCGGGACATCCCAATGAAAATGTCAGTGGTTGAAAGCATCGAAGAAGAACCACTTAACCTCGGACTGGTCAGAGTGGATCATGAGGATCTGGAAGACCAGGGGGATATTCAACTAGACCACTGCACCAAGGAACGCTCAAGAGAAACAACTCCGGCAAAGCGTTGTGCAGATGACGCAGAGGAGCCTGCCGCGAAGAGAGTCAAGATCGAGGACGCTGAGTAAATAGACACGAGGGTGAGTATTTGTTTTGCATTTTCTACTTGTAGTGCCACTCCAATACGGGAATACGCTACCTACCTAGGCGGGTAGCTATATTGTTTACATGCCGTGTTTACAGGTGTGTTTACGTTAAAATCAGAAAGAAGTATGTAGAAAAAGAATATACTCATTAAAGAGTCAGATTCTATAAATACCTGTTTACCGCATCATTATGCCAGTGTTTACACGTGAGAGTCATCATGATTAAGTTCCGATATGTGTTAGGCTTGTAAGTGAAGTGTGGGATAATATCAGGAAGTAAATCAATTGGCGAAATCAACTAGTGATTCGACAATGAGGGTCTGAATATACGTTGTCAATTGTAGCGAATATTTTAGGTTGACAACAGGGCGTTGTCGATTGTGAGAGGTCAAACAAACGATCTAATGACGAGTTCAAAATTTAGTCTTGTCTAAACCTAGTACAATAAACAGCGTTCGCGTAGTAGATAGTAGGTTGTGTTGATGAAGTGTAACAACTACCCAGATGTATTTGTTATTTCTCTTTACTTCTTTATTTATCCCTTGAGATGCCATGCGACTACTATATGCACCAAATTGTATGAAGTGGATTCTTTGTACGAAGTATGCGAACTAGGCTATATACAGGGTTTATCCGAATAGGGGTAAAGAACTATCAACTCCCAATATCGAAATCTTACAATGATGCAACACCGTTGGTGCTACAGAATGCCGTAGTATTTTCCATAACAGCAGACTAAAACTTTCCAACTCTCAACTTCCGACTTGATCATTTGCATGAGGCAACAGGACCTCCAGGAGCAGAGTACGTCGTAGGGTCAAAACCGTTGTATACATCAGGAATGTAAATGTTCTTGTCCTCGGCGTTGTAGGCTCCTGGCAAAGAAATCGTCGGTGAACAGTTACCTCCGCTTCCCGTTATCTTCAGTTGCATACATCCGATATAGAACTGAGCACCGCCAACTGTTTGAGCTGCGTGGAGAGCCAGCATTTCCGAGCGAAGCTAGAGGAATGTTAGTAAGAAGCTAGCCAAAGCGATAGATTAAACATACCAGATAGTCTCCGCTCTTCAAGCTCGCAGGTAAACTGAAGGTGTAGTTTCCGCCGTTGTTCTGCATCACTTCATTCGCCCAATGCCCATCTACATAGTCGCGCTCATCAACCTTGAACCAGCCCGCACCAACTCCGGATGCTTTAGCAGCATCATCCACAGGGCCGTACAAGAAGTGAGTGATAGGGCCTGGATGACCTGACGGGTCCCATCCTACAGTGATCTTATCTCCTGCACGAGCAGGGATAGTTTCTACTCCCGAGGGAACTTTGTCGCCTCCAACATTGCACACGATGTCATTGCTTTTTACATCTGTCTGTTACAAAGTAGAATATGTTAACACTTTTTTCACTAATTCAAGAAAGTCATAACTTACCACCGGACTGTTACTGGGGGCACGGCGAATTCCAATCTCGTAACCTGGAGAAACCCCGTTGACCCAGAACTGGTGAAGGTTCTGATGAGCAGAGACGGCCGCAGCCAACGATACAACGAGAGTTGATTTGTGCATATTTGCAGAATTAATTACTATACTTAGCACAACCAAGGCGAATCGTGAGTACTGGACATGTGAGCAAATGAATAAGTTTACTATAGGGGTTGGATACTATTTACCTGTCTTATATAGACGGCGCAACAGGAGACTTCAACAGCTTTGACCAGCTTTACACTAGCGCGCATAAGACTTAGACATACGATGCCCCTTTTTAGGCTCAATTTGCAAGGGTGTGAAGAAACGCTGCATTGGGACCACAACGCCCGTTTCAAGTTGCATCGCAACAACACTTTGGTATAGCTCATACGTTAGTGGAGTTGAATTAATGGGACATTGTGAAGTCTATACTAATTTTGACTTATTCGGTATGCATAAGCCCGTGACCCGAGTATAGTAACATACGACAGAGCCACATAGTCCGTACATTTCTTGGACACGCAAGGACCAATTCATTTTAATTAAACATCCAAGACCACAAGAAAGGTAACCATACAACTAAAGAAAAACTGAACTCCTATAAAACTACTATCTGTTATAATACGCTAGTTACCTCAGATTATACTTTTCTTCTTACAAGGTAACGTAATTCCACGCTACCTTTCCTTATTGAAATTCAACATAAGAGAACGTTGTCGGTAATCACCTTATATGACTTATTCATGAAGAAGTGCTCTAATATTGCCACTAATAGGTGGAAAAAACACAACAGTAACTCACGGCCGATGTCATAGGTGGCATTTCAAAAAGAAAAGCCCACCGGGCAATTCAACTTAGGTGTGTAACAGCAAAGAATTACAGCAACTCCAATTGGTGGGATCATCCGGTCATCCTGCTCTCCAAATCCTGCCCGGAGAGCAAAACTGTTTCTATATACGCAATAGGATAAACAGCAGTATATCAAAATTCTCAACTTAAATCCCAACGATGCTCTGTTTATATCTTTCAAAGACTTATACTCTTCGATTTCAATATTTTAACTGCCTACTTAAAGTTGCATATGTAGGGTGCAAAGTCATTAGACTATAGCGCAATGGTTGAACTACGGTAGTCAACCAGGTGATATTTCTATAAGACTGGTGTTACCTATTGTTTGGAGAGGCAATAGACCAAAAATATAATATTCCTATACTATAATTTATGATGTTTTTAGTTCACAACCACAGGGTTCTTTCAACCGCTTAGCTATTCCTTTATATTTAACCTTTTGTTATATCGGGACCATCGTTTACTCTATGCAATGCGCTACAAAACACACAAGGACGCCTACGTAAAATATTTATGCCGACCTACATGATTAGTCTCGAACTTTGGAGAGCTTTGGCTGCTAGCAGCACACCGTCCATAACTTTCCAAGCAATTGCCGACACCAAAAGTTAAGCTTCATTCGATTGCGGGGTAATACGACCAGGGGTTTGAGGAACTATACGAACTTGTTCGATGAAGTCATAGGCTTTGCTCGTACTAAAGATGATCTGCTACAGATGGATACAATGAGGGGAAACCTTAGACGTAGTTATAAGTTCGTAGGAGAGCCATTTACTTCGGCCTCTATTGCTAGGGGGACAAGAAAATTTCGATTATTCCTTCATCCATAATGGCCTATCTAGACCTTATAGTTTTCACGTTAATCACCTGCCTCGGCCTTCATGTGGGATGGGCTAAGCAAAATGATTATCCCCAAAGGACAGAATGGGATGTTCATAAGCTTCAAAAGTTCGACTGGAAACCTCGGGTGTTTATAATGTCTGATATTCTCAATGAACCGGATGATTCGATGTCGCTTATACGGTATCTCCTGTACTCCAATGAGTTTGAGACAAGAGGAATATGTGCAACTACCTCTTGGTGGCTTCAGAACGAAACACATCCCGAGGAGATGAAAAAAATAATCAACGCTTACGGAGATGTTGTGGAAAATTTAAATCAACATGTTAATCCCGAATCACCATACGATAGTGCCGACAAGCTACTGTCGCTTGTTACTTCGGGTCCCTCTGTAAGTTTTCAGAAGTATCTTCAAGAGGTAAACAATATTCCCTTACTAATTCCTGCAAATAGGTGTATGGAAGGGCTGCTCTTCATCAGCCTTTGAGCGAAGGTGCCGAACGCATTATCCTCGCGCTTCAAGAATCCAAGGAGCCCCTTTTTATTACGGGGTGGGGCGGAACCAACACACTCGCTCAGGCATTACTTCACATTAACAATACCATGTCCTCTTCGGACGCTGCCGAGTTAAGATCGCGAATTAGATTGTATACAATATCTGATCAGGATGATACCGGCGCCTGGATTCGAGCTCATTTTCCGGACATATTTTACGTTGTATCCATTCATACATGGAATATGTATCAACTGGCAACTTGGACCGGGATCTTTCTCGCCGGCTGCCCTTGTGTAAATTCATCACTCGTGCAGAATCCTTGGTTAGACGCTAATATTCGACTCGGGCCTTTGGGTTCTCTGTACCCCCAAGTTATATACGGTATGGAAGGCGATACTCCCAGTTTCTTATGGTTAATTCAAAATGGGCTTGGCTACCATGATAGGATTGACTGGGGAAGTTGGGGCGGGAGATATAACCGGCCTCAAGCTCCAGTGGATTGGGTGGGTGGCATTGATACAAATCACTTCGTCGATTCTTTGGAGAACGTGGTTGGGCTTGACGGACAGCAGTATTCAACGCCACAAGCATCTATCTGGCGTTGGAGGTCAGCTTACCAAGATGATTTTGCGGCTCGAATGCAGTGGACTCTCACTTCGGACTTCTCACAAGTTGGGCACCCACCCGTCCTGAATATCAATGGCCAGGAGGGCCCAGATCCACTATTCGTCCTGGTTAAGAACAACGAAACATATACGTTCGATGCCAGCTTGACGCTTGATTCCGACAATCCTACAGATAATAGCCGCTTGGATTTTCAATGGGTCTTGTATCGAGAGCCTACAATGTTCCAAGCAGATATTCAACTAAAGGCTCTCACCCTTCCAGCAGTATCAACGGGTAAAATAGAAACCAATGACGCTGGTTTCAATAACGTGACACTTGGAAGTAAGATCCAAGTTACTGTGCCACAATCACAAAAGAATCCTTCTACTGGGATGTGGCCTGGTTTCCACATTCTACTTCAAGTCACGAACAAGGCAGGCAAATATCCAATTAGACGATACATGAGAGTGGTTTGCGAGTACGATAACGATACTTGACCATATTTGTTATATATTTTCTATCGTAGAAAGCTCCATAGAAATCTCAGGTCCCCTTATTCATATAATCGCACCATTCCCTCCGTCAAAGTACCTGATGATAGGTACCTAGGTACCTACTTATTTCCCACCCCAGACAGTCGTTAGGAAGTCTTCAAGCCGAGTGAACTTATAGTCAGGTAGAATCTTATTCCACTCATCCGTAACGTCATAAGCACCGCGACTGATAGCAATCAATATTCTCGCGGACGCGGCTTGCAAGAAGGCCCCGACCTGCTCAGGCGTTGCGGTTCGAAGGTCTGGAAGAGAAAGATCGCCCGTTTCTCGTATTTGCGCTTCGAGGTTTTCTTTCTTAAGCCAGTGGACTTTCAACGGCTTCCCTACTGGAAAAGTTAGCTACGGTCAGGTTTAAATGGTTTTCCCATCGCTATTTGATATATGCAAACCAAAACATACCAATAACCTTAGCCACTTGTAATAACTCCCCGATAGTCGCTCTAGTTCCAATAACGCCACCGATGGCCGGCCATTCACCCTCGTACTCTACCGCACGAGTCACCACACCCGCGATATCTTGAACTGTGGTCCATACTATGACATCGTTCTTCGATCCTTCGATCGCAAGGGCTCGTTGATTCTCGAAGTCAAACAGGAATGGAACCGTGTGGACGTGGTTTGTTGTTTTATGCGGATGAGCAAGATAGTTCGTAAACGTGCCAACTTGGAAGCGGGTGTATTCAATGATCTTAAGAGAATATTTAGTATAGATTATTATACAGACAATCTTATGGGATGTTAAATACCTTCTTCTCTTCATTGAGCTTCTCCAAGTAATGAGCGATCTCGACTTTTCCGGCATACCACGACATGGCATCGAGCGAAGATTCTAATTTCACGCCTCTTTTTGTAGTTAGTGCTAAGGTATCTTTCCATAGGTAGGTGTATAGGGACTTTCAGGCAATTTAGGACTTTGTGATTGAAATGAACAAGAAAAAATAACATAGAACGATGTGAACTTACGTTGCCCACTCTGATGGAGCATATCGCCTAACACCAGCCTCAATAGAAGCATCAATAAGCCGTTTTTGAATTGCATTATCCTTATCAAGGTGAACAGGTAAGAAGCAAATGACAGCTTCTACACCTTTAAACAGGCGAACTAATTCCGACTTGTCCTCGTAAGTTGTTTGCACCCATTCGACGCCCGGAAGGAGTGGAAACTGGGCAGTGTCCTGGACTCCTAGGTCAGCAATTTCTGCTAGTTGGAGAGAATGAAATAAGAAATATGGACTTATTAGATATTACATTTCGAACTAAGGCAATTACTTCATGTTTCTTAGAAGCCATCAGTGTGTCAATAACTTCTCTAGCCAGCGCTAAAGTAATGAATTAGTTTAGAAATAATCTTGACTTGGGTAACACGACGAAAAGTCGCTGACTTACCGCTTGAGGCTGATGCAATTGCAACCTTAACCATGTTGAGTTGTGAAATTATGAAATTCTTAGTATCGCTTTAAATTGAACTAGGGTGAAAGTTGTTGGAGTTGCTATTAAGAAACAGGCCCAACTGCTGTCCAAGAGCTGTCATTTTATATTCAATTTCATTACATTTAGCAACTTGGTTATGAAGACGTATGGTGATAATACGGCTCAACCCTTTTCGCAATACGGCCCATTCACGTAACTCCCGGGATCGTTCAAAAGTTGAATGACCGAGCCTCCGGCCGTCAGCGGTTACGTGATCGGATAGAATCGCGCCGCGCCAAGCCACCAACATGCCTTTCCAACGGAATTAATAACACTTGGTCTGACAAATTCACCTAATGGCTCGATGTCTTCAACTCTACAATCACATAACCGTCGATACGTCAAGGACAGATTCGTGTATAACGTTCGAGATGGTCGCTACTTCTGATCACCACCCGGTTAAGCCGATAATAGATGTCGAAGATTCGCTTCGCGTAAGCCCATGTTTACCCCCCCGGCTTTCTACTCTTCTAACCTTACCCTTAGCGACGGCGTGAACGGGGCCGGCGTTCTCAAGCGAACTTCCGGAAACGTCAAGCTGAAGCTAATGAACATATGCAAAATCAAAATCGCCGGCTTAAGAGCGCGATTGAAAAACTCGTTAGTATTACACGTGGCGATGAGCACCCAGAGTTGCTCAATAGGATATACGACGTAGCGGAAGCTGCGGGTATTGATGCCAAAAGACTAGAAGAGACTACTGCTGCTGTCCAACCAAGGCCAAAGGGTGCAAACGGAAACAATCAATTCTTCACGTCTACCACCGACGGCCAGGAAGACATCATCATAAATGCTATATCAAGAGATGTTATTAGAGAGGAGGGCGCTCAGGAAAACTCCAGGTTTGATTCAAGCTCATCTATATCATCCTTGCCTTCTACGCAAAGACTTAGATGTGGGATATGGTTGGATCATCAGCATTATATGCGAGTTTGCGTACCACCCAATGACATTATACCATATATTGGTTCAGGATCCAAGACTTTCGCCGGGGACCTGTTCTGGTCCATAATGGATCATGCTCAGAAGAAATGTACGCGCAATCACACGGAGACTACTGCTCTTATTCAGAGGGCACTTGACCATTCTAAGGCGACAGAGAACTGGACCATCACGTACATCTACGCAATGGTCGAGGCGAGGCAAGAGTATAGGCGCACGGGGTCAATAAGCGCTCAATATGCACCTGCTGCAGAACCAGATCTACCAGGTATAATACGTAGTCGGATCGATGCGGATTACCATTCTCGAGGAATAGACCCGAACCAATGGTTGTCCGCAGCAGGTATTGAGAGACGCGTCAAGAGGATGATAGGAAAGGATTCATTTGCAATTCTAGAGGCCGCTGCAAGAGGAGAATGCGATCCATGTTGGCAGGAATCGCTTGCAGTTACGAAGTGTAGGCTTGCTGAGAACTGTATATGTTTTGGGGATGGGCCAAGGTGGGATGTTGATGTTGTTGACGCGCTGTTTTTAAACTGGATGTGTAAAGGAGCTTAGGATGTATTATGATGGAGGCTCGAGGGACGATAATGCAAGAATATGTCATGTAAAGGTACCTACCTAGGTAGGTAGTTAGGTAATTATAGAGTTAAGACAACTAACCTAGCGTGTTTTTGTGTAGAACAGTACCATCGTGGAAGCAGTCACAGACCATGCTTAACGTGTTGTGATCCGTTTAAAAAATATAATAGAAGTCTCATTTACGGATCCGTAGCTTCTAGTGGGGTTAGAAGCTGAGAAATAATCAATTAACGCGTCTTTAGTTATTAGGTAAACTACCTCCTAATGACAAAGTGATTAACATAGGTACCTTGGTACCTAGGTAGTTATACAATTTTGTATACAGCTGAAGGAGGTCGGCGTGTAATAGTCAAGTCTTATTAGTGAACATGCTAGTTAGGTAGGTACCTAGGTATCTGCATACAACTGGAAGTAACCCCACTATTACAACTAAGAGATGGGCTCTTACACCTATATAACTCCTTATAGGTAACCGGCGATAAATGTCGATATCATTCAACTCTATATCATTTAAAGCTAAAACCTCAATAATGATAATTGATGGCAAAAGGAAGAAGGCAATGCTTTTTCTTCTCTCTAAATGCTACGGTATACCCCGCTTAACTTGATCAATAGTAGACGATAAACAAGTCAATTGCACCGCCACGAACTTCACGGCGAGATGAAAAGGGTAAGAATAGGGGCGTTGATCCTCCACCGTCATCCACTGCCGTGGCCGTAATGAGTCAAAGACCGAAAAATACCATAATGATGCCTGATGCGAGAATTATTATTGCCTGAATTTTCTTTCTTGTCGATTTTTTATGTTGTATGTCGATTATTGCTAGTCTATTCTACCTCCACCTTCTATAAACTCTACGGTTGTAATAATGAATATTTAAATCACCTATCTCTTTCTTCATTCTCTCCATGCTCCTTCTCTTGCGTGTCCTTGTATCCCAGGGTTCCCAAGGCAGCCACCACAGTCTTTATAAAGCTACCTACCTACCTAGGTACTTAGGAGGTAGTCACCCGGATTGCCAAATACATATTCTCCTAGCATCTCGCGCCGGTCTTCTAATATTAGGCGTCTTGGGAAATTTACCATCGTCAATCAACATTCCTCTTAGAACTATTTCCCAAGAAAGCTATCGTCAGCGAGTTATCAACATGGCTCAAGAATACACCACCGAATCCCTGCCAACCGTTGGTGATTCTCTTCGACGAAACCGCCTGATGTTGGATATTAAGGAACTCGTGGAAGAACCTTACCCCAACATCGCTTTCCATATACTCAATGACGATCTTACGACAGCATGCCTGGTACTCACGCCTCAAGACTATAAACCCTTGCACCTTACCATGTATTTTTCCTCAATGTACCCTCTGGATCCGCCGCAAGTCAGAATGAACTCTGACGTTCACCATCCTAACGTCTACGATGATTTCATCTGTGCCACCATTCTACGGCGTACCGACGAGCATACACCTGCATACACTCTGAAGGGAATAGCCATCCAACTACTTAGTTTCTTCTCCAGCGACACCGTCGAGCAGGAATATAGTGGGTGGAAAAAGGATCTGTCCCTATTCAGAGCTGTGGATAAGCAGTTACATGACTCGTTCCAATGCGACCACTGCCACTTTGGACAAGCCCGATGGGTATCCCCTCGCGTAGACCTGCCTTGTCGGCCTTACGATGCCCGCGTGACTAGTAATCCGGATCAGTGGCCCACGCTTCATATTGCAGGAAAGTCTCACCCAAAACAAACCCAGGAAGGCACCGAAGTTGAAGTAGAGGCTCCTCTACTTAAAACATCCGCAGCTTGCGAAATCGACCGTCTGCCGAACGAATTAATACTGGTTATCCTTGAGCAGCTAGACTTTGAGCATCTGACAAGCTTTGCTGCCGCTTGGCCCAGGATTAGCGAAATAATCAAGGAATTCGATGTCATCAGACAGCGCGAGCTCCAATGCTTCTGTCTCAAGCAAGATTACCACTCTGTAAATCTTGGCGTCGGCGTATCAATCGACCGCGGTCAGATCGCCTCAGAGTTTGACCTTCTTTCTCAAGATGCCTACAGAGTCTGGAATATTCGCCAGTCCGTCAACAATCTCCATTTCGACCACTGGCTTCCTTTGCCTATCTCTCGCGGACATTGGCAGAGAGTCAAGAAGCGCGTTGAAGTCTCCTTGAATACAATGGTACAAAAAATACAGAACAAAGGGACTTTCTCTGAGGCCCAAGTGCTGTTTACGTTTATGAACGATGTCGTTGTTCGACTCAACCAAGTCACAGAATCTACTACCAACCGTAGGGCTTCTAAGACCAACCTTCGTCATGCATCGGAGAAGGCTATTGATTCGTATTTCCACCTATTCCACTTGTTGGTGTGCCTTGCCACCGAGGATCACACGCTGGTTACGCATGCAAACCTTTTGCTGCAGAACTTTATGAGTGGAAAACGATCCAAAGTGGAGTGTCCTAATCTGGGACATCTCCTCATCGCCTTATTGATATCTGACGTCGAGGTCACCGAAGGGCTTTTAAAGGCCATCATCATCGAAGCTATCACAAGAAACGTAGTATGGCTTTTTGACAAGAAAGGAGCCAACATGCCTGAACTGTCATATATGGAGCGGGACCCCGTGTCAGCTTACCGCCTGGATCAAACATTCAGAGGCTCTCGGACCTCTTACCGGCTTCTGATGTTTTCAGAGCTATTCCGACGCACTGCACGGCCCTCCCACACAAAGCCATTGAGCAAAGTTCGTGACGAGTTATTCAAACGCCACGGTGCCCCTCCTCGCGACTCAGCCAAAGAGCTAGCAGAAACAGTGCGACGCCTACACACCATCAATGACTTTCCGGCTTTCCTAAGAGAAATGGGCATTCGAAAAATACCAGACGCCCGGATTTTCACTCACGAGTTGCGGAAGACTGTGCAGTCCAGTATGGAAAAGGGATACTCTAAGCAGGGAATCCCAACCGAATATGCACTTCTATTACGCATAAAGAAAGATCCACATGTGTCGATAACTGATGAGGAAGCCAACTGGCTTAAGAAGAATCAGGATGTGGACGCTACCCAACGGTTACGGAGCTTCTTTCCGAACAAAAACAATCAACGCAATCGTCGGGCCTAAACAAGCGGTTAAGCCGGTCAAGTAAAGTATCTGGCCGGGTTATCTGGCCGGGTACCCAGGAGGGAACATTGCATAGGTAGCTTACAGCAAAAGTCGTCGAAGTATCCTGTGAGATGCTTCAGTATAGGCACCTTGGCGGATTCGTCGATGTATCTCTACCCCAGATAGTGAAGGGGGTTGGCGATGCTTAATGTAGATTTGCTCTTTATGTACGTAGCAACTGTAGCACCAAGCCTTATTGGCAACAGAACCCATCCCATACGGGGATAGGTAAAGTACCTAGGTAATAAATAAGTTAAACAAATGCAAACAATTCCCCATTCATTTTCCTATTGAACCTGTGTTATTGGCGAGTTACTGTAGTAGGTACCTAGATAGAAGACTTAATCTACAGGCAAGTGCCTGAAAATGTACCAAAAAGAGTATTCGTCAAGGGAACTGATTGGACAATTATCCTGTGGAAACTCAGGGGTCAGTGAACAAACCTACCGCTTGGTTTCCACAAGGAATCCACATTTGAATACCCTCGATATGAAATCTCGGAGACGAGTTTGTGGAAGGTTCTACGCGCACTAAATTGCATAAACCAGTATATTACACTAAAACCTTGGGGGCTTAGCACGGACGGTAGTACCCGTCAATCTTTGAAGTTGAAAAGTGAATCAATCATTCAATCATTCTCTATTTTTTTTTTCCTTTCTTTTCATAACATCTTCTCATGAAACTCACTCAATCAAAGAGATGGTTGTTTATCACAATCAATTAATCCGTGCGTTATTGGCCTGAAACCCCCTTTTGTTACCAAGGGGAACTGTTGAGCTGGAGACGACGGGGGAAGAGAAAGGGATGGAACAACGTGGCCGTTATTGTCTTAAAGAACACATCACAGCCTCATAACCACACACTCAGCCAAGTAGATGACTGACTAGGGATTACTAAATAATTTGGAATGGGTAAAATCATCTACCCAATCGATATTTCCTTTGCATGTCTTCCTTTCTAGCATCTCCGGATGACCGCTGCTTCTTATACACTCGTAACATCGCTCCTTGGTTGCCTGATATTGGCACGGACGCGATAACTCCTAGCTAAGCTTACACGAGTTGACCTTCCACTATGGATCCCGAAGGACAAACATCACAAGATGGAGTTATATCAAGCTCCGAAGTCAAGACAGACGGGGGAGATACCCAAAGTATTAGTGCTTCCTCCGATATCAGGTCGATATCTGTCTCTAGCTCTCACGACTCTTCGGGTAATATCGACGATGTCGAGGAGCATCGTAAGATGATGCTTGCTAGCCTCCTTGAAGATTACATCCGTACTCGTGCTGCCGAGTGGCTCAATACCACCAACCCGGGACATAACTATACGAGAAATTCTCCAGAAATTCAACCTATAGCGAGACGACTTTTCGAGGACGCAAGTCGGACACTATCATCGAATGGAGTCATGTCAGATTTTGCCGCATCTGACGCTTTGAGAACTTCTCGTCGCCAATACCTATCGGCCTTAGATAACCTAGTTGCTGGTTCTCAAGCACCGGCCTCTTCTCTACCCAATGCGATGCGTGATTTGGTTCTTGGGACGTCCCAACTCAGCCTCATACCGCATCCAGCTATTGACACGAAATTGACTATTCAGCCAACCCCAATAAGCCACTATCAATCCTCCTTTAAAGAGTGCGCACTCTTAGGAAAAGGTGGTTTCGGAAAAGTGTATAAGTGTTTCAACCCATTGGATCAAGGCACGTATGCGGTAAAGAAGATCCAGCTGTCCCCGAGACTTGGAAGAAGGTTTCGCGATGGGAAACTTGAAGAGCTCCAGCATATCCTGCGTGAGGTACAAGCTTTAGCCACGCTAGACCACCCTAATATCGTGCGATATCATGCTACCTGGCTTGAGGAGCCTCATCCATTACAATCGGTTGGAGTCGCACACGGTACGTCGATATGTCCAGTCAGCCTGCTTGACCCCTATTCACACCCTTGATCACATGAATGCGTGCTATCCACGTAATTAACCCTCAGTTTCACGTAACGATGATCGCTAACCCACAGTTTAGATTCTAGCACGAAGGTAGACGGAGTGAAAAGGAAACAGTTGCTGTTGGATCAGTGGGCTTTCTCTCAAGACGAAGACCAGAGGCCAGAGCCGTCACTGAGTGGCGGTATTATTTTTGCAGAAGATACCCAGTCTTGCCACGACGCCAATGCCAATGATCAAGTGATAAGCGAACAGCAATGGTTTGAGAAGCTCACCTCTAGTGAAGCTTCTACTAATAGTCTTTCCGTATCGAATCCCAGCGATATATTTACAGACGGGAAAAGCAATATAGCAAACACGAGCGGAAAGCGGGGGGCGTTTGACGCCGTCGGACACACCTTATACATACAAATGTCCTTATACCCAATGACACTAGCTCAGTATATATCTCTTTCTTCTAGCGGGCATGAGGTTCCAAGACATTGTTTTCATCTTCTCCCTAGCCTTAGGCTTCTTCATGCCATACATGCAGGGTTACAGTATATCCACGCAAAAGGTTTCATACATCGAGATATTAAGCCTGGCAACATATTCCTTTCCTTGCCCGACACTGAACCAAGAAGTGGATACTGCAACCTTGCGTGTAATTCTTGCCAGGCAGAGGCCGGAAAACCACCCCCGCGATGGCTCAACCCGCGTATTGGTGATTTCGGGCTGGTGACTCAGCTTGCACGCGGAGAGTTGCCCCTATCATTTTCAAATGACAATAACTCGACAGCATCGGATCGCCCTGTCGGCACTACATACTACCGACCACCATCATCAAAAGACGTCGACAATGAAAAAGTCGATATCTTCGCGCTGGGTGTCGTATTTATCGAAATGACATGTCCCTGCGCCACAGCTATGGAACGAGTCGATATGCTTCAGAGACTGCAGATGGGCTGTGTACCGATGAGTCTGGGACAGTGTCTCGAACGCGAGGGCTGTTCCCCTGAGGTTATTGAAGACGTAGTTACATTAGCGGAAGCAATGGTTCGTCCTGATTCAAGAACTAGGTGGTCTAGTCGACAAGTGGATGAGGCGATCGAAGGTATACTACGCAAATGCGAAAATTCATAATTTTGGCTTCTCCAAGCTATTCGTTTTTAATGTTGATTTACATATCGGGAGCCCTTGCACGGCCCTTGGCTACGATCCCCTCCCTGCTTGGTTATCATAATTGAGCCTACGGTTCTTGCTAACTACCTAGGTACCTACCTAAAATAGTATCCATGTTAGTTAATTAATTATAAGTGTAGAATTTTAACCATAAAAATATTGTAATAAGAATCAATAGTAAGACACTTTAAAACATAGTGAAAAAAAAAACTTGCAAACACCAGTTGTAAAAATGGTTTAGACATGTCCCCCTCATTCAGTAGACATATACCAGTAACATAACACAACTGAGTTTTAATATTCAAGACGTGATACTTTTTAGCTGGAGAGGAATCAACAAGGTAGGCGATATAAGTACCTTTATTATTCGTCCCATAGGATTTGTTTTAGATCAGATTAGCTCTCCTCTCCACAATCGCATGTTTGTAAGATGAAGTAGGATTCAAAATGTTGATGTTTGGTGTTTTTAAGCTAAGAGTAGACTAGGTACCTGGGATAGTTCCCGACGTTGACTGGTGGCTGTGTTCGCGTGCATTCGTGTGCACTACCTATGCACCTCAGGATTGAGATGATCTGTACGTGGAATACGAGTACCCCGTAGAAAAATCTTGGCGCATTGGTAGGGGTCCAGATGGACATGTGCTCACCTGGGCCACTGCGGGATTACGTAGATACCTAACTGTAAGGTGTTGCTATGGTTAATACAAACATGTACGCACCCGCAAAGGTACATGTACTTCATACATGTAGAGGTATCCATTCAGAGTTGGGTACCTACGGCGGATCGCAATGTCTCTGGATGCTCAGTACGAGCCAACCTAATGCCTACCTACGGTAGTTACCAATATTGGTAGGTGCAGTTAGGTAAGGTTAGGTTAGGCTAGGTTATGTACTTTTTTATCTTTTGTATTTTTTTTGGCGCCGAATTATCCAGACTATCGTCATCCCGACTAAATGGATTTTCAACCAAACATCCTATTATTTTTCTTTCAACATTTAGGTACATATTCCCTCCCTCGTCTTTCGCAAGTTTGTCGCGGCGAACCTGAGTTAAGTCTTTTCTACCGTACATATTTAAGCCTCTCCAACCTATCGTAGTATCGAATATCGATCATCATCCACTCCTTGTACCTATACAGTGCCCCCTCTTATACCTCTTCCCGCTCCGCCTGTAATTCAATTTACGACAACGATTCGCCTCTTCGCCCGCATCCGACCAGATACCATCCCATCCGCCTGCTAATTCTGTGATACATTTCTTAACACCTGCCTACGTCAACACGGGTCACCCAGCACCCCTTGGTATAACCCTTTAGGCGCATTGAATATTTCGCTTGTTTGTGTCGTCGTCGATTACGTTGGACTTATTCTGGTGGACTTCGTTTCCTTTTATCCCTTGCCGAATCCGATATCCCGATTTCCATTTATCCTAGATGTCGCGATAGGTTACGAGATATCTTTCGATTAGTTACCATGAATGAAGGGTCATACAATAATGTCGTCCGGAGCAACAGCCCGTTCTCCCCAATGTAAGTTTATGCTCCTGTTGTGATCGCCCACAGTATAGATATTTATATTATACCTCCTCTCCGTATGACAATTCTACCTGGTTTATCCGCTACTGACACCTCTACTTCCCACGTAGGACGCCCTCTACACCCAATGCATACAAGGCGAATGTGAACCGCACCAAGACAAGAAAATGGGTAGAGGCAAAGGTTCAAAGCTATGACGGTGATGATTGGGGTAATGAATACGAGGACGAATATGGCGAACCCGAACCGGAACCGGAACCCGAGCCTGCACCTAGGGTTGCTGCGTTACGACAACAAGCGAATTCCCAGCAACCGAGATCATTCTCTCAATCTTCAGGCAGTATGGTTAGCTCATTGAATAGACCCGGTCCATTCGGGGCAAGAGACCCCAACGGCCCGCCGTCCCTGCATATACAGACAGGAGCGGATTCAGTGTCTCGAACAGTCAACACTACCACGTCTGCCGATCAAGGCTCGGCATCGTCTCGCTTCTCCCTTCGTGACACGGGTAGGACAACTGAACAAAGTCGCCTTGATGACATTAATACCTCTGAATCAGATTCTCGACCCTGGGCGCAAAGAACATCATCATCGTCTCCAACAAAATTCTCGAACCTAGTTCGGCCTTCAGACCATTATAACCGGCCGGGCGAAGAGAGGGAAAATGATGGTAGATTTAAAGAGTCAGGTGGGCTTAGTGTAGAAGGTAGCTATGGTCGGAATAATATGCTCGAACCAGAGGGAGACCCTACCAACCGGCGGCGACTTTCCACCAGTCCCAAGCTGCCGGACTTAGCACGGATGTCTGGGTTTGGTGATGACTTTTTCTCGACTGCCGGAAACTATAATCCTCAAGCACGTTCAGGTTTATCGACAATTACGGACGTTCAACAGACAGATGGGGCAGGGAATACATCTAACGCATTGCCTAGACTGAATAACGAACGGCGCGACACATTTGGAATCTCTGAAGGAAAGAATCCGTCAAGTACTTTGGCGGGACCAAAGCTCGAACCAAACCCCCAAATCATCATGCCGCCGCCAGACGCTGATTTAGAACCGAAAAACAGCAATGTCGCCAATACAACACAGCAATCTACAGTGCCTAGGCCCCAACTTCCCGGTACTTGGGTGTCTGAAACTATCAGCGTCGGCTCGGGACATCCAACGCCCACAGAAAAAGTCGAGGGATCTGGTCCGGCCTTGGGTAGCGTCGCAAATGCCAATGTGTCTCCAATGAGCATGAGACACGCAGAGCCCGCTGACCTCGAACCAACCACTGCTGTCCGACAACTACCGTCAAAATATGATGATTTAGACGCTACGGCGGAAAATAAAGCTATGCGTACATCTGAAGAGGACTTTAATAATGCCACCGGGAAACATGACCAGAACGTAGCCTCGAAAGTAATTGCTGCCGGACCAGGTTATCACCCGACGCCTCCGTCTCTTCCACCTTTGAAAACAGACAATCAGCTCTCTTCATTGCCTAGTGCTGCCTCACTGGACAAGCGAGAGGCTTCCGGAGCAACCAATATGGGACTACCGACATCACAATATGGTAATTCTCCACCGCAGTCGTCTCCGCCGCACCAGGATACAACGGTTAGCTCGAGCTTCGCTCCTACAGCACCGTTAAACCCACGCCGATCTATCATCGCTCCAGCAGAGTTTGTGACGCCTACAATACAGGAACGGAAGTCTACTATGAGCACTGTTGACACTGCATCTCCTGAAAAGGAGAGCGACAAGTTGAGAGAAGAGATAATTAAATCTTTGAGCGCGAGTCCAGCCACGACACCTGACGCGAGTACTATCCTCGACGCGTCTAACACCGCCTTTGATCCAGCACAGGGTGGGCTGACCCGGGAGAGTACATATTTATCTGGTGTCTATGACGATTACTTGGCGCCAGTGGAGGATAAGTCTCTCCAAGAGACGGGTTTGCTTCTTAAGCAAGGGCCTAAACAAGCCAGTTATGGATTTGGCGAGAACGAGCCTGAGTCTGGACAGGATCTACAGAAGGGAAATAATTTTCCGGAAATTCGGCCTCTGAGCCCACATAGAAGCCCAGGGCAAGACACTGCGCACCCCCAAAACCGGTTCTCCTGGGGAAATGATCAAGGGAAGGGCACGCCTAATCCCACCGTAGTGGTTCCAAGTGTGTCAACAGCTCCCGAGGATTCAAACAAGAGTAATCAGATTGAAAATGAACCTGCTCAAGTGACGGAACCGGATGCAATTGATACGCTTCCGAGCGCCCTGAAAGTCCGAACAGAGAGCCGCGCTACTATCTCTCATCAAATTTCTGATGTTAGCAGCCGTGCCCCTGGTGATCTTTCAATAGCCGGTCTTGATTCGCCGTCTCCCGTTTCGCTAGTGACGGATAATGGCCGTAGAACTCAATCTACAGCCCCTGAAACATCGCGTTTATCCCTAGCAGAGGAGAAAGAACAAGTCTTGATCCAATCATCATCAACCACGTCGTCGACCGAACATCATCCTGCCCTAACGCAACCCATCGAGTCTACAAATGAGCCGCCACCTACCCTTCAACCCGCCTTCACAATCCAGCCATCTCCCCAACCAAAAATCATGGCGTTCAGAGATATTCTTAACATCGTGTCAATTGAACAGAGGATACAAAAGTTTGATGAAACGCGAGCGCAGTTCTATTCCATGGATTCTGGCTTGTCAAATTGGATTTTGTACATGCAGAGCCAGCCGGAGCATGGAACAGGTTCAACGATGCCAGTTGGAGGACGAATGTCTCCTTCTGGTATTAAGTCTACATCTCAACAACCATATCATCAACATTACTCAAATGCGAATAGCCCTGATGCGCCAACACAACGTGGAAGAGCTGCAAGTGGCAATTTGCAACACATGTTTACGGGACAAAATAACTTTGGCTCATCTGGCGGCCAGGTTGGGACGAAGAGTAAGGAATTCCTACAGGCTGCCGGGGCGTTTGGCAACAAGGGTATGAAGTCGGGTATGAAATTATTCAATAAGGGCAAGAATAAGCTTCGAGGAACAGGCGACAAGAGCTTCTTCCAATAGTATTGCTTATTCTCATTTTTTCCCTTCCCATCTTACCATTCGACTTGGAAGGCTTTATGAACGCAACGGCTTCACGTTGTAGCACAGCTTCTGGCTGGGTTAAATGACGAAATTTGAGGGTGAAGATGGCTCTTATGTGAGGGACGAAGGCGCCGTTTCCCTACTATTCATATATTCCAGCTCGGGCTTTTTCTTTTTATCTTTATTGTACTAATTCATCTTGCGGGTACACGCATTTCTCATTCGGATTGGGTGAAGAAATTCAGGCGGCGGTGCGTAGGTTGTACGATTTATCGGGAGCATGAATCTAATTCAAGGACGGAAATAATTCGATCTAAGACGCCATAATATTAAAATGTGTTCCATCACCAGTCTACCATTAATGCTATGAGAAAGTCCCTCTTTATATATAGGACTATCCAATAGAACCTGACGGGAAACTTCCCATGTCGGTGCTGCCGTGTAAATCTCGTACTGCGGTCAGTGGATCGGGATATTAGGCATGTACTGTGGCGTGCTCGCGCAGTTGCGCAACACGCCTCGGTTACCGATCTTGGAATATTTTGACGACGATTAACCTATTACCGTCTATCTTCTGGTTGACTATTGACGATAGAAATAGGCGATATGCTACTCTGTTATGTTAGCATCCCCTGCCTGACTCTCCGTGTCATTCCACTTGTTTAGCAATGCTACCTTACTCCGTATACTGTGCATTGATGTGTAATGAAGGAAAAACTAGGAAAGGGTAGGAATATATTAATAGAATTTTAGTTCTTCTAGAATATGTCCTTGGTAAAGAACAATCACGATTATTCATGTCACTATACACCGCCCGTACTCTCAATAGCAGAGTAGTATTGCTTACTGCAAAGCTCGATAGATCCGAGAAGAAACTAGGAAAACTGTGACCGTTATCCGCGGGATCTAAGTAGGTAGTAATACATAGTATCACCAGCATGTTCGAACCTTGACCAAGTTCAAGGTAGAATGTCGACCGCGTTTGCACGTGTGGACAGGGGGTAGGATCCTTCGCCCTACCAATCTTCGTAACTATTATCATTGGCGATATAAGCCATGATTGGTTATAACAGAGGCAATGAGAAGAGACATTCAGCTAACACAGCCACCCAAGCCGCGGACCAGCGCTGCAGAAGCAGAAACATTCTCCACACTTATATAGGACTTATTATTATTACGCCCCCAACCTCTGGAGTTTAGTTGGTAAAAAAATGCCTTTTTTTGAGCCCCCAAAAGAATTGCCACCACCATTATCGTCTTCGTAACCGCTTCTTATTTGATTTTCCTCGAAAGCATTGGTAGTCGAATGATTAAATAGGGGTTACGTAGGTAGGTACTTACTTACCTAGGTACCTACCTATATACACTGGCCAAGCAAGTTATCGTCCGTAACACCTGGAGGAGCTTCGCAGCCCTACACTAGAAGCCAGTTTTAGACAAGGGGCTAAGTCAAAAGTCCAGCCCTGCCAATCAAGCACGTCCCTAGAAGCCAGAAGACGAAGAAAAAGCCTAACCTACCTTACCTACCTAGCGGTAGAGGCACATGAGGAAAATAAAAATAAGGGTCGTACCGTAGTGTCTCGTCATCTTATCATACATAAGAGAAAAAGCCTAGCCAACTGGATTAAAAGAAGAGCTCGCCAGCTTAGCCCAGCTTAACCCAGCTTAACCCAGCTTCAGGTACCAAAGTAATAAAAATCGGATCCCACCAATCCACCGTCAACCCCCCCCCCGTCCCCGTCCCATCCGCCGTCTTTTAGCTCCCATCCCAGCCCTTCCAGGCATCCCAGCATCCCAGCATCCTGGCATCCTGGCATCCATCCCAGCATTTTCTCCTAGCATCCTAGCAATTTCGATTCCAGATTTCGCTACACAGTACTGTACTTTCGTCAAGGGACGCGCGAACACGTTCGTCTCTCACCGTCGCTTCTAATTCAACTCAACTATTCCAACTCCACTCTTCTCAACTTCCTCTCTCCTTATCGTCGTCATTGTCGACGTCGGACGCTCGCTTTTATATCCTTCCGGGCTCCAAAGTGCTCACCGTAATTACTTTATATTTTAAAGTGGACTGAATTGGATTATGTCTATCTTCAGCTGCTGAGATACTTTTTCTCACCCTTGTCCTTCACGTATTCTACTACTCCGTCTAATCGTCCATTTCGCAAAACGCACGCCTTCTTTTGCTTGGTCCGGAATTCGCATCTGGATATATTTACTTTCGCGACGACGCATATTCATCCCTTCTCATACTAATCTATTCTCTCTTGGGTGAACCTGTCAGTCCAACAAACGAGTTTTAAAAGGTTGATATTCGTCTATACTTGTCTATATTCGTCAACCAACGAAAAGAAAAGAAAAAAAGCATTGCGCTCTTGGAGAGGAAGGGGTATATTTAAAAGAGTAGTCCGGGAACGACGAGAAGACCCAGCAGCATTCAACAATCCGAATCAAGCGCTGTTTAAAATGATGTTGCGCATTTAGTTTTACCCATTACCCATTGTCCATCATTATCCATTACCCAAATGCCCGATACCCAATAGCAAAATAGCAAGATTGAAATAAGTGCGCCAAAGTGACATCTCGGGGATTATATTGCCTTACCTTGTTATATCTATCTAACTAGTATTTCTCCCTTACCACCTGGCAATTACCAATCTGTACCAACCCGCCCGTACCAATCCGATTGACCGCTCGCGTCAGACTATGACAGCTCTCATGGCCGCTGACGGGCCATATCCGCCAGGTCTCGGCGACTCCAACCCCCCCGAAAAAAAGCCATCTTCTGGCTTCACTCCATTGCCGCCCATTCGTCGTACATCAACATTCGACTTATTATCGAGAAAGAAGCTTGACGGAGACGAAGACGACTTGACTCCATCGCCAGTTGGATCTTCAGATAATGAAATTCCACCAGTACCTCCCATGAAGGACGGCATCAATTATTATCCAAACGGCAATGGGCATGTCGCCGACCGGGGACAAGGCGGGCAAGTTGCCGGCCAATTAAGTCAATCCCAGAACTTCACCCAACCTCCGCCTCAGCATCACCCCGCGTTTTCCAACGGCTTCGCCCCAGCTCCCAATGGCTTTGTAGCCGGCAGAGGTATTAGTCAACCTAACGGGTTTCAACCCCAGGGACATATAGGAGGAGGTCCTGTAGCATTACCTATGCATCCAGGTCATCCTTTTGCCTCACAGATGGAAGGAAATCCTATTCAAAAATTCCCTCCCGGTGGTACATGGAAGCTAGAGGAGTCTCGCCTTGTGGAACCGCTTATCCAGCATAAGACCCGACCAGGAGCAAGTAGTCCCTCGCAACAACCGGGTTATTATGGATATGATAAGGAAACCGAAGAGTCGCCGCCAACGAGAGGCCAGGGTCCACCACAACGGTCGAGAAATAACAGTAATAGCATACCACCTGTCTCGGCAGAGCGGTTTCGTAACCACAATCTCTTTATTCCAGGATCTCAACAATCACATTCGCCGCCTCAACCGCAAGCTGGTCCCCCTTTACCGACTCGACCTAATGAAAGCGCAAGCCAAGTGGGCCGTGACCCTGGGCTTAACAAGGAGCCAGACGGTAAGTCTGTCGTGTCCAAAACTGGATGATCAGCTAATAATGTCGTCGAATAGTCCACGTTGATGAGGTCTCAGTTTCGAGTGCTACCAGCGAGGGCCAAAATAGTACTCGAAGAGGTTCAGGGTTCTTTAGTCTTACTCGCCGGGTCACAGGTGCTGAACAAGAACAGCAAAACTCAAATCATAATGCATCCACCAAGGACAAGGCCGCTTCGTTCCTCGGTATGTCAAACCATGTCAAGTATCAACCAAATACGAAATCTGGTCTTGCGTCTTCCTTCGATCATGATGATAACCCAGAGCCTGCATCGATGAGGAAGAGGTTATCTGAGCTTACCGGAATGATAAAGGGTGTTGGGAACGCGAAGGATGGGACAAAGGATGACCAGCCAGCTAAACCAAGTGTCACGTATGTCCCGAGACCTTCCATGCAAGGTCCGACGCAAGGTCCAGTACGACCTCAGAACGGACATCAGCAATTCCAAGGACAGGGTGGATTGTATGCAGCCCCTTCCGGCGCATTAGGGCGGAACAGTCCTAGTGGACCTCGACCTCCCGAATCTCAACGTCCTCAAGGTGAAGAAGATCGTGAAAAGAAGCATGGGTTTCTAGGTGGACTTTTCAACCGGCAAGGGTTTAAGTCACCAGAGTCGAAATCAGAATCGAAACAACCGAGTCAGCATACGTCGCCGCCCCCTCACCGGCCAACGCAACAATTTCCTATGCAACCTGGACCACAAATTCGCCCGGGTCAGATGCCGCCACCGGGACAACAATTCGGCCCGCATCCGATGTATCCTGGGCAACTTGCTATGCCACACGGCTCACCAGGACAGCAAGGCGTACGAAGACCTATGGTTCCCGGTCCAGGTCAGCCAAATTCTTCTGACAATATTCAGTCACCTACATCTCCCCAAGTTGTTGGAATGGCCCAGGTAATTCAGATGCGACGTCCCTCCGAAATAACAGTCTCTCAAAACCAGCTCAGCGGAACACCACTTTCACCAAATCAGCGACCGCCAACATCTCAAGGATCGCAAACCGGTATACGACCTGGTACGGGGCAAGATGGTAGCGGGAGAAATATTCCCAGACAGGCGGGAGTTGAAGATCCATTTTCTATGTCTGGTCCACTTCCGAAGGACTTCCATGGCCCTCCACGCGCAGCCTCTTTTGATGGCAGCGGATCTTCTCCGGCTACACGTTCAACTCCGAATAGGAAACCCGTGGGCTCTGCTTTATCGAAGCAAGATGGTGTATCTGTTGCCTCCACTCCCACGACACAAAATTCTATCCAGCAATCACCGCCAAACCCGAGTAGAGCTGATGATTCAACCCCCCGGTCTGAGAGTCCAGATGATGAGCAAAGATTATCAAGCCATCTTCCATCCGGCCAGCAAAGCCCTACTCTTGGTAAGCTAGGACACGTCCGCCAGACGTCTCTTCCTTCCCCACCTGTGTTAACCCAGTCTGGCCAAGTTACTCCTCCCTCAATTGGAAGTGCGCAATTCTCTCCCCAGGGTGCGAGACCCTCACAAGATCGGCAGATGCCAGGACAATCGTACGGGGGTTCTCAAGGCCAGGGCTCAGTCAGCGGTAGTTCCCCACACGATCAGCGACCGAGCTCACCTTGGAGTCCCAACGTTACCTTCGCCGACCAACCACGTGCAGGACATCTACCAAGGCCACTAGCTACGACTGCTGACCCGGGAAGCACGCTAAGGAAGTTTTTCGGCGTCGATCCTGACGGTGAGAGTATTAGCTCGGTAAAGCCAGCAAAGGAGTCAAAAGAAAAGAATGCGGCTGCAAGATTTTTGGGAGCTTTAAGAAGAGGGAATAATAAATCTGAATCACCAAAGGTTCCTACCGGACGACAAACCCCTCCAGCGCCGCTACGACCTGGCAATACAACCATTATACCTCGGCAGTCTTCCAGCCCAGTCAGTAGTCCACCTATAATTCCTCAGGGGGCTCGGGGTCCTGTTCGACCACACCCTCCAATGATACCCGGAGCTGGGCGCGGGCAAGAACCTCGTTACGACCAAGTCCCTATTCCCCGTGGTTACGAGGCTGTTCATGGTTATGGTCAGCCGGGTATGATTGCCCCTTCCCCTTACAACGTCGGACGACCCAGCCAACCGCCCTCGAATCAACAAGTCCAAGCCTTCACACCGCCTGGCGTTCCTCATCAGGGTGCTCCCCAACCGTGGGACCCCCGAAATGGGCCTATCCCACAAGCTATTCCGTATGGCCCTCTGCCTGCCCACATGCAGCCAAATCCTCAGGGTGTTCCACCACAGTTCCAGCAAAGACAGGCAGACTCGCAATCTACTACACCTACGCCGTCTGACCAGGGCACTTTCTTAGATATGGCGGCTACTCCTCCTCAAAGACCCCGTGAAGACACCGGATACGATCCTCAGTCAACTCAGGGCGTGCCGTCTCAAGCTATCGGCCGTCCTGCATTCCAGCAACCACAAATCAGACTCCAGTCCAATCTCCATCAAGTCCAGAATCAGGAGGCGCAAACTCCCTCTAGTTCGAACTGGGGCAGCGCTCCAGATAGCGCTCGGCCAGGCCCTGCAATGCCCAATGGTAGTCTTCATTCCAAGCCGTCTGATCCCAACGTATCTCCACCCAGCGACAACGATGATACGCAACGATCGCCTCATCAGCATATTGCCTCAGCCATGATAAATAGTCCCCATATGCATCCTCCGGTACTTCAACCCGGTGTTCCACAAAACAGTCTTCCATTTAATGCGGGCCGTTCCTTTTCTTCCTCCACCGCGCCGACAAGGGTACCCGGCTTTCCAGGTCAGAATCATAACCAGAGCCCGCCTCCGATTCGTGAACCTGTAAACCAAGCAACGCCCAACGGTGTGGGTCATCATCTCGTAAGCAAAATGTCAATGAACAATCTCAACGAGCCGCCCAAAAACGCATCGCTTAGTCCTGATATCAATGGGAACCGCGCAACAAGTGTCAGCCCCGAACCGCCTGCTCTTCATAGAGCGTCCCCATACCACCAGGTATCGAATAACAGCTTAAATATTAATGTGGACCGCGCGAACGAACCCAAGGAAAATAGCGCAGTGGAGGACGATATTTACGATGCTACGCCTAGATTGAACAACACTGTACAAAGTCACGGGCAGGCTACTCAGCCCGTAGTCCAGGAACCTGTCCACATGTATGAGAATACGAAATACGCCGGTTCGGAGAAGAGTCGCACGGGTTCCGCGAATGGAGGAGCGGTGGCAGCGGCGGCTGGTGCTGGAATTGCTGTTGGCGCGGTTGGCGTGGCAGTTACAGCAGATACCAGCAGCATTCAGGAGTCCATGACAGAAGATCCTTCACCACCACAACGACCAATTGCGATGAATATCCCTGCGGAGCCCGAGGAGAAGATTGCCGTGGACCATCCGGTGGAACTCCCGGCGGTTAACGTCGACGATGATGATGGCATGCCCGTGATGAGTGCAACATCATACCCTGGCCAGGAGTGGAATCCATACGAAGCTGGGGAGTTTGGAGACTTTGATATGTAATAAGTCACGATATTATTCAATGACTTGCTTTTTTTTTTGCGGATATGACATGAAATTCAAGTTACAAAGAAGAAAGCGAGAAAGAAGGTGAAATTATATATCTATGTCTAGCATTCGAAATGTTAATAGGGAGAGAATTCCCAGGGCTGTTTGTTTCTTGTATGTTGGAGCTCAGGGGATACAACTATACCATATTCATATCATACCATACCATACTATACCATGCCGTATATGTCATATCTTTTATTCTCTTTTTCTATGGATTAGTTACATAGGTATCTTAGTTACATATCCTACATACCCCAGAGGAAAGTGTTTACTTTCCGAATCGGAACTATCAAAAAAAAGGTCTTTGTTTTTTTAAAAATGTTGGGTTGTTATACATATATCGTCATGTTAGGTATTTGCTTAAGCTACCTCTTACTATGCTTGATATAGTTATAGCGAAAAGATAATGTTTGGTTAATATTATATAAATATTTATTCTATTACACTTTTAACTTAATCTATTCTATCGTGAAAGCAAACGATTATATTAACTACCTAGGTACCTAGTTGAAGATGGTAATTTGGTGTTAGCAACTCGACATGTTGATAAATATGTGGATACCTTTTACATAGTGTAGTTCAGGTCCCCAATTGGTGATGTCACATGCCCCCGTAGTGACAGAAATAGAACAATCAGTGCCAAGACGCGTCACATCGCAGGGACCAAAGTACTTTCCATTGGTACACGGTCATGCACCGCCACAACCAAGGCCGCGTTTGACCCTGTAATTTCTCAGAAGAAACAGACTGGCCTCAGGAGAGTTTTAAGGCTGAAGTTTTACTTGCCCTCATAACCCCAAACAACCAAATCACGCCAAATTAGAGTTTAGAACCAAAAGAATCGAGAAATCAAGAAATCTCACCCAAAATAAATCAAACCGAATAAAACATAAAACGATTATTATCTTATATCTTATTACCCCTACCCTAATCAGTCTATCAATCTTGCCGGAAATCTCTACTAGTTAATCTACTACCGTTCATCGTTTTAGATAAGAAAAAACGATTATCAATTGTCATCTAATCTAACCTAGAACGCTCTTCAATCCAACGCCTGTTTCCTTTATCCGGTTTTCCCGCGAATTCTCACTTACCTATACCACTTCATCGCCGGTGGGAATTCTACGATCTAAACAAATTTCCCTATTCGAGCGACCCTCTTCGAGTTTCTATACTTTCCTACCTCCACCCCGCTACCTCGATCCGAGTTACTCTTCAACCACGCGAAGAGTAAAGCACTGCGCTTCTCCCAACCTAATCTATTTACCTAGCCACCTAGCCATCCCGACAACGTGTTAGGATGGCGGTCGCATCTATACAAGATCGCACGGCCGAATTCCGGTCTGTGCTTACCCAAGTACAAAAACGACAAGCCTCGTCCAAAGTCGGCGCGCAGAGAAGGTCGCTCTTAACAGACTCGCAAAAAGCTGCTGCCAATGGAGACGCACAACCGCACCGGAGGTCAGAATTCGCTAGGCGCGCCGCCGAGATAGGGCGCGGGATCGCCGCTACGATGGTATTACATCACACCCGACTACGACGAAGTTCAAGCATGTATAAGACTCGCTAACACGATTCCATAGGGCAAATTAGAGAAGCTGGCACAGTTAGCGAAGCGCAAAACATTATTCGATGACCGACCTGTCGAGATCAACGAACTCACTTTTATGTATGGACTCCTTCTACTTTAGATGATGCTAATTCACAAATCTAACATGTTTTTTTCTCCAGAATAAAACAAGACTTGTCTTCTCTTAACCAGCAGATCAGCGGATTGCAAGCACTGACGCGGCAACAACATCCCAAGGCGGATCAAGTGGGCGAACATAATAAGAACATTGTGTTGATGTTACAGGGTAAACTGAGCGATGTTGGAGCCAACTTCAAGGACGTACTCGAGGTGCGCACCAAGAATATCCAGGCATCACGATCGCGCACTGAGAACTTTATATCTTCCGTATCGCAACATGTCCAGTCAACATCTATGCAGCAATCCGCGAGCCCCTTGTACGGAACACCGAACCGGGGTACGCCATCGCCCGGCGCGGACCTCTTGACGCTTAACCCCCCACCAGCGATAGGTGACCAACAATTGCTCATGATGGAGGAGGCAGCGCCGCAAAACTCGTACATACAGCAACGAGGTGAAGCTATCGAGGCTATCGAGAAGACTATCACCGAGTTGGGGTCAATATTTGGGCAATTAGCGCAGATGGTATCTGAGCAAAGTGAGATGATCCAACGCATCGATGCCAACACCGAGGATGTCGTCGATAATGTCCAAGGGGCCCAGCGCGAATTGCTGAAGTACTGGTCCCGCGTGTCGAGCAATCGGTGGTTGATCGCTCAGATGTTTGGCGTGTTGATGATATTCTTCCTGTAAGTTCTGTTTATTTTATTTTCTCACTATTTTACCCTGGCTAACCACTGAAATAGCTTGTGGGTTCTTATCGCCGGTTAAGGATGAATCATACGAGACCACACGAATCAAGAGAAACGAGAGACTTCTTAGTAGAGGCGCTGGTGTACTACTACTATCTTCACTTTGTATATTATTACGCAGCGTGCCCCCTGGTCCGGGGACGGCGAGCAGTTGGACTACACTTAGTAGACTTTTAATGGCGTGCATGGCAACGAACTTGTTTAATGCATGCAAAGTACTCCATCGAACCAGAATGATGCTGTTTGAATTCTATAGGATCTCGAATCCAAATAGTCATGAGTACGATCTTAGCCACGTCATATTGTTCGGTGCATGATGATCGTGACTTTACCCAAGGTTTGTGTTACCCTCGCCTTGTTTCGATGTCGATGGGTTGGGTCGGGTTCTGGGCTATGCTCTTGGGCGAAAGCAATGAGTTGCAAATTCTGATATCATAGTTTATTATAATTGTTGGTGTATTGGGAGTTACAAGGATACGAGGATAACTCGGTCTTGAATCCAACCGAGGCTCGCTCCTAAGAAATATTCTAGGACATTCTGTACATTAAAGACACTAACGAATTAATTAATGGGTTTGTTTTTTTCCGTTAACATAGTAAAGCACAAGTCTAGGTACTTGAAGAAATCGAAGAAAAGACTTTCCAAAAAGTCGATATTTTAATTAAAATGGCTCCTTATTGAAAAAGCATTTCTGGTAGGCCATAGGTTCCCAGCATCTCGTCTCGTACCTTGCGAACGGCGGGGTTCCTCTACTTTAGTCCACGTGTAAGTCGCTGCGCTTGAATCACATCATCCTGAAAATAATTTGAAATTTCGACCAGTGACGTTTCTCGGTGACCGACTACCCCGACATCACCATCTTGGTGGAGTAAGTGGTCTCTCCAGTGGATAACCCGTAAGATCGAAGATTGTTAAGTAACCGTATGTGGTACCTATCGTTAAATATTGGATACCTATTAAGAGAACGGGGATATGAGAAGCTGTCAATACGACCACTTTTATATATTGCAGTGGAAGGAAAGCATTTATTATACACCAATCGAAGATATAAATGCCCAATGTCTTTACCCGGTATCACTTACACATTTGTCTATAACTTCACAACTTACATCTTTCTCGTACCTTTGGAGTAAACTGTTTAAAAAAAATTACTTCATCACAGAGGAAATCTAACGTTCGTAGGATTATTGTAGTATTATTGCAGTAAAGGCAGCATTAGCTACATAGGAAAGGAACATATTCGAAACCACCCCGCGGGACGACCCCAGTTACTATAGCATCGTGGGCGGAGTACGCCCGCAAGTCATTCCGCGAACTAGGCCCCCCCTATCTATACCACATTGTACCATAGCTCCCTCATTAGTCTACCTAGGCTCGCATCGTATTTTGCCGGATGTGCCAAAATAAATACTCTTACGTAGCCGCTGGAGGTATATGGTAAATCGATGAGAATAACCCATTTAACTGGAATATAGATCTCTTTTTTTTCTTTAAGCCACGATAACTTCAGTCGAAAGTCTAGCTCAAACGTATAAGTGCACGCAGATATATATCCCAAGATACCCATAAATCTACGATGGCGCCCTCGTCGTTCAAGCTTAACACTGGCCAGGAGATCCCCGCTGTCGGATTCGGTACGTCTATTCGTTCATCCCGTTTGTTCCAACCCCTCCCCCTCTTCTCATCTTCGCAACAGTCGAAGGCAAAACGAACCTTCTTCCAATGTTGTCGCAGCAAGCCTTATAGAGGCTATATGGCAATTGTAGACTTTCGCAGAGAAAACTAGTCTCATCTATACGCCAGTATTAGTCCTATTGTCCACTAACACGAGCCCCGCCGTAAAACAGGAACATGGCAAGCAGCGCCGGGTGAAGTCGCCAAAGCCGTCGAGCTCGCGATAAAACACGGATACAAGCTAATCGACGCGGCCTACTGTTATGCGAACGAGGAGGAGGTCGGACAGGGCCTCAAGGCGGCCTTCGACGCCGGCTACGCCAAGCGCGAGGACATCTTCGTCATGACCAAGGTGTGGAACACGTACAGCAGCCGCGTGGAACTCGGGCTGGACAAGTCGCTTAAGGCTCTCGGCCTTGACTACGTGGACTTATACCTCGTGCACTGGCCCGTTGGCATGAACCCCAATGGTAACGACGACCGCTTCCCCAAGCTGCCCGACGGCAGCCGTGATATCCTCTGGGACCACGACCACGTCGCTACCTGGAAGCAGATGGAGGGCCTGCTTAAGACGGGAAAGACGAAGGGTATCGGTGTCTGCAACTACAGCAAGCCTTACCTAGAGCAGCTGTTGGCTAAGGCCGAAGTCGTGCCTGCTATTAACCAGATCGAAAACCACCCGGCCTTACCCCAGCAGGAGGTTGTCGACTTCTGCAAGGAGAAAGGAATCCACATTGTGGCATATAGCCCCTTGGGTAGCACGGGCGGCCCGTTGTTGCAGAGCGAGGCTGTTAACAAGGTCGCCCAGAGGAAGGGAGTTAGCGCATCGACTATCTTGCTAAGCTACCACGGTACGTTATTCCCTCCTATCTTTTTCCATTATCGCACGTAGCTTTACCTTACAAAGAAAGTATGTATACTGATGATAATTACCCGAAAACAGTCGCCAGGGGTGCTACCGTGCTAGCCAAGTCGGTGACCGAGTCGCGCATCAAGGCCAACCTCGAGATCGTCGACCTCGACGCCGAAGACTTGAAGATCCTGAACGACTACTCCGACAGCCTCGTGAAGGAGGGCAAGGTCCTGCGCTACGTGTATCCTCCCTTCGGCATAAACTTCGGCTTCCCGGACAAGAACGAGGGTAGGAGTCTACCGAACGGCTTCGCGGGGTGAAAGGGGTATGTTAAGGTGGCGTTGTTTGTTCTGTCACGGCGGAGGTGCGAGCGGAACTGTTATTGGCCCCCGCGTTATGGATGCGTAGCGTAAAAGGGGGAAGAAGTCGTCCGGATATCAGCATGTTCATAAAGAAGTAACTTTTCGGCACTGCGCTATAGAAATGTAGATTAAATATTATTAACACAATATTGGTCGCTGTTTGTAATGGTCATGAGTAACTACCTGGGATAGATTTGCCTCCTTGCTCGGCAATGGAATGTATTATTGATGGTAATATCCATCCCGTCATGGCCTTGGACGGCGCTTTAAGATGCGTAGGTGCTTGATTTGATATATACTTCTTTTTCGAAAAGAAACCCGATTGTTTTTTTCCCGTCCGACAAGGCTGTGGTTAACAATTGATAGGCGGGCTGAAAGTGATTCGTTGGGAACGGACAAGCGCAGCCCAATGCATGTGAGATCTTTACCAAAATCAAATGAAACAGGTCCTGGAGAAAATAAAAATCTCTAACATTCGTATTCTATTAACAGCCCTCATTTCCTCCTAAAGGTAATGAATATGGATCCTCTCGCGTCGATCAACCCCTATGCATCGCTCAAAGAAGGGTTAGAGTTGGGACAAGTCTATCAGAAGCTCCCAAATGAGAGTGCCCGCTTTCTACGGTATAAGGGAACAGAGAAATCAACAAGAACTTCTGAACAGATACTTGTGTTTGATCTTGAGATCCATCGAGTCCAAGATATCAAGTCTCAATACTCGACCTTATCCTATGCTTGGTGTCATCCGATACTCGAGGACTTCAAAGATGACTACCCGCACACAATAATTTGCGGTGGCCAACGCATGCCGATTGGGCTGAATCTGAATGATGCCCTCCAACATGTCTACTTGGAATCCGATATAGCCCCGCCACTCTTCTGGGTAGACGCTCTCTGTATTAACCAAAGCGACCTCGCTGAAAGAACCGAGCAGGTTGCGCTTATGACTACTATCTATCGTAATGCTTCTAGTGTGGTCGCGTGGCTCGGAAAGGACGACGGAGACGCGCACAAAGCCCATGCGCTATTATCTGAATACACGCCTGTCCTTGAAGATATTGAGTCGCAATTGATTTCCCAGAACCCTGAGTATAAAGTGAGGCCGTGGGAAGTGGTCAACTTATACGATGACGAGGAGCTTCACAAAAGATATCACCTCACACCAAAAACAAGGGAATCGTGGGTGGCGCTCGTCAAATTTCTGGCTCGAAGGTGGTTCAGCCGCATTTGGGTCGTACAAGAGATGGTATTCAACCCATCGCATCTGATCTGCTGTGGTCCTCTGCGTTTCAACTGGTACGAATTGGATAGTTTCGTTAGGAGGGTATTTGGCTCACAGTGGTATGGGGTCAGCTTGAGTGGACTCGAGCTCGAGATGAAGAGGATCGCACGTATTTTCAGATTTCATCGGGAAATCCGCCTTTCGCAGGGCGAGGAGTTGAACAATGATCCGTCGTTTAGTCGCCTAAGTCCCGAAATGAAGCTATATAATATTACACAGACCTATCTTCTTTCATCCTCCTCACTGCAAGCAACAGACCCCCGCGACAAAGTGTTCGCTCTATCCGCATTTGTGAATAGTTACGCGACTAGGAGGGGTGTCAAGCCTATTTGGGTCGAGGCCGACTATTCACTTCAGACGGCAGCAGTTATGTTGACCACTACAGTGCTATTGTTATGGTCGACACGATCTCTAGTTGTGTTTTCCTATGTCCTTGATCTAAGCTGCCGAGGACCATCCGATCTGGCGTCGTGGGTGCCGCCCTTCCACATTTGCGGAGGCGTCGCATCCGCAGGGTCCTTACTTGATTTACACCAGGGTACGAAGTACCACGCCAGTAGCCTTTCATATACTGAACCTACCTTTCCCAACTTGCACATGAACTGGACGGACTTTGGTTTGGAGCTTCAGGGATACCTCCTGGACACCGTGGCAGAAGTAGTTGAAATTGAAATGGACTTTCTCCCCATTTTAGAAGTATGCCTTAGGTTACCACGCACATATATAAATGGACAGACACCGATTGAGGTCCTTTGGCGTACGCTTGCCGCTGGAAGAACAGATACGGAGTTTCCCGCGCCTGAAGAGACAGCAAAGGATTTCGCCAATGTTATCAAAATCAGCCTCGTAATGACCGCTATGGAGGCACTTGTAGCTGGAAAGACAGAGTTACGAGAAAGGATTTCCACAGTTCTACGAGATATAGATATAACTTGCCCTCACCCCTCAATCCCCAAGGTCGAAGAGTTCAGTGACATGTTCAATAAGATCTTGGGTGATCCGAACGGCACGAGAACGCTGATAGATCTACAATTCGAATGCGCTTACCGAACCATAATAGAACCAGCAATTAGGGGCATGAAGAGAAAAGTCTTATTCCGCAGTCATCATGGCTTTCTAGGATTGGCGCCATATTCGACCCGGTTGGGTGATGAGGTGTGGTTACTAAAAGGGGGGAGCTTGTTCTACGTGTTAAGGGGCGATGATGGCGCATCCGCCAAGAAAATATTACTCGGTGAGGGATACGTCCACGGTTTCATGGAAGGTGAGGCTCTGAAATTAGATGGGATGAGTTATACTTCTGTCATCCTAAAGTAAGTTACGTCTATTCAATTGATAGACCGCTTAGTCGCCACGCGTTAAGCAGTTTTTTGAGACAAGGTTGGCCAATCATACCATCAGAATAATGTTTGCTTTTTATGATATCTCTTGAGTTTCAGTCAGAGGCATCATATGGAATTAGTGGCTACCTAGGTTACTCATATGTCGTCTTGGCCGGTTACATAGGTAGATTAGAAGATCAAGTAGATATGGAATCCTGTGGTCGGTAAACTTGATACAATCCATACCCGGTCTTCGTGGGGAGGTGAGACACCTGCGGGATGATCTTCTCTTGATCGATGCTTTTGCTTGTAATATATACATAGTATATTTTTATATTTTCATGTTCGCAATATGATGCCGTTCAAGGTGGATGCCGCAGTGCCACGAATGCACATATGTGGTGGCGAATCTGAGTAAGAACTTTATTGAGTCAGAGGTCTGAGTAATATCTGGTTTGTGTATCCCATTTAAGGCTATATATATGTAACACAGCCTAACAACTATCAGCTCTTCATCCTCTACCTCATGACTATAATGTTGGTCTAAATATATCATCAAGCACCTAGATAAGCAATATACGTCTTTAGTTTGAGTAATGAACGGGAAGAATACAGAGAGAGAAGTAAAGGAGTATAGAAGAAAAGAGAGAAGAAGAATAACAATATCAGGCGTTCATAATAGGTATTTCATGACTGTACTCCATGAAGACAAATTTAGAAGTATCATGACCCTAACTGATAGCCTTGGGATGGCTGAAAGGCTGGTAGATCACGGATTCGAGTACAGTGTATGAGCTACTTTGCCATCAAGAGCTGAACCTTCTAAGCTTATCATCTCTTAGCAAGTGCCTTGCTATAGCATTCCCTGTTGTTAAGAGCCACATATCTCAGGTCTATAGTCGAAGTTGAATAGGTACGCATGATACGACGAGGCATTAGAGCCATGTTACACGACAGATGGCCTGTTAAAGTCTACCTTGTATAAGAATGAAGGTGGATGTGCAGTCAAGGCGAAGAATAGAATTAGCACACATTCTAGAGTGAACAATACATCAAACTTCACAATGCCTATTGAAGAGAATTTCGAATTTGACGCAGACCACTACCGCCAGGAAGTCAAGGGCTTCTCTGTTGCGAGGCTTCAACAACAAGAGATAGCCATGGGACGTAAATACTTATCGAGCGGTTTTGCTACCGGTCTCGGGCTAGGCAGCGCATTATTTACAGGAGGCTTGAGCTTGCTACTCGCCGGCTACAAAAGCCGAAGCACATATGTGGCTAACAAGAAACGCGAGATCATCCAAGCCGAGCTTCGTAGGCGCAATCTTAAGACTCGCCATATCAGCGCTAAAGATGCTGCCATCTCGTGGTCGATTGGCGCGATAGCAGCTTTAGTTGGTATCGAGATAGGCGACCTCACAGAAGGCATCACCAACATCAACCAAATGGGCGCGGGACTACCCCCTGGCGCGAATGAAAGCACGGGGCTGACGACCGATCCGGGAAAAGTGGCGGAGGGCATGGTCGGTCAAGTCGAGCAACTTGCGGCACATGTTACGGGCGAGAGTGCAGCAGGCGTTGCCGCACAGGTAGCGGCTACGGATACCATTGCTTACCATGCGGGCATGGTCCAAGCGAAAATCATAGAAGAACACCTGGCAAACGAAGCGACTGAAGCTACCTTGGTGGCTCTTACGAATCCACCCGAAGAACCAAAGCCTGGATGTTCGCGCTCTAAAGTCCAAAGTCTTAGCTGTGATAGATGTGGAGAAAAAATAGATGTAGGATATTGTTACTGGCGTAAGTTCTCCCAGTAAAAGGATTCCAATGTGTCTCAAACTAATTCGTACATGACTTCTAGACTGCTGCGACTGCGCCGGCGACAATTACGATATCTGTCTTAAGTGCAGAGCGAAAGATGTCGGATGCAAGAGCCAAAATCATACTTTAAGAAAACTTCAAGTCCCAACTTAGCTTAAATGGAATAAGTGAAAGACACCCACCAATTGCTATTAATTAACCTCGAAGTTATGATGGATTTGGTGAAAGAGAAAGGTGGTGTTGAAAATGCAACGGGTCTCAAGGTGCGCTCCAAGCTAACACAGCAAACGACACTACCACAAGACAGTAAGGGACAGTGAGGTTAAGGGTTCATGGCGAAGGAAGCTCCTTGTATTGCGGAATACTGTTTTAGGATGCCCATAACGTGTAGTTGTTTGTTATGGGACAGGTTGTGGAGGATTCTGAAGTGTTAGTTCTTGAAGTTTTAGGAGATGAATTTTCTCAAATACATTCATGATAAAAGAACTATGGTAATTCGTCTTATCTTGAATAAGCAGCGTCTATCTACTGTGTCATATCTACCATGACCTTGATAACTAAATTTCCCTTTTCGTCTTTTACTTTGGCGGCCGTCTCGAAAGCACCAGGTACGTCGTCCAAGCCTCGGAATCGATGCGTGACGAGTTTCAGAAGGTCGGGCAGCACCGGGTTCCCGCTCGCAAGCAGCTCGATGGCTTCGCGATATGCGTTGGCATATCGGAATACACCGACTAGATCGACTTCTTTGAGAGATGCGGCCATTATAGGTAGCGTTTGGACAGGCATGCCCATACCAATGATCATAATCTTGCCCCCAGGTTTCGTTGCCTTCCAGCACCGTCAGTTGTTTCATGAACAAGATGGCGTAGAAAAGGAGGGACCTTACATATATAGCCGTTTGCATGCATGACTCGACACCTGTACACTCAAAGGTTACATTAACTTCGCCAACAGCATCAGCACCCCCCCTGGCCTTCAATGATTTCAACTTTTCAGCCAGATCTTGTGCGTATGCTAGTTTATCTTCGACACTCTCAGGCCTCGGGTTTGAGGTCGGTACCGTGAATGCGGCATCGGCAAATCCGTTATCGACGGCGAACTTGACACGATCCTCGAGTATATCCGCTATGACGACCGTCTTGGCTCCAGCTACCTTGCTAACAGCCGCACAAAGTAGACCCACGGCACCGGCACCCAAGACCAGAACAGTTGATCCTGATTTTAACGCAGCACGGTTCCGAGCGTGTATCGCAACAGACAGAGGTTCTACAAGAGCCCCGTGCTCTAAGGATAGAGCCTCCGGTAACCTAGGAGAGAAACATAAGGTTAGGAATCTAGACAAAGGTTGTTGCTAAAAAGAAGTGAATGACTTTCGCAGTGGCCAGGTATTCTATGACATAGTAAAACGTACTTATGGCACCATCTAGCCGGGTGATTGATCCTGTCCTGGAGTGTCCCCTGGGCATGTGGGAAGGCTTTAGCGGAACTACGGAAGCTCATACCCCGGCAGAGGTTGTAACGCCCGCCGCGACACAGGTCGCAGACTTCGCAGGGCAGACCGACTTCAAGAGCCACGCGGTCGCCGACCTTTAGGGATGATGCGGATGAATCGTTCTGACCCACGGCGACGACGACGCCAGCTGACTCGTGACCCAAGGTTAATGGTTCACGCACCTCGATCGTCCCATTCCGAAAGTGTCGGAAGTAGTGCAGGTCCGAGCCGCAGAGGCCGGTCATCTGCACGGCTACTTGGACTTCATCGGAGGCCGGCTCAGGCAGTTGTCGGGCTTCCTGTTACACTCGTTAATAAGGGTCAACAAGGTTCTTCCGAATTCATGTTTTGCCTCGGGCCTATTCCGAAAATAGAGCTTACAACTCGGAGATCTCTCGCCCCATGGAGGACGGATGCCTTGATATCACTGGACATGATCCCTCAGTGTTGAGTCTTTGTTTCCGAGTTAGAAGGATAATGTAATATCACCTCGTCTTTAATAAATTAACTATTTGAGTTTTCTAATTCACTCAGTACATCTCAATAAGGGTGATGGCAACAGAAATACGCAAACAGTGGTATTGACGGTAATGTTATTTTACAACATCTAGGTAGTTACTTCTATTCATACCTACACTTACAATACCCAAGTAACCTACCCCGGTCCTAATTTACTTAATTTCGGCATGATCGTGGGAGGAACCGTAACTGAACAGATTCTGTGGGCACCATCAAGTTCTACAAGTACATTAAACAAGACTCCTTAGCGGCGGAGAAAGACAGGCAGGACACGCAAATAGCGTGACCCCGGTCCATGCTACCATGTAAATAGAGAACGTGCTGAAAGCGCACCATCGGTCCACTGTGGGGAGAACCCGCAGAATAGTGCCTTTATTTTGTCGAAAGCCGGCGAAGTATGCTAGACTCGGGGAAAATAGTCATTTCTGGCTGAACCGTGTTCGTGGGAGAATACTTCTCACCCCAGTCTTCATCTCCATTTACCCCGCTTGCACGTTTTTAGGTGAATAAGGAGGGGGAAGTTTTGAGGGGCCGAGTTATCGCCGACTAGCATCATGAGACCGAAGGAAATCTGTCAATACAATTTATGATGACATCTTTTCTAGGTTAACTGAATTAGTTAGTTTGAACACGAGATAAAAATGCATTAGACAATACGAAACCAGAATCTTCTCAAGAGACCGCCCCAATGTAAAGGCTATAGGCGTTCTCTTAGACGATCTATAGTTCCGAGCACGGAAATAAAGAGAGGCTCTATAATTGTATTGGAGGGGTAAATCGTTTCTTCAAAATCAAACCTTGAACTTACCAAGAGATTGGGGCAACGCTAAAAGTATACGGGATAGTAAAACTTGGGAGATAGTTTTTGGCTTACTGTGACGCGATCTCCTGAACGTCCGAGTAAAATCGATAGTACACCAGGCTTCCCCCAAAACATGACTGACACACTATTCTCGCTCAAGGGCGAGACTGCTCTTATTACTGGCGGCACCAGGGGAATTGGACAAGCTGTAGCTATTGGACTTGCCGAAGCGGGAGCGGATATAATATTAATTCAAGTATGTAATGCATAGGATATCATTATTATCTTGATGAAGGCTAACCATGGGTGAAGCGATCCACAGCTTCGACTGAAACCAAAAAAGCTGTTGAAGCTGTTGGGCGCAAAGCCTATATATACACAGCTGATCTCGCCAACGCAGAAGACGTAGCAGGCCTAATCCCACGGGTTCTAGCAGACGGACATACGATACGAATCTTGGTAAACTGCGCGGGTATCCAGATTCGGCATGCACCCGAAGTCTTTCCCGACGCCGACTACCGCGCGGTTATGGGCGTGAATGCAGACACGGTCTTCACATTAACCCGCGACGCAGGCGCACATATGCTAGGCCTCGAACCCTCCGCCGTAACGGGCCGTCGTGGTAGTATTATAAACTTCGCAAGCCTGTTATCGTTCCAGGGAGGACTAAATGTACCCGCCTACGCTGCAAGCAAAGGTGCCGTGACACAAATGACGAAAGCTTTCGCGAATTCGTGGACGGAAAAGGGTATTAATGTTAATGCTGTGGCGCCTGGGTATATCGCGACGGATATGAATACGGCTTTAATTAATGACCAGGAGAGAGCTGCGAGTATTAGTGCAAGGATTCCAGCCGGACGTTGGGGAGATCCGGATGATTTCAAGGGTAGCTCTGTGTTTCTAGCTAGCAAGGCGAGCGCGTACGTGAGCGGGCATACGTTGGTTGTTGATGGCGGATGGATGGGCCGGTAAAGATGAGAGTAACTCATAGTAGATAGAACACCTATCGAAGGACTGCCTCGAAATATTCAAACTGGATGTATAACTGGGTTGTATAACACAATCTACCTATACTTAGCATATCATATGTATTTTATTTTCACAGAGGCCATCCTCCCAGGATCGTAAGTACCAAATCATCCTGCAAACGCCCAAATACAAACCCAACCACCTAAAGCCTTCCCGTAAAACTAATACAACATCACTTCGCAGAAGCCATCACCTGTTCCATCCAGGGATATACCGACCCATTCGCCATGGGATATCCCATATGTAAAGCACCAGTAAAGAAACGCGCCTCCTTGGGCGACCCATACTCAAACAATAACATCGAATCCTCAATCGGCATGAGCCCGTCATGCGTTCCCTGTAGTAAATGTTAGCGCTTGTTCAAAGCTAAACAATGGAATCCCTTTAAAAGTGAAAGCAAAAGGAGCGGGTAGGACATACATTAACAAGAAGCAACCTCGTACTGGGCATCCCCAGGATCCCCGTCTCCAACAGTGAAAACCTCCCCTGAGAACCCTCAAGATATGCTTCAACGTCGTCACCATATCCATACTTCATGGCCAGCGTGGGTATAAGCTTGAACGGGTACTCGTGACCCTCGGCCTTGGCAAGCCACTCGCGAGCGAAGAAATGGTGCGTACCGGCGCCGTGGGCGACGACCCCTAATAGTTTATCGCGGTGAGTGTGCGCCGCCCGCACCGCATAATATCCCCCGCTGCTTAGTCCCCAGCACAGTATACGTCCCGTGTCAAACCTTCCATCCGATGTAAGCCATGCGAAAAGACTATCTAATAGCCGGTCGGGTGAGTTTGGATCCGCCGGATCTGCCGGGCAATCGGCTGTGCCCGGAATCTCGAGAACGATAGCGGCCCATCCGCGCGAGAGGAACTCATCGCACCGCGCTGTGTTGTCCGGACGATAACCATCTAAACCCGTGAAGAGAATAACCGCCGGATGCTTCGAGTCGCCATTGGATAGAGAAGGAGGCACTCGGACATATGCTGGGATAGTGTCACGGTCGCGTCCTTTGGCGAAGGTATGTGGGATTGAAACTTCCGATAGAGGAGATGGTGACCACAAAGATCCGGCTTTGCGGTAGATTGCTTTTTGTAGTTCCCAAGCCTCCCACTTGGCTAGATTATTAGGGTGCGGGAAACCTGTGATATACGGAAAACGAGCGATACGTAAGATGCACGCGGCGCGCAGATATAACTGCGACGCCTCCGTCTTTCCCTCCCCACTTCCTTTAGCAGCGGCTTCGTCGCCGCGTTTCTCAAGAGCCCGCGCCGTAGGTATAAAACTTTGCGTGTACTTGTCCGAGTCCCCCTCGTTAACATCCCGAGCAATCAGATCCAGAAAAACAGGTTCGAAATCCTCAAAGGCGCCGTCATGAAAAGGGTATACCGATCTCCTACACGGTTCGCGCCACTTCGTCTCCCACAGCGCACGGATTCCATCGTGGTGCGGCATGTGGCGCTCGAAGGCCTCCGTACCCATGAGCCACTGCTGCGGCGCGGGACGGGACTTGGCGATGGCATCCAGCGCCATTTTTGCGCAGGGGAGGGGGACGCGAAAGTGCGTTAGTAGTTAGAGCTGAAGCTCCCTGATCGCGAGGATAGCGTCTCGTCGATCAACGTGAAGCTGCTGCTATCTTGGGAATCCTCCTCTTCGTCAAAGTTTAACAGAACGTACTCGGTTTGCTTCCGCGAACCTAGGCGAGAATGGTGGATGCGGCCGTTGCGCTTCCGGACTACAACGCGGCGGCTGGTGTACCAGTCCTTCTTCTCACGGACCCTATGGTTGATTTCCAGTTAGTTAAACTTTCTCGATTGGGATGTGTTAAATGTAAGTATGCGGCACATGGAGCTTGAAGGATGCTGAAACATTCCATGTGTTTTCCAATATTGGAATGTCTAGTTTCTATACATAGTAATAAGAGACTTAGAGTCACTTGGCAGCAAGTAGCTACCTAGTAAGACTTCTTCAAATAAAATCACTTTGGGAAAAAGAAAAAAGTTTGGTTAAAACGTACTCTCGCTGAAGTAGAGCGATATTGGTTCTGATTAAGGCGTTGCGAAGATCATGGTCAACGACCGTGTTCGCGTTGCTTGAGTTTGAGTAAGACATTGCGTATTTAACAAAATGGATGATAGAGAGGGGCCGATGGGGATATCCGAGAGTCCGGTCTCGTGGAGTAAAGAATAGACAAAAGCGATGTTCTTAATAGGTAGATCTACAGAAGGTGTAGGTAAGGTATGAAGACGAGCTGAATATAGTTAATGCAAGGAAAACAGAATCGAAATATATACGACTAACGTTAGGATCGAAGATTAGGTAGCCATCTGGAAGGACGAAGGAGGTGAGACGGACACAGCTTTATAGTCGTCAATCTCACAAGCCAGAGCTATATGCCGAAAACAAAGCATCGGAACGAATCTGGCAGTTGGATATTCACGTGCTACGACTGCGGAGCAAGAGGAATATATCCGTGTATGTAGTATATGTATTTGATCGTTCCTACGCTCCGTTGTATCTGAGTAAGCCCCTGTCAACTCGTGTGAGCACATCGCAGTAAGATGCCAAGAATGATTTGTATTGGACGAGGGAATCATCTTGGGTCTCGGCCATGCTAAGCAAGTGGTTATCAGAACATCCGACCAGCTCCCTACCAGACCACTCACCAACCCAAATGAGAAGGCCATATTTGGGGGGGCTTAGTGCAGGAGTGTGGTTCTTGTCAAGTTTTGTCGACTAAAGCTTCATTAACTCCATGACGAAATCCTCAAAGTCTCCCGTTGGCTACTTTCGCTCTCATATATCTCGTTTCACATGTCTTTAAATTTAGACTCTATACTCTATCCCTAAGTACAAACAACCTTCCCGAAACGTAGAACGTTGTTTGCCTGTCAGTACCCGAACTTTCTATAACCTTACTCTAGTTGTATTATATCCCATCTCTTTTCTATGATTCGTGGCCTCTTCCGAGTGGACCATGTTATTAACCTAGATCTTCGGCTCTAGCAAGCCGTCCTAAGAGTCAGCCGAGGTATCAAGAGCAAAAGTAAGACCAAGCGCAAGTGCATACATATATATCACGTTCATTGTCGCTTGTCCTCTTCTTACTGGGCCTTACTCTTATCGCTGTTATAGTAATGGGCCATTTCCAAGCCGGCCCTTCTGAATCCACATTTTACGTAGAAGCCTTCGTTTGCTTCACTGCAATCGAGGATGGTCTTATAGCAGCCAACCTTCTCGGCGATGAAGTCGAGCGCTTGGATCAAACGAAGGCCAAGCTTCTTGCCCTGTTGATCCTTAGCGACGGCGATATCTTCGATATGACCGACTAGGCCAAGGTTGTGAATGCTATTAAATAGGAATTGATCGTATCAGCCATTACTCTTCATTACCTAAGGGAAACTAAGCTAGCCCTTGGCTATCCGCTGGCCAAAATCGTGCAATTCCGATTGGTAGCGGGGTAGAGAACTTCTTACAATTTCCTTTCTACAAGTAGAGCTCCGGTCCCTACAATCTTTCCTCTCGAAGTATCCTCAATGACAAGGACGTAGTACGTGTCTTGCGACGACATCCACTGGTATCTTTCGGCAAACTGCTCCTGGCTAATCTCGCCTACGGTGGTCAGAACGCGTAGGCAGTCGAGGAAACCCGCATCGTAGTCGGACAATCGCAGGGAACGGGCTGTGTAGCCTTCTGGAAGGGCCGCAGAAACGGTGGGGGAGATGAAGTCGGACGAGAAGAGACCTTGTTCAGCCATTATTGAATTGTGAAGGGTGATTGTGTTCCGTGTACTATTCCGTGTACTATTTCGAGTTTGCTGGAGAGAACGAATGGACGGGCAGAGGAGCAGAGACGAAACGAACGCGCGCGAACTTTGAGGAATTAGGAATTGATAATAAATGGTCAAGAAGAAAGGTAAAGAATGGCTTCTCTCTCTCTCTTTGCGTTTGGTGTCAGGATGGTAGTAAAATTAATAAAGACCGTCGACGATAAAAAAGAATACGAAGAAATCGGAATTTGGGCTGAACCTGGAAATTCCCTCTAAGACCCCTAATGAAGGTGAGAAGTATTGTACATGCTCCAAGCTAGGGGACTCGTCGCTGTACGAGGTACCGACAGAGTACAGATCTACATGAGGTACCTGTAAATAATCATGCACAGTCCCTAATTTTCAGGGTGCTTAGCCTTAATTGATTGGTTCAATGACCCTGGTAATACCCCTAAAGATAGCCGGTTGGGACTGCTGCATAGCCTGCATAGAAGCTGAACAGCCGGTACTCGCGAAAAGCTTGAGAGCACTAAGAATAGAAGTCTCCGGTTGCTAGCCTCAACATTGGTACCGTACCAGGTAAGAATTACCTTAGGATACGATGGGTACCTCATAGAAGGCGGTATGTGTGAATGGTTCTAACTGCTGACATCATTTCATTTGAGTTTGAGGCTTGCAAACTCAATCTAGCATAACGAATCGATCAATTCCAAGCAAACATTAATATTGGGCTACCTAGGCAGGTACCTATCTAGGTATTTAGTGTAGCTGTTTAGGTACCTTATAACTCAACTTCTTCCCCGTTCAGCTCGTCATTTTCACTCTTTCTAAAATTCTCCCCCCTAACCATCATATATATACCCTGACCTTTATTTTACCTATTAAGATTTATCCAATCATCCCGCCGTCTCCAGTCCGTGGGATATGCACGGTAAAGACGCGTGGCGTGGCCACGTCTAGGAATTGAATCGCAATTCTGTACTTGTTTTCAAAAAAAATGTTCTAGACTATTTTCTTTTAGACTATTCACGACGGGTATATGACACGACACAACATGACTCGATTGATGCGACCTTAGAGATGACGTGGACGAGCCTCGGTCCCCTGGTTACTGCATTTTTTTAATCAACTATTATTGTGTATATCTTCCATCCCGAGGTTCTATGGGAGATATCGGGAATTGACCGGGTTCACGGAAAAGAAGACAAAGGCGCCTGGGATGTAAACACGTTTCCATGTTTTCGGAATCAAGTACCTTGCTTCATGTAGGTACCTACCTTAGGTTAGGTAGGTAGGTAGTAGTTAACCTACTTTATCTCCAGGTTTTATCATCGTCAGAAAATCGTTGAGAACAACTACCTAGGTACCTAAGCAGCTAAGTTACCCCCCAGTTCAGCCTAACTCGCTTGGTTCGAAACGACATATAATGGAAGAGTTAAGCTCATTGGTGACACAAAAACATCCACTGTGGCCAATAACGTCTAGGCTTGATAGTAGAATAGAATACCAGGTAAGTTCAAGGTAACATGGCTTAAGTACCACCCAATGTACCTTAAAAAGGGAATCCCCGTGTTTAAGGTACGAAACGAGTTGCTGAAAGAATTCCAGGTAGTTACTGTCACATGTAAGTTTACACTAACAACCTCTTAATACTACTAACGTCAACACTTTTTTTCATAGCTCCTTATTCGCTTCAAGTTTAATTAAGACCATGACTAAATCTTTCATATACAAATCCTTAACATAAACTTCAACCGTTCATTTGAATACTATAGTTTCGTTTTGAACTTCCAACAGACATGTAATAAATTACGAATCTACGCTACGATAGATGTACATATGTATCACTCTCATTATCACGTTGTCTGATTTTATTGGTTTTAAACTGCGACTTTCCATCGCATTCATGCCCTTGACGACCCAAAGGTCATTTGCAGCCTCGTTGGAATAGTACGGATGTATGCTGCCTTCTTGTTTTAGAATACCATTCTTTCATCGGCGGTCGATATGCTGCCAAACACAGAAACGGATCATAATGAAGACGAAACTCAGTCTGCCCAAGCTCTTATACCCTCTTCGACCGAGGATTTATTGCCTTCTTCCGCGGGGAGAACCCTCTTGCCCAGCCCAATAGCCAGCGCTGTTAGCTTCGCCGCGCGATCGACTTCCTTTGCCCTCCGCGTAGGTACTTTTATCGGCGGTTATGGTTTGGGCGCAGCAAAATTCACAACACTTTCCAGCCTGGAGCTGGGTCGTGGTATTCTCGAAGGGATATTGAGTAGAGCCGGGAGGGATGTCATGACAAGGGCCCAGTCCGAATTGGGTAGAACGGATGCCGAGTCTATTCTGGAAAGCAGTCTGGAAAGTTTACACCAGACCATGTCCCAAATCGTCTTCTGGACTGCAACGGGCTTTCATGTTACTGGCACCACTGTGTCAACCGCATCCCAAATCTCTCAGTTATTCCTGTCCGTTCTGGATCAGTTTTTTGGTTCTACCGATTCCTCTAGAGCTATTGCGAGCATCATTACCTTGATTCGTCGGGAATTCCAAAATCCCGCTACGGGTGTACAGGGAGAAAAAGTGGGAGTAATTGACCTAATACTTGGTTTGTGCGGCCTCGCATATTTACAGAATCGGTGCAAAAAGATGATACAAGATGAGTCACGTCGACTTTGCCAAGAAGAAATCATTTGGGATGTCGTTCTCCTTGACGATGGCGAACGAGTTGATATTGACGACGAAGAAGATGGAGCAACCATTATAAACAGCCGTGGAAAATCAGTCGAAGCCGTTGAGCAGGATAGTGGGAGACGGAATGGTGATGGTGCAGATGAGATACCCGAGGCCCAGCTCAAACAACAAATTCTAAGATCGCTCCCTAAAGACGCCCAAGTATCTATTACTACTTCTACAACCACGACGAAGACGGTCACTGTTGATATTAGAGGCACACCGCTGATGCCTGTCTTATCACTACCAGGGGTTGATGTAGTGAAAAGCGAAGTTAATAATTCTAGAGACCTTTCGACCGAAAGTGGAGAGTCAGAGCCTAGCTACAGGGTGGTATATAGGATAAGCCGGAATAAAGTGAGAAACGTGTCTATTGATAGCGATACCGACGACGATACTCAGTCCAGGATTGAAGTGGTTGATGATGTTGAACTTCATTCATCTAATAGCATAGATACTCACCAGCCCGACCAACCTCCTCCTGTCCCACCGAAGGCTGCTCGTCCAACTTTCGCTTCGTCAGCGAAGGGAAAGGGTAACATTAGAAGCGATCACCTAGGCTATCAAGACAAGTCTTCCTCCAATAATTTGACCGGATCAAGTTTCAATTTACCCAAGGATCGTGCATCCTCGACTGCTTCTCCTAAGCAAGGTTCTGAGCACGCTGCGAATCAGAAACGTACAAGGAAACCATTAGATGACGCTCGCCAAGGTTCTCAGAGCAGTCTTACCGTTCCAGGTTCGCCAAGTAGTGGTAAGTATTCAAGTAAAAAGCTTGAATCGCCACCGACCTCGAAAGGGAATGAAAAGAGGGGGAGCATTCGTGATGTCCTTAGGAAGGGGTCTGTTTTATTAAACCGCGACTCAAGCTCAGAAAACCTCCAAACGAATAATACTAAACCAAAAGCACTAATGAAGCCTCCTTGGGGTAGCAACAAGCCTTTGCAAAGCAAGGTGCCGGTATCGCAAAGAAGAGATTATTCGGAAAGGAATATAAATCTAATACCACACCGTGATCGTCCCCAATCGCCACGCCGAGGGAGCCCGAACCATTTCTCCTCGAGGGATCTAGGTAGTGGCGAAGGTCCTTCTATGCACGGGTCACCGTTACGAACGACATATGCATCTTTACAAGGCAGGAGACGCAATTCGGTAGTCTCTCTAACCGATACGTTCTCGGTACACTCATTTGAAAGTCGACCATCATCTCCTCTATTGCAAAGAAATGAGGCTAGGATTCATGGCAGCATATCATACTCTGAAACAGGACATGATACGGGTGCACAGTACCCACGCTCGCCGTCAAGGGGCCATAAAAGGACGACGTCGGAACATCGTGGTTTTCACAGTCCAAGTATTTATACTCTTCAAACTAGAGATTCGCAGATGTCATTAGCCCTGTCTTCGTTTCAGCAAAGGAGTGCATACAGCGATTCAGAGGCCGTGGATACCCTACGGCGCACGGGGTCGGTCGAGGGAATATTCCCCAACTTTCATCTTCTCAGAAATATCACCCGATACAGTCGTTACGCCTCGGCTGCGTATGGGTCAAACTTTTTAAAATTCATGGGAATAACAAAAGAGCTGCCTATCCTGAAAGCGCTAGACGAAACGCACAGGGATGTTCGCTCATTCGCCCATCATACCGAGCTGCCACCGGACAGCATTCTCCTGTCCTCATTCATTGATCCTCAAGGCGGCTCTGACTCCACTGGGTCTACGGACACCGGAGTACCTTTGGTGCATACAATTGCAATTGATGAAGAGTCCAAAGCTGTTGTACTCTCCTGCCGCGGCACATTAGGGTTTGAAGACGTTTTAGCCGACATGATGTGCGAGTACGACGACCTATTCTGGCGTGGAAAACCGTATAAGGTCCATAAGGGTATCCATGCGTCTGCGCGACGTCTCCTATATGGGGGAGATGGAAGAGTACTTGCGACACTGAAAGAAGCCCTTGAGGAGTTCTCAGACTATGGCCTAGTACTTTGTGGCCATTCTCTCGGCGGTGCTGTAACCGCGTTACTGGGAGCCATGCTCGCCGAGCCTGCTTCAACCGGAACCGCGTTTGTCACTTCAGCCGAACCCCATCAAAGACTACTTGCGAGCGGGCAATCCCACCAAACCAATTCTCACACATGCTTACCACCCGGCAGGCCCATTCATGTGTATGCATATGGCCCGCCTTCTACTATGTCACCGTCCTTGCAAAAAGCTACAAGAGGATTGATAACCAGTACTGTGCACGGGAATGATCTCGTCCCATACTTATCGCTGGGTGTCTTACATGACTTCCAAGCTGTAGCTTTAGCTTTCAAGACTGATAACAACGAGGCGAAGGCAGAAGTACGACGGCGAATCTGGGAGGGGCTACAGTCGGGTCTAGCTAATAAATGGTATAACAACGGTTCGACACGATCGAACGAAGAAGAAGATAAATGGGCATATGCTGCACTTAAAACTTTGCGCGCGAGTATGATGAGCTCTAAACTGTTACCTCCCGGTGAGGTCTTTTCGGTTGAGAGTACGCCCGCCCTTAGGAGAGACGCTTTTCTTCAGGCTGGTACGGGTCAAGTCGGACGACCTGCAACTCGAATCGTGTTCAAATATATCAGAGACGTCGAGGCTCGATTTAGAGAAGTTAGATTTGGCTCTAGCATGTTGCTAGATCATAGCCCTGGGCGGTATGAAGACGCACTCCGCCGGCTTACATTAGGTGTTACGGACGCATGAAACACCATGGGTAGAGCGAACACCCACAATGCCTACTAGACAATCAAAACAGTACCGTACCGAAGCTATATCATGTGGAAATGAAGTATCACGAGTCAAGATATACATAAGATTTTTAGATACACATGCGACGCTCACATGGAGAATATAGAGTTATCATAAAGTGTAGTCTTTTATTCTTCGGCCCTAATTACCTACCTTACCTATTGGTGGAATGCATCTATTGACAGTAAGAACTAGTCCGGGATGCTAACCCAAGTAATCCGGACTAGGATCTCGGCGCTCAATCATAATAGCGTATGACTGCAAAGAGAAATATCGTATACGGCAAGTGGGACGAAGCTAAAGTAGGCGAGACGGGCGGTTAAATAGGGATAAATTGGAAGAAAGCCGGCGTCCATTCCGCCGGGGTCACAGAAGAGCGATCGTCACCACACTTAGCAGTCCTCTTGTGTAGGAGTAGGTCCTCTAATGGGCGTATAAATCAGTGGTACGATGAACTGAGAAACCGACGCAGCATAAAACAAGAGAAGTATAGGTAAGTATATCTATATTTCAGATCTATATAAACAAGTAGTAGCCCAAGGACAACCCCCTCAACACCAAGGAGTCTCTCCACTTTACTCTCTTCCTCGGGGTATAAGAACCCCGCAGAGTATCGTGAATACAAGACGATCAAGTATTAAAGGGCCAGTTACTCACACAGTAAATTGATATACTAATCCTGGGCCGAGCTCGAGGAGGAAGTCCAGCATCAAATAAGATACATCAGTTACATAGTCAAGATGTCGCCGCCCCTGATAACACATCTTTACACCGCGGATCCTTCTGCCCACGTCTTCGACGGAAAACTGTACATTTACCCATCGCATGACCGCGAGACTGATATCCAATTCAACGACAATGGCGATCAATATGATATGGCCGACTACCATGTATTTTCGCTCGACTCTCTTGACGCCTACGCGTCATCCCCTTCTTCCGCCTCCACAAATCCACCCAAAGTAACGGACCATGGCGTCGTGCTACGCACAGAAGACGTCCCCTGGGTTAGTAAACAGTTATGGGCGCCCGATGCGGCCTGTCGCAAGGGCAAGTACTATCTATACTTCCCCGCGCGCGACAAGAACTCCGTGTTCCGCATCGGGGTCGCCGTCGGCGATACTCCTGTCGGTCCTTTTGTTCCGGACCCAGAGCCTATTCCGGGTAGCTTCAGTATTGATCCAGCGTCCTTTGTGGATGACGATGCCGACGAATCTGCCTATTTGTATTTCGGCGGCCTCTGGGGTGGGCAGCTACAATGTTATCAGAAGGGTAACGGACCTGAGCACTTTGACGCGGAGTGGCTCGGGCCAAAAGAGCCTTCGGGGCCGGGGGCTAAAGCGCTGTTTCCCAAGGTAGCGAAGCTGGCTGATGACATGCGATCGTTCGAGGGGCCCGTGCGGGATCTTGTTATTCTTGCGCCGGAAACTGGCGAGCCGATCGACGCGGATGATCACGACAGGCGATTCTTCGAGGCCGCGTGGATGCACAAACGCGGGAATGTGTACTATTTCAGCTACTCGACAGGAGATACGCACTACCTGGTGTATGCAACGGGATCAAGCCCGCTTGGGCCATTCACATACGCGGGACGCCTTCTTGAGCCAGTACTGGGCTGGACGACGCACCACTCGGTCGTCGAATTTCAAGGCCGCTGGTGGCTGTTCTACCACGACTGCGAACTCAGCAAGGGCGTTAACCACCTAAGATCTGTGAAGGTGAAGGAGATTTTTTATGATAAAGATGGGAAGATAGTAGCGGAGAAGCCCGATGAGTGAGTCTCAGGGGGTTGACTTCTTTATATCGCGAGACTGAAAACCAAGATACCTACCATACCGGCAAAATGTAGGTTTGTGGAATCATTCCAAAACCCCCCCTAAAAAGTTCCACCTATAATAATCATTGGAAAAAATCGCCGGGGTTCCAATATTTGTAACTGTTCCAAATCAAAATGATTCCATATTCAAGAACGTTCCGCAAAATATTGAAAATTCCATACATACTGGCTTCTGATTGGTCAGAATATCAGATAAGTGGGTCTATATTTAAAAAATCTGAAAAAAAACGAAAAGACTGGTCCTCGAACCCACAGCTCTCGCATTTGTTACACAAATATGTGTAACTGTACCCCACCTTTTTTGGTGGGGTGCTTTTGCAATTGAGCTAATGGGACGAGGTGGCCAGTCTCATCGAATTAGATTCAGAGTGAAAACCTTGTTGATTTTAAGCCTTATATCCTTTTGTTCTCCACTTCTAAAAATGACTTAGCGAAAATTTTTTTTTTTTTTTTTTCTCTTTTTAGAATTTCTTTTTCTTTTTTCGGGAACCACACCCTGGAACCATTTCTGAATTTGGAATGTTTTACTTTTTTAGGAATGGTTCCGCACCCAATTCAAGATATTTTTACTGTTGGCCCACTTAAATCAAATTTTTGGCCAATCAGAAGCCTTAATACATTATTTTATAGAACCATTCCGCGTTTAGAACCATTCCACAAACTTACATTTTGCCGGTATGGTACCTAGGTACCTAGCCAGTTATATGATAGTAAAAGGTACTTAGTCCTAGAATCATAATATGAGGTCGGTCTATTTGTGGTTTAGTAAATGACAATTAGTGTCTTTATCTAAAGTAAGTACTACACCCCTACGAGCCACAAAAAGTATTAGGATATGAATACGTCCACGCTGAGCTCAACTGCCGAATTATTGAATTAACTACTTTGAGACCCAAGTTACGTATATTTCCTCGTTCCTTTCCCACGCGTTCAAACTCACAATCCCAAAAATGACTTCCTATCCCACGTACTAGGTACTTAGATACCCCCTAACCACCTATACTCGACATAGTCTCTATCATATTCCTCGACTATATCAAGTTTTGCCATACTATGACACTATGGACGTCTCTACATTTTCAAATATAGATGAGGTAGCCTCTCTCCCCCTCACGACGGCGGAGGTCATCTACCGATATTGGAGACCATGTTCATCTCCAAAGCATTCCAAGTACCGGTAAGGATTATGATGAGGGGCAAGTTCCCTTGCCAATATGCATCATTACCTACGAATCGCATGGATTGGTTTTATAATAGATGCTATGAATGTGACTTGGGTGCACGGCTTTTAGGCGGGGATTTGGGTTGGCTTTGAATTGTTGACGTGTATAGCAGCTGTCGGGAATAAACGATAGAATCTACCTTTTAAGGGGCACCGTCTGTGCTCCAAGTAGGATGGTCAGGTACCTGTCTCTCGTTGAAATAATATTCATTGGCTTCTTTTTTTCATTGCAGACGACGTCATGGGAATCAGTGGCCAGCGCAATAATGGCATCAGGGAGAACTGGAAATGTGCTCTCATCTGTTTGGGCATGGCCTTCGCGACGGCTCAGTACGGGTTCGACGTCGCTGCCATAGGGACATTCCAGACCATGCCCGGCTTCTTAATGACTTTTGGATACCGCGATCTAACACTGAAAGGTGGTTGGGGTATCTCTACAACCGACCAACAGCTAATCGCGTCGTTCTTAAACGTGGGAACTATAATTGGCGTTTTCTTCATCACCCCATTCGGTCGTTATTTTGGTCGTAGGCATGGGATATGGATGGGTACCATTGTAGCTTTCGCTGGGTGCGCTACTCAAATCGTAGCGACCTCGGTTGCTGCCTTGTGTGTTGGGAGGGCGTTGATGGGAGCTTCAAATGCCTTCTTCATCACATTTTCGAACGCGTACATCGTGGAGTGCGCGCCCCCGCGGCTACGCGCAGTCTGCTCTGCCATGTTCGCCGTCACAATCAATATCGGAACTATCCTTGGGGCTGTCGTCGACGAAAGGATATCCCACATTATGGGGAAACTTTCTTACCAAATCCCCCTGGCATGTCTGTTCATATTCCCCACCCTGTTGAGTATTTTTGTATTCTTTATCCCGGAATCTCCTCGATGGTTGGTGCTTCACGACCGCCATGAAGAGGCCGAGAAGTCGCTCATTCACCTTCGGGGTAACTCTCTCGAACCGGAGTTTCTCCAAGAGGAATTCATAGAGATTATCCGAGGGGTGGAGGAAGAGAAGTCGAACGCAACCGGATCTAGCATGATCGATATATTCAAGGGCACCAACTTGCGTCGTACGATGTTATGCGTGGCCGTCGCGGTTTCACGCGCCTCGTCGGGCGTGTGGGTGTTTCTGTCTTACGGTGTGAGTTCCCCCCTATTTCCCGATGCGACTACTCAGTTCGCGCCGTCTAACGTTGCCCAAAGACCTACTTTTACCAGCAAGCTGGAGTCGATGACATCTTTAAAATCAGCATCTACTCCATGGTAGTTCAGCTTGTCGGCGTTACAACCGGCTTGTACTGCGCATACAAAGTTTGGGGTCGTCGTACAATGCTTCTCATAGGAACTGGATCGGCGGTCATAGCTATGGTTGGTCCAGCCATAGCAGCTACAGTCGCCCCCGGTACAGCGCAAGCCGCGAGAGTCTTCCTCGCCTTTAACTTCTTCTACGTTATTACATATAGCGGTTTCGCAGGCTCCATGACGTGGCCTGTATCGGCCGAAGTTGTAAACTCAAGATTGCGGGTGGTCACATTGTCATTTGCCACCGGCGTAGATTATGTATTTGCTTGTAAGTGTTTTGCCTCATGGTGTAGTACGACATGGTATTCCGGGCTCCATTGTGGCATGAGGAACCAAATTCGTGTGCAACATTCATGACTGGGCTGACCGAACATCTAGGGCTAATCTCTTTTTGCTCGCCATATTTCATCAACCCCACTGCTTTGAATTGGGGGGCTAAATACTGTTGGATCTGGGCTGCTTCTAATGCCTTAACGTTCGGTGAGCGTCCCAAAACGTCTATGGCAGAAACTATCATATTGCTAACTGGTTGGCCAGCATTCTTCTGGCTATTCTTGCCGGATATGAAAGGCAGGTCTCTGGAAGAGATTGACGAATTATTTGAAAAGCAGGTGCCCACTCGAGACTTTCCCACCTTCGAGTGTCAGTCTTCTTCTCAGGCTCACGATATTGCTTTGCATAAGATGGAAGAAGCAAAAGTAGCGGTCACGCAAGTTGAGAGTGCTACCTGAAAGTGTAATATAATAAGCTACCGACCTACATTCTTCCTACTAAGAAAAGGACTCTAAGGCTATCTACCCAAATATTTCGTTCTTTCGAGTGTATGAATCAGACGCCGTGCCTACGTGCTTGACCGCTTACCTTAATACTTCACATATTCTACCTCAATCATATATAGATGTACGTAGTAATTTTTACGTGCTGCTATCTGTATATCGACGTAATGCTTTCAAATGAGAGCTTCGAATAAATGTTCATGGTAAATATAGCTAACGGATATAACCGCGGTTTCTCAATCTTCCCTCTTTTGAGATGGCAGATGGCAGATGGTAGGAATTATTGGCCGAAGCTCTTTGAAGGATGCCACTGCATATAGTATAGCTAAGAAGTGGAAGAAGTTCACACATTACGCAAGCAATGCAGCTTTTCGGTGTATAGTCGTGATTTCAAGCGAGTTCTGCATGTCCTCATGGCCATTCCATGTGATAGGGTTAATCTCTTAATATACCAGGGGCTGGACCCCAAATGTAACCCACCCAACGTTAGAACAAATGGGATATTCCAAGATTGGGTATTGCGTTATCTATAAGCCATATACCCTAAGTGCATATTCTACCTACGTATCCTATGTATTCTACATACCCTACATACCATACACAACCTTCATACCTGGTAACTTGCATCTGCAGGTGATTTGCATTAGCGGCAGTCATATGTCGCACCCGCAAGAAGGGTGCAATGCCTGTATCCGCCTAGATGCCGAGCCGTTGGCAACCCAACCATATGTAAGTTGGCACCTATCAAGATAGGGCAGCAAAAATCATCATATGAGTTGAACCAATGTCAGATGACGATACGATCTGAACCCTCCGCATATGAATAGGTGTGGGATGTTCCAACGTGTCGTAGACGGACAGGTCAACATTACCCGGGGCAGTTCCCCGTATGACGGGTCGTCGATAAAATACCTGGCGATCGCCCCCCTTGGGACCCAGTCCCAAAGTAATGCTTCTCCAGGACTGGGTCACTATTCCCGGGTTCCGATTCGCGATACCAGGTTGGGTGCCTTCTTTAAGCCGCCAAGATGTCTGCGAGCTCTACAACATTGGTAATTACCACGGCAGCAAACGATCCGAGCTTCACAAGAAGACAAGTTACGCTGACTCAGACCATCACGTACCCGGATGCGACATCTACCGCCCTCGTAACGCTCGACCGAGGTGCTCCACCGACCGACTCGCCGGCTCCGACTTGGAGTGCGGGTGCCGCTTCGTCCGATGGTCTCGGTCAGCAGCAAATTGGCATCATCGTAGGGTGTTGCATCGGAGCCGCTGTTCTCGGTATAGTCTTATGGTGCTGTTGCACAAATAGGTGTGGTTGTAAGCCTTACAGCGTCTACAACGAAGGAGACCACGATGTGATTTACTTTTCGGACGATATGGAAGAGATTGCCCGCCCAGAAAGAAGCTACTGGCCACGATTTCCTCGGTCAATATCTCCACCTGTCGTCCCGACCTACGTCGCAACAGATACGGGTCCCCAGTGGACAGCGTATGAAGCATCGGGTAGATATTACCCAAACTATTACGGCAGCTAGTGAAAACTGCAATTTTTCGAAGGGTTATCCGATATAATCAAGCGGCCAGTTAAATTACCGGTTTTGGAGTGAAAGGCCTGCCTATGTGTTCCAGTTCAGCCAGGGGCTGGATGCCGGGAGACTATCCTGTTATGAATTTTCTTTGATATAATGGTTTGGTGGACACAACTTCGGTAATAACACCAACAGTCCTCGGTTTATATTGCAAGCTAACTTGATGTGGACTCCAGTGTGCTTGCTATTGATTTCAAGGAATCTGCAATTTGCTATTTCGGCGGAGGATGATACCCTTTTTCAAAGCTCTGATTTAGTGTAGGAAGCTAGTCTTGAAGAAAGAATCCCCTATGAGGTTGATTGTGGCCACGTAGGTACTTGCACCTAATATAGTACCGGTTATTTGGATGATAAAGTATTAGCGTTAGCTATAGGTGCAACGAGGCGTCCGTAGCTGGCACTTGTTTATAATATCTTCACTACATCGAGTAGCTTACACGGGTTAAAACTGCAATCCCTTAGTTAAGCTGGCAATGTGTCTTTTACGTAGAGAACTACATGCGGTTACTTGAGATCAAAAGAGTGTATAACCCGGAGCCCATGTTGTATGGTAGAACATCCGTAGGGAGTGAGGGATGGATCGAAACGATGGATGGCAGGCTATGTCAAACGAATAGTACTTCTCATGTAAGTTTACATTAGCCAATTTTATAGAGCATTGGCCTATCAATGAAAGGCATCGTAGGGCAACGTAGCGTGCCAACTTAGGTTCTTTTCAGAAGTGTTATACATCCCAAACACCCTGATACAGGCATGCTGCCTACGCTAATACTACCACCTTTTACATGAGCAAGACATAGCAAGAATAGCCACCTTAGGAGTCAAGTCATATAGTTTTCATCACGGTATTGTCTGTGTCAGTCCTTGTAAGTGGAGGCAGCAACGTTAACGCCTCGAGTTGATATCGTTCTACTTTTTGGTAGTGCAGCGGTTTAATAGCTGTGTTTAATATGAAGCAAAGCCAAGCGCGAATAGAATCCACACCAATATTCATCATCCTGTCAATCTTAGATAAAATACTCAAGTTGGATATATGAGAATGGAGTGAAGGTTAGAGACGCGCTGGGATGGGTAGGTAGACTTACCTATATTATAGATAATTGGGAACTATAGCCCGCGCGAATAAAATTTATTCATATAATAGGAGTAGACTCCTTATGTTCCAATTTACCTATACTTCTACCACAATACGACCAACTTTCATAAGTCTAGTCTCAAATCTAGTATCGACTGCACCGTGTCCTTGACGCTTTCTTCAAGAGAATTATAATCCAAACCTAAAAGTTTCACTGACTTGCCGTTATTGAAACCATAGACGTCGGCGGGAAAGTCGTCTGGTGCGTCTTCGGGCGGAAGACGTTCCCCGAACTTGGGGTATGACTTACGGATTGAGTCCACAATCCGCTTGTTCGAGAAGTGCCCGCCTACAATGTAGAAACGATTTCCACCAGCCTCCGGCACAGTTATGGCCTTGAGATGCGCACGGGCTACATCACGGACATCGACAAAAGTAAAGACCGGCGCCGTGGAAGGCAATTCTTCCTTCATCTTTCCCTGTAGCATGTCCCGGATACGATGGTTAGATGCGTTCATGACTTCCAAGCTTGGGAGACTGCGTTGCACAGGACCGAACGTGTAAGTACAGTTGATGACAACAAGGTCAAAGTTCGGCTTCTCTTTTTCCATAAAAGCCCATGCAGCCTTTTCTGAAAGTGTCTGAAGGCAAATCAGTAAATAACTGCAATAATGTAGATATTAGTTTGTATCACTGTACCTTACTGACTATATAAGCTTTCTGGGGATCTTTGACATCCTCCAAAGTCCAGGGAGCCCAACAAGTCTCATCATACACCTTAGCATGATTGAGAGGATTGATCATAGCCGCGCTAGAAGATGTGATTACTACGCGCTTGACAGTAGGTGCATGCGCTACAACTGATTTGAGAATTCCCGTTGTCCCCTTAATCGCTGGATCTAAGAAATCCTTGACCGGGTCTTGAACATTAAAGTGATAAGGTGATGCGGTATGGACAACATAGTCAAAGATTGTTCCCTTAGTAAATGCCTATAATGAAGGATTAGATGCTTCTTCCCTAGTTTGATACTGTTTGCTTGAAGACGCACAGAGTCAAACGCATTCTCCTTTGCGACGTCTCCTACAACGATGTAAGATAGGTTACTACGTTGAGCAGGGGTAGCTGATTCCACTATTCGACGACCCTTTTCATCGGACCTCGCTGTTGCAACAACTTTGAATCTGTGTAGGGAGTAAGTATAAAAGTTTCTCCAGTTAGGAAAGAATAATACCCATTATCTAAAAGTGAGTCGATGATATGGGACGCGATGAACCCGCTCCCCCCTATGCTCAGTTGATTCGTCAGATTATTTACTTTCAATAACTATAGAGGTACTGGTATAGCTACCTAGGTAGGTACCTAGGTATGTGATCTACTAATAGATGAGGATGAAGAAGAGACAGCTTCAGACTGGTTGCAAGTGGTTAGGTGCCTAGGTAACTCACCTGTCACCAAGACAACTCCTTTCGTATTTCCAATAGAATTACTCATGTTTCCTATACTGTACATTTAAATCACAAATACCAATTGAGAATTGAAGGCGCCTTTTCTACAATATATCTTTTAGTCATACGGTAGCATGAAGAATCTAGATGCGCATTTTGATTACGCGTAATTAAAGAGGGGAATACCGGCCTTCCGCCACGACGCTCGGTGTTCCGGACGCATCTACCCCAATTAAGACCGAAAGGGGAATATCTGGGCTTATACACGATCTCCCCGTGGCTGCCTGACTGTTAGTCCAAGAGATCTGGCCGTCGTCGAAAGCTATGATAGGTAGGTCTATACTGCACGTTCTTGCACAATGATCGTCAACATGGTGCGGACGCTTTGAATGTACGATGTCAAATCCACCTTTCCCTGATGTATGAGAACACAGGTTGGCCTGCACGTGGCTGCATTTGCTGGGACTGGCTTCTTTAATTTATTAGTTATTTTTCTTTTACTCACGGATGCGCATAGCTTTTTCCTCTAACGCACTCCCTCAATTCCTCATCTCAAAGCTTGAAGAAGATTAGCCATTATTACAATGTCAACGTCAGGAGACGCAAAGCGCATCCGCGTTGCTATAATTGGGGGCGGCATAACGGGCGTTATATTAGCACTGGGTCTACAGAAGCGCGGCATTGACTATGTACTGTATGAGCGAGCATCAGCTTTCACAGAAAGCGGTGCTGGTATCGGCTTCAGTCCTAACGCAGAGCGCGCTCTACCAGTCGTAGATCCCGAGGTATATCGCGTGTATAAGCAAGTTGCACCGACAACCGACGGCGAGGAATTCTTTCAGTGGGTTGACGGTTATAAATCGAACGAGCTTGCGGCGAGACTATCAATTGGCATCGACTCCTTTCAAGGAGGTCGACGTTCCGACTTTCTAGAGGCTTGGTCTACCTTGATAGATGAAAATAAGGTCAAGTTTGGCAAGTCGATAGTATCAGCCACCCAGAATGACGATGGGGAAGTGTCATTAGAATTTGCTGATGGAACAACCGGGAAAGCTGACATTGGTGACTACCTACCTACCTCCCTACCTACCCACCAAGACTAACAAAAAATGCCTACATAGTTATTGGTTGCGATGGCATCCGTTCACGCGTTCGCCAACTCATATTGGGGGAAGAAAACCCCGCATCATATCCGACTTACACGAAGAAATATTGTTTCCGAGCCGTGGTTCCTATAGACAAAGCCCGGGCGGTATTAGGGGAGGATAGGACGATAGGTAGCGGGGACACATTGAACAGGCTCATGTACATCGGTCCAGGAGCACATGTTATTACCTACCCCGTTGCAAAAGGGAAATTCCTGAATATATTGCTCGTTATGAGTGATCCGAACCCCTGGAGCACGAGCGACGGGAAGCACACGGCTCCAGGAAGTAAGACAGACGCTATCCGCGCGCTTGAGGACTGGCATCCGTTCGTGAGGGCGATAATAGACCCATTACCTGATGAATTACAGAAATGGGCTATCTTCGACATGTTCGATCATCCAGCGCCGCGTTATAATCTTGGTAGGATGGCCATCGCGGGGGACGCCGCCCACGCTGCAGGCCCCCATCTCGGCTCGGGTGCTGGCTTCGGCATAGAAGATGCCCTGGTTCTAGCGAGCTTACTTGAAGCCGTCAACACAACGCTCGAGAGCCAAACCAGCAAGACGAAGATAGAATTATGCCAAGCTGCTCTTGTTGCATATAACAATGTCAGATACGATCGCACCCAGTGGCTGGTTGGCGCGAGTCGAAGGACTTGCGCCTTGTTTCATTGGGAAGACCCAGAAATCGGTGGCGACTTTGAGAAATTCCAACTGGAAGTCAGCAAACTATTTCATCAGATATGGGACAATGATATTCTAGAGATGGTCAGAGGCGCGTTAGTCAACTTTGATGAAGTGCTAGATGAGAAGCCAAGGGAGAACACATGGTTACCAAATTGAATCGAAATAAGGAGAGCTATCGGTTCAATGCGTAAATAGGTACCTTAGCATCCAACTACCGTATCTGAAAGCTTGCAATTCAATTCATAATATCTAGATGTACAGGGTATCTCAATATTCAGTTCTAATAGGAAAATGGGATTTTGGTAAGCCATGTGCTGCGTGCCTCGTAGGAGGTAGGTATTTTAAAAACAACCCCAGCCCCCCGCGTCATAACATACGGAACACACTGTAATGACGAAAAAGCAATAGTCCTCTATCTTGTAAACTCCTTTCTTATTATAACCTTGTTTTCCTATAGATACTAAGCCTCCATCCATGGTTTCGAGTAAGTGATACGCGGATGTCTAGGTTTATCGTGATGTGAGGGAGTTCTATAAGCGGGATTGCCGTGCTTGGAGAGTATCGTCGTTATCAGATATCACCGCTGCTATAGGAGGTGTTGGATTATATCGCACGCCAATAGGAGTCGTGAGGGCAATCTCCTCGTCCATCTTTAGCCAAGATTCCCTTTCGAGACGTGAGGGCCGGCTTAGCGGCTCTCCGTTACCGTAACCTGGTGTACTTCTCTGGCCAGATCTCTTCCGCCGGGCAACTCGCAAAGAGCCATAAATAGTTGGTGCGTTTGCAACGAAGCACGACACAAACATTTGGACCGAGGCCCATAAACTTCGCGTAGTTTGAGAAGAGTTCTCGTTGAATATTAGGACCAGCCTGATTATGGTAATGACAATGCAGAAAGTCCCAAGCGCAAATAGGGAGTAGAGGGAAATATATTCCGATAAACTCCGTCTCCTGAGACAAATTAAGGGGTAAGCAATGAAGAGAAGTAGCAGATCGATGAGGATGTTAGAGATTCCTTGGATAAGCAACTGGATGTAAGCTCGCACGCAGTATCCTGGGTCGGGGTCGATTTGCCAGTATAAGCTAATTGGGCGGCATTCGAGGAACGTTGCGAGTACGATAGCGACAAAAGTTAGGATCACTGTGATCCAAGCCGCCTTGGTGAGGCGATCGGCCCAGTTTATTCCTGATGTTATCCTGGAATAGAACAAGAGCAGAAGGCAAATCTGAAGCCAGAGACCTGCCGTGAGTAGAACTCTTGCTAAGAGGACTAGGATGCTGCCAGTTTTTAAATGACTTGTATCGTGATGATCCGAGTAGTGCGGATCATGCAAAACATCGTTGGCTGTTCCGAATTTTAGATAGAAGTTGTTCGCGATGATCCTCCCAATAATCACTAGTATCGACAGCACGACGAAGAGGAAACTTAAGTCGACAGGTTCGCGCCGCCATCGAGATATGAGTGCTCGGCTAGCCAAGATAACGACCGACAATACCGCGCACGCATAGCCGACATCCTGGGCTTCGTACGAATCGTACAGCATCGTGTCATGCTTTCGGGAATCAGTTGCTGCAAAACAGCCTAATGTTTAAAAGTCCATAATACGAGTGAAGATAGGTATGGAAGACCACGCTCCTCGAGGGGAAACAAATATGGTAGAAAAGTTGAAAGATAACCCCGGATTTAGGTGCAGGGGGGCTTAGAGTAAGATAGTCAGATAAAATAGGTACGATCTTCCATGACCCCAAAGCCTTTCTCCGCATGAAAATGACGGGCTGGAGTTATTAACAACATCAAATTCGAAGCATCTGACTAATTATGGTCGAGCCTAGTACATAGTAGAAGCCCATCCCCACCCTCAAGAGGACCGTTCTCGAAGCTAACTCAGTAGTATCGTATTGGCGCAACTAAATTCGAACGAGGTAACATAGAATAGTGAGAAGAGATGGGACCCTTGTTTAACCCATACTTCCGGGATCCGGGGGCGAGAGGATCACTCATATTCTACGCTCGGCATGTACGCCATCGAGGATCATGGAAGTCATCATGAGTGTGTGATGATGGAATACGACCACGTATGCTGACATCTCTAACCACTGTTGGCTCTTCTCAAACGTTGATTGGAGACACGCTATATTCCTCTTACCGCCACAGGCATTCTATAAGTAGATTATAACAAATCTTAGGTCATCTCAGCAATACAGGAAGGAAAGGCTTTTTTTCCATCAGCTTTCATATTATGTTAGGCCTATTGGAGGTGGTGGCTGGACAAGCTAAAAAGTGCAAATACGACGCTGATCAGGGGCGGCTCACCCCCCTTGACGTTGTACGCCATCTAGTTCCCCAAAGTCCAAAAATGCCTGCTAGCTTCATCCTTATGCGACGTAACCGAAATACTTAGCTCGGTATGGATGCTAAATATTTACAGTTACCAAATTGCGAGATTTCATCTGAAAGCCTTTGCCAGCGGTATCCAATACTAATCCTCCATACATTTTCTTCTCATCTTAACAGTCTTCTCGAAAACTCTACCTACATATTCAATTTCTCAAAACATAACGGGTTAGTTGGTTAGGATCTAGATATCAAGTGAACTTGTTTAAATTTTCCTCGGTTTCCGAGGACGCTCTTAGGACAAAAGGCGAAACAAAACCACCCAGGCTCGTATTACCACGTGTCGCTTAGAACAAACCCCAAACTTGACTACGGGAGGTAATTTTTAAATTACTTCTCATAGGCACGCATACTACTCAACGTTGGCCAAGGAAACCATCTTATTTTGCATTTTCAGTAATCTCAATATTTTATTGAGTCGTGCCATAGCTAGGACACCTATCAGTGCATTCCGTTCTAACGTTGCAACTCTTTGTAGGACCCGTACGATATCTAGATAACTAGTAATATGTTGAATGTACTGTCGAATGTACCTAAATATCAAAACTCATTCTAGGTGACTTGACCACGTATATTGACTCCTATTGCTTATCTTCTCAACATTAGCGACCTACCTCGGGTATTACTACTTCATATCAAGTAGTGTAAGGTTATCTCAAAGAGAACATCATTCCTGATCCCTACCAGAATCCCTAAGGACAAAAACAAACGCATTATCTAGGTACCTAGTAGGTTATAATACAAGCTCTGCCTACTCCAATCCTTTTTTCACTATATTCCGAACTCTGAGTCAAGGAATGCGTGGATTAACTGAATTTTCCTTTACACTTCTCGTCTGTGCTTCATATCCCATAAGTACCATTCCATATCATGCAATTCAGTATGTAAATTGATACGAAAGCTCCTACTTTATATACCTAGGTAGGTATAGAAGAGCGGAACTCAGCGTGCATATTCCCGTTAGAAAGCGATAAAGTCTAAGTACTGAGATGTTACGTCCTGTTTTGTGCGAAGCATTATATTATGGATGCTGAGCTCGTTCGGGCTAAGTGTTAACCTGTAGAAGGCAATGCAATACTTCGAGGGCGAGAAACATACAATACGCCCTGGGTGTTCCCTAGCTTTAGGCAGGTACGCAGTAATATCTACCAGGAATCTACATAGTTCATGCTAACTTCCTATATCAAGACAAGAGTCGATGCATAAATCACACGGTCTGGTGCCTCCTTCGACGAACCGGTACGTACAGCCGCATTTACAACTGCACTGATATAGGGGACTGCAATGTCCACATCTACGATGCCCGCAGCCCAGAGGCCCATCACACTTCATAGTAATTCCGGGTGTCAAAAGTTTTCGAGCGCATTTATGACACCGCCAGCGGAGCATCGACGTTGTCTTATAAGGTTTAACGGAGGAATCTGCCTGCGAGGCCGGGTTGCACTCTTCTTGGCAATTATCACAGAGTGAGTTTCCTAGTTTTCCATACGTAAGTTCGAGGCAGTTGTGCTTGCGACATCCACACTCAATAAACACTTTCGTGTCAGCGTCTCGCGTACAATTACACCGGGAACAGGTCCATCCAACTTGCTTGGAGACACCACAATTGCTGCACTGGAACGGCCTGGCCAGACACATTAAACCGCAGCTCTCTTCAAGGTTGGGTGAAACATTTATGCTTTTGTACCCATCGCAGGGAGCAGGTGGTCCACGCTTAAGGATGTTTTTAGTCTTTGCCTTGTTGCAATAGTTCCATGTCGACCGTCTGTGAGAACAGGGGTAGATAGCGAATGATTCAGTACACATCTTGGTCTCTGCTAATGGATACGCAGCGTCACCTAGTATTTTGCTGAGATCTCCTTTTAGGGCTGTAAGTGGGTTTTGGCGGCCTCAAATCGAAAATTAACGAGTGGAAGAAATTAATACCTCAGAGAACTTTATATATAGTAAGAAGTAACTATATAAATTGTCCTACCCTAGATCTGTTAAGAAGGGATGCTGGGGAACAATAGATTGTTTCGAAAACAATGAAATACGAAACTTTTCTCTTTATACTAGTACATGAATGTAAACAAAGGTTACTTTAAATTCTTGACTTCATTGGTAAGATAGAGTTGAGGAAAACGATAGACCAATGGCACGACCCAAAGAATGGGGGTCACATCTATCAATTCATATAATATGAAAAGTAGGGTTTTATAGTATCACCTTTTCCACTTGATTTTCATATTTGTAACTTTTACTATCTTCGGTATGTTCATATAGGTACTTGGTAAATCAGCTATAAAATAACCAAAGGTGGCAGGCTAACCTCATGAACTAGCTATCCAGGCCAATATTCGACTGAATATAGTAGTAGCCGCGAAATATACTGAATCTGCGATTTACCAAGGCTGGATAGTATCTGACCTAATAGCCTTCCCAACGTCTTCATCCCGCTTCCCTTGTAGAACGTCCCTGACGAACTGACCACCTATGGAAGGATCACGCGCACCCATCTACGATAATAGTTAGTGATATCCAATATATACCTACTTAGGCGCCTACTGAATCCATCTGAATGAAAATATTGTGAGACTATCTTGAAAAGCGACTTACCTCCTTTAACTTCTCTGGTCCAATACCACCTAGTCCCGTCGCAAGGAATCCAGGGCTTACAGCCCAAACTTTGACACCATCATTCCTCAAAATACGGTGCCATTCGCGCATCAACACTATAATAACGTGAAAATAACGTGAATCAGTAACTCTTCGACTGGAAGAGGAAATTTCACAAAATCATAAATTCCCAACCTCCTTATATACCTGACCTAGGTAGTCCAGAAAAAATGAAAATCTAACGACACTTACTATTCAGACCCGTTTTCGCAGAACGATACGCCGTTACCGCCAAACCAACCTTCGGCTTCGGCCATCCGGCGGGTGGACTACCGTTGATGCGAATAAGATTGGGATGAGTTGCATTTTCGGTCTCAGTGAGCGTACTGGTGCCGCTGGTAATGAACAGAACACGAGGATCAGAAGACTTAAGTAGCAGAGGAACCGCGAGCGAAGTAATAACATGGGTGCCAGACACGTTGAGGTCCCAGGTAGCGTTGAAGCCTTCACGCAGAGTCATTTTCCCTTCCTGTATCTGAGCATCGAAGCTACCGCCGGCGTTGTTAACCAACGCATCTAGCCGTCCATTCTGAGAACTGATAGTCTCGATGGCCTTCTCGATAGATTCATCCGAAGTTAGGTCTACTTGCACAACGCTGAGTGAGGAGGCGGACTGCGGAATTTCCTTGTTCAGTGTTGCGATAGCATCCTCGCCCTTGGATACAGTCCGGGTACCGATGATAATTTCGTAAGGAATCTCGGATTGGTACAAAGCTTTCGCAATCTCGAAACCAAGACCGGTGTTACCCCCCGTGATTAAAATAACCTTCTTATCCGAGGCCATCGTTAATAACCTAGGTACTCTTCGTGAATACGAGATACGGGATACGTGATAGCTGAGATGTCTCAGTAGATATCTGGGAAATTTACTTTGTGTGTAGCCAGTAACTATAGTTGTTTATATATCCTAATAGTATAGATATTGCGACAGCGATAGTAGGCATCTATTTTGGATTCGCCACAGCATTTCATTCATACAGGTAAACTTAGGTTAACACCTAAAGTCATACTACGCTTTATCTCCGAAGAGCGAATCGCGATCTAAACCAAACGGCTAGACCGGGGGGGAAGTTGTGGATCGTCAATTCGACTATTTTACGGGCTATACCGTTGTTCGGCCACTTGACGCATGGGTAAGTTCTTTCCCCCTTTGCTAATACTAGGAAACTTCGTACGCGAGAACCATACAACTTCATCTTTGATATACTCGTTGCTTCGGGTCAGTCAGTACATGTAAACCCCGATTAGACCCTGAAATCATAGGGTCAATTTTACATCCAGCGAAGAAGTAATGTTCCCTGTATTCCCATCGATCGCGTGATTAGGATGAATCGTAGTACGTTGGGGCATAAATACTATGCAACGTTTGCTGCCACCTTTGGGGACGATTACTTCACAACTTACCTTCGGCAATATCGGGTTTATCGGATGTTGAAATCGAATAGAGTAACATAACGGACATAAAGAGTTACGCAGCGGACCAAACTTGATGAAATCGGTTGGATAGGTCCCTAGGTACCTAGGTAGGTAGGTGTCTAAACCAACATTTGACTTGGCAAGAATAAGACATTCCCGTAGTTTAGGTACCTTAGACATGGTTAATAATAAAAAAAAAACCAATCTCATTCAACAGTTGTAATGCCAATACTCTAAGAACGACAGCATACAATACGCCTCCCTTTGACCAACCCGGCCAAGAACATTCAAGACAGAAGAGTACCATGCAGCAAACTCAGGTCGGGTAAAGAGGACCCTACACCTAGCAAAATAACCTCATCTCCGATAGGCGGAGCCATGCAAACTTGAATTACCTCCTTGGCTTCTTTCCCCTGTAGGTTAGGTTTACTAACCATGTCGAGTATCCGTATCCGACCAATTTGATGGTACCTTAAACGGTCCGTTGTTCTCCTAACTCCAGAATGATTCCGAGAAATAATTATTGGGTATGTTGGCACAATTTTAACGCAGTGGGATGTAACTGTAGCTTTGACTACGGCGGGCTGGTGCGGCAAAAGGCCCTGTGAATGGATGCGAAATTAGAGGATGCGGAAAGAAAAATGCAAGTCGTAAGCGTCGTGAAAATCCATGACTGGTCTTCGTAGCAAGAAAAACAGAGTGAGACAGTGCAAAATGCTATATTGAGTGATGGACTAGAATCAAAGCACGAGAATAGGTTCCAAGCCTGGCGTTGCCGCAATTACTATGTATCAAGTTACGTGGTTACGCTTGAGTCTGCGCAGTACTCCCAGGTGTCGGCGTCGTCGACGGCCCGGGGTGTGTATGAGAATGAGTTTGCGAGTGCGAAGTAGGGATGCGTCCACGCTTGGTGTGTGATAGAGTTCCAACATCGTGTTTCCCTGCGTTCCAGTTAGTATGTATGCATATTTAGAAGAGAGGACTGCGCTAGACTTACCATCACAGCAGGCCCTGACATTCTCGAGTCTGTCGGACGCTCGGTCCTGCTCCTCCATTATTTGCCTCAGATCTTCGGCACTGTCAGGGACTTCGCTTGCTTCATAAATAGCGCCCTCTTGAGGTATGTGAGTTTTACTTCTCAGGCTGCTAAACGTGCTATTTATCGAACTCGATTTCCAATACCCGCTCAATCTTCCCAGAGTACCACTTCGGGCGGATTCCCTCTCACGTGTGGGAGTAAGTGTAGGGATACTCATGGACACTTCCACCCGCGGTGAGCCAGTGCGCGTAGCTCCGGAATTATACGAAGACAGTGACGGAGGAGGCCGCGAGCGGTTGCCGTTAAGAGGACGTCGATTGATCGAAGGATTAAACTCGTCAACATCCTCTTGCGTAATTTGGCCTGCTACGTCTTCAGCATCCGCTTGGCTTTCATTACCCGTTCGAAGTAGGAGGTATGATAGTGCGTTGAACCAAGTCTCATGTCGTTGACCAGTAGTACACGTGAACTTCACTGTTCGGCCAGGAGAAACAATTATTAGACTCTTCCTGTGAAGCCCGGGTGGCATTGGATTGTCATCGCCGACTATGCGTACAGCCTCGATCGGAATACTCTTTGCCCTCAATTCGGTTCGGCCAGCAGTGGATGGGTCACGATCGCTCCAGTATAATGTTCTGGTGTAAGGATGTACCCAGAAATACCGCCTATGTCTGTTCTCGGACATTTCTCCACGGCCAGCCTTGCGCGTGTACTTCCAAAGATACTCTCCAATCATGGTCTGAGTGATGGCTTGGATCATGCGGGGATCAGTACCAGGACCAAAAGCTGAAGCATCCATGCCCATATTACCATGAATATTGAACCTTGTATCTATCTCAGATGCGAAGGATGACACCGATGACTGCCTGCTGCGAAGGAGCATCCTTGTACCAGAATGCGTATCGGCATGACCAGGAGTTGAAGCTCGGCCTGCTTTGGGCGTCGGCGTGCCTCTAACGATCGAGTTGGGGGACAATGGACGTCTGCTACTTGGTGTTTCTGGCCTCGAACCTGAATTGCTATATGCGGACGCAGGGAGCGTCGGAGGTCCCATTGATCCTTTTCCACCACTAGACGAGTGTGTGCGTGCAGCTTCAATTACCTCGCGATGATTAAGGGGCAAAGGCGGCCTGGATGAAGTAGATGCTTGGGCGCTGGCTGAGCTGCCTGGTCGTCGTGCAGCAATCGGGTCAGCAGTAGAGACAACGCTTGAATCGCCGATCTTCTGTTTTACTTCTGATTCATCATAGGGCGTCACGGCGACCTCGCCCCGTGGAGTTGTAGTTGCCACGGACTCGGGAGATAGATGGTTTTGCTGCTTCAATAATTGATCAAGACCGTCTGAAGTAAGAGTAGTCTGAGAGCCTTGATTGGAGGTCTGGATTGCTGATTTCTGCGAAGGACGAACGTTTGTATTGGCAGATAATTCCTTGAACGGCCGCTGCGATTCTGGAGATTCTGGGGCGGGACTAGCACTTGGGGATTGACGAGTGTCGTCTTCAGCAATCTCGGGTGTCGAAGCTCTCTCGCCTCTACGCGCGAGCAACCCAAGTCCAGTCGTATCAGATGATGTATGTGCCGAGCGATCCTCACGAGGAATGATAAACGCGTCACGCCTGGGGCTTCTAAGCTCAGGCGCTTCAACGGGCTCGGTTTCAGTTGAGCTGATCGTAGAGAAACCTAGGACAGGAGGCACAACTTGGAGAGATTTTCGTAAAGCATCAAGTTCTGCGGCGTGGTCTGCTAAGAGCTTCTCCTTCTCCGCAGCGGCATCATTCTGGTACGACTCAAGAGCGTTTGCGTGATCAGCCTTGAGAGCCTCTAGTTCTCTGGAGAGCGCCGCATCGGCATCGCTCTTCAATTGAACCAGCTCTCGGGAATGGCTTGCACGTAGAGCTTCAAGAGCTTCGGCTTGGGTCGCGTCATGCTGCTTCTTAAGTTGCTCAAGCTCATTGGCATGGTCGCCCTTAAGAGTTTCCAACGCATGGCTGAGAGTAGATTGATGTTCAGCACGTAGAGCATCTAGTTCTTGGGCATGTGTAGCCTTGAGCTCTTCTAGTTGTTGTACGCGTGCCGCTTCGTTCTCCCGTTTTAGTGACTCCAGCTCAGCAGCATGAGTTGATGCCAAAGCTGCGAGTGCCTTAGATTTTTCGTTATCGCTTTCGGCTCTAAGATCCTCCATCTCGCGAGTATGGCGTTCGATTAAGTCTTGCAACTGCTGGGATTGCTCATTACCGTGCGTCTCCTTTAGTCTTTCCAACTCATCTGCGTGGGCCGCCGCTAGAGCTGAGAGAGCCTCGGACTTCGCATGATCACTAGCTTGTCGTAGGTTTTCTAATTCCTCAAGATGAGCGTTCGTCAAATCCTGCAACTTCCGTGCCTCGGCCTCATCGCGCTCAGTCTTGATGTTTTCTAACGTCTGAGCGTGGGTGTCTGCCAACTCTTGTAGTTTTTGCGACTCTGTCCTTGCATGCTCATCCTTGAGTGAATCTAAAGCCTGGGCATGGCTATTGCTTAGCGCAGCTATTTCGGCAGCTTTGGATGATTCGAAGTTCCTCCGGATTTCCGCAAGTTCTTCTGAATGTGAATTGGCGAGTTCTTCTGCGAGTTTGGCCTTGGCGGATTCGTGCTCGGTATTCAACGCGGCTAATTGGTTTAGGTGACTCTGGCGAAGGTCTTCTAACTGTTCCGAATGACTAGCGGCAAGATCATCGAGAGCTTTAGCCTTGGATGACTCGAGTTCTTGTCTCAACACATCCAATTCTTTCAGATGACCCGAAGTAACATCTTCCAGCTCCTTTGACCTTGCGGTTGCATTTTCGTTCATCAGGGCTTCGATGTTCCTTTCATGTGAAGCTTTTAGAGATTCCAAGGCTTGCAACTGAGACTTCTCGTTGTCACGTCTCTGAGCTTCAAGGACCTCTGCATGGGCAGCGTTAAGCGCCTCAATTTGTTGAGAATGTGCCGCGTCACCTTCGGTCTTGGATGATTCGACCTGCTTGTCGATGGCTGCCTTGAACGCTTCCAGCTCTTTAGTACGAGTAGCAGCATGTTGACTGTTTAGATCATTGATCTCCTGTGCATGGACTTCCTTTAGGGCTGCGAGTTCTTTCACCAACGTGGCTTGGCTCTCAGCCTTAATTGAATCGATTTGTCTCTCATGCGAGGCAACAAGGGAGGCGATTTCTGTAGCGCGTTGGGCGTTGGCGCTATTCTGAATGTCTTCAACGTGCTTTGCATGGGCTGCCTTGATAAGAGCCAATTCCTCCTCGTGAGCCGCCACCAATGTGCTTTTAACTTCCTCCAGCTGTGCCAAATGGGCTGCCTTCAACGATGCAAGCTCTTCTGAGTGGGCTCCGTCAGACTGTTGCCTCACTTTGTCAAGCTCCTGTGCGTACTCAGTCTGGAGTGTCTGTACTTGCTTCGAATGCGTATCGAATAGCTCAGTCTTTATTTGATCGATCTGGCTGGAGTGTGCAGCAACTAAGGCAGCGATTTCGGCCGCATGACGGGCGTCGTTTTCAGTCTTCATACTATTCAATTCGTCGGCGTGTTTCGCCTTTAGGCTTTCTACTTCAATAGCATGTGCAGCCTTGATCTCGGACTCTCTCGCGGCCATCTGCTCCATATGAGAAGACTTGAGAGCTTCTATTTCAGCCTCGTGGGCTCTCTTGGTTTCCAACTCTCTCTGGGACACCTCATTGGCAAAAGAAGTCTTCAAAGCATCAACTTCTTGGATGTGAGCAGCTTGGTTTTCAGCTGATTCCTTAGCGGCTTGAGAGGCGTATTTTGATCGGAGTTCCTCCAATTCCCGTTCGTGGGATGCACGGAGATCGGCAAGAGATTTACTCATCTCTTCGGCATGGCTAGATTTGAGAGTCTCCAATTCACGAGTGTGAACACTTTGGGCGTTGGAGAGAGCGTTGCTGATCTCTTCAGAGTGACTCGCCTTTACAGCTTCCAACTCTCGTGAGTGAGAGGCGTTGGCATTGGCAATAACCTCGTCAATCTCCTTAGCATGATTCGACTTCAACGCCTCAAGCTCCTTAGCGTAGACACTCTGGGCGTCAGCAAGAGCTTTCGCAAGCTCGTCTGCATGGCTGAGTTTCAAAGCCTCAAGCTCTTGCCCGTGCACAGCCTTAACCTCTGCGACAGACTTATTGATCTCATCCGTATGGCTTGATTTCAGCGACTCAAGTTCACGGGTATGAGCGAGATTGACTTCCTGGTGCATCTTATTCAGCTGCTCTTCATGCTTGCTCTTGAGTTCGTCTAAAGCCGCTGCGTATTCTGTGGCCTTCTCGTCGCTGATTTCTTTTAGAGCTTTCTCATGTTCAGCTTGGAGAGCCGCAAGCTCGGCGGAGTGAGGGTCAGGGGAAGGGGCCCTGGAAGTTTCCTCGTCCGTATCACGCGCAACGGAATCGTACGACGAAGCAGGCGCTAGCAGGTCAACACCGGTAGCATATGTATGTATACGCGGCAACTCGTCTGTCATTGTACTGCTATCCACCATAATGGCCCTCGGTAGAGGAGGAACCGGTGGTGGAGGCGATACAGTCCGACCTCTAATAGATCTCCTACTAGGAGTTCCAGACTGATACGAATCGTTGTCACTGCCATCGAAGTCGCCCAGTTCAGCAGCCAGATTCTGAATAGGCTGATGAGGAGTGCCTGCTACACTACTCGCAATACTTGGAGGACTGCTAGGGAACGCGGGTTCCTCGCTAGGTTGTCGAGAGCGGCGGTAAGCACCACGACTAACTCGGAGAGGAAATTTGGCCTGCAAGGGCGGCAAAGCAACGGGCGCTCCCGCGTCATGACCGAAGGGGAAATCTTCATCTTCGGTTGAAGCAGTGCTATGCATAGACCCACTACGCGGACGGCCAGGGAAGACGGATATGCTATTCCTAGGCGTACGACGCTTTGATGGGCTTTCCGTTTCTGTCTCCGCATCGTCGTCACTTGAAAATTCCTCGGCGCCTGTGTGGAAATCGTCCGTCTCGGTTGCTGGCTCATGCGCAGTTTCAAATGCAGCATCGCTCGTCTCGTTGGCGGTTTCGAACTGCTCGGGTGGCTCTTCGGCGACGGATTCAAACTTACTGGATCCCCGTGAAGCTAGCGTTGAAGCAGCTGGACTTGTAGAGTCGGGCTGGTCCTCCCAATTAGAGTCTTCTGAGAAAACCTCACTTCGAACAGTGCGCAGACCACCTAGAAGACGCAACGGCTTCCTTTGTTCTCTCGCTTCAGTTTTACGCACGCGCTTAGGCGGCGGTTGAGGTTCGTTCCGTAACTTTTCTAATTCGTCGCGAGCTTCTTGTAGCATACGCCTCAGTTCGAGCTTTTCGGTCTTCTCCCTATGCACGTTGCTTCTTAGTCCCTGAATTGTACGATGAGCGTGGCCCAGAGATGTCTTGAGGGTTTCTGTCTCCAAGAGAGCATGTCGGGGAGTTCCTTTCACGGGCGAGGGAGGTGGCGAGTGTTCGGGCGTGGTTTTGTCTTGCGCAGATTCAGAATCCTCTTGATTCATGTTAAGGATTGACTCGCGTTCGACTACTCGGGCTCTCTGTGAAGCAGAAATGGCTCTGGCAAGCTCTTGGTTCTGACTGGTCAAATCATCTACCCTTTTGCGTAAGGCCGCTCGTTCGGCATCGGCGATGATCTGGTTTCGTTTTGCAGAGCCAAGTTCAATGTCATGGTGCTTGACTGCCGCCGCATACTCCTCGCCAAGTCTCGCATGGTTTAGCTTGACCTCGTCTAATTCTCTCTGCGTCGCACTCTTTTCAGCTTGGAGAACAGTTAGTGTCTGTTGTAATTTTTTGTACCGATCCTCAGCCTCTCTCTCCTTTGCCAAGAGATCATGGACCTGAGTCTCGAGACTCCAGTTCTCATCCTTGTAACGATGTTCACTTTCATCCAAAGTTTTAACTCGTTGCTGGAAACCCTCGGCCTCATATTCAAGTTTGGACTTCTCGGCTCTAATTTCCTTCAACTCTTCTTCCTTCTCGGCAAGCAAGCCCTGCAAGTTCCGAACCTGAGCAATCAGAGACGTGCTGATTTCAGCCGCGAATTCGATGTCGTGTATACGATTGGCGGGTTGATTTCGGACTTTTCGGTTGGGGACACTGAATTTGGTAGGAGACGCAGTTGCCTGGCCTTCGAACTTAGAAGGGCTCACGGAACGCTGCATGAACAATTAGTTGGTTGATACTTATCGAGTTTCATATTGGAAAATCTTACTCTGCCTCCTTTGCTTTCCGGTGCAAACGGCGATCCAGTAGCAGCTTCGTTACTAGGTATTCTCTGCTTCGGCAAAAATGCCCGTGCGCTTTCCCTAGCGACATCATTATAATCTTTCTCAATCTCGGCCAGCCTTTGTCGCAAGTCATCGGAGAGCTCCCCTTCAGCCTGCTGCTTCTCAACTTCCATTAATCGTTGGCTCAATTCCTTTCGCTGCTGTAGCAAAGCAGTGCCTAATTTCCCAGCTTCTTCCATCCTTCGGTCGGTCTCTGCGAGATGGGCTTCCAAAGCACGCTTCGCCTGGGTCGGCGAGGCATTGGGACTTAGCGAAAATTGCGAGTCGAAAGTTGACAATCGGTGACGACCCGCACTTGGAGGCGACGGTGCGACCACGAAAGGATCATGGCGGGAATCCATGGCAGGCGAAGGCGATGAAGCCCCACCTCTATTACCAAAGGAAGCCATCACGCTGCCGATTGCAGGTGTCCAAGGAGAAGGCGATTTCCCCTTGGATTAAATTTGCGGCATGCAGCCTGATAAAGACGCGAAGGCCGCACGTGAATCGCGAAAATCTGGTAAGTAGAGGGTTTTTTTGACGTGGCGGGAGCTAACGAATACTGCCCCTGGGCCAAGAGCCAAAGAAAAGCGGCCTGGTAAGTCGCAAGGGATTGAGTGGCAGAGCGAAGGCCCAGCGAGCAAAGTATACGCCCAATTAAGATTTGAATAGCGTGGCGTGGACTTTGACAGCGCCCAACTTTTGACGTGAGATGACTTGTAGGATCCGGACAGCGGCGAAAAAAATGACAAACGGAACAGCTAATGGCCCAAATTTTTTTATTGATTTGCTGTCAATCGGAATTGAATGCCTCGGATGACGTTCCTCGATCAAAGTCTCAGGTCAATTCGAATGCGCTGGAATTCTCAATAACAGGGGTAGTGCAGCGTTACTGGTACAATTCCAAACTCAAGGACGCGGTCAGTCGGAGTCTGCAGTTCTGACAGGTCGGTTCCCAATGTTATTGATATGTACCGAATACAGTGCGCGAGTCGAAAAACAGATGCAATTGCGACGGTACAACGCGAAGGGGTGAAAGGGACGGCCTTAGGTAAACGAATTGTTGCACACGAGGTACGCGATGCAGGTGCCCGCCCAGCAGAAAAAGAATTAGTACGTCTTAAGGTTTTAGGCAGGTACCTAAAAGCACGTTGGAGAGTAGTATTGAAAAAGAATTGAGTTGGCCTGTCCTAAACCCGTCTAGGATAATCGAGGTGATGTCGTCGACTTGCAGGTGATTGTCGGAAAAATAAAAAGCAAGAGGAAAAATCGGTTGTTTTTTGTTCAGAAGTCGGGATTAAAGATAACGTAAGGTAACGATGGTAGATATTAACAATTGATTAAGCAGAACAGAACGAAGTCCCTACGAGAAGGAAAAGGGGAACAAGAAAAAAGGTGTTACGGTAGGGTAATGTGTGATTCGGGGGGTTCGAAGAAGCAGGAAAAACGAAAATGGGAAGAAATTCAGGTGATACAATTAGAAGAGTGTACGGCGGGATGAGCGAATGACGAGGTAAGTGTCTAAATGAGCGTGTAGGTTTGTTAGATAGAATGCAGGTACGGCGCGAGCATACGGCATGCGGTTAACCGGTGCCGTGTAAGACGACGCGTCCTGCTCTCAAGAAGAAACAATGAGCTCCAAACGGGATCCGGAGGCTGAGAATTTGGAGACTTTGGAAAACCCGCCTAGAAAAGCGGTCGGATTCCTAAATTGGCTAGAAGCTGTCTCACAAATAATAAGAACGGACCCGGACGGAAAGAAGGGATACCGGGAGAAACAACAGAGGGAAGGGAGGGAAAGGGGGACGAGAGTCAACAAAGATGCCGATTTTGAAGATAGGAAAAACGGAAAATCTGTATTAAACAATTGAATGGCGTGTGATTTGCGGCGAAGAAGTGGAGGAGTTACGGCAGGGATCAATGCAATATCCCGTAGCCAGTGCGAATATATCAAGTATTAGCTTTCTAACACGTGGCGGGCCGCTAGTGCTAAAGTACCAGACACTTTGTTACAGCGTTGCAGTACGGCTGACACTTAATAATGGGGCTAGACAGGTACCTACTGCCCTAAGCACCTACAATACCTACCTACCTACATACATGTAGGTACATACCTAGATAGATACCTACCTAACCTAAGTTCCCTGTAGCATATTGACGTGGAAGCCCATGTGCCAATCTACCTACATAATATAGCGCTCTTAAATATATACCTACCTCTACCTAGGTAGGTAACATACCTCCTACCCAGGCAGTTAGCATAACATTATATCTTTGCTGATAACACCTTTTACGATATTCCAGCCATAAAATATCAATGCGTGTTCTGAGCACGGTATAATCACGATATCAAGCTGTCGTGCAGAGAATCCGATTGAAGCTCGATCTCAAAACACGTCATACAATCCGCCGACAGGTTACCTGCTGGATTAAAGCGGTAAAAGCATTGGATCACAGGAAATTGTATTGTTACGCGTGTTACGCATAAAGTATTGAGGAGAACCCCAATCTTAACGCTCCCCACTACCTGAGGAGTTCCCTGCTAATTTTAACTCCCGCTAGGCGAAACAATACAAGGCTGAGACCTGAAGAGACAATTACAGTAAACACTTGCCATAACGAATTCCAAAAAACAAGAGATTGAATTCGTTATAGAGTGAATTCGCTATAGACCATAATTCCCCACTTAAAACTGGGTCCCCGTAAAAAGTACTTTAATTTATTAGTAAATGCTACTTATCTCCTTGTATATAGTACATATCAATGGTTAATTGCTTGGTATTGAGGGCTTATTTTTTCGAATCTCAACGCTTTTTTTCAAGTTAGGTGCTAGTCACGT